>CM021108.1:78429800-78568564 GCA_007115665.2 Sequoiadendron giganteum
AAATGGGGTGATGTGTGAAAAGATCACAACAGTACTTGCATCACCTTGTAGCATTTTTGCAATTTGAGTTGGCATATTTGTATTCTAGAATTTTCTTTTTTAATCTTTTAGTGTTTTTGTTATGGGTGTCAGCATATGTGCACTTCTAGTGGTGTATACACTATGCATAACAGCACAAGCGCTTCCAAATGATCATTAACTCATGTTTTGAACTTTTCTTGCTAACGCTCATTGTTTGCAGGGGTCTTTTTGGTCTTTGCATGTCATTTGCTAACATCTTGTTGCAGGTTTGTATGTCAAAGGCCATTTATCAAACTACTAACATGTGTTGTAGTTTCATTTGACCGTGACATAATCTCAAACATTGTTTATATGTGTTTTCATTGCTTTCACACATTTCATTTTCTAGGGTCAATGAGCTTATTTGTCATGCTTACATGACTTAAAAAAGTGTATGCTGCTCCCTCGCATCGAATGGTGATCTTGGGAATCAAAAACATTTCTTTTGTCACTTTTTGTTTTCCCCTAAAAGGTTAATCCGTGTATGCTCTTACCTCATGCCAAAAGGTGACTTTGGAAATCAAAAACATTAAGTCCTTTTGTTTCAGTTTCTTTTTAGCAAACCTAGCTTGGATTTCATCACCAAGTGGCGACACGAACCCACGAATTCCCATAGGATATAGAAATTAGGGAGAATCGAAAGACTCTCCCTTGGAAGTACATTTGTTGTTTTGGGCTAAGCTTGAAAGAAACTTTGCTTGCAAATAAAGAATGAAAGTGGGTTACCCCCTTGTACCAAGCCATCAAAGATACACCTAGCTTCATGGAATTAGGCCTCACATACTTTTGGGTATATCAAGGACATCCCTAGAATGTCTTGTACAAGCCTAGCATAGCAAACCCATCAATCATTTGGTTTTTGTAGTGCACTAGCAAACAATTCTAGGAAGTTACTTGTGTTGTACTTCCACAAATGAAATAGTAAGCCACAAACAAACAATAATCAAATTTGTGATGAACACCTTAAGATCAATAGGCCATCCTATTTATGACTGGATCAAAGTATATTTGTGGGCCTACAAAATCAAAACACTCCTAGTTGAATAGTTAGGGCATTCTTGCGTCTTCATTGTCTTCTTGTTTGTGTTAAACCCATGCAACAACTCAAGTGAACGTTTGTAAAGTCTAATCCAATCAAAGCAAGAAATCGTGACCTCCTTTTCTAACAATCCAATAATTTCTTTTATTTTGATAATGATGATAGCCTTATCGATCAAGAAGAATATCATGAGGATGATAATCTTGTGGATTAAGATGAACATACCAATGAAGCCCTTGACAAAATTATCTCAAGCAAGCTAACCATGAGCCATAGTCGCCCAAGCATGAACCATTGCAATTCCTTAGACCAAGAACGTCCTAGCACTAGCTATCCCACAAGCCCAAATCTAAAATTTATTCGTCATCTCCATGGCAAGAGAAATACACATTAGATTATATCTTGTTGGCAAGACATGGATGTCATGGTTAGGTACCTTATAGATATGAGAACCAAGCTTCCCTTGAACTACAACCTCGAACACCTAGGTAGGGGAAACCTTCCAAACCGAAAATTGTACATGGCTAATCCTCATCCATCAAATCCATCAAGCCCACCATCTATCCACATTAATCCTAATTCCTTGAACTATCCATCAAACCATCCCTTACCCTCTTTTAATCCGAGTCCCTTGAACTATCCATCAAATCATCCCTTACCCTCTTTTAATCCTAGTCCATCTACCCATTCATCAATCCCTATCACCCATCATTTATAGATATGAGAACCAAGCTTCCCTCGAACTACAACCTCGAACACCTAGGTAGGGGAAACCTTCCAAACCGAAAATTGTACATGGCTAATCCTCATCCATCAAATCCATCAAGCTCACCATCTATCCACATTAATCCTAGTTCCTTGAACTATCCATCAAACCATCCCTTACCCTCTTTTAATCCGAGTCCCTTGAACTATCCATCAAATCATCCCTTACCCTCTTTTAATCCTAGTCCATCTACCCATTCATCAATCCCTATCACCCATCATTCATTAGAACCCCCATCTATCCATTTTAATCCTAACCCTAATCCATCCATCTATGTAGATCCTAAACCATCCACCAATGTATCTCCTAACCCACACATCCCATATGTTAACCCTCACCAAGAAGGAACCATTCTAGCACAAGAGTGTCCATGCCAAAGCCAAAGCCAAATCCAAGCTATGCTTGACCAGCTCCACACCTCAAATGAGCAATTAATATCCCTATCTCCTTGCATAAATCCTCTGTCACCCAAACCTTCAAAACTTAAACAAGAATCCAAGCAATCCAATCAACCCAATATAGCTATTAAGGATGTTATCTAAGGGCTACTAGCAAGGACTCACGATTAAAAACATGAAGTTGAGTTATGTCGCACCCTTAACAACCATGAGCATGTCATGATCATCTAAAATCCCCCCAGCATTTCCACCCCTACAAATTAATCCATACAAGAAGCTAAGCAAAATAAATCCACCCCTTTCATGCTACTTGTAAAACCTAAGATCCATAAACATCATAAAATCCAAAAACATCCCACTTATCGATGCTTGAAGTTGAAGAACTACATCCAAGAGCTAATTGATCAAGGAGACATCAAGCTTAAGGGACATGCATCACAAAATGAACATCAAAATCCTTATCAAACACATGATCAAACTTGTCCACAACTAATTCAAGGTCAAAACACATCAACCCCGTTGCTCTCGACCAAGCACCTGAATCCTACCACTCCCCCATCGATCCCATCCAAGTACTAATATCCTATCCATTGAGCCTAACTACCCTTGTTCAATTTGGTTTCCACACAAACAAGAAATTTGAAAATCCCAATAGCTCCCAATCATCTAACAATGGATTCACATCTTTTTTTCGAAGTAAGAAATATCCAATTTCCAACCAAATGTGTAAAATCATAAAATATCAAAGCAAAGGATTAGGCCTTCTTGAACAAGGAATCCCTAAACCCATTCATGTTTATGCAAACACAGGATCCCAAGACATCAAATAGAAATCTCTTGATAAGAAAAATAAGAATGTTACTCCCAAAAGCACTAGGGTAACTTCTTCCAACGGCAAAATGGGTCCCGCACATCATTCTATTGAGGAACTTGTTGCCACTAATCCTTTCATCGGCCCAATCACCTTCATCTCTAGTCCTCTCATCAACCTCATTACCCCCATCGCCAACCCTTTCATTGATATCGTCATTCATATTACCAACCTTAACTATCCACCTCCTAATCCATCGCCCTAGATTAACAAAATCACACTATGCAACTTATTCCTCAATGATGAAACCATCACCACCTTCACAAGACTCCAAGATAATATATCCCTAAGGGATCATAAAATAGGCTTTGAAATAAACTTGGATGCATTAGCATATACCAAGGAACCCATCCAAACACATAAAATCCCCACACCCCAAAAGTTGAAATCTCAAGCACTTCAAAGGCCAAAAAATCCCATATGCCTAAGCCCACCATTCTAAATCCAAAATACAAACTCCCAATATCCAAGAATCCCAAAATCCAAAGTTCGTTTGGGTTCCAAAAATCCGATCTTCAAAATTCAAGGATTTACAAGCAAAAATCTATGAATCTAAAGCCAAAATTCAATGGTTTGCAAACCCAAAAGTCTAAAAATAGGCAATCCATTTGGACTCTGAAATCTAGCTATGCCCAATCTAGGCAATCCAAATATTCAAGCAAAACTCTAAAAAATTGAAATACACAATAAATTTGGGTCTCAAAATCTAGCAATATGGATACTCGATCTAAAATCCAAAATTCCACCATTGAAGAGCATCAAATTCGTGATCCCCTAAGCCTACTAGTCCCAAAAGCCAAAAAACAAAAAACCACCCCCAATGGAAGAACATGGTCTGTGAACTCATTGGTCCTAATTCCCCTCAATTCCATGACCTTTACACATGGCTCCATCATCCCATTCTTTCATCCACCCCTTTGACCTGTAAGGAAAAGCAAAGGTGTGGAAACGCTTTCCTAATGCTAAAACCATAGAGGAGACGTGCAAAGACCAGTTTTAAAACATTAAAACACTTAAGATGAACACATACAGGGTAACCAGAGTAACAGAAATAAAATGATCTCAGAGATAACACCAGATTTACGTGGAAAAACCCTTTCGGAAAAAAAACCCACCACACCAAAAAAAAAGACACTTTGTATTATAGTAAGCAAAAGATTACAAAGTTACAGCCCTCACTCTCTAATAGTTAGCTCATAGCAGCACTTGAGTTTTCATGCACTCACTGTTACAATGCTATTTCGGCATAATGTCAATACAAAAGAAACTCATCAACCCCTCTTTTTCAGAATTCTCTTGCTCTTCTACAAATCTCACATCTGACTACAAGTCAAGACCGACTATTACAAGTCTTCACCCAGCGACCAATTAGGGTGCATTAATTTAAGTTCTTCACTGACACACCAAATCGATCTCGAATCAAATCCACCTGCAATCTTGCATCGAACCACTCCCGCAATAAATTCGTTGCAGAGAAAATACAATTCGGGCTCTGCCAATCGCCAAAATCCGATCACAAGAGACTGCATAATAATTTGCTTTTCACCAATCCATCAAATCCAACAATAAATGTTGTTTTGCAACAACGGTGCAAAAACAACCAATGAGAAATCGCCACATGTCGCACTGCTATTCGTTATGCTGCTTGACCGAGGAGTGATTGGTCAACAAACCCCGCGGTCCGAGATCCCTTCGCTATCGCTAACTATTGCACCACATTTCAAGTCGGCAATAATCCACTCTCGCCAAAACACCGACCACCAGCTCTATCGGGTCCCACAAGCCATGTGTTCACCGCTCAGGAAGCTTCAAGGCATCCAGGAGGGAATCTCCAAGATTCCCATGAGCTCGCCTAGAACGAGTTTTCGAGGCTACCACGTGTCCACCACTCTCACACTCTACTTGGCCTACGTGGAAGCCGCTGGAGGTACTTCGGGGAATCTCTAGCGGCATCCGCTAGATTCCCCAGGGAACTTCTGAGGCACAAACAAGTGTCCACGGCCGAACAAGAACTTCGCATAAAGCAACTTGGGGCCCACCATCTCTTCGTTGCGCTCACCACTTTGACAAGCTGCCACACGTCATGCGCACAAGTGATTTCGCTCGGCGAAAAGGTTAACAACGGTACTTGCCTTCAGATGCCGCGGAAAGCAACCAACATCGTCGGATGAAGCCGATAGCAGCCGTTGATGCAAGGCATCGGCACATCAGCGAGACAGAGCATTTCCTTCCGTCGATAGACAACTGCTCTACCGATCAAGCCGAGGCCAACAAACAATCTGCCAACTCCATGCTTGTCGGCCCATCGCTGTGACAACCCTTGGAGTCTCGCCGATCAGACTAAGTCTCAGCGATCAAAGGGTCAAGCCGATCAAAAGAGAACACCGCGGTAAAGTGATAGAGACATAAACTCGTCAAGCCTTTAACAGAGGTCCAAGCCAATAAATTGAGGCACATTTTACAACATGACCCACACAAATCCATCATTCCACATATTTCCATCACTACATCCCTTTCATCCAACCTTTTGTATAAACATATATCCTTCATCCTATCTACCTCCCACTCCATGTTCCTTGGCAACATCCCAAGAGAAACACGCCTAGCAACCATTGAAGACCCAACAATATCCGTCGAGAATAACCCTAGTACCATGAACCACATGAAGCAACTATCTCAAATGGGATATTATCAACATACCATGGAAGTAGACACTAGAATCAAAAATTTAAAAAAAAATCAAAAATCAAAATTGTAAAGAGAAAGGAGTGTCCAACATTAAAACCATTCTCATGACACCTTAAGCAAGTGCCATGATGAAAACCCATTTGCGAGCATCATGCATAAACCCACTACCTATGTGTAACCTACACTTGGGGGCACACTTCTTTCATGGTTCACCCATACATCACATCCATCCTTCACACACTACCATATCATTCCCATCCAATGCATCCACATCTCTATCCCATCATACCTATCATCATCATTGCTTTTGACCTTGATAAGGAAGTGGACAAGATCTTCAATCATGTTTTGACAATCCTTCGATGTGTCCAAGAGTGGCATATCTAGAGTAGGGGCATATCATTTCTATATGATGTAATCCTTGGAAACCAGATCTTGCATCTCTTCCCTTTTCCCATCTCCAATCCCATCCCACATTGCAATCACATTCTTCCATCTACCCAACACCTTCACCCTTGATGCTACAATGGTTTCTTTCCATAAACAATTCTAACATCAGCCAATCCCAAACAACAAAGCCAATTTTGACTCCAATCTTCATCATACATCCCAAATCTCCTCTCCCATCCATAATCCCATCCTTGGATTCATCCAACACCTTCACCCTTGGTGCTAGTGTTGAATATTTGTCATTGATGTCAAAGGTTGGCATTCCACCTTATATGATTGATATAACTCTAAGGATGACTGTTGGTGGTTGGGAATGATATAAACAACAGTTGTATAACCTTATAGGATACCTGTGATACCTTCATCCTTCCATCCATCCAACACCTTCACCCTATGCTTGATATAGGGTAGGATGCTTGTTTCCTATTATTTTATCCTATATTTTAGTGTTTACAATTGATACCAAGGTGAAGCAATTAAGGAACAAAAAACATTACAAAATATCTAGTTCGTTGGAAGAATCTACCTATTGAAGATGGTAATTGTGATGGTTCAAAGGTCTTGGAGCATCCAAATTTGCATTGCTTGAGGGCAAGCAATTTTGGGAAGGGCGGACTTCTAATGTACCTTATCCTAAGTGTGAGGATGTCTAAGTCACTTTCTAGCCTTGGACAAGATTTAAGACTTCTTCACATATTGGCATGCCTTCCCTTCATTACTCACACCCTACCTCCAACTTCCTTCTCCTTTGTGGGCCTTAAGACTTATGTCTACCTATTCACCTGGCATCGTGGTTTCCCAAGCCCCGCTTCTCCGCTCACACAATCTTTGGACATTTGGGGTTTTTTATGACAACGTGCCTATGCAAAAGTGCCAGCAAGGTATTTTGACCCCAAATCCCCAAACCCCTACCATATTGCTCTTGTCAACATTAAAATCCCCTAACCCCTCTCAACATGCCAATCCTTGTACCCTTGTCATGTTGCATCCTAGCACCTTTAAATCCCATTCCCTAAACCACTAACATCAAGCCTTTGAAGTATTATCTACTCGTTTTGCTAGTGAGTGTTTCCCCGAACACCCATCGCCTGGCATGCACTTTCATGGAACCTTGCCATTCAAACAAAAGAACTCACAAATCATCAAGGCCAACCAGGGATGCCATTAATGGGCCCAAATTTGAATGTAAAATGGTAGAAAACTCTCAAACAACTCTCATGTATGGGCCCACATTAGGTCTTCAACTCCTATATAAAATGGGCAATTTCATCGATTTGGATCATCTTTCATCATCACACCACCACACCCAAGCCCTAGTTCAAATATTCACATTCAACTATTGGATCTATGGACAAGAACCCTTACATATAAAGATTAAAAAATGAAAACACTTTCGTTTCTAGAGGGCAGCTTCCTAAAGAGGTTGCATTAGTGCTTCAACTTGGATGACTACGACGGTGTTTTGAATATTTCAGCAATTTGGTCACTTTCAAAATATCTTTGTTATCATAGTAATCTTGATTATCAACAAATATTTGTAGCAGCAAATCTATGTAATCATTTGATTGAAATGTGTGAATGAAACACTTTCTTCTAGCCAGTTTATATGTGTGAACCTATTTATTTTATGGGGGCATTTCAGATCTATATATTTTACATAAATATTTTGGCTGATTTCATTGTATTATTTCAGATATGAGCAATTTGTATTAATACTTTAGTTAAGGGTCATTACATGAGCCAAAAAAAAATGAGGTAGTTGTAGGCTTAATTAAACTTCTTTTCCATTTGCCCTCTCTTTTGGAAAAAAACTCTGCTTACAAATCCTGAACTATCAGGGATAACTGCAAGTCATTGTAGCCTGTAATACAGCTTTCAACCATTCAATTTTAATCGAAAATGAGATGTACAACAACTTTTCACAAGGATATCTCCTCAAGCAGCTAAAAATCTGAGGCTATTTAAGCACAAGGTTATCTTTACATGTTAGAGCTAAGTGTATACAGTTGTGTAAAGATGTCAACTCTTTACTGTTTGGAGCTCAGTTTCAGGTGCTCTCATTATTTGAGTACACAAGGAAATATTTTCTATGTAATTCTAGTGGTTATTTGATCACAGATTTAAAAGATTCTGCTCTTAGATTTAATATAACATGCATTTTTTAGAAATGAAAATAAATTCTTGTTTAGCTAGAAACATCTGAGACGAAGTTTAAGATAGAAAAGTGAGTATCCAACCTCCAAAAACAGTTTTGGAATTCATAAAATATTTTCAAAGACCAGATTAGTGTGATAAGAAGTTCAGCCTCCTAATATTATGAACCAATTTTTATCTAGAATTCTCTTCAAATTGAGCATTGACGGAGCCTCTAAGGGCAATCTGGAATGGCTAGCACAGATTGCCTCTCTAGAGATCACAAGGGCACCTTTCATAGACGTGCTTCCATCCTAATTTGATAAGGCCCCAATAACAAGGCAGAGGCAGTTGATCTTGTGGAGGGGTTGAAGATACTCTTGGGTCTTACATTAAGTGAGATTTCAAAAAGGTCATTGTGGTCAAGGGAGACTGATGGTTATCAACACCTACAACAAAAAGTTCCTTCCCGATCTAGAAACTCAAAAGCATCCCAAAATAAGCCAGAGACCATCTCCCAAAGTTTAATAGGGATATTGACAACAATTACTATAGAGAAGCTAATAAGCCAACAGATCTATAAGCTAATGAATGTCTCATTAGCTCCTTGTTTAGCATCAAGGTTGAGAATTGGAGGGACTTACTTATGGGTTCTCATAGCTCTAGAGGAACTCAAGCAAAGCCCATTTCAAAAAGTAACAACGTGCTGGAAAATCAATAATTAGAACAGTACAATAGTTGAGTGGATATAGATAGGATTGTCGTCAAGCCCAGGCCCTGAAATGTTTTGAATTGAAAACTACTGAATTCTTTTAAGGAAATGTCTAATCATTGTAAAGAGAATGTACATGTGCAAGTTGGCTACTTATATGCCATCCTCTACTCTCTCATCTCACACTCTCCAAAGTCCCTGTTCTTCCTTGACAAATATATGTTGCTTCAAGCTCTGCTGTTGTTGTGTGATGCTGTGAGCAGTTGGGTTTGTAGAGCAGAAAAGGAAGGCTGTAAGCAGGGGTGACAGACCAAAGAAGAGGTAGATAAACCTTTGGAGGGCCTGAAACTAACAGAAGATAGGGCAATGTTTTCTGTTCCGAGACTGATAACACTCTCTTCATTACCAGGAGCATGTTTGGGCAACAGGAGATGAATGATTTAGCAGTGGTGAAGCACAACAACTTGTTGGTGGGAGATGACTTTATCTAAAAGAACCCAGATCTCATTGAAAATGAATCTGTGTGAATGGGTGGTGACCTATGTGCTGTGCAATGAGGAGTTTTAATGAAGAAAGGAATCTACAAGATTGGAGGGGAAGGCCCGTCATGAGTAGATTTCTGCCTTGCTGCAGTCCATCTATTCACTCTCAGGCCGCTTTGAAGCCCCATGTAGAAGCATTATCCGGGGCAGGTTGACTGTGTGAGGGGATTGAATGTTATCATGGATGGCGATACCCCTGGTCTTATCAGAAAAGCCCCACAACCAGTTCTGTTTTAGATGACTGAGATTTCAGTTGGAAGGGGCAAGATTTCAGAGGATGTGAAGTGGGAATTGAGCCTCTGGTTGGTTGACCAAGGAAAACTTGAGGTGGCAGCCTGGATCAGAATAACCTGGGCCATGCCACTGTAGCTATGGTGGTGGCCATGTCAAAGGGGCTGTACTTATCCTTGGCAGAGGAGGATCTCTGATATGTCCATGCTGGACGCTTTTAGTTGTCTTGTTTAGTAAATTTCATCTCAACAGTGTATATATATGGATGCCTCATTTTAATTGCAAGACATTTTTCTTGTCTACGCAGATGTCTCTGATTTTTTTTTACGAAACCAAGCTGCATTTTAATGTAAGGCTATCATTGGGAGCCATTTTGTAGATCTTACTCTTGATATACTTTCCTACGCTCTGTCCAGACAATACGTTATTTTTTTAATCTGAAAGGCTCCCCAACCTTCACTTTATCAATGATTTATTGATCATTTTATCAAATGGCGTATAAAGTACAAACACTCATATTCGCCAAACTACTAATTGACCCCTGGACGACAAAAAAACCCACCCAATATTTTCCCCGAAAAAAAAGACAATAATCCATAGTGCATTCCTACCTTGACTTCGATATTCTTGACCTTTCTGGCGCAGATCCGAAGCGAGAATTGCCGCAGCTTGAGTGCGAGCCTGCGACACAGTGGCAACAGCGTGAAGATGAGCCACAGTCCGAGGAGTATACTCAAATTCTGGAACTTCTCTACCAGCAGCATCAAAGACAGAATTAAGCCAGGCCTTAACATCTGCGATATGAACAGTATCAAAGCTCAGCTTTCCTTCGCCTCCAGAGGGTTCCAGCGCTGTTATAAGGTCCCCCATATTTGTTATGTTCAAACCCACCACAATTCCACACTAGAAAACCATCTTGGGTTTTCAGCTTTTCTGAAATGCGAAACAACAATTTGGCTGCTCTAAATCAACAATTCCTGTTCCAAACCCACCCTAATGCTACATCCTGAAAATCTTATCCTGAGATCTTTACAGCTCTTGTAAACAGAAAAATCAGTACCAAATGATGTAACGCCGTTAATGACCTATTTGTTAGAACCCCACTTTAACAGTCACCATCAAACCATTTTCGTGAGGCCTTTTCAGCTGTTATGAACACTAAAGAAGTACTCGAAAGATCCAACAACATTAATCAAATCTCTGTTTCAAACCGGCCTCAATGCGGGCCTTCAGACTATGGCTGGATGCTTCTGTTTTCAGTTTTCTACACGTCACTGTTGAATTTGTTGAAGTTTCCACCCATGCGTGATAAACTAAGCTGCAATTTTGAAAAGGATGTGACAAGTGATCGCGTGGCATCACGGAATGGTAAGAAGGCGCTCATATAACAGACAATGTAAGGCGTAGATTCATTCCAGACAGCTTGGAGTGTATGTACATCGTCAGTTATTTGAGCCTCTTTAGGGCAATTAAATGGTAATAACGGTTATGTTGCTGATTGGGGAGGGCAGCTGCTGATCATGCCTTTTCTGTTTTGAATAAAAGAGAAAGATTAATTTTTCAAAAAATTACATATGGTCATTTAATTTTTATTTTTTAAAATTATAGTAATTACACTTACTATCTAAATGGTGCATTATGTAATAGGTATCTCAAATGGGTGTCTTATCTAAACAAAAATTAAATAAAAATGAAATTTGTAAGAAAATATATTTATATTTGTTAAATATGTTTAAGTATAGATTTAAGATGTTTATTAAAATTTAAATTGATTGATTTTTTCATGTTCATTAACATAAACTCAATTTAAGATTGAAGTTTATATAATATATATTTCACTTTAATTCTTATGTCCATAAAATAATATTATGTCACATTCCTAAACTTGAGAAAGCCTTGAAAACCCTACCCACCTATTAAAATCACTAATTCCCACTTCATTGTCATTTCAAAGTTTTTAATAGTTTCAACTACCCTAAACTTCCAAGAGTGCACCTGCTAGCTATGTGTTAAGAAAACCAGGTTTATGTCACGTCTATTTATAGAGCTATCCCTTTTTGAAGATTTTGAACTCCACTTTAGGAACTCCCTTGTAGCCCATTTTAGGGACACCAATAGAATAACCCTATTTCTATCTAGTAGGTAAAATATTTTTTTGAGTTTGAATAGCACCTCTTCTAATGCATTCAATTCTAAAATCAAACAATATACCATATTGAATATGTTTTACTTTAGACTCTATTTTTTGCTTATTAATTTATGGGGAAAATATCACATTGGTCAAGAATTAGCTAGTTTAACATATCTATAAACCTTCTTGGTTTGGTTTCATAATTATTTTTCTTATCAATCCACATAAACACATTCAAGGCCTATTTTTCAAGGTGTAAGCTTACAAAATTAACTAGGCATGGAGGGTGATCTAAAACTATGGTAGGATACTTATGTTTCAATTCTCTACATGTCATTATCGTATTTGTTGAAGTTTTGACATGTCCAAATGTAAGATAAATTAGGCTAGAATTTCAAAAAGGATGTGGACAAATGATCGAGTGGAATAAAAAATGGTAACCAGGCACTCAAATAACAAACAATGTAAGGCATGTAGATTAATTCGAAATAGCTTAGAATTCATGCAAATCATCAGTTATTTGAGCCTCTTTAGGGAAATTGAATGGTAATAACGATTATGTATGTTGATTGTAGGAAGCTATCGGTCAAGCCTTGTTTTCAATTTTGAATAATATGAAAAGTTTTTTTTATCACATGATGTTTATTTGAAAGTTTGTGTCATGTACCCAAAATAGCAACACAAAAATAAATAAATAACATCAAACATTTAAATGCAATTTGCATAAGAAAATGCAAATAAATAACAAAATATATAAAAAGAAAAAATTAGTAATTATAATTATCACAAGATAGTATTACAATTGTAATCATCAAATATAATATTGAAATACAAACATTAGCAATTTAAATATTATTATCATAATATATAAAATAAATGTGTACCATATCAATATAAAAATATATAAATATGAAATAACCAATATAATAATATATAGGCAAATTATTGTTATTATATTCTAGTATTAAATAACTTAATCTCAAAAATAATAATAAATAAATAAATATTATAATCATTACATATTAAAGATTGTAATACATTAGAATAAAATAATTATAAGGTATTAGCAAATTGGTTTTATTATTATACCTTAATGTTAAAATATGTTCAATAAAACATCAAAATAAGTATATAATCTGAAATATTATAATTATTAGTAATAATATATTATTTTCAAAAATAGATATTATTGTGATAATAAACTTTTAAAGGCAGCAATTAAATCTAACAAAGGGATATATTTTATGAAAAGTCACTCTTTCACCAAACAATACATTCCCCCCATGAGTCACCTACCTTAAATGGTATAAATAGAAGGAAGGAAAATAAGGAAGAGGGAAAAACATTGAGAAATACAATCTGCAATTCAGAACAACAACAACAATGATTGTTATGCATTGGAATATAGAGCCATTAAATATGTATATATTATTTAATGGGCATACATGTATATGTGCATGAATGTGGATAAATTTTATAATGAATAATATGAAATGAATAAAGAATATATAAATACTAATATAAGGAAAGAATAATAATTGAATAAATAATAATATATGAATAATGAATACTAATATAATTGAACAATGAATAATATATGAATAAACATATATATAAATACTAATTGATATGATAAGGAATATATATATATATATATATATATATATATATATATATATATATATATTAACGATTATGCAATAATGATACTTATAATTCATGATGACTATTTAATATAAACATAAGTAGATTATATATTCTTATGAATTGTCCTCATCCTATGATTAAATGTAAGGTTGAAGGAAGACGATTAAAGAATAAGGAGACATGGAAAGACACAACTGACCAGGTGATGTATACACTTAGCAATAATATTTAGCATATTTTGAATATAAGAAACTGATATTGCTAATTTGATCATTGGTGTTTCTAGACTCATTGACTGTATTGTAATTGGCCTCATTGCATAAACTATTGGGGGAATACACATGTGATAATAATTTAAGGATTTCAATCATATGACTTCTCTTCTACATTATTAATTCACCTCTCTGCCCTAGAACATAATTATAGAAACAAATTGAGAAATACGTCATCCCAAGAGGATGACGTCGTAGAACATAGAACAAAACCGTGTCTTCGGGCATTTTGCATACATTGGTGATCCTTCTGAGCTAGTCCATTTAGATCATTCAAGTTGCATTAGAAAATAAATCATTGCTTGCTCTTTGATATCAGTTTCCTCTCATTGTCAGAAATTCATCTTAATATCTGTGTAATATGATAGGAACAATCGCACAAGAATATATACTACTGAAAACTACAGGAATAATTTATTTGTGTCTAAATGCATTTCAAATTGACATCATGAATATAATGAAGGAACATATCTACTTGTGCATTTTGTTAACTTTCCTTAAAGCATCTCATTGAATATATGAACTATCTATTTTCTAAATATCAGGAGTAGAATGATAATAAATACATTTATTATGTTTATATAAAGATTGTCTTCTTCATGATTGTTACCCTCTTAGGTAGGTGAAGTAGAGTCCAAGTGGTTAGCCTAAAAAAACCCCTCTCATGTTCGTAGGCCCGAGAAACGAGTTAGACATAGAGAGGTGGGGGTCCCACCATAGGAAACTACACTATTATAGGGTGGTAGGTTATAGGCCCTTGGATCGTAGGACTTCACCTTGTCCTAATAGGGCAAGTGTCTTTTGAGGTACTGTCATGTATGGAGAATGCGGGTACTAAGCTATTGGGAAAGGAGGATTGTGAGAGGAAACCTCTCATGCCCAACACAAAGGCTTCAGTGCAGATCCATACAGGGCACTCCTCTTGCTTGTTAAAATTGCATTTATGATTATGCTTATATTTTAGATATCTAGATATTAATGCTAACAGATATATGTATGTGGAAATGTTGTTAATATGGTGAATGCAACTTTCAAACCAAGATTACTTAATTAAAAGAACATTCATTTGTAAGGAAGAAACCCTAAACCTAATTAAAAAAATGAGTTATAGACCAAACCAGGTAAGGGACATAACAATTTGTGTTTGTTTTGACCTATTTACTAATATAAATTACACTTACTCTTTAATGGGTACACTAATAGGTACATCTAATGAGTGTGCGATGAAACTAAATATGAAATTTGAGAAATATATGTTCATATTTGTTAAGTACATATTTCAAGTATATACTTAACATGTGTCTATTGGAATCTAGTTGAGTGGTTTTTTCATGTCCATTAATGGGTAAACCCATAATAGTGGTGTACAATTTTCATGAGGAAGGAAATTTGTAAAAATGCGCACTCATTCAAAATTTCATGTTTTAAAGGGTTCGTTCGAATTAGGGGATTCACACGAACCCAAAAGAGGGGTTCAAGCGAACCCCCTTTTACATGGTGGGTTCACTCGAACCCTATGATGCCAGGTTTCTCAATAGAAATGAATGGAAAATTCAAAAAAAAGGGGGGTTCGAGCGAACCCCCCTTCGAATGAACCCCCCTTCACCCTTTCGAGCAAAGGGGGGTTCATTTGAAGGGGGGTTCACTCGAACCCCCCTTTTTTTCCCTTCTCCCCCTCTTCCACAAAAATTTAGCAGATTTCTGCCCTTCGAAGCTCGGGTTGAGGATTAAAATGGAGGATATTTCACAAACCCAACTGGAAAATGGTAGTCCTCGGATAGAGCTATCCAACGAATAAAATTTTAATATGTTTTGGTTTTATTATGTATGTGTTTTTCTAGTTTTATTAAACATAGTTTTTTCACCGAAAATCAAGCTCTTTGTTTTGCACATGTGGAAAAATAGCAGATAATCAAAATAAAAATTTAAAAAATATGTTGGTGCTGGGTATTGATGTCCTTGATCGCGAAAAAGTTATGTTGTATATAGTCCACCTATGTCTGAATTGTAATTAGTTTGACTTCGAAACTTAATTAAGGAAAAAATATTCAATAAAAAATTATGAGACCAAATGGAAGTGCTAGATATCGTAGTAACAAATCTAAATTCGAAAAAATTAGAATTTTATCCTTCATAAAAAAAAAGTTATGTTGTACACGGTGAGCGTCACTTTTAAAAAATGTTATTTTCTGGAAAAAACTGGTTATCGTGGGAGATGGAAAAAGAAGTGAATCTGATTCCAAAAATTTTGAAAAAAATATTTTTAGAATCTACAGACAAAATTTGATGAGACTCTAGTTTGTATCATCTTCGAATTCCTCATGGTTTAACCACTATAGGTGCCCGAATGTGAAGATTTAGTTAAAAATAATAATTTAATTGTCCAATTTGACCAAAAATTATAAACCACTATTGTGGGATCACCCTAATATAATTTTTCAAGGTTGAATTTTTTATAATGCCTACTTCACACAAACTCGCATGCCCACAATTTAATACTATCAATTCCCTAGACTTGAGAATGCCTTCAAAACCCTAGCCAACTTTTAAAACCATCAATTCATAGATTGGCTATTATTTTAAGTTTTAGATAGTTTCAAATACCCTAAACTTCCAATCTACTACACACACTGAGCTCTATGTTGAGAAAACCAAGTGTATGCCACATCTACTTATAAAGATGTCCCTTTTTGAGGATTTTGTTCTACTTCAACTTTAGGACTTGTCTTGTAGTCAATTTCAACTATCATATATTTCAAATCAAACACCCAATTATTGTAATTATATTATCATTTTTTGAATCTCAAAACAAAATTGAGGGTTAGCCTAAATCCATCCTTTTCAAGCTTTAAGAAGTTAGGGACATCAATAGAATATATTCAATTTATCTCCAAAAACTATTTAAATACTTTTTAAAGTCCAAATAGGACCCCTTCTAATACACTCAACATCACAAATCAAATAATGTACCATACTAAAGATCATTTTTACTTTAGACTCTATTTTATGCATATTAGTCTACTAGGAAAACATCACATTGGTCAAGAATCAACGACCTAGTAGATTTGTAAGCCTTTTTAGTTTGGTTTCAACATATATGTTTCCTTTCAATTTACATAAACACATTTAGGGTCTATTTTTTTTAGGATGTGAGCTTAGGAAATTAACCAAGTAGAGAGGGTGATCTAAAACAATGACAAGATATTTTTGTTTTGTGTTTTCTATATGTCACTGTTATATTTATTCAAGTTTTAGCCTATCAAAATGCTCGATAAATTAAGTTGGAATATGAATAGGATGTGGAAAAGTGGTCGTATGGAATAATAGAATGTTAACAAGGTGTTCAAATAATAGAAAATGTAAGGTGTAGATTTATTATAGACAACTTGAAGTGCATGTACATAGTCATTTATTTGATCCTCTTTAATAGAAATGAATGGTAATAATGGTTATGTATGTTGATTGTGGGAAGCTTTTGATCATGCCTTATTTTTGGTTTTGAATAATATGAAAGATTTTTTTAATTACATTATGATCATTCAGATTTTTTTTGCTTTAATCTATTTACTAGTAGCAATTGCACTTATTATCTAAAGGGTACATTGGTTGATGTCTATAATGAGTGTGTTATGTAAATAAATATGAAATTTGAAAGAAATGTATGATTATATTTGTTAAATATGTTTCAAGTCTAGATTAAGGTATCTACTATAATCTAATTGAGTATTGTTTTTGTTTTCATAACATAAACCTAGTTCAAGGTTGAATTTTTCATATTTTTTATTCGATTAAACTCTCATACCTACAATTTATTACTATGTCAACATTCCTAAACTCAAGAATGCAAATATCTTATGATTAATCTAGTTTTTGAATTTTAAAGTTATGAAACTAAATTTTGATGGTTGATGTGTCATGAGGTGTCTTGTAAATTTGGAGCTATATTAAATTTTATCTATTAGGAGCTTCATGTTTTTAACTTGAAGTGATCGATGCTTGAAGTGTTTAATAGACCCAAACATTCATAGGTATTCTAGGTAACCAAAAGTTTCATCATTGTGTCCATTTTCTTTCAATGTCTAACCCAAACATGCATATACACACATTGAACTATATCTTGCATTTGACAGTGTTAAATTTATAAGTGACCTTGTTACACCCTGAACCCAACCTTATTATGAACCTAGAATTATTTTAAATTTTTCATGTTGAGTAATAAACATGTCAACATGTCTATCCCTAAGTGGTTATAAATGAAGCATTATGTTAATTATGATTAACTAGCATGACCGCATCCTAAAATGTCATATATTTATTTGTCTAATTCCACCCAAATCACTAAGGGCTATGAATTAGAATCTAGTCTCTTTCTCGCATTTATTCATTGGAGCATTCATAGTCTACTAATGATTCTTCAAACTCTAGATTTGATTCCTACTTAATTTAATCATGATCATCAAAATAACACCTAAAACATAATAGTATAACAACTATATACAAAAAAAGGAAAAGGGGAAGGAAATAATTAAACCTATTATTTGTTAAGTCCCTAAATCTCAACATTTAACACAAGGTCGCGCCATTCATTTCTCTTCAAATTCACAAAAATGATAATGATGGTTACAAACATGGTGTTGGTCACATGATCGTGATAATAACCCACATCATACATGAACTCCTTTCTAACAACTTGAGATTAGAATTGTAAATGAAGAGAGTATTGATTTATTAGTGGGAGGGCATTTTTTTGCTTCCACACTCTCCCTACAAATAAAATTATGCTAAATGCTTGCCACCCAAATAATTAAATGAACTACTTATAAATTTATCAATATGTGAAGATTTGGTCCATCAAATTGCCATAATATAGCAATGTTATTATTGCAATCAGGGGATTTATTATTGTTAATATGACAAAATTGAATTCTTTATTTTTCTATATTATCTACTTACTTATTTTTCCTACATTTGTAGCATGTGGTTGGTACCCACTTATATTGACAACTATATTAAGCCCAACTATTGGTAATAAGGGTAGAAGTTGGGTCTTGTAAGACCCCTCCGTTTTGTTCTTTTGATTGAACAGTATTCTGTTTGGTTATGCCTTATTTTATGTTTGTACTTGAACTTGGTACTCAGTTGTTGTTTGATCGCTATCTGCAAAGCGATGTGAATGTGATATTTTGATGTGCTAGTAGTTAATTATGATGTTATCATTATGGCATGCTTTGGATTAGCATAGCGAGCATTTGAATTAATGAGGTTTTATGTTTTGATTATATTAATGATGTTAGATTCGTCAGTCAGTGATATTGTATTGGTGAAGGGGACAGGATTGCACCACTTGCTTGCGAGCGCCCTGCGATTCCGCGATTTCCTCTTCACGGTGTGCTTTATTATGATACATATGTACATGTTGATATATGCTTGGTTGCAGGATTACAGGTATAGGACATCGACTCCACCTGGTTCCACAGGTTCGAGCGTTTCCATTGCCAACGGTATTCGATTGGGAGATAGTAGCTAGGTTTTCTGTGCCAAGTCATCACCCTAGTCATAGTGTGTCATCAGGTGTTAGTCGGGTTAAGTTACCTTAATGTTGTCATCTGACTTTAGTTTCAGTTCAAAATTGCAAGTTAGAAAAATGTTAAAATATATATATGCTTTTGTAGTAAATTTTTATTTAAGCATATTTGGTTCAATGTTAGAAATGTTATTAATTTATAAATTAATTTAATTTAATTAATAAAATGATTTAATCTTGGATTAAATTAATTTTATTGATTAATTAAATTGATGATGTTTAAATCAGATAAGTATTTCATTGTGAAATTATGAATTTAATGTTTGAAATTGTAAGGATTAAATTGGAAATTTTGGAAAAGGTTTAAATTTCTTTTTTTTGAAAATTCGAAAAATGCAAATTGAAAATTGGGATATTTTCTGTTTTGTTTTCTAAAAATTGATTACAGTGGTTGAATGAGATATTTTTGGAATTTTTATTATTATTGAATTTTCCTTCACAATTTTGGGATGATGGAGTTTTTGGAGAAAATGGAAAATAGGGAAGAAAAGAGGATTTTGCTGTTTGTGGGTTATGGATTGAAATTGTGGAAAAACAATGTTGAATTGTGGGGAAGAAGCTGGAATCTAAAGAAGGAATCTTTGCACCATTGTTGACCTTTCAAGCTTTTGGGTTCAAGTTTTCTTCTTGTTTAAATTGGTTCATTTTGAATGGTTTCACAATTTATTATGTTGTTTGGAAAATAATTATAAATTATGTCTAATGTGCAAGAAAACCCATTTTAAATCTGCTCTCAAAACTTGGCACTTGTTTTTTTAGAAATGAAAATTTATTAAACAAAAAATGGTGTTCTTGACTGAAATTAAATCTTTTGTTCTATTTATTTCTCAATTTGAATGGGGTTTTTGTTAAATTCATATATATATATATATAGATGTTGTTAAAAAATTTAAAAGGGGGGAGGGTGTTGTTGTTAAAAATAATTTTGAAATGCCTAGGTATGGGCGCGGATTTCTAAAATCCACAAGCCTTTGGTTTTTAAAAAAATATATATATATATATATTTTTTTAAATATAAATAAATATTTGTGTTTTTGGGTTTGGGTGAGGGAGGTGGCACTGGGGGCTCACCTCCCCACCGCGCCCCCCATGGGAGACGCGTGGGAAGGGATCCGTGCCCAACGCGGCCCTCCCAACCTCCCCGCCCATGATCGTTGTCCGAACAGCCACCGCCCCACCAAACTTTCGTCGCCGCCTGTTAAAAAACGCGACCAATGAAACTGCGACCGGCGCCCTAATCCGCCAGGCTTAAAACACGTGGCTCGAGAAATGCGCGGCCGCCCAACCCTAAAATGGCATGCGGCCCGAGGGCAAAGCATGTGTGGACTTTGTTTTTAATAAAAATAAAATATGTTTAATATTTTAGTATTATATTTGTATAATATTAAATATTAATATATATTAAATGATAAAATATATATTAATGTTTAATATTTTAATATATTATATTTGTATAATATTAAATATTAATATATATTAAATGATAAAATATATATTAATGTTTAATATTTTATTATATAATATTGAATATTATTTTATATAGGATTTGATTGATTACATATGTATAGATTTAAAATATACATATATTATAAATTTAGCAAATGATGTGAGTAATATCCTGATTTAAATATAATGGAGGGATTTAAAATATTGGGTTCTTAAGCAAATTATTATTCTTTATTTTAAAATAATATATTTGAAAAGGAAAATTAATGGAGATGAAAGTAATATGTTTTAAATAGCGAAATTAATGGTTTTTAAAATGATTTATCTTTGCAAAAGAAATAATTATTTTAAACGATATAATTTGAATTAATGAAGTAACTGCTTATCTTATTATTGTTTTCATGCAATTAAGGATTAGGTATTTGTTTAAATTTTATCTTTTGTCTAGAAGAGGCATTATTAGATCAGTTTTATTGGTGGAATAAATTACTGAATGTTATTCAAGGAAATGGATTTAATATATCCAAATTAGCTTAGTTCCTCACATCTTGCCTTCATGATTATTTCCTCTGGGTTCATGTTCTGGGAAAAGGGTTAAGTGTCTTTAATTTGTAAGTCTTACAGAGGACCCTAGAGGTTGGGGGTTGTCATTTTTTAATGACGACCGTTTGTTATTTCCTTGGGTAGTGCATGAAGTTATGTCATTATTATGACCCGGTTTCCATGAACGGGGGTGTTTTGTGTTTCCTGAGAAAGGAGTGGATTATGGGATCCACATCTTCTTGTAAGGAGTGACCTTGTTATGTGATTTGTTGCCTCCAGTGTTGGAGTGAGTTTCATTTTATGTCACCTCCTGTGAAAGGAGTGGTTGTGATATCTTGTGTGTTGCACCTTGTACCCTTGGTGTTTGGATAGTATGTGTGTTGTCAAGTAGAAGAGTGGCTTCCGTAGGGGCCAAAGCCCAGAAGAGTTAAGATTGGGTAACCTTCGAAAGTGGTTTAATCAAGTGATAACTAAAACAATACTTAGAAGATTAGGACCAACTTCTCACTAATCAAGATAATTGTGCCTCACTCATGGACCCACGTGCTTGGTTAGGCTTGGGATGGGTGGGAAGGCCTGTAGAGGCAAGGTCATCTATCTTGTCTGTACGAAAGGTATTTGACTCCACATTAGTAAGTATGAGGGTCGGGGATCGGTTTGAGGCCACCATCTTGACGATCCACAGTGGGTAACTCATGACGAGCTATGTGATGACACTCTATCTAGGACAACAGTTGGTATTCGATTTATGGTTATGGTTTCCTTAACATACCTAATGTGACCATAGTTGGTATTTGATTATTGTGTGTATGGTTCTCTTAACATACTTGATCTGCTTTATATCTGGAAGCATTGTGACCATGTAGAGTTGTACTTGTGTTGTAATTGCATGGTATTTGAGTTGTACTTGTGTGGTTCATGTGATTGGTTGATTCAGTTTTGTGTTAGCCCGTGTCTAGAGGTAGCTGGTCTTGGCTAGGATTCCTTGTTACTATCTCCTAGCACGGGGGGTGGGCCTTTGGGTTCGACTTGGTTGGGTGGCGTGCACCTAAATCCATTGGGCTTTCTTCATGTTCTTGTGGTCGAGACTTCCAGTTGGAGAGCTCGTTGGTTTCAATTTCAGTTCTTGCTTTATTTCATCTCAGTTGTTCTTGAGATTTATTATCCCTCATTTGTTATCAAGGTGGAAAGATGTAATTTTTAATTATGTTTATTGGACTTGCCTCATTTGGGGAATGAGAGTTGTAATTGTAATATTTAATTATGGATAAATGAGATTGAAAGTTATCTATTATGCTTTGATGTAATTTATCTTGTATGGAATGTATGCGTCCTTATATTTTGAGTTGATAAATGTTATGGTATCATTTATGTTGTTGTGGGTTATAAGTAATCTCAGTCTCATAACCTTAGGGGATGTTTGCAATGGGAAGTGAACTTGCATGTTCTTTGTACTTCAACAAAAAAAAAATTAGCCTGTTTAAGTAGTTGTTTGCAACTTCCTCTAGGGTTGTGTGGCGGGGCGTTACAGGTCTCATTGGAAAGCATTGGGATGGCTACCAACTATTCTAGTAGTTATTTACTTGAAATTGAATAGAACTAATTGTTAATATATCAAGGAAGTATGGTCTACTTAGATGCTTTAGTTAATGTGCATCAAACTTAGATGTTACAATCAAGATGTGTTAGCTTGCAAATACAAGAATTAGATTAACCATGGCATATTCATAAATTTTAAAGTCTAGGAACATAACATGAAATTAAATTTCAAACACAAGAGTTCAAGTGAAGTAGATAATATAAAAATTTTATATTTAAATTGAGTCTATTTTGGTATATGTGAAAATGATGCTCAACTAGATTCCCACCTCAAATTTAAACTATGATCATGCTTAATGGATATGGAGATGTATTTATTTCAAACTTCATGTTTATTAAACATAGTACACAAAAAATATTTATCAGCACACCCATTGCATAGTAAGTGGCATTAAACAACGTCAAATCATTTATCATTCAAGGCCAAGTGAGTTGGGATGGGTATCATTCGAATTACGAGTATTTCACCAAAGGAGCTCAAATTCCTAGATGTGTAAGGTGCTTATTGATTTCAAGGAATTTGAAGTACATTGTAGAGAGCTTGGAGTGGGTGTACACTATTCCATAAAAAATAATTGATAGCAATTATATCCTATTTATTTCTTGCTTGTAGTCTACCACATCTATTAAGGAAATTAATGTAAGCAAATACAAATATGTAGCAAGAAATGTTTTAAATTTAAACTAGGGTAAGACTTTAAAATCAATCTTTATTGAATGTTCATTATATTTAGGTATTTGAGTCATGCCAATTTATGTGACCAACTAAGTTTAGCAAATTTATTTATAAGATTTTCTACATTAAAGTATTATTTTTTATGCACAATGTGCTTCTTTTTTGAACTCTTACTCTATCTTGATATGTCATCAATTTCTAACATTTAAATTTCTCATCCATCATGAATCATAATTATTAACAAAAGACTACATTAGGTAATATTCATTTGAAAATTCAAAATCCATTAATGATAAAGGAAAAGTAAATTATATTTATTCAAAAATGAGAAACCAATAATGGTCAAGGGATTCTAATATTAAGTATTTGATTTTTATTTTTATTTTAAATATTACATCACCTTGGCAAGTGTATGAAGGTAACCACAATGCATATATGAATTTATTTAACTAGTATGAATGTTTATACTAGCAATTTGTTGTCTAGGTGGCTTGAGAGTCGCACCTTACAATAAATGACATCAATTATTCACAACAATTAATTATATTTCCATTCACTTGGAGTTTACAATTTTCTTAGTCACGTTGAATTTAAAAAATATTTAAGACCCTTTTTTATAAGTTGTACAAAATCTAATATAGTAGAACACAAAACCTCAATTTAACTTTGAACATGTTGGAATAAAGACCCTAAAAAATATAAAGAGGTAATCTCCCAATATCTTACTTGGAAAATATATAATGGTGAACATGCTTATTCTAGTTGGATTCATGGAATGGGTACCCGCCATTAGGCAACATCCAAGACCTTTAATGTGCAAAAGAAACTCTATCTACAATTTGGGGCTCAAATGATAGCTCTTGCATAGTGAAGTGGAAATATTTCATAAATTAGTAAATTCCTAATGATAAAAAAAAATGTTACAATTAACATTTTGAAGAAGAGGATTATCTATAAATTTGATAATTCAGATAAGTTAATATGAGCCCCTTCTAAATCAAGTACATATTCAGTTAAGCAAGGATACAAGTCCATAATAATCATTGGGGATCATATGGAAAAACAAATAGCATACTCTTTATGTTGGAATGACATGATTCTTTCCAAGGCTAGTTGTGTTACACCTCGTTGTGTTATTACCTATTTACTATTGTTAGGTTAAAATATTTTAAAATATGATTATGTTTTGTAAATGAATCTTGATGTAAAATGTGATGAATGAATGTGCAATTCAATATGATGTTTTAAATATTTTGAAGATAAATTATGTCATGCATATGTATTGTACCCAAAATATTTTTTTGGCATTCTGCTTAAATTGAGCTAAATAATGTAAAAATATCGTCAAAAGTTTGATTTAGGTCAAACCAAACATGAGGTCTCTGTGGGTTTCTCTCAAGGAACTTATGGTCAAAATTATGAAAAAATTGAAAATTAGGGTTTTATGCCCCTATTTTTAGGGAAACCCTAAAAAATAGGACCTTACTGGAAATGATTTTGATAGGGTTAATTGACTTCACGATCACACTAATCAAGTCAGAATCATCAAAAGATATATTTTACTCTGGTGGGTTTATTTCTATTTTTTAGGAACAAAGTTAGGAGCTTCGCAACCATTAATGGCAGATTGGCCAGTACTAGGTTTTGAAAGCTAAACCTCAAAATCTCCAACAAAGAAGCCATGGTGGAAAAGGTCAAAAAGATGTTGTCCAGATGAGGGAGTTTCTCAAATCGAAAAAGGCCAAAATTTGGCCAACTCTGGAAGGTGCACGTTTTTCTACCAAGGCAAAACAACTGCCAAATACCAAAAAGGTGCCCCTCTTGAAGAAATGTGACCTTGGATCTCAGAGGGAAAATGTGACCACCTTGCATCTTCAAATAATTTATCTCCTTCATGTTCATTTTGTCTTGACAACGCAACCATCAGTCAGATCATCTGATTCAGGGATCATTGGCCAATCGTTAGCGAAGTATGGAGGATCTACAAGCAATGAAGATGCCAAATCAGAGAGCTGCATGGTAAAAGTGCCCCTGCTAGCCAGGGGTACCCCTTAGTTGAAGGCATCAGATGAATCCATAATAAGCTGCTTCATACATAACATCTTTTCAACTCCCTCCTAGCTACGTGATCAATATGACAACAAGTTCGCTGGACACGCCAAATGATCACATATTGAGATCAAGCAGAAAAATCCAGAAAGGAAGAACTAAAGGACAAGCCTAAAATTGGCTAAGGAATGAAGAAAAGCGCCCCTCTTGGAGAAAGGCGCCTTTCTTTGAGGCATACAGATGCAACTTGAATGCTTACTGCTCTCTAGAAGAACCTTCTCAGCTTTGGCGAATCTCGACAATGAGACTATTAGCGGAAGAATCTGATTACTGAATCATCTAACAATGGAGATCAAAGCAGACAATTTTCAGAGTAGATAAAAGCAATCAAAAGGTCAAAGGCACCCATGTTGGCCAGGGGCGCCCTTAGATTCAAAGCATCTAAACTTACTATCAACAACTAAGAAATCAATCATCCTATGCAGAACCGAGCTGGCCACCTGATGCATCATCAGGTAGAGTCATTTGACTCATCCATCAACGGGAACACCATATCAAAGCACGAAGGGTTTCAAAAAAGCCAAAACAAAGAATAGTCAATGAAAATTGACTAAGGCACAACCAAAAACGCCCCTCTTGAAGAACCCTTCATTCTGGAGGTCCAAACTCAATTTTTTGAGTTAATCTCTCCCAGGATATCTCATCAGATTAATCCCATCTTGACAACAAATCCATCAACAATTATTGAAGATCAACTGAGCAGCCAGGATCGAAGATCAATGGAGGCACTTCAAACTGCAAAAATGATCAAAACTCCAAAAGGGACGCCTAAGAAAGTCAAAATAAAATGTTGACTTGAGTTAGCAAAAAGAGGCCAACCCACCACAATCAATGGAAATCACCTTTTTTGAACTCCAAATTAGGCTCAATCATGAGTTGGATTCCCAGTTGATGCTTGCAACTCCAAATTGACATATCAAAGCATCTAGGCATCCATTCTTCATTCTTTCTTTGCAGGTTGAGGAGCGCAAGAACAAATATTTTTTTTCTCCAACTTTTTTGAAGATTCGACAGAGGGGTTTTCACCATTCTTCATATTTTTGAAGATTTGTTGCATAAAGGGACCATTTATCAAAGGTTGCACCAAAAGGCATAATTCTTCTAGATTGACAAATTATAACTTCCAATCCACCTTTTGTCTACTTCCTCTATTCTATCTAAAATTCTTTGCATGTCCAAGAAAATGACAGATAATCACAGATCTGGCCAACTCGGTATGATCAACACAACTTTTTCTACAAAACCCACATGTTAGATTTTTCCAAAAAAAATAGCCCTACTGTCCCTTTTTTTAGGGTTTCTGGAAAAAGTCATAATTTTGAAAAATAGACAAATTGGGTTTTATCAACTCTGAAGCACGAACAAAACCCATGTGTTGGATTTTTCCGAGAAAAATCACTTTCTGGTGCCTCGCTACCTCTGCCATTGAAGGGCTCTTGCATGTCATACAAAAACTCATTTTTTTCAAATTTCTGACGATCTAGGTTTGTTTAAAAAATCTTTCTCAATGAAAACCATGTCTTAGAATTTTTCGTAAAAAGTTGCCCCGACAGGGCTATTTTTAGCAATTCCAAAAAAAGTTGTCCGAACAGCATCGTGTGCACAGTCAATCTTCAAGGTTTTCAAAATACAGTTCTCCCGAGACGGATACAAGGCCAAAATGGTCTTACTCCATGGTTTTCTGAAAACGACTGGCACCAACCTGCGTCAGGCATACCCATAGTTCAATTTGGACAGATTGACAAGCATAGACACAAGTCCACAGGTTCCATAATGGTTTCACTTCATATATCTAATCGCCTTCCAAGCCCAGGTTAGAGGATTGTAATCATTGGAATTTTACATATGCAGCAAGTTTATGTGCATTTCTCATGGTTGGAGTGTTCGTGATAAAAAATTCACGGTTTCATCATACAACACTCTTCCATTGAGAAAGATCAAGGAAAACGTCAAAGCTGCAAAAAAACGTGGAAGGTAGTCATTCCCAACACAGAGCCGCCATCCGTTAAAACTACTCTACCTTCCACATCAAAGTGAAAACACAAACAAAAAGAAAAGGAGTAACCCTCCTAAGGGAAGCAGAATGAAGGAGATGCATACATCAAGTTGCTGACAAGCGATAAGCTGACGATTGATAGGCATGTAACAGTCTCTATATAAAGAAGTCAACAAATGAATAAAAGCACCGTTGACCAATGATCATGAGGTGTCAAACACCTCAAGAAGGACATCCTACCCTCCAAAATAGCAATAAATACGACTTAAGTCAACTTGAAGCCCCTTTCCAAGTTGACTCCAGATCTCCACATATCATGCATGTCAAATCCCACTAATCTAGGATGTCTAATTGACTCACATGATTTGTGGATCTCAGATCTCCTTTAAAGGTGGATGTCTATTTTGGAGACACATATACATAAGTTAAGTTCACTTTTAGTTAGGTGTCAGTCAACTGAGGTAGACTTCCAGTTTGACTTTTTTTTAGTTTCAATTAACTACAATAGATTTCCAGTTAATTGCTTGCTCACCTACTTTTAGACATAGGAATAAGTCTTGTTGATTGGCAAGAACTGATTGTTAAATCAAGGAGATTTTAGGGTTCCTACTCCTTTGAGTTTCTATAAATAAGAGCCTTGGGCTCATTATTTGTTTAACCTTTATTTACTAGGCAAAATCGTTGCGCCATTGTTTCCAGAGTTAGCTTGTTTATATTTGTTCACTCTTGGATGAGAGTTTGTTGGTGTATCATAATTGTGCATGATTTTGTGCCTTTGTTGTCCCAACCTTTGTAATTATTTGAAGAAGCTTGAAGAAGTAAATCATATGGTGCATGCTTGCTTGATCTAGATATTTGAGTTCTTTCAAAGTCTTCTTTTCAATAGTGTATTGTTTCAATCTCCTCCTCGGACAAGGGTTCCTCCTCCTTGGATATTTTGTTATCGATCATTATCATGTGATGTTGTTTAATGAATTGTCTTTTAGCCTACACTTTGGACAGGTGTCGTCACCTCCTCGATAATCCTATTAGGCAGATCATCGTACCTTGTTGTTTCCAAGCCTATACCTCAGACAGGGGTTCTTCCTCCTTGCAAGTCTCTGATCCAGTTTACCGTAACGAGTGTTTACTTGTGTTGAACCTTATCTTGGCATATATCCGAGAGTTCAGAGCCTCGGTCATATTCTATACAGACGGTGGATTCAAGTGATCCAACCCATCCATTTTGCTCCTACGCCCTCATGCTCTGTTTATCTTGGGGAGGTAGAATAGTCTAGAAGCTAGTTAGTCGTAGTTAAGATCTGCGAAAACTTGAGAAAACCTTAGCTACGACGCATTGTGTTTATGCACCCTTGTGTCCTATCGCTGAGTAAAAAAGATAGGAACCTTAGTATGCCTTTTTTACATACAATAATCAACAAAGAGAGATCTTCCTCTTTATAATCTGAAGATCAATACTAACACACTTGCAATAGTTTTCCATTTCCAATAAGCACTCAAGAGGTGCTAATTGAAATGCCAATAGTTTTTTGGTACCCACCGTGGGGCAGCGAGGCATAAAACTTCAAGAAAATCTTAACGCTTTTATGACATGAAATGGGCATCTTGCATCCTTGGGCACCTGTTGAACAACCAGATCTTACATTCATCGAAGGAGAGTAGACATACATCATCAGTTGTTTGTGTACTTTCATCTTTGAAAAAAATACATCACCAGTTCAGTGGAGAGCCACGACTATTACTCTGGACGAGGAAGAAAGAAAGGCTAATCTTGCACCTGAGAGACCAATGTTACCACCACCTGCTTGGCAGTAAGCACCCTAGCTCACCAATTATACATACGAAGGAGAAATAATCCTCGACTTCAAAAAGACATCGGAGAAGCATCCTGTCATGTCCCCGAAATAGCAATACCATAAAAACCAAGTGTTAAAATACAAATAAATTAATAAATAACAATATTAATATTAAATATAAAATAAATGTGTACCATATCAATATAAAAATATATAAATATGAAATAACAAATATAATAATAATATATAGGCAAATTATAGTTATTACATTCGAGTATTAAATTACTTAATATCAAAAATAATAATAATAAATAAATATTATAATCATTACACATCAAAGATTGTAATACATTAGAATAAAATAATAATAAGATATTAGCAAATTGGTTTTATTATTATACTTTAATGTTAAAATATGTTCAATAAAACATCAAAATAAAATAATAAAATAAGTATATAATCTGAAATATCATAATTATTAGTAATAATATATTATTTTCAAAAATAGATATTATTGTGATAATAAGCCTTTAAAGGCAGCAATTAAATCTAACAAAGGGATATATTTTATGAAAAGTCACCTCTTTCACCAAACAATACATTCCCCCCATGAGACCTATCGTAAATGGTATAAATAGAAGGAAAGAAAATAAGGAAGAGGGGAAGACATGGATAAATATGATCTACAATTGAGAACAGCAGCAACAATGATTGTTATGCATTGGAATATAGTCATTTAATATATATATATATATATTATCTAATAAGAATACAAGTATATATGCATAGATATAGATAAATTTTACCATGAATAATATGCAATGAATAAAGAATATATATATGAATAAGGAAAGAATAATTATATAAACATATATATATGAATACTAGTGGATATAAGTATATATGTGTGTGTGTGTGTGTGTGTGTGTGTGTGTGTGTGTGTATTATAAAACTATGCACTAATGATGCTTGTTGCAATTATTAAACCTTATAAGTAATTGTGATTATTTGATATAAAAATGAATAAATTTATGAATGTTTTTATCTTATGATTGATCAGAAAAAGGAGAAAAAGACCATAGTTTGAACACTAAACCATCATAAAGGATATCTTCAAAAAATTAGGGCAAGAATTATGGTAAACCTAGAAAGGGACATTACACATCTGATGTGGAGAAAATCTTTGAAGAGGTTTGGGAATGATCCTCTGACATCCAATTGCATGATCCATACAAGAAGCAATGGATGGTAACAACAATAATGTTAGCGAGAGGTGTTGACCTTCATTACATTGGGGTAATAACATTGGACCCTTGGATTTTCAGGTAAATCATGAGTTACCTAAAGGGTTAAGGAATCACTTTCCCAGTTTCACAGTGATGGGAGTCAACACCCAAATGAACATTTTTCTGCATTCACAACGGCTTGTGCCATCTTGCAGGTGCCACACAAAGACATCATAGTACGTCTCTTTGTGGAGACTCTTGTTGGGAACGTTGTGGATTGGTTTAGTCACTTGAAGCCAAGCATTATTACAAGTTGGGCATCTATAGCAAGATTTTTTTGGCGAGATTCAAGCCTGCTAAAGACTGTCATTTGTTGTTCACCCAACTTGCAAATTTAAAGATGGAGCGCGACGAGCACAAGAGAGAGTTTGTGGAAATATTTGATCATCTTGTTGCAAAATTCATTTACATTCGATCCATCATTAGAGATTCTGATGAGTTTTTTCATAAATGTTCTTCCATCAGAGATAGCCTTCTTCCTGAAGAAGGAAAAAGAACAGAGTTGAAGAGTGTGCAAGAACATGCCATCGAGTTGGAGTATAATATGATCACTTCTGGCTTGATAAAAGTGGACTCTACCAAATCTCCAGTTCAACAATCATACCAGCCGAAGAGAGACAATCTTTAGCCACGGTTGCCAACGCCTCCATCAAGACCAATGATTGAAGTTGCACACAGTGCAATATTTTGTTGTTTCCATTACATTGATGCACATAACGGATTCACGTGTCCTGAGAATTTGCTCCCAGTTCTAGTTTTGTACCAACAAGTTTGAACGTTGTCTTACCACAAATAGACAACTTCGATGGCGACTCCGCAACAAGATATTTTGAACCCATTATTAATCAAGAAGAAGAAGACTACCCTCACTATTCTCTCGCAGTGAATCATGAAAAAATTTCAACACCTATGACTACACGTGTTCAACACTTCAAAGCACAAAAAGAAGAGGAATAAAGATGAAGATCAAACAAAAAGGGTGAAGAGGTGCCTTCCACTTCCAATCCCAGGTCCTCATAGAAGAACGCTATGCTAGTTGCTCAAAATCCTTCTTCAACAAATTTTGACATCATAGCTTCCATGATGAAGACCAAGGTACAAATCTCTCAACTAGAATATCTTCAGGATCATCCAGAACAAATGAATTAGATTCTCAATGTTGTAAAGAAGCAGGCTGTGCTCAAGTCATCTGTTGCAGTAGGAGCAAAGCCTGCAACAAGTACCGGTAATTATGTGACTCTACTAGAGATATAAATTGAAGATCAGAACATTGCATGTTCTGAAAAGATACTGACAGATGACACAAGTTCATGTAAAACACAGTTCGATGGAGGTTGTTCAAATACAATTTCAGAAATAGGGGAAGTGATCATATCTCCTAAAGGACAGTTGCACCCATCTATGCAATTAGAATTCACTGAAGCTAAGAAAGAGGTGCTTTTGTTAGGCCTCAAAGATGCCAAAGACATGGGAATCAAACTCCTATGTGTTAAAGGCGATCTAGAGCTGATCCATGAGCCAGTCAAAGGATATTTTCAGATCAACAAAGATCATCTACGACATTATAGAAATCAAGTTTGGAACTCGATTGATTGGTTTAAGGAGTTCAACATCTCGAAGATGAACTATAGCAGAACAATGCCTCAGGGGTATCAACTTTCCCATTTGCATCATATTCTGACTTTTGTCAAAGTAATTTTTCTTGGATACACAAATACAGGTGAGAATCTTCATTCTAGAGGGATTGTCTCTTGTAATTCCCATTAGAAGAGAAGTATAGCCTTTTAGGCAGAAGCATCATCGATGGGAGGCTCTTCGTGTTGCCATGAAGCAGACAATACTTGAAACATTTGTCCCTTCGAGGATGGGGTGAGTTCTTTGTATAATAAATTTATTTTACTTTAACGTTATGTTGTTATGTTTTTCCCCGTTTCGTAAAGTATTGTCGTGTATTAGGTGATTTCTTAGGTAGTCTTGTTTTAGGTGAATAAATAGGCGAGCCCCACTAAAGAAGATGAACTTCAAGTTCTTATGTGAATTAGGAAATAAGTCTTGAATCCGTTACCCAACTAATAAAGTACTGGTCTACGAAACTTGAGATTCTCGATTCTCCTATGCCATAGGTATCCGACATGGTCACACCAGATCGAGCCTAATGTTGTACCCAAAATAAAAATTTTGCATTATGCTTAAATTGAGCTAAATAATAAAAAAATTTCATCAAATTTTGTTTTAGTTCAAACCAAACATGAGGTCTTTGTGGGTTTCTCTCAAGGAACCTATTATTTTTAAGGAAACCCTAAAAAATAGGACCTTCCCGAAAATGATTGAAAATGATTTTGATAGGGTTAATTGACTTCACGATCACACTGATCAAGTCATAATCATCAAAAGATATGTTTTACTTTAGTGGGTCTATTTCTATTTTTCAGGAACAAAGTTAGGAGCTCTGCAACCATTAATGGCAAATTGGCTAGTACCAGGTGCTGAAAGCTAAACCTCAAAAGCTCCAATGAAGAAGCCATGGCGAAAAAGGTCAAAAAGATTTTGTTCAAATGAGGGAGTTTCTCAAATCGAAAAAGGCCAAAATTTGGCTCTCTGGAAGGTGCACGTTTTGCTACCAAGGCAAAACAACTGCCAAATACCAAAAAAGTGCCCCTCTTGAAGAAAGGCGCCCTTGGATCTCATAGGGAAAATGTGACCACCTTGCATCTTTAGATCATTTATCTCCTTCATGTTTGTGTTATCTCAACAACACAACCATTAGTCAGATCATCTGATTCAGGGATCATTGGCCAATCGTTAGCAAAGTATGGAGGATCTACAAGCAGTGAAGATGCCAAATCAGAGAGCTTCATGGTAAAAGCGACCCCACTAGCCGAGGGTTCCCCTCAGTTGAAGGCATCAAATGAATCCATAAGCAACTGCTTCACACATTACATCTTTTTAGCTCCCTCCCAACTACACATGATCAATCTGACAACAGGTTCACTGGACACACCAAACAATCACACATTGAGATCAAGCAAAAAAAGCCAGAAAGGAAGAACTAAAAGGACAAGCCAAAAATTGGCTAAGGATAGAAGAAAAGTGCCCCTCTTGGAGAAAGGCGCCCTTTCTTTGAGGCATGCAGATGCAGCCTGAATGCTTACCGCTCTCTAGAACAACCTTCTTAGCTTTGACGAATCTCGACAACGAGACTATCAGTGGAAGAATTTGATTATTGAATCATCTAACAATGAAGATCAAAGCAGATAGTTTTCTAAGTAGATAAAAGCAGTGAAAAGGTCAAAGGCACCCCTTCTAGCCAGGGGCGCCCTTAGATTGAAAGCACCTAAACTCACTGTCAATAACTAAACAATTAGTCATCCTAGGCAGGACCGAGCTGGCTACCCAATGCATTTTCAAGCAAAGTCATTTGACTCATCCATCAATGAGAATGTCAGATCAAAGCACAGAGGGTCTGAAAAATCCAAAACGAAGAATAGTCAATGAAAATTGACTAAGGCACAGCCGAAAGCGCCCCTCTTGAAGAAAGGCACCCTTCATTCTGGAGGTCCAAACTCAATTTTTTGAGTTAATCTCTCCCAGGCATATCTCATTAGGTTGATCCCATCTTGATAACGAATCCATCAGCAAATGTCGAAGATCAATTGAGCAGCCAGGATCAAAGATCAAAGGAGGCACTTCAGCTTGCAAAAATGATCAAAACTCCAAAAGGGACGCCTAAGAAAGTCAAAAGAAAATGTTGACTTGAGTTAGCAAAAAGAGGCCAAACACTCCACAATTAGTGGAAATCTTCTTTTTTTTGAACTCCAAATCAGGCTCAATCATGAGTTGGATGCCCAATTGATGCTTGCAACTCCAAATTGACATATCAAAGCATCTAGGCATCCATTCTTCATTATTTATTTGTAGGTTGAGGAGCTCAAGAACTAATTTATTTTTTCTCCAAAATTTTTGAAGATCTAATAGAGGGGTTTTCACCATTCTTTATTTTGAAGATCTATTGCATAAAGGGACCATTTATCAAAGGTTGCACCAAAAGGCATAATTCTTCTAGATTGACAGATTATAACTTCCAATCCACCTTCTGTCTACTTCCTCTATTTTGTCTAAAATTCTTTGTATGCCCGAGAAAACAACAACTAATCACAAATCTAACCAGCTGGGTATGATCAACACAACTTTTTCTACAAAACCCACATGTTAGATTTTTCCAAAAAAAGTAGCCCTACTGCCCCTTTTTTAAGGTTTCTGGAAAAATTCATAATTTTGAAAAATAGACAAATTGGGTTTTATCAACTCTGAAGCACGAACAAAACCCATGTGTTGGATTTTTCTGAGAGAAATCACTTTCTGGTGCCTCGCTGCCTCTTCCATTGAAGGGATCTTGCATGTCATAGAAAAACTCATTTTTTCAAGTTTCTGACGATCTGGGTTTGTTTAGAAAATCATTCTCAACGAAACCCATGTCTTAGAATTTTCGTAAAAATTTGCCCTAACAGGGCTATTTTTAGCAGTTCTAGAAAAAGTTGTCCGAACAACATTGTGTGCACAGTCAATCTTCAAGGTTTTCATAATACAGTTCTCCCAAGACGAATACAAGGCCAAAATGGTCTTACTCCATGATTTTTCGAAAATGACTGGCACGAACCTACGTCAGGCACACCTAGAGGTCAATTTGGATAGATTAACAAGCATACACACAAGTCCACAAAAGTTCCATAATGGTTTCACTTCATATATTCGATCGCCTTCCAAGGCCAGGTTAGAGGATTGTAACCATTGGAATTTTACATATGCAGCAAGTTCATGTGCATTTCTCATGGTTGGAGTGTTTGTGGTCAAAACTTCACGGTTTCATCATACAACACTCTTCCATTGAGAAAGATCAAGGAAAACGTCAAAGCTGCAAAAAAACGTGGAAGGTAGTCATTCTCAACACAGAGCCGCCATCGGTTAAAACTACTCTACCTTCCACATCAAAGTGGAAACACAGCCAAAAAGAAAAGGAGTAACCCTCCTAAGGGAAGCAAAATGAAGGAGATGTATACATCAAGTTGCCGACAAGCGATAAGCTGGCGATTGACAGGCATACAATAGTCTCTATATAAAGAAGTCAACAAATGAACAAAAGCATCGTTGACCAATGATCATGAGGTGTCAAACACCTCAAGAAGGACGTCCTACCCTCCAAAATAACAATAAATATGGCTGAGGTCAACTTGATGCCCCTTTCCAAATTGACTCCAGATCTCCATAGATCATGCATGTCAGATCCCACTAATCTAGGATGTCTAATTGAATCCCACGATTTGTGGATCTCAGATCTCCTTTAAAGGTGGATGTCTATTTTGGGGACACATATGTAAGTTAAGTTCAATTTTAGTTAGCTGTCAATCAACTGAGGTAGACTTCCAGTTTGACTTTTGTTTAGTTTCAATTAACTACAATAGATTTCCAGTTAATTGCTTGCTCACCTACTTTTAGACATAGGAATAAGTCTTGTTGATTGGCAAGAACTGATTGTTAAATCAAGGAGATTTTAGGGTTCCTACTCCTTTGAGTTTCTATAAATAAGAGCCTTGGGCTCATTATTTGTTTAACCTTTATTTACTAGGCAAAATCGTTGCGCCATTGTTGCCAGAGTTAGCTTGTTTATATTTGTTCACTCTTGGATGAGAATCTGTTGGTTGATCGTAATTGTGCATGATTTCGTGCCTTTGTTGTCCCGACCTTTGTAATTCTTTGAAGAAGCTTGAAGAAGTGAATTAGATGGCGCATTCTTGCTTGATCTAGATATTTGAGTTCTTTCAAAGTCTTGTTTTCAATAGTGTATTTTTTCAATGTCCTCCTCGAACAGGGGTTCCTCCTCCTTGGATATTTTGTTATCGATCATTATCGTGTGATGTTGTTTTATGATTGTCTTTCAACCTACACTTTGGATAGGTGTCGTCACCTCCTCGAGAATCCTATTAGCCAGATCATCATACCTTATTTCCAGTGAGTTGTTTCCAAGCCTATACCTCAGACATGGGTTCCTCCTCCTTGGCAAGTCTCAGATCCAATTTACCATACCGACTGTTTACTTGTGTCAAACCTTATCTTGGCATATATTTGAGAGTTCAAAGCCTCGACCATATTCTACAGAGATGGTGGACTCAAGTGATCCAACCCATCCATTTCTCTCCTACGCCCTCATGCTCTATTTATGTTGGGGAGGTAGGATAGTCTAGAAGCTAGTTAGTTGTAGTTAAGATCTATGGAAACCAAGGAAAATCTTAGCTACAACACATTGTGTTTATGCACCCTTGTGTCCTACCGCTGAGTAAAAAAGATAGGAACCTTAGTTCACCTTTTTTACATAGAATAATCAACAAAGAGGGATCTTCCTCTCTATAATCTGAAGAGCAGTACTAACACACTTGCAATAGTTGTATGTTTTCAATAAGCACTCCAGAGGTGCTAATTTAAATGCCAACAATATGAATATATTTTTATTGGCTAATTATTGTTGTGATGTACTAAGCTGGATGCAAGAACAAATTCATACCTCCGGAAGAGAGGGGGAGTATCATTTAGGAGAAAAACTTGGTTTAGTAACCCTTAATGAGCCTAACTGAGCATACACACTTACATCCTAGTTGGTCTAAGTTGAGTCAATTTAGTTGGGGGAATTGGTAAGTGATCTTCATTTTTAGTTTGGGAATGTTTTGTATTGATTTATGGTTTTGGTGAATTTTCTTGATTGGTAAAATGTTATTAATTCTATATGTCGAGTGAAATTTCATCCTTGTGTGTTCATATTTATATATTAATTGATAAAGTATATACGTAGAATGTATATATTTATGTGTTTAAGATAACTCATACATATGAGTAAATACATGCATGAGTATATATGTAGGTAGACATATCTACGTGTGCTCGTGAACGAATAATCCATATGCATGAGAATATCGATTGGACAAATGTGACATATTTATATACACATCATGTATATACATCGATCGATGAATATATAAATATATGTGTTTAAGTATAGATATTTAAACGATGTTATAAATATATCTATGTATAGTACATATATGTATATGATTACATATATACATATATATTAACTTATGTACATATATAAATATGTACATATGATTATTTTAATGTGTTGATATATATATTGATTGGAATGTAATGCATTTGATATCATGTGAATATAAATATATTTATATATATTAATATGATTATAATATATATATTAATGATATATATATATCATGTTTTGATAAGCATTCAATTTTTTTTTAAATACAGTAAAGCGCAAATATTAAAGTGTTGTCATATGGAATGAAATGGCAAAGAAGCTCACGTGCATGAAGCACATATAAGAGACTAAGTCTCAAAGCCTTTAAAGCAGTGTATAAAGTAATATGGGTGAATCGTTTGCACTGAGTTTTAATGTGTTGACCTAGTCAATATCCCGCGCATGAATAAAGGGCATGTCGATATGAAATGTGGCACCAAGTTAAAAGAAATTTGAAGCTTTTAGAAGTTTGATTTGTGCTTTAAACCAATACATGAGCAAAGAGAAAGCACGAGACTAAGTCAATTGCTATGAGGGAGATAAGATAGTTGACTTAGATTGCAATTAGGAAACCTGTAAACTGCATTTTTTGAGTTTTAAATATTGTTGTCTTCAAGTTATGGGTGACTCATTCTCACCTGAAGAAGTTGGACTGTGTGTGTTGCAAACCAATGTTTTAACCAGCCAATTCTCACATTTTTATCTAAGTCGATGCATTTGAATAGGAAGGCAGCAAAGTTGTTAAAACTTGTTTGTAGCATTAAGATGCTTAAATTTTAGTATATATAGAGGTGCTCTCTCTACCATTTGTTACACACTTTTCATTCAAAATTCTTCATTGTTATTATGTTGTATTTTTCTGTTTGAGAGTATTCTGAGAGCCTTTGTGAGATAGAGTTATTTTGTGATTTTGTAATTATTGAGAGAATTGGTAAGAGGCTAGAGGTTGAAGATAGGTTGAACTTAGAAGCAATAGCAAGTGGGCTTGTAGGATTGAGCTAAGGAGGAAATAATATCAGTTGGAGCTTTTAATATAGGTATGTTGATTTCTATTCCTTTATTATTATATGATTGAAATGTTATTTGTTTATGGATGCCTTGTTTATAAAAGATTGATTTAAATATGTGTTAAGTTGCTTTGGATAAGCTTGCATGTCTCTTGGTTGATTCTTGTTTTGGAGAAACCTTTTCATTTCAATTATTCTTTTATATTCTATATTGGAATTTATATGATGGTTTTTCTATTAGAAGATTAATCTTTACTTGGTAAAGGTTATTCTTTAATTGTTATTATTTATTAACTTGTAGGAATATTTCAAATGAATCCCTAAAAGTCTTCTGTATTTTTATCTTTTTTAATTCCTTTATTAATAATATTTGTAGCCACCTCCTTAAGAGGCTTTTGACAATTTGCACACACATAGATGAATGGTGGCATTTATTGAGTTGGGAGTTACTTTCTAATTCTTACTCCTCTTCTCACCTCTATATATTGAGGTTCTTCTTCTCTCATTCTTCATTCAAGCAAGCAAGCTTAAGGCTTAAGTGTTCTCTCTAGCAAGCTTAAGGCTTAAGTGCTCTCCCTCTCTCTCTCTCTCTCTCTCTCTCTCTCTCTCTCTTTGTATCATTCTTAGGCATTTTGCCTACATTCATAATATTGGGGATTTTTCTTGTTTTCTTCCCCTTATCAAATTCTTGTATCTCCTCTTGATAGTGGTGGTGCTTGGTTTGACTACTCTCTTTGGTAATATTTTTCCTTTAAACAATGCTCATTGATTAGTTCTTTCCTTGCTCAATTTATATTTCCTTTCATGATATCAGAGCCTTGGTATTACTAATCTTTTTGAATTACATTGTTGAAGGTTTACCAAGTTTTAAAGACACACCATTAGAGGCACTCTAGAGGAAGAGAAGAGCCAAAATTTTAATCTTGCTTCTTCTCTAATAATTTTTTTTCTAACCCTTGTGCAAGATTTCTTATTTCAAGGTTTCTAATTTTTAATTTTAAATCTATTTAATTTGTGTATATATTTAATTTTTTGCAATTTTTTAGAAACCTCAAATAAAAGGTTATAGTTCATTTAAAAAAAAAATTCATTAGTTTTGCATGTTATAATTTGCATGCTCAAATTTCTTTAAAAAATCAATTTTTTAGAGCTCCAACCCTAGTTTAATTTTTTTATAAAATAAATCAAAATTCTATTTATTTTCTTTTTAAAAGTTTGAAAAAAAATAAAGCTTAAGGTTTCATATTTTCTTTTTAATATTAATCAAATAATATATCTATTTTAAACTTTTTTTAAAATAACAAATAAATTAAAAAATCAAATCCTAAATATTAAAGGCTTGGCCCCTTTTAGTAGGCCCACAAACTATTTTTTACAGAAATCAATTTTAAAAGTTTTAAGAAAAAAATCTTAGAAACCCCTTTAAGGTTTCAACTGCCTTAGCCACCCCCTCCTACTGTTGCCTCCTTATTCTTTCCAAAACCAATTATCTCTATTTGTATCATCCTTTTCTATAAACCTATGCTTCTATGTTAAAAAAATCTTATCTCTTCACCTACTCTTATCTCTACACTGCTTCTGCCTTCTTTTTTTTAATCTGTTTTAACCTCGCCCACCCAAACTCCTTTTACCGCCCATAGTTCTTTTCAATGTTCATAAGGTTAAAATTTACGCTATTAATCTTTTGCTGCCTTTTATAGGTTTTAAATTAGTTTATTCTTATTTTTAAAAGCCTATGAAGCATGGGACAAACTCAAGACTATTTATGATATTTCAAATGAATCTAGAAAGATTCAACTTCAAGACCAACTTGAAGATCTAAGGTATTCTGATTTCAAATCCATGGATGATTTTCTATTAAAATTTGATGCTTTGAATAGTCATTTGCATGGTTTAGGAGTAAAATTAGAAGATCTTAGATCAATCCATCTTATTCTTAAAAAATGTCTTCCTAGGCAATTTCAACATTTTATTACTAATATTCATGCTCAATTAGCTATTCCTTCTTTAGCTACTCAATTAACTTATGATATTTTACGTAATTTATTAAGACAGTAAGAAGCTAAGTTGATTTAATTTGGAAATCTTACTTGTCTAATGAACATTCTTTTACCTGATATGTCTAATGTTCCTCTTCAACTTGCTAATAATCATACTGGTAAAGTAGAAGCAATTGAAGATGTGAATGTTCCTAATGGTAAATTGCATGATGTTTTATATGTTTATGAATTAAAGACTAATTTTCTTTCAGTCGCTAAGCTTTGTCAAGATTATAAAATAAAATTTTACAAAGAAATATGCTATGTTATTGATCCAAAAAAAAAAAGGTCATTGTTAATACTAAATTAGACAATGATAATTTGTTCAAATTTTATGAGTTTGCTCAATCTAGATGCTTTTTAATATCTACCATTGATTTTAATGTTTGGCATGAAAGACTTGGTCATATAAGTGCTAACAATATTGCTTTAATGCAAAAGCTTAATATGGTAGATGGATTGCCTAGTTCCATCTAAAATTGTATGCACGGGATGCATGAGTGGTAAGATGCATAGGGAGCCCTTTCCACATGGTCAATCATGGAGGGCAACTCATAAGTTGCACCTAGTTCATAGTGACCTTTTGGGACCCATGGAGAATAACTCCATCCAAGGATCAAGGTATGCACTTAATTTTGTTTATGATTTTTATAGAAGAACTTGGATCTATTTTCTTCATAGTAAGAATCAAGTTTTTGATATATTTTTTAAATTTCATAAATTTGTTGAAAGATAATCTGGTTTTAAACTTAAAATTCTTAAAACGGATAATGGTAAAGAATATGTGAACAATTATTTTTATAGTTATTTGAAATCATTTGGTATTAAGCATGAGCCAACCATTCCCTATACACCTCAACAAAATGGTGTAGCAGAAAGGAAGCATATAACTATTGTTGAAATGGCTAGATGTATGTTGCATGCTAAAATATGTCATAAATTTTGGGTCGAAGCTATGTTTTGTGCTACTTATATAACTAATAGGACTCCTACAAAAGATTTAAAGGATATATCTATTCAAGAAGCTTGGTCCAATAGGAAGCCCAATCTTAAGCATTTAAGGATTTTTGGTTCAATTGCTTATGTTCACAAACCTAAACAAAATAGGCAAAAAATAGATCCTAAATCTTCTTATCATATTTGTGTTGGTTATTATGAACATTCTAAATCTTATAGAGTTTATAACTCTCTTACTAACAAAGTTGAAGTTGCTAAATATGTATTCATTGCTGAAAGTGGTGTTCAAGATTCTAAAGTGCATGATATTGAATCTTTTCAAATTAAAGTTATTGTTGTGGAGGATAATCCTCAAGTTGAATCTTCTCTTAGCCCTCCTAATGCATCTATTACTCATAGTGATAGTGATTATGAAAATGTTGAAAGTTATCCTCATGATTCTTCTTCTAGTGATGATACTTCTACATCTAAACAAAAGATTAAATGGTTTAAAAAATGATGCAAGAAAGAGGATATTTTAGCTAGAATGAATCAATCTAAAAAGACAAATTATTGTAATTATGCTTTGATGTCTAATGCTATACATTCAAATGATCTTCAAACTTATGAACAAGCTAAAGACCAACCTCATTGGAAAAAGGCTATGCAAGAAGAATATGATACTTTAAATGCTAATAAAACTTGGGATTTAGTTCATTTACCTCAACGTAAGAATCTTGTTTCATGCAAATGGTTGTATAGAACTAAGGTTATTGCAAATAATGAAGTTAGCAAGTTTAAAGCTAGATTAGTTGCTAGGGGCTTCTCTTAAGTTGAAGGTTTCGATTATGATGAAATTTTTTCTCTAGTAGCTAAGATGCCAACTATTAAATTAGTTCTTGCTTTAGCTTCTCATATGAATTGGTCTATTCATCAAATGGATGTTAAAAGTACATTTCTAAATGGTGATTTTCATGAAGAAATTTATATGTCTCAATATTTGGGTTTCATTAAGGTAATGAAAATATTTTTTCCAAATAAAAAAGAAATCAATTTATGGTTTAAAATAATTTCCTATATAATGGTATTCTAAGATTAATGCTTTCTTTCTATCTCAAGGTTTCATTAGGAGTAAAAATGATCCAAATTTATATATTAAGCATAGTGAATATGATATTGTGATTATTATTTTATATGTTGATGATTTAATTATCACTTCGAGTTCTAAAAATTTGATTAGTGATGTTAAGTCTCAACTCAATCAACAATTTCAAATGACTGATTCAGGCCTATTACATTATTTTTTGAGTATAAAAATTTGGAAAACGCCTAAAGGTATTTTTCTTTCTCAACAAAAATATGCTCAAGATCTCTTAGATAGATTTAAAATGAATGATGCAAATTTTTTCTACTCCTTGTGGATTAGGAACTAAATTATTGGTTGATATGGAAAATCCTTTTGTTGATCCTACTTTGTATAGGCAATTAGTTGGTAGTTTGAATTATTTAACACTTACTAGACCTGATATTTCTTATAGTGTTGGTTTAGTTTCTAGACTTATGTCTAAACCACAACAAACTCATTTTAAAGTTGCAAAAATAATTTTAAGATATGTTAAATGTACTCTTAATCTTGGTCTTTTTTATGATGCAAATTGTGATTTTTCTTTAAAGGGTTATACTAATTCAGATTTAGGAAGCGATCCCAATGATGGGAGATCCACTTGTGGTTATTGTTTCTTTGTTGGATCAAGTGCCATCTCATGGAATAGTAAGAAACAACAATCTACTTCTCTTTGTTCTACAAAAGCTAAATATAAAGGTTGTACAAATGCATCCACATAAGAATTATGATTAAGAAGATAACTTTTTTTCTAGACTGCAAAAATCGGTTGGGTATCTATCCCCCTATAAACTACAATGCGCTTGGTAAAAAAAATTCATGTGACTGGTGGCGCTGGCACAACATGCCCTTCGGTACTGCAAGTTTAGGGGGAGAATAGACCTCGTGACCTCTTGTCTGCAAAAAGATGCTTTACCCAATCGGGCTAGGCCCCACACCCCGACTAAGAAGATTACTTGAAGAATTGGGTCTACCTCAAATGGATCCTACTCCTTTATATTGTGATAATCAAAGTGTCATTTCTTTAGCCAAGAATCCAATATTTCATGCAAGGACCAAGCACATTTCTCTTCAACATCACTTCATTAGAGAGCACATTGAAGACAAGAAAATTTCTCTTTTGTATTGTAAAGATGAAGATAAAGTGACAAATATTCTCACCAAACCTCTTGGTAAAGATAAATTTCTCTTTCATTGTAAAAATATAGGATTACAAACCATTGAAGGGTTTGGCGTAAACTCCCCAAGTAAAGCTTAAGGGGGGATGTTAGAAGATTAATCTTTACTTGTTAAAGGTTATTCTTTAATTGTAATTATTATTAACTTGTAGTAATATTCCAAAGGAATCCCTACAAGTCTTTTTATCTTTTTATCTTTTTTAATTCCTTTATTAAGAAATATTTGTAGCCACCTCCTTAAGAGGCTTTTGACAACTTACACACACATAGATGAATGGTGGCATTCGTTGAGTTGGGAGTTACTTTCTAATTCTAACTCTTCTTCTCACCTCTATATATTGAGGTGCCTCTCCTTTAATTCTCCATTCAAGCAAACAAGGTGAAGGCTTAAGTGCTCTCTCTCTCTCTCTCTCTCTCTCTCTCTCTCTCTCTTTGTATCATTCTTATGCACAATCCTTCATTCATAATATTGGGTTTTTTTTCTTGTTTTTCTCCCCTTATCAAATTCCTGTGTCTCCTCTTGATGGTGGTGGTGCTTGGTTTGGCTACTCTCTCTTTGGTAATATTTTCCCTTCAAACAATGCTAATTGATTAGTTATTTCCTTGCTTAATTTATATTTCCTTTCAGATTCTATTTAAACTGTACTTAGTTTGTCAATACTATACTATGTAGCATGAAATGTGAAATGTGGAATATGTTGATGTCTTGAAGTACTTTAGATAAAAATGTTAGTTGATGTAGGTGGATAGATTGGCTATTCTTGGGGTTAGAATAATCCATGGGAAAGGGTGTAACCTAGTTAGTCAAGTTATTATGTCCTCACTTTCTTTTGAAATGTATGTAAAGAGTATGAATGGTCAAAACCAAATCGAGCTAGAAAGGTGGGTGAGCATGTGACCTTCACTTTGAATTCTAGGTGATGAATATTTTGGCCAAAGTAGTGTAAGTAGCCACTATTTACATTGTCAGTTCACTGTGATCTGAGTTTGCATGCTAGGTAGGGAATGTCATATATGTAGGTTGTAGCCACTGTATGGAAGCTCTAGTTATGTAGGACACAACACCATGCTCCAAGAAGGCTATTATTACGAGGTTACCAAACCAATCTCTTTGTCAAAGGGTAGGACTATCTTACCAGTTAGGTAGATGTGTGAGGGATTGCAGTAAGTTTGTGTTTGGTGAAAAGCGCTTGAGTGATGCTCTCCCTCATGCAACTGATGACCAAGATTTGAGGAAGGACATCTGGACCATTCGTATCTCTATGTCAGTAAGCTCGTAGAAGGTATGTATGTATTAATGTATCCATCTCTATGGAAATTATAAATGTGAAATGTTATCTTGAAATTATATAATATGAAATCATTCTTGGGTTTTTGTAATTTTTCGTTGTAATGGGAAAGTTTGGAATAAGATTATTTCAAATGTGCAGATTGTTTTGAATAGAAAATAAAAATTTATTGCTAAGTGTTGGCTTCTTAAACTATTCACTTGTGAGTGAAACATAGTAAAATTTATTGGGTAGATTAATGGGCATGTTACATGTGGTATCAAAGTTACCAGGTTCAGTTCTAGAACCTATGTGCACACTATGTTTCCATCCAAAATTATATAAGTCTAATGTTTGGAATTCTTGTACCAGGATGGTGCATCTCAAGATGACTGCAAGGAAGTCAATAATCGGTCATGAGCGCTACCTAAGGGCTAAGAAGGAAAAGGAAGCCATTGTTCAAACCATAGAGGTGGTCAATTATGGATGAGTGACACTAAGACTTTCAGTCATTCCTTATCACAAATCAATCAAGAGAGAAAAGGATGCATGCTGCTATCAACTTTGTACCTCTTGTCTCTCTAGCCAAGTTAGACTCTTTACCACTTTCTAGAGATATGCCCTCAAAATGTAGTGTTAGTCTTGCAATGATCTTTAGGGACCCGTGCGTTCTTCCAATGTTAGAAGTTATTGTATTAGCCTCAAGTGGCGAATAAGAGGAATATGTTCCCCAAAACTATGTATATGAGTATAGGTTTGAGGGTTATTTCCATTTTGACGATGTATGCAAACAAAAATCTGAAGGGCATACCCCACTTGGTTATGTATCAAAGAGTGAATTCAAGGGATAGTCTCCCTTAAACTACATGGATAGTCATTCCATGTAAACAAAAGGATATTGAAATCCTTTTTTTATCTTAATGAAGGATACGTTTTAGCAAAAAAATTGTGTATGAGTTCTTTTATGAAATTTCTTATGTGAATGTTGTTCTTTTGGAATGTTTTTAGAACGTTAAGTAAAATTTCTTAGGATCTAATTAAAATGAAACCTCCATGTGTAAATTTTCTTGTGAAGAATGGTTAGAACAAGAACTAACCTTGGGGGAAGCCAAGAAGTAGGCCAAGGTGCAAAAAATGTTGAAGCTAAATTGGATCGTATTTTGGCTATGATGGATGAAACAAAATAAAGAAGTGAGAACCTTGAGTAGGAGGTAAGAGGAAAAGAAAGGGTGGAACAAGAATCTCCTAGCAACAAATAAGAAGTTCCTAACAATGAAGAAGAAGGGGAACAAATTCCCATGATCATACTCAATCAAGTGAACATGAGGATGATGAGTCACAATCTAAGTCAAAGGGGACCAAAAGTAAACAACTGGCAAGTGAGCTATCTCGAGATATGAGAAAGATCACACCTCTAAAGTTTGAAGGTAGTACTAGTGGGGATGTAGGTGAGGCATGGCTCACAGAGATGGAAAATTATTTTGAAATTAGGAATTACTCTGAGGTCACTAAAGTCATTTGGGGAGCTTTTCAGTTGGTTGGAGAAGCATCCAACTAGTGGATGAATAAAAAGATGGAGCTTGGGCTCAATTCCTTAAGACTTAATTGGAGTGAATTCGTGGAGATTTTTTGAAAATGGTGGTTACCTCAATTATTCTATGATCAAAAGCTCACTGAATTTCAAAACCTAAAGCAAGGAGATTCCTCGATGAAAGAATATTGGTAGAAATTCACTTGTCTCTTGAGGTACGTACCCATGTACCAAAAGGATGAGTGTTTTCGCATAAGGAAGTTCATCATAGGTCTCAATAACCAAATAGGTGGAGAGGTAGATGTACATGGTCCTACTATCATATGTATGTTCATGTTATGTGAAGGCTAGCATTGTTGTAGGTCTTCAATCATTCACGCATTCAAGCAAATCCAGCAAGCAAGATCTAATACATTTGAAGAGATGTGCATGTCTTCAGTCCTTCAAAGAAGCCACTGAAGGGTGGTGAGTTACAACATTTGTTCATTCATCATTTCTTTCCATTCCATTAAGGTTTTATCATCGACAATTTTCCATAGTGAAAGTGGGAACACTATTCACGGGGTTTGACTAAGGAAAACCCTTGTATGACATAACATTTCTCCCTATGTGAATGTGCAGTTTGTAGGTTTGAAGTGGATTGAAGAGATTTTGAAGATCAATTTTGCATTGTTGCATTTATTTTCACCATTCTTTTCAAGACATAAAAACTCACCTATAGGATTTATTTACGACATTCTGACTGTGGGATAGGCATAAAATAAAAGCTCAAATTTGACATTAGTGGACCCTATAAGTTGAGTAGAAGAGAATTACAAGGACTTAATGACCATATGGAAACCCTATCCTTGTAGTCCTATCAAAACCAAATATTTTGGTCAGGTTCATAATAATCAACACCTTCCAGATCTGTCAATACTTGGTTGTTTTTGTTTATCAATTGTCAGATAATTACATTTATTACATTAGGTCATATAGTTTAATTAGGGTAATCAATCAAAATCATTTCCAAATCATTCCTATCCCCATAAAAGATATAGATCTAGGTTTCATTGGCTCACCATTGAAGTTGATAGTCTTCACCTTATTGATTTACATCCTAATGAAACATATAAACCCCCTACCATTGGATGCATTGAAAGTAGAAAATATCCCCAATTTTTATGTTTCAGAGTGGATAAGGAATGTTATCACTTTAATTTATAGTAAGTCACTTGGTCTGATCATCATCCTATTGTCACATTTTAACCTTGGACCAAGAGAATATTTATAGAACTCCATTTTCTCTTTTAAACCAACCTTAGTAAATGCATCTAGGATTCTTGCTAGTATACATCTTCTCTAAGTTTAGAGTACTTTGTGAAAGGAATTTGGGTGAGCGGAACAACTTCCTACACTAATCTAAGTAGGGGAGAGTTACAAAATTTCATTTTAACACCTTTAAACAGTTACAACAAGAGAGGCACATAGATAATAAATGAATAGAACAACAACAATGCATAAAATAGTGACACCAAATATATGTGGGGAAAACCCTTTCGGATAAAAATCCCCATCCTCCAAAAGCATAGTACTATTGTATTACTTCAAAAGGAATTACAATACAACCCAAAGTACAAATCCTTCTTCTACAAGTGCTTCAAAATGGACACCTATTCTGGAGTGATATTAGCATCACTTCGTTACCTGCAAACAAAGCATTCTACAATGCAAGACACTCAATATATAGAGTGATAAAAGCTTCAAGAAGCATCTAGAAGGAGAGGAGCATCAAAATACACATGGCACAATATCCCATGCCATATACATGCATTTGGACACTTGTAACATATTCCCTTACACCCCTTACAATGGTCAAACATGCAAATATTCCTTCCTCAAGCTTGGGCACCTAGAATATACTAAAAATAGATTATGACAAATGCCTTACAACTATCATAGAATATGTCATAAATCTTCCATAAAATGTCATAGACTCTATGAGAGAATCTATCATAACCGACTAAAAATAGTCGATTCTCTTACATCCTGTCATAGCCCAACTTGGGCACCAAATTTCACCCATGCATGAGGATGCCTTATGATGCTTCATAGAATTTGTCATAGGTCAAAGATTCCAAAATGGGATGCTTATGTCCACTTAGGATGATTATGTGTCATCCAGTCACTTCCAACGGGGATGCCACCCAATTGATGGGTCCCAGTTTGTGACATGACACCATAGGCAATTAAATAACACAAATTAATACAATAATACATCAATTAACTCAATATTAGGACTCTAAGGTTGAGACACCTTAATCCCAACATTCTCCCACTTGTCAAAGACTTTCCAAGAGTCATACAAAATCATCTACTTAGGGCACCAAGGCCCATGGAATCAAAACACCATCTAAAATTTTTTGTGCTCACTAGTTTTGTTAATGCATCTACAACATTCACCAAAGTATCAACCTTCTCCAAGTTCACCTTTCATCTTCTACCATATCATGAACAAAATGATACTGAACATCAATGTGCTTTATTCTGGCATAAAAGGTAGGATTCTTTGCTAGGAAAATTGCACTTTGACTGTCACAACAATGAGTAATCTATCCTTCATCTAAACCAATATCAAAACACAATCTCTTAAGCCAAATAGCTTCCTTACAAGCACGAGTGGCTACCATATACTCTACCTTTGTCATAGACAACACAGCTATAGCCTTCCGCTTATTCATCCAACTAATAGCACCACCAAACATCATAAACACAACTATTGGTGGATGTTTTGCTGTCAATGTCACTTACCCAATCTGAATCCACATATTCTCGAATACTCATAGAATGTTGAGGTTTAGTAGGATAACCATGAAAAAACAAGGCATACTTGGAAGTACCCCGTAGATATCTAAACGCTCTCTTAACTGCATCCCAATGAACTCATCTAGGATTAGCCATAAAATGGCTAAGGACTCCCACTGCTTGGAAAATGTATGGTCTTGTACACACCATCACATAAATCAGATTACCAACTAAAATTGCATATGGTACTTTGGTCATTTCCTCCATCTCAGTAGGAGATTTTGGACAATCATTCACAAAAAGCTTCATCCCCTGCATCACGAGAACAACTAATTGTATGTACAATCTATCATGTTGAATCTCTCCAACACCGAGTTCAAATACTTGCTTTCACTTAACCTAATATTTTTGTTAGCTTTGTCTCTGATGATTTCGATTCCAAGAATGTACCTAGCTACACCTAGGTCTTTCATCTCAAAATGTGTTGACAACTGAAACTTCAAATCTGAAATCATACTTTTACCATTCCCAATAAACAACATATCATCTACGTATAGGACAATACTGAGAATGTGACCATTATTAGATTTGAAATATACACAATGGTCAGATTTAGATCTCTGAAATCCCAACGACAACACATAGGTATTGAACTTCTGATACCACAAACTAGGAGACTGTTTCAAACCATAAAGAGACTTATTTAATTTGCAAACCAAAATTTCTTTACCTTTTTCAATGAAATGCTCTAGTTGTGACATGTAAATCTCTTCCTCCAAATCACCATTAAGGAATGTTGTCTTCACATCCATTTCTATTCCACTTCTAATTCATATGATGCTACAAGTGACAACAAAATCCAGATAGATATCAACTTTGCTACAAGATAAAATATCTCCCCATAATCAATTCCCTTCACTCGAGAAATTCCCTTAGTGACCAACCGTGCCTTATACTTCTCAACAATGCCATCAAGACCACACTTTTTCTTGAAAACCCATTTACAACCAACAGGTTTATGTCCACCAGGAAAAGGTACCAAATCCCAAGTCTTGTTTTTCTTTAAAGAAGCCATCTCTTAGTCCATGAATTGCATCCAATAATCTGAATCACTAATACCCAATGCCTCTCTAACCATCCTAGGATCATCACTGTTACTAATCAAAGCAAAAATGCAATAGGAATCTAATAATGAATAACCAAACCTTTCTGGTTGCCGCCTAACTCATGTAGAACTCCTCAAAGGTTGAGGTTGAGGTTCTCCTTCTTCTCTAGAACTTTCAGAGCTACTTGAGCTCTCCTCATCATCGGGTCCAACAAGAGTATGTAGTTCTTCTTTCTTCGAAGTAGGTAGAATTTGAACTACCTCCTTATTCTGTTTCTCCTCTTTCTCTAGTTGCAGCTCAATAGTGGAAGGTTTCATCTCTTTGAATATCACACTTATGTTTTAGAGAACCTTCTAAGCTTCTAGATCCCAAAGCCTGTACCCTTTCACACTGACACCATAGACGATAAAGATACACTTAACAACCTTGTTCTCCAGCTTAGACCTTTTCTCAATCCAAACATGAGCGTAAGCTTTGCAACCAAATACTTTGAGATGTCTCATCGAAGGATTTTTCCAAAACCATGCCTCCATGGTTGTCTTTCCAACAAGCACTGATGTAGGAGATCTATTGATCAAATAACATGCAATGGCTACCACTTCAACCCAAAAATTTTGTTCAAGGCTAGCACCACTGAACATACTCCTAGCCGTCTCCATCAATGTTTTGTTCATCTTCTCTGCAACTCCATTTTCTTGTGGAGTGTAGCGAGTGGTCTTATGTCTCTCAATCCCGTGCTCTTTACAAAACTTTTCAAACTCTGCGAAAAAACTGACCACCATTATCAATCCTCAAACACTTAATCTTTTTGCTAGTTTGATTTTCTACCAAGGCCTTAAACTCCTTAAACCGACTAAAGACTTCAACTTTACTTCTGAGGAAATAAACAAATGTCCTTCTACTATAATCATCTATGAAAGAAACAAAATATGCATATTTTGATAAAGAAGGAACATTTATAGGACCAGAAACATTTCAATGACCATAGTCCAAAACCCCACAAGAATTATGAGAACTAGAGTAAAAAGAAACACGGTGTTGTTTTCCATATACAAAATGTTCCCAAAAGTTGAACTCGAGATTATAATCATAAAGGCCTTCAACAAGGTTGTTTTCTTTTTTTTCAGGGTTATAAGACCCTTCTTACCAATTTGACCAAGTCATTGGTGCCATAATATTGTCTTCTCTGCAAGAAGCTTCATTTCCATGGAATGAGCACCCTTAGGTACCCAAAATACATGACCATCAGATGTAGCTGCAACATGCTTCTTCTTTGCACAATCCGATAGTGAGGATGAAGAATCCAAAGGTCTTTTCTTTGATACATCATAAGAACGATTGCACTGTACAATGCATGCATCAAGTTGAAATAGAGTGCCATTATGAACCCCCTTAGCTAACACCATAGCTCCTCTATTCATCTTGCATCCTCTATCAGAGAAAACAAGTTGCACTCCCAAATCATTCAGTTTACTTACAAAAAGTAGGTTTCATGCCAAACCTGGGATATGCATGACACCATCAATCCCCTTCACTCTCCCATTAGGAAATATGATTTTGAATCTTCCACAACCAGTAATCTTTAGGTGAGAGTCATCACCCAGGTACACCTCTCCACCATTGTATTCCTCATACTTCGAGAACTAATCTTTATGAGAATTCATGTGAAAGGATGCAACCAAATCTATCAACCACACATCATTTGATGCACGGGCTGCCAAGGCTGCAATAAATGATTCTCCATCATCTTGAGATGATTTCTTAGATTTAGAATTAGAGAAAGACTTGTTTTGCTTCTTCATCTCCTTTTTGAAATCTTTTTGAATGTGACCAATTTCACCTTAGTTCCAACATTTTACCTTGGACTTCTTATCAGGAAACTTAGATCTCCCCGAAGACTTTGACTTAGATTTCTTATCTTTGTTTTTGCCTCTCTCCTTTGGTCTGCCATGAATTGCAAGGGCCTCCTTGGCCATCTCAGAATACTTCCGTCACATCTCTTCAGATAATAATGAGGCAACAACCTCATCCATATTGATGGTGGAAGTAGTGCTTCCAATAGCCATTACTAGGTGATCCCAAAAGTCTGACAACAAACAAAAAGGAGCATGCAATGGTCTTATTCATCAATCTTGTCACCAACAGAACCCAGTTGTGCAACCAAAATGTTAAAAGAGTTTAGATGATCTACCATGGATCCTCCATTTTTCATTTTCAGAGAATACATCTTATTTCTCAGGAAAAACTTGTTTACTAGGGATTTAGCCTGATAGACATCACCAAGCTTCTTCCACAAAGAAGTAAAAGTTTTCTCTTCATGGACATTAAGGACGACATAATAAACCAAACAGAGTCTAATAAGACCCTTGGATTTCCTATCCATGAGATCCCAATTCTCTTGTTTCATGCCTTGTGGCATGGTTCTAGAAACTACAAGCCATAGATCACAGTCTACAAGCATGCATTTCATTTTGAGCTTCGAAAGTTCAAAATTACCACCATTAAATTTCTCCATCTCAATCCTCTCAGATGTGTATGCCATCTCTTTCCTACAACAAGATAACGAGACACACACTTCTACAAAAATCCCATTGAAACAAAGATCAAATCAAAAAACCCTTCTAACCCAACAAACGAACCAAAGATGACTAGACTCTAATACCAACTGAAAGGAAGCTAGATGAGCGGCAACAACTTCCTACACTAATCTAAGGAGGGGAGAGTTACAAAATTTTGTTTTAACACCTTTAAACAATTGCAACAAGAGAAGCACATAGATAATAAATGAATAGAAAAACAACAATCCATAAAACAATGACACCAAATATACATGGGGAAAACCCTTTCGGGTAAAAAACCCCACCCTCCAAAAGAACACTACTAAATCGTATTACTTCAAAAGGAATCACAATACAACCCCAAGTACAAAGCCTTCTTCTACAAGTGCTTCAAAATGAACACCTATTCTGGAGTGATATCAACAACACCTTGTTACATACAAACAAACTATGCATTCTACAATGTAAGGCACTCAATATATAGAGTGATACAAGCTTCAAGAAGCATCTAGAAGGAGAGGGGTGTCTAAATACACATGGAACAATATCCCACACCATAGACATGCATTTGGACACTTGTAACATATTCCCTTACACCCCTTACAACAGTCAAACATGCAAATATTCTTTCTTCAAGCTTGGGCGCCTAGAATATACTAAAAATAGCTTATGACAAATGCCTTAAAATTGTCATAGAATATGTCATAAAATCTGCCATAAAATTTGTCATGGAATCCATAAGAGAATTTGTCATAATCAACTAAAAATAGTTGATTCTCTTGCATCCTGTCATAACCCAACTTGGCCGCCAACTTTCACCCATGCATGAAGATGCCTTATGACGCATCATAAAATCTGTCATAGGTCAAAGATTCCAAAATGGGATGCCTATGTCCACTTAGGATGATTATTTTTCTTCCAATCACTTACAATGAGGATTCCACCTAGCTGGTGGGTCCCGATTTGTGACATGACACCATAGGCAATTAAATGACACAAATTAATACAACAATACATCAATTAAATCAATATTAGGACTCTAAGGTTGTGACACCTTAATCCCAACACTTTGTTCAACAACACTTTGAATAAAGTGATATCAAAACTCTATGTACTTTATTTGTGAATGAAAAGCTATATTTTTTGCCAGAAGAATTGCACCTTTTTGTCACTATATAAAATGAAGACTTTTTATTTACTACCCAATTTAGATAATAATCGCTGCAATAACATGTAGTTTCCCCTTTTCCAATATTATTTAAAACAACAATATTTGTTCAAAATATGGCAATAATTTTATCCAGGATTAAGAAATTTATGATAATAATCAAATCAATAAATCATAGCATAATACCCAAGGAGTTAAATTGTGAATTCCCCATCAAAACTCGCAAATTTATTGAATTTAAGGACCTCATCCCTAGCTCAATAGCGACAACACCAAGGACCCCGTCTCTAGAATGTCAAAGGTAGGAAAAAAACTTGTCCCTCCAAGCCTTAGCTAATCTCATGAGCCCAAACCCTATAAGGTTTGTAAGTAATCTAGAGTTCACAATTGATAGCTTGATGTATTTGGTAGACTATATTGTTGAATAATATTTCTTTGATGGGATTTCCACTTCAATCCAATAATAATTGTATGCTTTAGTCAATGATTTTTGTTTGAATATATTTTCTACAATATATTTTACTACTGCCTCCTTTTTCTATTTAATTTTTCTTTCACTTGATTGATATTCTGGATTGGTTATTTGAATGTGTTCCTTGGATGACTTATCCTTCTATGAATTAATTCTTGAATGAGTTTATGATTGAATGATTTTATTCTTTAATGATGTAATGATTGAATAATTTGATGATAGGTTTATTGTTTTTTGCTTGACTGATCTTTTTGAAATTTTGATTGCATGATTTCTTGATAGATAGATGAGTCATGGTTGTTGATTGAATGCCAATGAATTGATTTACCCTTTATACCCATTTCTTGAAGGAGCCACCACCCTTCATAATAAATGAGTCAACACCCTTCTCAATAAATGAGTCACTACTCTTCATTGCTACCTTTTGAGAATAATAATTTATTTCCAAATTGATTGATAGATTTATTCCTCATTTTATGATTTCTCCACAAGGATTTATATCTTATTATTGAGGGAGTCACAAGCTTTGGAGTCACAACCTTTCACATTAGGAGTTGCAATATTTCATATTAGGAGACACAATATTTCACATTAGGAGTCACCTAATATTTATTCTTAATTATTTTCTTCCTTCCTTCTCAAGGAAATGAACTATCATTTATACCTTATTAATGAAAGAGTCAACACCTTTCACCATTGATTCCCTTGGAATGGTTACAACCCTTCAATGTAATTGTTGCCATAACAAATCTTAAATTTAGTTTTAATTAAATCCTTTAATAGAATCACTAGCATCTTGGTGCCAACTTTATTTAATCTGCCTATGCTGTAATTTTAAGGGGTTATGATCATGATACTTGGTGGGGGCAAGACAACCCACCCTTCCCAAGATTGATTGTACTCAAGAAATTTTAAATTGAGAACTATTTTTTTATGAAGATCTATTCACAATTCAATATCACAAGTTACAAAACTTGAACCCATATATGTTTTTGCCTTTAATTTAAAAAGTGATGTATCCCAATAGCCCTCAACAAAATAACTAAGAATTGGAAATTGACAAGGTCTATTGTTCATGACAAAAATGCAATAAGGAAATCCACACTATTATTGTCTTTTTCATGCTTGAATTGTACTTGTAGGAATGACTAGAATGCTTCTCTTTATTAAGCATCAATTAACTCAAGGTAACTACCTCCATTTGTTCTACAAGCATGATGAAGTGACAACTTGGTGAATGCGATCATTGTCCTAGGTTTTCCATGTTGGCCTCTCCTAGATTCATCATGTGCTAACCTAAGTCTCCTTCTCATGATTACAAACTAACCTGCCAACAAGCTTATTGATCTTTGAACAAGCAAGTTCAAATGTCCCTTGGTCAACTTCCATGTAGTTGGTGTGTATCATCATGGAGTTTTCTTAATAATCTTGCAATTCCTCTTGAAATTCAAAAATCATTTGTAATGATGGATACATATTCAACACATTATTTGTCCTTGGGTTTAGAAACATCTTGTGGTTCTAATTTTGATTTCTCTTCTACTATTATTAATGATTCTTTTGGAGTTTTCTCCTTGATTTCTTCCTTTCTCTCTTTCGAAGGCTCTTTGAGCTCTTCTTCTGAATTGCATATACTTATTTTTTATCATCACACTAGCATGATCAAAGCTTTGACACTAATAGTAATGTCCTCTTTTGGGATATTCTTTAAAACAATATTTTCTCAAAATATGGCAATAGTTTTATCCAAGATTAAGAAATTTATGATAATGATCAAATCAATAAATCATAACACAATACCCAAGGAGTCAGATCATGAATTCCCTAGCAAAATTGCCAATCTAATGAAATCAAGGACCTTGTCCCTAACTCAACAATGACAATACCAAGGATCCCATCCCTAAAATGTCAAAGGTAGGAAAAGACCTTGTCCCTCAAAATCTTAGCTCACCTCATAAGCCCATATCCCATATGGTTTGCAAGTAACCTACAATTCACAATTGATAGCTTGATGTATATAGAAGATTATTGTTGATTAATATTTCTTGATGGAATGACATTTCAATCCAATGATAATAATTGTATGCATTAATGAACGATTGTTGTTTTGTTAGATCCACATTGCATTGAGACTTGAAAGCAGATAAGTCATCACATTCAATAGAACAATTTTTTTTTTGAAAAAGATAACGCAACAAGATAAGATGCAACCATTATTGTCATACAACAAGTAAGAGAATATTCTACACAAGAACATGTACATAAATTGAATTTTTAAATTCAAGTAGAAGCAAAAGTATTAAGATAAGAGATTAGAAACCCTCATCTGATTTTTGCATATTCCACGACTCGGCTCACCATCTGCATGTGAGGGAGGGAAAGCATCATATGAGTGTTTTTCAACCAACCACAAACATGTGTAGTCCCTTGCACACCTTCCCTTATTACAAAAGGTAAATCGGAAAACCCTCGAAACATCCATCTGAGCTCTGGTGGTGAAAACCCTACCTAATTGACTTTGCCTTGCTACTAAGGATTCCTTCTTACTAAGCATGCAACTCTGGCTAGTTAGGTATCTGGGTTACATGTGAGTACTAAGTGCAATCAGAGGCACCTGCACCTACTATGGCCATAGCTTGTACTACTGTTCAGACTCACCCACCATGCTCGACTTGGAATACTCAACTAATCAAGGGATTCCGAGAGGATTTCTCTCCACCCTTTACTCTTACCAAGAACACCTATCCTAGGGCTTATTCTCTAAACCTAGTTAAGGTTATTCAACATAACACACTTCTTTTGGATGCTTGCCACGTGTAAATTAAAGTTTCTTTAGAAAGAGAAGGCAGTCAAAACCCTGTCTAGACTGCAAGATTGATTTAGTGCTCACATGACACCTATCGCATGCAGGTTCAACCAAACGACATGCATGGCTTGACACCAATTTGTAATTGATCAAAATCAGGGATACATACATAAAATTGAACAGTATTCAGTTTCTTTGTTTTCTTTATTTGAAAATTATTCTTTCTTATTATCAACAGTGCATGTTGAGAATGTCCTATGATCTCTTGTCAATTCTGTAATGACAACCGTGTTCTAAGTTAAATTCATGCCATCTTTTAGGACTTAATGACAGCTAAGTTAAAAGAAAACAAAGATAAAAGAAGACAACTATAGATTTAGTCTAAAGGACTTTCAAAATTTCTTTCGAAAAGCTCAGAGGTAGAGACAGCGCCCTGGCGGATATCTCTTTCCTTATCAACTGAGATTTACAACTTCCAAAAACTCACTATTACTCAGGCTGTATATATACAATGCAAGCCACCAAGAGTTAAATCTACTAAGAAGATTATATATGCTAAAACTTTATTTCAGACTTTCACTCATAACAAGAAAAACTTAAAGAAATTAGAAAGATAGAGCTCACAACAACGATTTCAGAAATCTTTCCATTTTCCCAAGCAATCACAAGTTTTAGAAGAGAAATGTCAGGAAACGTAATAACACTTCTTTCTCCAGGCGATTCTTTATCAATCTCTTATATTTCAATTAAGGACTACTTCAGAAGCAATACTTTCCTAATGGGGAAGTCTGGTACAAATTTTTTGCTTTTGCTAGAAGCGTATGTTGTGAGAACCCACTTTGAATGCCTCTTTTGCTCAGCTCCAGCCTTGTTGAATTCTAAAGGTTCTCTTTCACTCTTTATAAGAAATCAAACTCTTGTTACTCCTCTATTCCCAACTGCGTACCACTTTCTTCTCCCAATTTTCAACCATCGAATCTGCTCTATCTTTATTTCTACCTCTCCAACCACCCAAAAGAGTATGTATCTCTCCTCAAGCTTCTTATTACAGCTGCGTCTCTTTTCTTCCTCATAGCTACAACCGTAAATCTCCTCACTTTTATTTTCTTCACCTCCCAGCTCCCCGTGCGTGTCTCCTTTTTTCTTTTTCAATGATAAACAAAAGCTAAAACAAGGTCGATAGCTTCTTAGGTAGTTAGAATAACCAGCTCCTCAATCCTCTCACACACACTCCTCCCAAAGGTCGTATTTCCTCAAATATCTAATAAAATCTGCAAAACCAAGTGACGGTGATAAAGTAAATCTTATTTTAAAGTTACGCCACTCATGGACTAAAATTAAGGAAACCATAAAGCACGTCTTCAGCCTTGGTTGATATGAAGGTTAAAATTTACATAGATATTATTTATTTCATTACCTCAACAACTTGGCGGCAATAAGTTATAGCTTCTCTTGTTTTTAAATTAATTTTATAAATATTCATTTTGAAATAAATGAAATTCAACTTAATACTTATGTATTTCTATTACTCTTCTTGAACTTCAAAATCTAAACAAGAGGATGGTCCTCTGTTGATTGGGCACATAGTTGTATTTAGAGCCTCTATCTAAAATTGTTTTCTTAATTTTGCATTAGAAATCATGCTACATGCTCTTTCCAAAATGGTTATGTTTAACCTTTCTATTGCACCATTCTCTTGTAGTGTACGAGGACTAATCTTGATTCTTTGAATGCCATTTTTTGCACAATATTGATCAAATTATTTTAAATAGTACCCACCCTCGTCAATCTTATTACTAATTTGATTTTCTACAAGTTCCTTCAAAGTTTTAAATATGCCAAAAACATCATACTTCTTTTTCATCATATAAACCCAAACACAGATGCATGAGGCTGGAATCATATGGATCAATTGTCGTCGTAGAGGGACACTCACCGGACAAAGGTGTGATGGCAAACGAAGGCAAACTACACAACCCCCTATGGTATGGATTCACTGTCTTCGTGGAGGGACACTCACCGGACAAAGATGTGATGGCAAAACAAAGGAAAACTACACAACCCCTCATGACATTTTATAATAACAGTGCGAGTACAAAATATGGCACAACCTTATGTGCAAAATCCCAAAAAATACATGTACAATAGTGTGACACTTTATCTCAATGCATTTATATAAAAAATTGCTTACAAATGATGTTCAAAATGTTTTCAAAGGACAAAATGATGGAAATACATGAAGAACAACAAAAAACAAAACATTTCATGCAAACAAAAAGTTTCTAAGAGCAAATATGTCCAAGTAATCCACCAGAGTGTGAAAACACATATAACTGAATAAAATAAACTTGGAGTGAAATCTAGAAAAATTGCATGGATGAAACTAAAAAGCTCTGAAATACGGTTCCAACGCCATTGAGATTGTGAAAAATGGAGAAACTAATCAAAAGTTATGAGCTCGGGACTGAAAATAGCTCATTTGTCTTCAACTGGCTGTAGAATGCACCAATAGAAGAAAGATGTGATGAGACCCACACCATTGAAAAGATGAGGAAACTAGCTTTTCGATGATATCTCGTTTGCCAAAAAATGATATCATATACCCAAGTTATGGCCTTTGAAAGAAAACAGCTCCAAAGAGGGAAAAAACCAACGCTGGGCTAAATTTAACGGTCATACGACCGTCACAGCAAAAAGACTAGGTTAAATTTGATGGCCAAACGACCATCACCGTAAATGCATAATTAGGCTTATTTTGAAAAAAATGTTTTTTATATAAAAAAAATAGTTTTTTTTTTTTTAAATCATTAAAAAAACATTGTTGTTTTTTAAATTGAAAAAAAAACAAAATAAAAGGGTCGGCGGTTGTACCGCCGTCAGTGGTATTGACTATCTGTTGGTTGGCAGTAAGGCTATCCAGTCGGGTCGGCATATACCGAAGGCCTGCGTACAGTCCGGCGGTACCCCAATACCAGAGCCGACATGCCCTTAAACTGCGATTTAATTTGTTTTTTTTTTTTTTGATTTAAAAAAAAAAATCTAAAACATTACAATAATTTCGCAGGAAAAAATATATATATTTTTTTGATGAAAAAAAAAGGCGAAAAAATAAATTCCAAAATTTTCTCTTACCAGGCAGGCGGACGACCGTACTAGCAATTTTTTTTTTGCCTCAAATTTCGACTTTGTCCAAAATGGACAACTAAATAGTCAATTTAGGGGTTTTGGACCGTTGCGGACGCAATAGCAAGGCCCGTTTAAACTGAAAATGCTTCAAAATTGCAGGTATGTCTTAGATAAAAAAATAAACACCAAACCCTTGAAGCTCCAAAAATCTTCAAAACAAAAACAGGAAGCAGCAGGTGTGGAGCTCTGATACCATGTAGGAGTTGAAAAAATACAACTTCACAAACCCCGAAGATCACATGCATGCAAATAATCCGTCACAAAAGAAGAGATGGAGACAAACAAGCAAGGGTTATCTGAAAACTAAAAATGTATATATCAGAGAGAATGAGAGAATGAATTGATATGAAATACAATGGGATCAATCCTTATAAAAAGGAGATCATGCAAACCCTAATAAAACTTTAATAGGAAAAACCCTAATAGAAGCCCTAATAAGAAAACATTTAATAATTAATATAATTATTAAATGTCACTTTATGCAAACTAACGTGAAATCTTAAGAAAGGAATAAAAGTAACTTAATCAACATAATTAAGTTAAAACCTTTACTCTAACAACCTTTACTCTAACACCCCCTTAAGATGAGCAACAATGCAACTACAAATCAATGCAAGAAAGCGAAAAGGTAACTACAATGCAAGAAGGCAAACATGGGTCCCGACAACTAGGCCAGATCAGGTACCCAAATACAACCAAATCTCTGTAAAAAGGAGAAATAGAAAAAACCTCATGGGAAAAAGTTCTACTCCAAAAAGAGATGCAGGAAGCCAAGAAGAACATCACTGAAGCAGAAGAAGTTGTAAACAACTGTCGAAAGATGACTGCTATAGTGTTGAAGAACCTCTGTTGAAGATGGAAGATCCCTTCCAAGGCAAAACCAAGGAAGAATTAGCATGAACAGTATAATACCCCCCCATAATGGTGAACTGGGAGAGCCTGACAGATCCACTGAAATGGTGTGAAACACCCTATAGTGCATGAAGAAGAAGAAAACAACATCTGAAAGTGCGCAAGAAAACACCTACAACTGAAAAAGTGGTGTGCAAAACAAAACACACATGCATGAGGCTGGAATCATATGGATCCACTATCGTCGTGGAGGGACACTCACGAGACAAGGGTGTGATGGCAAAACAAAGGCAAACTACACAACCCCTCATGACACTTTATAATAACAGTGCGAGTACAAAATATGGCACAACCTTATGTGCAAAATCCCCAAAAAATGCATGTACAATAGTGTGGCACTTTATGTCAATGCGTTTACATAAAAAATAGCTTACAAATGATATTCAAAATGTCCAAAAAAAGACAAAATTGGAAATACATGAAGAATAGCCAAAAAAATGACTGTAGAATGCACCAACAGAAGAATGAAGTAAAGAAACCTAAACCAATGGAAAAATGAGAAAACTAGCTTTCCAACAATATCTTGTTTGCCAAAAAATGATATGGTATGCCCAAGTTATGACCTCTAGAAGAAATCAGCTCCAAAAAGGAAAAAACCAACACGAGGTTAAATTTGATAGTCATACGGCCATCGCAACAAAAATATTGGCTTAAATTTGATGGTCAAACGACCATCACCGTAAATGCATAACTAGGCTTATACATCAAAAAATTGTTTTTAAAAAAAAATAATTAAAAAAATATACAAATTTTTTTTTTTTAATAAAAAAATTTTTGAAAAAAAAGTTTGGTGGGGGCCACCCCCACCGTGGCCTGGCAGGTACCACCATATCGCTTGCATGCAAATAACCTGTCACAAAAGAAGAGATGGAGACAAACAAGCAAAAATTCTCTGAAAACTGAAAATGTATATATCAAAGAGAATGAGAGAATGAATTAATATGAAATACAATGAGATCAATCCTTATAAAAAGGAGACCATGCAAACCCTAATAAAACTCTAATAGAAGTCCTAATAGAAAAATATTTAATAATTAATATAATTATTAAATGTCACTTTATGCAAACTAACGTGAAATCTTAAGAAGGGAATAAAGGTAACTTAATCAACATAATTAAGTTAAAACCTTTACTCTAACACCCCCTTAAGATGAGCAACAATGCTGCTACAAACAAATGAAAGAAAACAAAGGTAACTACAATGCAAGAAGACAAACATGGGTCATGACAATTAGGTCAGATCAGGTACCCAAATACAACCAAATCTCTGTAAAGAGGAGAAATAAAGAAAACCTCATGGAAAAAAATTCTACTTCAAAAAAAGATGCAAAAAGCCAAGAAGAACATCACTGAAGCAGAAAAAGCTACAAACAACTGTCGAAAGATGACTGCTATGGTGTGCTAAAGAACCTCCGCTAAAGATAAAATTATTAAGAACAAGAAGACAACAATTTGCATGAGTGCCCATACAACACTACTCGAATCAGATGGCAAACAAAGGCAAACACTTGGAACGAAGATACAGATGGCACAAGAACCAATAGTCTGAAACACTGATTAACTGAGAATGAAAGATTCCTTCCAAGGCGAAACCAAGGAAGAATTAGCATGAACAATATAATAACGCCCCCATAATGTTGAACTGGGAGAGCCTGACAGATCCACTGAAATGATGTGAAACACCCTGTAGTGCATGAAAGAGAAGAAACATCTAAAAGTGCGCAAAATAGCACCTGCAACTAAAAAAGTGGTGTGCAAAACAAAACATACATGCATGAAACTGGAATCATATGGATCCACTGTCATCATGGAGGGACACTCACCAGACAAAGATGTGATGGTAAAACAAAGACAAACTACACAACCCCTCATGGCACTTTATAATAACAGTGCGAGTACAAAATATGGCACAACGTTATGTGCAAAATCCCCCAAAAAATATGTACAATAGTGTGACACTTTATCTCAGTGCGTTTACATAAAAGATACTGCTTACAAATTATGCTCAAAATGCCCTCAAAGGACAAAATGCTAAAAATATATGAAGAACAAAAAATAAAACATCCCATGCAAACAAAAAGTTTTCAAGAGCAAAGATGTCCAGGTAATTCACCAGAGTGTGAAAACACAAATAACTGAATAAAATATACCTGAAGTGAAATTTGAAAAAATTGCATGGATGAAACAGAAAAGCTCTAAAATACGGTTCCAACGCCGTTGAGATTGCGAAAAATGGAAAAACTGATCAAAAGTTATGAGCTTGGGATTGAAAATAGCCCTTTTGTCTTCAACTGGCTATAAAATGTACTAACAAAAAAATGAAATAATGAAACCCACACCAATGGAAAGATGAGAAAACCAACTTTCTGACGATATCTCGTTTGCCAAAAAACGATATCATATACCCAAATTACAACTTCTGGAAGAAATCAGGTCCAAAGAGGGAAAAAGCCATCGCTGGGTTAAATTTGACGGTCATACGGCCGTCACAGCAAAAACGCAAGTTTATATTTGACGGCCAAATGATCGTCATCGTAAAAGTGCGATAGGGCTTATTAAATAAAAAATTATTTTTTATATTAAAAAAATAATTAAAAAAATTACAATAAAGATTTTTTTTTTTGACTAAATTTTTTTTTTTAAAAATACTTTTGGCGAGGGGAGGCACGTGGGCCCACCCCCCATCGCACCCCTGGTGGTCTGTATCAGAGTTCCACACCTGCTGCTTCCTATTATTGTTTTGAAGATTTTTGGAGCTTTAAGGGTTTAGGGTTTGTTTTTTTGATCCAAAGCATACCTGCAATTTTGAAGCATTTTCAGCTCAAACGAACCTTGCCATTGCATCCATAGCGGTCAAAAACCCCTAAATCGACTGTTCATTCATCCATTTTGGACAAAATCGAAATTTGAGGCAAAAAAAAAATTGCTGGTACGACCTTCCGCCTGCTTGGTAAGAGAAAATTTCGGAATTTATTTTTCGGCTTTTTTTTTCGTTTAAAAAAATATATATTTTTTCCTGCGAAATTATTGCAATATTTTAGATTTAAAAAAAAAAAAAATCAAGAAAAAATTAAAAAAAAATAAATCCCAGTTTAAGGGCGTGCCGGCCTTGGTACTGGGGTATTTGCACTTACCTGCGTACGCAGGATTGCAGGCCCTCAGTACACCGACCGACGTACTGACAGTCGTCAGCGGCCTTACTGTCGACCGACAGACTGTCAATACCGCCAACGGCGGTACACTGGCCGTGGCGGTACAACCGTCGACCCTTTTATTTTATTTTATTTTGTTTTTTTTTTCAAATAAAAAAAACAACAATTTTTTTTAATGATTTTTAAAAAAAAAAATCAAACTGTTTTTTTAATATAAAAAACATTTTTTTTCAAAATAAGCTTAATTATATATTTACGGTGACGACCGTTTGACCGTCAAATTTAACCCAGTCTTTTTGCTGCGACGGCCGTATGACCGTCAAATTTAACTCAGTGCTGGCTTTTTCCCTCTTTGGAGCTGTTTTCTTCCAGAGGCCTTAACTTAGGCATATGATATCATTTTTTGGCAAATGAGATATCGTCGGAAAACTGGTTTCGTCATCTTTCCATTGGTGTGGGTTTCATCACATCTTTCTTCTGTTGGTGCATTCTACAGCCAGTTAAAGACAAATGGGCTATTTTCAGTCCCGAGCTCATATCTTTTGATCAGTTTCTCCATTTTTCACAATCTCAGTGTCATTGGAACCGTATTTCAGAGCTCTTCAGTTTCATCTATGCAATTTTTCCAGATTTCACTCCAGGTTTATTTTATTCAGTTATTAGTGTTTTCACACTCTGGTGGATTACCTAGACATATTTGCTCTTGGAAACTTTTTGTTTACATGGGATGCTTTGTTTTTTGCTGTTTTTCATGTATTTCTAACATTTTGTCCTTTGAAGGCATTTTGAGCATCATTTCTAAGCAATCTTTTATATAAACGCACTGAAATAAAGTGTCACACTATTGTACATGCATTTTTGGAGATTTTGCACATAAGGTTGTGCCATATTTTGTACTCGCACTGTTATTATAAAGTGCCATGAGGGGTTGTGTAGTTTTCCTTTGTTTTGCCATCACATCTTTGTTCGGTGAGTGTCCCTCCACGAAGACAGTGAATCCATACCATAGGGGGTTGTGTAGTTTGCCTTTGTTTGTCATCACACCTTTGTTCGGTGAGCGTCCCTCTACGACGACAATTGATCCATATGATTCCAGCCTCATGTATCTGTGTTTTGTTTTGCATACCACTTTTTCAGTTGCAGATATTTTTTTGTGCACTTTCAGATGTTGTTTCTTCTTCTTCATACACTACAGCGTGTTTCACATCATTTCAGTGGATCTGTTAGGCTCTCCCAGTTCAGCATTATGGGGGTATTATATTGTTCGTGCTAATTCTTCTTTGGTTTCGCCTTGGAAGGGATCTTCTATTTTCTTCAACATAGGTTCTTCAACACCATAGCAGTCATTTTTCGACAGTTGTTTGCAGCTTCTTCTGCTTCAGTGATGTTTCTTCTTGGCTTTCTCCATCTATTTTTGGAATAGAGCTTTTTTCCATGAGGTTTTCTCTATTTCTCCATTTTATAGAGATTTGGTTGTATTTAGATACTTGATCTGGCCTAGTTGTCGGGACCCATATTTGTCTTCTTGCATTGTAGTTACCTTTGCTTTCTTCCATTTGTTTATAGTTGCATTGTTGCTCATCTTAAGGGGGGTGTTAGAGTAAATGTTTTAACTTAATTATGTTGATTAAGTTACTTTTATTCCCTTCTTAACATTTCACGTTAGTTTGCATAAAGTGATATTTAATAATTATATTAATTATTAAATGTTTTCTTATTAGGGCTTCTATTAGGGTTTGCATGATCTCTTTTTTATAAAGATTGATCTCATTGTATTTCATATCAATTCATTCTCTCATTATCTCTGATATATACATTTTCAATTTTCAGAGAACCCTTGCTTGTTTGTCTCCATCTCTTCTTTTGTGACAGGTTATTTGCATGCAAGTGATCTTCAGGGTTTGTGAAGTTGTATTTTTTCAACTCCTACATGGTATTATTTGACGGTCATACAGCCGTTGCAGCAAAAAAATTGCGTTAAATTTGACGGCCAAACGACCGTCACTGTAAATGCATAATTAGGCTTATTTTTTAAAAAATAAAAAATTATATAAAAAAACAATTAAAAAAATCATTAAAAAAACATTGTTGTTTTTTTTATTTGAAAAAAAACAAAAAAAAACAAAATAAAAGGGCCGGCGGTTGTACCACTGCGGCCAGTGTACCGCCTTCGACGGTACTGACAGTCCGCCGGTTGGCAGTAAGGCTGCCGACGGCTGTCAGTACGTCGGTCAGCATATTGAGGGCTCGCAGGCCTGCGTACGCAAGTACTTGCGGATACCCCAGTACCAGGGCCAACACGCCCTTAAATTGCTATTTAAAATATTTTTTTTTATTCTTGATTTTTAAAAAAGAAAAATCTAAAACATTACAATAATTTCATAGGAAAAAATATATATTTTTTTTTTATGAAAAAAAAGGCGAAAAATAAATTCCGAAATTTTCTCTTACCAGGCAGGCAGACGGCCGTACCGGCAAAATTGTTTTTGCCTCAAATTTTGACTTTGTCCAAAATGGACGAATGAACAGTTGATTTAGGGGTTTTGGATTGCTACGGATGCAATGGCAAGGTCCGTTTGAGCTGAAAATGCTTCAAAATTGCAGGTATGCCCTGAATCGAAAAACAAACTCCAAACCCTTAAAGCTCCAAAAATCTTCAAAATAAGAACAAGAAGCAGCAGGTGTGGAGCTCTGATACCATGTAGGAGTTGAGAAAATACAACTTCACAAACCGCAGGCCTGTGAATGCAGGTACCTGTGGGTACCTTTGTACCAGGGCCTACAAGCCCTAAAACTGCAATTTATATGTTTTTTTTTTCATAAAAATCAAAGCTTACAAAATTTTTTCGATTTAAAAAAATAAAAAATAAATAACAATATTTTTTTTGAAATAAAAAAATTGACGAGAAAAAAAAAATGAATGGTTTTTTAACCAGCAGACGAACGGCAGTTCGGTCGAATTGTAAGAAAAATTTTGCCCTAAAATTCGACTTTGTCCAAAATAGATGAATGAACAGTCGATTTAGGGGTTTTGGACCGCTGCAGACACAATGGCAAGGTCCGTTTGAACTGAAAATGCTTCGAAATTGCAAGTATGTCTTGGATCAAGAAAACAAACCTCAAACCTTTGAAGCTCCAAAAATCTTCGAAACAAGAACATGAAGCAGCAGGTGTGGAGCTTTGATACTATGTAGAAGTAAAGCTCTGATACCATGTAGGAATTGAGAAAATATAATTTTGAAATAATTATTATATTGTTTGTGCTAATTCTTCTTTGGTTTCGCCTTGGAAGGAATCTTTCATTCTCAGTTGATCAGTGTTTTAAACTATTGGTTCTTGTGCCATCTGTATCTTCGTTCCAGGTGTTTGCCTTTGTTTGCCATCTGATTCGAGTAGTGTTGTATGGACACTCATGCAGATTGTTGTCTTCTTGTTCCTGATCGTTTTATCTTCAGCGGAGGTTCTTCAGCACCATAACAGTCATCTTTCGATAGTTGTTTGCAGCTTCTTCTGCTTCAGTGATGTTCTTCTTGACTTTCTGCATCTCTTTTTGGAGTAGAGCTTTTTCCATGAAGTTTCCTCTATTTCTCCTTTTTATAGAGATTTGGTTGTATTTGAGTATCTGATCTGGCCAAGTTGTCGGGACCCATGTTTGTCTTTTTGCATTGTAGTTACCTTTGCTTTCTTGCATTTGTTTGTAGCTGCACTGTTGCTCATCTTAAAGGGGGGTGTTAGAGTAAAGGTTTTAACTTAATTATGTTGATTACGTTACTTTTATTCCCTCCTTAAAATTTCACGTTAGTTTGCATAAAGTGACATTTAATAATTATATTAATTATTAAATATTTTGCTATTAGGGCTTCTATTAGGGTTTTATTAGGGTTTGCATGATCTCCTTTTTATAAGGATTGATCCAATTGTATTTTATATCAATTCATTCTCTCTGATATATTTATTTTCAGTTTTCAAAAAATCCTTGCTTGTTTGTCTCCATCTCTTCTTTTGTGACAAGTTATTTGCATGCAGGTGATCTTCGAGGTTTGTGAAATTGTATTTTCTCAACTCCTACATGATATCAGAGCTCCACATCTACTGCTTCTTGTTCTTATTTTGAAGATTTTTGGAGCTTCAAGGGTTTGGGGTTTTTTTTTTTGATCCAAGGCATACCTGCAATTTTGAAGCATTTTAAACTCAAACAGACCTTGCCATTGCATCTGCAGCGGTCCAAAACCCCTAAATCGATTGTTCATTTGTCCATTTTGGACAAAGTCGAAATTTGAGACAAATTTTTTTTTGCTGGTACGGTCGTCCATCTCCCTGGTAAGAGAAAATTTCAAAATTTATTTTTCCGCCTTTTTTTTTCGTAAAAAAAAAGTATATTTTTTTCTACGAAATTATTGTAATGTTTTAGGTTTTTTTTTTTTAAAATCAAGAAAAATAAATAAATTTTAAATCGCAGTTTAAGGGTGTGCCGACCCTGGTACTGGGGTACCCGCAGGTACCTGCATACGCAGGCTTGCGGGCCCTCAGTACGCCAACCGACATATTGACAGTCGTCGACAACCTTATTGCTGACCGACGGACTGTCAGTACCGCTAACGACAGTACACTGGTCGCGGCGATACAACCGCCAACCCTTTTATTTATTTTTTTTAATTTTTTTTTCAAATAAAAAAAACAATGTTTTTTTATACAACTTCACAAACTCCGAAAATCACCTGCATGCAAATAACTTGTCACAAAAAAAAAGATGGAGACAAATAAGCAAGGGTTCTCTGAAAACTGAAAATGTATATATTAGATAGAATGAGAGAATGAATTGATATAAAATACAATGGGATCAATCCTTATAAAAATGAGATTATGCAAACCCTAATAGAAAAATATTTAATAATTAATATAATTATTAAATGTCACTTTATGCAAACTAATGTGAAATCTTAAGGAGGGAATAAAGGTAACTTAATCAACATAATTAAATTAAAACCTTTACTCTAACACCCCCCTTTAAGATGAACAACAGTGCAGCTACAAACAAATGCAAAAAAACAAAGGTAACTACAATGCAAGAAGACAAACATGGGTCCCGACAAGTAGGCCAAATCATGTACCCAAATACAACCAAATCTCTGTAAAATGGAGAAATAGATAAAACCTCATGAAAAAGAGCTATACTCCAAAAAGAGATGCAAAAAATCAAGAAGAAACATCACTGAAGCAGAAGAAGCTGCAAACAACTGTCGAAAGATGATTGCTATGGTGCTGAAGAACCTCCGCTGAAGATGGAAGATCTCTTCCAAGGTGAAACCAAAGAAGAATTAGCACGAACAATATAATAACCCCCCCATAATGTTGAATGAGGAGAGCCTAACAGATCCACTGAAATAAAGTGAAACACCCTGTAGTGCATGAAGAAGAAAAAACATCTGAAAGTGCATAAGAAAGCACTTGCAACTGAAAAAGTGGTGTGCAAAACAAAACACACATGCATGAGGTTGAAATCATATGGATCCATTGTCGTCATGGAGGGACACTCACCAGACAAAGGTGTGAAGACACACAAAAGAAAACTACACAACCCCTTATGGTATGGATTCACTGTCGTCGTGGAGGGACACTCACCAGACAAAGATGTGATGACAAAACAAAGGAAAACTACACAACCCCTCATGGCACTTTATAATAACAGTGCAAGTACAAATTATGGCACAATCTTATTCGCAAAATCTCCGAAAAAGTATGTATAATAGTGTGACACTTTATCTCAGTGCGTTTACATAAAAGATATTGCTTACAAATGATGCTCAAAATGTCCAAAAAAGGACAAACTGGAAATACATGAAGGATAGTCAAATAACTGACTGTAGAATGCACCAACAGAAGAATGAAGTAATGAAACCCATACCAATGGAAAGATGAGAAAACCAACTTTCCGACGATATCTTGTTTGCCAAAAAATGATATCGTATGCCCAAGTTACGGCCTCTGGAATAAAACAACTCCAAAAATGAAAAAAGTCAGCGTTGGGTTAAATTTGGCGGTCATACGGTCGTCCCAGCAAAACGCCAAGCTTAAATTTGACGGCCAAACAGTCGTCAGTAAAAGTGCGATAGAGCATATTTTTAAAAAATATATTTTTTATATAAAAAAAACATGTTGATTTTTTAAAAAAAAATCTTTTAAAAAACATTGATTTTTTTATTTGAAAAAAACCTAAAAAAAATGAGCAGGAGACCGCATGGGGGCCACCGCCTACCAAGGTGGCAAGGCGGTACCTGCAGTACCTGTCAGCTGCAGGGGGTGACGCCCAAGGGGCCACCGCAGGTGGCAGTACCCTTGGGTACAGTCCTTGCAACCGCAGGGTACTCGGAAAGGCCGGGGAAGGCATAGCGATGGGAGAAAAAGGACGGCATCAAGCGGGAGAAAAGGACAGCACCCAGCGGGTGATGCCAACAGGGACTAGACGTGCGGTCAGATGGGGCCGACAAGGCAGGGTACGACCCCTGCAAAAAACTCCGCATAAATTTGTAATAAACCCCAAATATAATCTGCCAAACAATATTTTAATAGCCAAAAAACATTGCAATAAGTCTGAAATTTTTGAATAAAGCCGATGGAATAAAATTACAGAACATAAAAAATTTAAATAATTTTTTATTTTGCACAATCGTACTCGGCCCTGGGTGGGCCGTATGGCCGCCCAGGGAAAAAAAATTTGCCTTTCAAATCAACTTTGTCCAAAATGGACGAATGGACAGTCGATTTTGGGATTTTGAACCACTGCAGACGCAATGGCGAGGTTCGTTTGAGTTGAAAATGCTTCAAAATTGCAGGTATGCCCTGGATCATAAAAACAAACCCTAAACCTTTGAAGCTCTAAGAATCTTCAAAACAAGAACATGAAGCAGCAGGTGTAGAGCTCTGATACCATGTAGAAGTAAAGCTCTGATACAATGTAGGAGTTGAGAAAATACAACTGCACAAACCCCGAAGATCACCTGCATGCAAATAACCTGTCACAAAAGAAGAGATGGAGACAAACAAGCAAGGGTTCTCTGAAAACTAAACCCTAATTTTTTATTTTTTATTTTTTTAAAGAAACCCTAACCAACTACCTAGAGAATGATAACAAAATGGAGATAATTTCTAGAAAAGACATTCATCTTCTAGAAGAGAATCTTATCTCAACAACTTTATTAAATGATTAAATGCAACTTAGGATTAATATGATTAATTAAAACCTAAGTTAACTTATGCTAGTGTAATAATTAATTAATTACACTAACCCCCCCATAAGTGCAACTTAGGAAGACTGGATAAGCATGCACCTAAAACTAAGATGAATGCAAGAAAGCATGAATGGGTCTCGACAACAAGGCCTGATCAGGTACCCATGTACAAATGCAATAATGAGGTAGAGAAGGAAAACGTAGTGGGACAACCCCCCCTACAATGAGATGACTGCAGCAAAAAAGCACTGGAAGAACACTGAAACCGCAATCCGACAAGCAAGGAAAGATACTTCTGTCTACAAGAAACCATATTAGAATCATAATAATGCAACAACAGACCCGATGCCATGGAACACTCGAAAACACCAAACTGGAACAACCCTGGAATCCATAAAGCAACAATAGATGAAAAGATGATGACAAAATGTGGAAGCCGTGAATCTCGATGCCGATGTCAAAACTGAGACTAAAACTTTTCCATGAGAATAAGTACAATAAAGACTCTAGAACATTAACCACAAATTTAGTGGCCCTCAAACTGAAATGGATCCGAAATGAATCTGATGTGTCAAGCTAAGACAAAAAAGTGGTTTCAAGAAACTAAGAAACCAGATTACAATCAATGAGATTTGGTAGAAAATATTTTCCTCTTTTATTTTCCATATATGCAATGCTTGCATAACCCTAAATCTACCAATTTTAAACTTAGAAGTTGATTATTCCTCATAATATTTCAAGACCTTTCTTGCTCATGTGACCAAGTCTTTTATGCCAAAGCTCTATCCCACTATGTACAACTATAATTGTAGCTCCCACTTCTATTAGACCCTCTAGCACATGCAATGTATCAGATTTGCATCCTTTAGCAATCACCAATGCTCCTTTTGTCACCTTCCACACACTTGACTGGAATGCAATATTACACGTGTGTGCATTCCAACTACCTAGATGCAATCAAGTTTCTCCTCAGTTGAGAAACATATCTAGCATCTTTTAGCAACTAAATGTTTGGATATGGTGTACACCATTGCATAATTTGATTATTATAATGCAATTAAATAATTATTTAGTTGTGATGTACCTAGGTGGTGTGGTTAATCATACTAGGTAATTATTTTGGGGCCACTTTATGTTGTATTGTAGCATTGTATTATTATTTAATGTGTGGGAGACGTGATAATAATTTAATATTGGAGAAAATATTAAATAAAGTGAAAATTTAGTACCCAATATTAAATAAAGGATTAGTGGTTTTGTGTTCACATGGTTTTATCTTACCATTTGGTTGTATTTGTGTGAGATTGAGTCTATAAAAAAAAACACATGTTTAATGGTTAAGGTTGGTTGGTTGAGTGGTTGTCATTATTGAGTCTTTCCGAGGAGTGCATATGTGAAGCATGACATGGGATGTGTGGATTCGTGCTTGGACACATGAGGATGCATTGAGAGGATTGATGTTTAAGAGGTATTCATTGTAACTCTTGTATTGCTTTATTGTTGATAATATAATGGAGTATGGATTCTTTTGGAGGCTAGGTTTTTCCCTCTTGAAGGTTTTCCTAAGGTATATCTTGTGTTATCTTGTGGCTTGTCTATTTGATCTATGCATTATGGTTACTTATATACATGCTTCTCTCATGGGGTTATATAGGAAATCGATTAAGATTGTGGGTTGAATGCATTATTTTCTAACACTAATTGCTACCATTTTTCATCTTTAGTAGAACATCTCCCTTGCCAATGATATTACAAGGCTCATCATCACCGAGATAAACCTTTATCAGTTTGATGACTTTTGAAATAATCTTTGCATGATGTAGCATGCAATGATGCTCTTGAGTTCAGTACCCAAACATTTGCATTGACTTCTTCTATACATAAAACAAGAGCACCTACGTCCTTCTCATAAGTAGTATTAGCCTCATTTTATTTTGATTATTTCTCAACCTTGTTCTTTAGTGACTAACCATTTTTCTTCATGTGGCCCTCCTTACCATAATACCAACAATTGACTTTTATGCCTATGGATTATGATATTTTGTCGAACTTTGATCTTCCCCTCTAATTATTCTTCCCTTGTTCCTATGTTCTTCCTCTATTGCCAGTTATTTAAGCATCTCCCGATGAAGTACCTTGGTTTTTCCTTCTTATGTCCTCATTGAGAAAAATCCAAACAACATAATAAAATTTTAACACACTTCCCTTCTTAGTAGATATCAAATTCACAATAGCCATACAACTCCTTCCCAACTATTAGGTAATTGACACAACAAGCTAACCTTGATCTCATGATCTAGTGTGATGCTTACTAAATGTAACTAACAAATCAAGGTGTTGAACTTGTTCAGGTGATTTGTGAAGATACCACCTTCTTGAATTTTTAAATTGTACAATTTCTTCACCAAAAATAACTTGTTCAATTCAAAGGTCATTTCATACAAGTCTAGTAGATGACCCCATAATCCTTTCGTTCTCTTTTTTATTGAGACATTGGACAACATATTGCTAGATAAAGAGAAAATGATCGTAGCTGCCGCATTCCAATCCAGTTTGTCCCAATCTTCACCCGACATTGTAGTTGGCTTTTTTTATTTTCCTTCCAATGTGATTGAAATATCCTTTTGGGTTAAAAGGGCTTCGAGTTGCAACTTCCACCTCTCAAAATTTTGTCCTAAGGTTTTTTCAATTTCACATTTGTCTATCTACTCTAGTTCTTCTTCTATGCAAGTGGTTTTCCTATTTCTCTTTGGCTTTGATACCAATTGCTAAAAAATGAGATATAATCAATATCTAAAAACTGCAACAATATCCACAATGACTCATAAATAAAACACATAAACTACAAAATTTATGTGGTTCACCCAAAATGGCTACATTGAAATATCCCACCCTTGATAGGATATTTGCTAACTGATTTTCTACTTTTTCTGATTGCTTTTTGGGTTTATGGTTTTTTTCTTCTTCTTTTTTTGTGTTTTTTGAGATTTTTGCCAGGAAATGCAAATGGAATATATACAATTGCAAAATAAAAAAAATACTAAAGAAAATATATTAATCTATCGAATAAGATTTATCATTGTTTTGCATTTACAATGGGATCATACCTGGAATCCAAAAGTGAACATATTGCAATTCTGTAATTTCTTTACCAACGTGGAAAACCCTTGGTTTGGAAGCCTCCTTCAATAATCAGATTTCGCCACCTTCAAATCACCGCTTAGTTGTTGCAATGTTCTAGACACCAATGTAGGTGATGAATGGACCTTCAAAATCTAGGCTATTTGGCTCAGAAGTATCCACGCCTTGACAAGAGGTTGTACAACTAGCACAAAATGGTATGACCTACATAAAGGGAACTGTACGACCTACTTATGTTGACTCCCACGTGCCAAGAATTGTTGCTCAATCAACAACAAGGATATGAGCAAATATAAATTTCCGCTCTTAAACAATAATCCTCTGAAAACTTTGAAATGACAAACTCCAATGTGCACAAATGTGACTCTTGAATGTAGCCACCTGAAGAGCAATCTTTGGGTGGTATTTCACACTTGTGGATTGCAAAATCTGAGAGTTTTGATTCTCAAAGATTGATTTTCTTGCAGAAACCCTGGTTCTTCCTTCATAGAAAAAATGCTCAAGTATTCAATAGATGAATGAATGAAGAATGTGCTTTTTTGAAGCCTTTTATACTTCCTCCCAAAAAAGCATGATTTCCAAAGCACATTTAATTCATTAAATATGTTAAAGCGTATTTTCTTTTGTTGCCAAGTGTTATAACTTCATGTGGGCACCCTTTTCAATGACTTCAATAGTTGACCTTATGTTATTAAAATAAGTCATATATTATAAGGTCAAATTAATCATTAATGATATCCACTTTTATTATTTGATTATTATTAATCACTTTAATAACAACTAATATATCATAACTCCATTAGAACTCAACATCAATTAATTATGTCAACACCACGGGGTAACCCACTACTCAAACTACTCATCTGGATGCCTTACTATAAATTGTAAGGTTGGCCCTCAAAATCCTAGTGACTCACTGAAACTAGTGTGTGTAAAAGAAGCTTGAAACACCTCAAGAAGGAAAACCCTGAATATCATCAAACTCTGAAGAAGAACACTCTCAAAACAAGGCCCTCTAAACACCCATATTAGCCTATGAGGACCTGTTGATAGGCTAATCCGTCAAAACAATGAATTGGCTAAGGAGGGGACATTACAGTCCACCCTACCCAAAATTGCTTGTCCCCAAGCAATCTCAACTCTAGATGCTGCAAAATATCCTCTCTCCCATGTAGCATCCTCTACTGGAAAATCCCTCCACTTAACCAAATATTCCTAGATGACTCTTCTCCTCAAACGTCACTCCCTGAAATCAATAATAGCCTCTGGAATCAAGATCAACTTTCCCTCCTCATCAAGGGGTGGTAGTGTTGTACAGGGGATAACATTGTGTCCCAACGCCTTCTTGAGGCGAGACACATGAAATACATTGTGAACTCTGCTATCTGCTGGTAGCTCTAGCTCATAAGCCACCTCTCCAATATGCATGTAAATCCTTAAAGAACCATAATAACGTGGCTTGAGCTTCTTAGCACCACTCTCCCTAATAGTGGATTGCATATATGACTACAACATAAGGCAGACCATGTCACCAATCTCAAAAGATTGTTCCACTCTATTTTGATCTGCATATTGCTTTTGTTGATTTTGTGCCTTTTGAATATTATCGCTCAAAGACTTCATAATGTCCCGACTATCTTGTAGTAAGTCTCCAACACTTGGCACTCTACTATCACCAAAAAAAAGATCTAAGAAATTGGGAGCACCATAACCATAAAGAGCCATAAAGGGCCATAAAGGGTGACATATAGATAGACATGTGGTAAGTGGTATTGTAACAATACTCACATAAGTGAAACCACTTTACCCATGGCTTTTGCTTCCCCACGATGTAATTCCTAAGGTATCTCTCCACCCGCTTATTAACAATTTTAGTTTGCCCATCCGTCTGTGGGTAATAGTTGGTAGTCAAAGTAAGCTTAGTGCTACTGAGTTTGAACAACTCTTGCCAAAAATGACTCATAAATTTGTTGTCTCGATCACTGATTATATTCTGAGGTAACCCATGAAGTCTGAATACCTCACGAAAGAACAAATCAGTAACTTGTGCTGTTGTATAAGTGGCTGAAATAGGAAAGAAATGGGTGAATTTTGTTAGCCAATAAACCACTACATAAACATTGTCCCTGCTTTAGGCTTTGGGTAAGTCCGTGATGAAATCCATCGAAATGCACTCCCATTTATGATTCGGAATAGGCAGGGGCTGAAGTAAACCAATTGGGGAAAAGTTGTCCTGTTTATTCTGCTGACATGTAGGACACTCTCACGTACTTAAGAACCTCAGACTTAAGCCCTTTCCATGTGAAGTGCTCCTGAATCCGCCTATACGTTTTGTAGCATCTTGGGTGTCCTACCATGGGAACATCATGGAAAGCTTTGAGAATCTTCTTCTTCATCGTTGATCTTGGTACCAAAAATATCCCACCCTTGTAAATGATAAGATCATTTACAACAAAATATCTCTCACCATGCATTGTACCATCAACGATCTTCGAAGCCCACTCATCCTTAGCATATTCAGTTAAAATCCACTCTCTCTAATCAACTAAAATCTACCCAATGGAACAAAAACATGGCCTCTGAGATAATGCGTCAACAACTATGTTCTTTTTCCCTTTGACATATACTATGTCAAAGTCATACGCCTGCAGCTTACTAACCCGCTTCTATTGTCGATGATTCAAATCACGCTGATTGATGAAATGTTTTAGGCTATTGTGGTCTATTTTAACAACAAATTTAGTGCCCACAAGATATTGCCTAAATTTGAGCAAAGCATGCATTATGGCCAACATTTCCTTATCATAGATGTTGTAGCTCCTCTTTGCACCCCTTAATTTTTTGCTCTCGAAACTTATAGGATACTTATCTTGCATCAACAACACCAATGCCTTCGCTCGAGGCATCACACTCAAGCTCAAAGTGCCTAGTGAAGTCTGGTATGGCAAGACCTAGGCATGAACTCATTAACAACTTGAACCTCTCAAAACATTGTTGTGCCTGATCAGTCCAAACAAGAAACTCCTTTCTTCATCAAGTCAGTAAGAGGCGTTGCCTACTGTAAGAACCCCTTGATGAAGTGTATAAAAACCACAGAGCCCCAAGAACCCCTTAAGTTGGGTGAGATTCTTGGGAGATGGCCAATCAACAATAGCTTGGATCTTATCTGGATCAACACGAACACCCTATGCATTGATAATGTGCCCCAAATACAATAATTCTATTAAACAAAAAGCACACTTGGATTCCTTGGCATACAAGGACTCCCTCTCCAAAATATCTAGCATTGTGCCTAGATGTGCCAGGTGCTCCTCCCAAGTCTTGTTGAAAACCAAGATGTGAATGAAGAACAGAAGGACAAACCTCCTCAATTGATGCTAGAACACCCTATTCATATAGGATTGAAATGTAGCAGGAGCATTGGTTAAGCCAAAAGGCATAACTAGGAACTCATAGTGTCCACAATGACATCGAAAGGTTGTCTTCTCCACATCGTGCTCCCTCACCCGGATATGATGGTAACTGGATCTCAAGTCAATTTTGGAGAAGAAACACGCTCTGTACAACTCATCTATAAGCTCGTTAATGCGTGGAATCAGATACCGATTTTTGATGGTTCTCTTATTCAAATCACGGTAATCAATGCACATATGAAGCGTTCCATCTTTTTTCTTCACCAATACTACAGAAGGTGTGAAAAGGCTTTTGCTTGGCCGAATATGGCCCATGTCAAGTAGCTCTTGAATCGTCTTCTCTATCTCATCCTTTAGCCACTTAGGATGTCTGTATGGAGTAATCATGGCGGGTTTAACACCCTCCAACTCTATGATGTGATCTATGCCCTTGTCTGGTGGTCTACCAGGTGGTATATCACTAAAAACCTTTTTGTGTTTAGTCATCATAGCCTACATATTTGGAGGATAACTTGTCTTTTGTTGCTCTAACTCTGTAGGCATCAAAAGACACTCTGCAACACTCCACCAGGTCATGGCAAATAAACTTCTCCATCCTCCTGAGAGAAATCACCCAAATACTACCATCTGATATTCCCCTTAGCACATGTTTTTTTTCCGTTCACCTCAAATTTCATCTCCATTTTGTGCAAGTTGAGAGTAAACTCGCCAATGGCATGAAGCCATTTCATGCCTAATACAATATCCATCTCTCCCATGCCAACCACATAGTAATCAACCTAAAAATCTTCCTTTTGCACGTGAGAGTAAAACCATTAGCTACTCTCACTCGAAACCCCTCAAACTCTTTCGTCTGGAGTCCAGGTTTGGTCACTAATCCCTCATCAATAAAATTGTGAGTAGCACCAATGTCAAGTAAGGTGTTCACACGTTGACCTACCAAGACTCTTCTAATCCTGAAAGAACCATCACGTTGGATGCTAGAGAGACATATTGCTAGAGTCTTCTCCTCAACCTTCGTTTCTGACTCTTTTGATGCATTTTTAGCCTCGCAACCATCCAAACCAGATTGCTGATTAGAATTTTCTGAATTAGAATCATCAATATAAAACCACTCCATTTGATTTTCCTTTGAATTTAAAGTGCACTTATGACCTTTATCCCAAGGCCCCTTACATTTGTAGCATAATTTATTCCTCCTTAGATCATTCATGGTTTCATCATCAAGTCTAATTTCTGGTTTCTTTTGTTGATCTGAATTTCTTGGACAAAACCCGTTATCCTTGCTAGAAGAAGGCTTTTGTGGGAACTTGCGTTTAGGAACAACAAGCTCCATGCTACGTACCTTTCTCATGGCCTCCTAAAGAGTGGGCGGGTCAAATGCCTTGAGGCAACCACACAAAGGCTCTAATAATCCCTCATTAAACAACATCACCAACCTACGTTCTATGATACTAGGCACCATCATAGACAATCTCTGGAACTCTACTATGTAGGACTTCAAAGTGTCAACTTGCTTGAACTAAGCTAGCTCCTTGAAATACAACTCTAGATCCTTATGATCAAAGTGCTTGATGATTTGTTAGCAAACTCATCGTAGGTGGTAAGAAGATGATGTCGGAGTGTCACCAAACCGTGATACCACCACTCACGTGCTAGAGCATCTGGGTATAATGTGGCAAGGTAACCTTGCTCACAACCTACTGCAAATCTCTAGGACCCTGTGGTGCCCTATGCTCTGTCCTAACTGCACCTCTAGCTCTAGGCCTCTTATGATTCAGGAATTGCTCTAGAGTAAGCAATTCCTTGATCTCAGGTGGTAGGGTCATGTACTCAACATAGTGGTGTGTAATATCACCAGCCGTGATAACCTATGGTTCCAACACTAGAACCTCCAGTGCTTGTGGCACCTCCCTAGGAGCAAAGGTCAACTACACAGGTCAACTTCATAGAACCTGTTGAAGTAGTAACCAAGTAACTGCCACATTAGGTTGACCAACTCCTTGAATACCACTAGTCTCGCCAGGATGACTGGGTTGTTGAGGTGGGGTAAACTGTCTCATAGTTCCCAATAGCTGTGACATCATATCCATCATATTATCCATCTGCCTCTTAGCTCTGGATTTAGGACTAAGTGAGCCTGCATGTCCCTTATCCCTCTCTGCCATAGCCCCTCTAACACTCTCACTATCACTAGAATTATTCCTGTGAATACCCAAATATCTTGACATTGTTTCACCCTCTGGTATCTATGGTGGTTCCCATTGAACTGCACCTCTGGTATACTGAATGTTCTTTTTACTCGTAAATTATTTTCCCAACACAGAATGGCAGGAAAACTGCTCTGATACCACTAGAATATCCCACCCCTAATAGGATATTTGCTAACTGATTTTCTGCTTTTTTTTATTGCTTTTTGCTTTTATGGTTTTTTGCTTTTTTTTTGTGTTGTTTTAGATTTTTGCTAGGAAATGCAAATGAAATATATATACAATTGCAAAATAAACAAAATATTGAAGCAAATATAATCTATCAAATCAAATTTATCATTGCTTTGCATTTACAATGAGATCATACCCGAAAGCCAAAAGTGAACATATTGCAATTCTGGAATTTCTTTACCAACAACTAGAAAACCCTTCGTTTGGACGCCTCCTTCAATAATCAAATTTCTCCACCTTCAAATTGTTACTCAACTGTTGCAATGTTCTAGACACCAATGTAGGTGATGAATGGACCCTCAAAATCTAGGCGATTTGGCTCAAAAGTTTCCACACCTTGACAAGAGGTTGTATGACTAGCACAAAATGGTATGACCTGCATAAAGAGGACTGTACAACCTGCTTATGTTGTCTCCCATGTGCCAAGAATTGTTGCGAAATCAACAAGGATATGAGCAAATATACATTTTTGTTCTCAAACAATAATCCTATGAAAACCTTGAAATGACAAACTCCAATGTGCACAAATGTGACTCCTAAATGTAGCCACCTGAAGAGCAATCTTTGGGTGGTATTTCATAGCGATGGATTGCAAAATCTAATAGAGTTTTCATTCTCAAAGATTCAGTTTCTTCTAGAAACCCTAGTTCTTCCTTCACAACAAAAATGCTCAAGTATTGAATAGATGAATGAATGAAGAATGTGCTTTTTTGAAGCCTTTTATACTTCCTCCCAAAAAGCACAATTTCCAAAGCACGTTTAATTCATTAAATATGTTAAAGCGTATTTTCTTTTGTTGCCAAGTGTTATAACTTCATGTGGGCACCCTTTTCAATGACTTAAATAGTTGACCTTATGTTATTAAAATGTCATATATTATAAGGTCAAATCAATCATTAATAAAATCCACTTTTATTATTTAAATATCATTAATCACTTTAATAATAACTAATATATCATAACTCCACCAAAACTCAACATCAATTAATTTTGTCAACACCACAGGGTAACCCACTGCTCAAACTGCTCATTTGGATGCCTTATTATAAATAAAATGGTTGGCCCCCAACATCCCAATGACTTACGAAAAATAGTGTGTAAATGGAGCTTAAACACCTCAAGAAGGCAAACCTTGAATATCACTAGACTTTGAAGAAGAAAACTCTCAAAACAAGGCCCTTTGAACACCCACATTAGCCTATGAGGACCCGTTGATAGGCTAATCCGTCAAAACACTGAACTAGCTAAGGAGGGGACATTACATACATCCACGAGAAACCAAATATTTATGTAGGACACGTTTAAGGAATAGGAAGTGTCCACAGACTTTCCCTCTTCTTATCCACAAGAGATGTAATGGGAGCAAATGAAAGGTCAGACATCATGTCTGAACAAACAGTTGATCATTGTAAGGTGAATAGGCTAAGTGGAGAGCTCTATTAGAGGTCTTAGAGTCTAAATTATTTGTGATTCAGTTTTGGTTGAGTGACATGAATCCTTATACAGTACTTGCCATTGGAATTGAGAGATTGAGTTTTATTGGACATCTTTGTTGGAAATTTCTCCCACACGTAAGTTTCTTCAAGGTAAGTCCTCTTGTTTTCCTATTTGTGCATATTGATTGCTCTCGTTTAAATCTTGTTGGTTCAGTTCTCGCAATTAACAAGATTGCCTACTCTTTTCTTTTATAAAACCATTGATGGTGAACAATGAATGGACTATCCATTGTAGTTATCTGCCAGTCCCTCAAACCACATATCACGTGGTGGGTTAACTCAAGGAACTTAGCTTCCCAATTATGAATTTGATGATGTTGGTTGTTGATGGCAATAAATGGTAGTATTTCAATAGAACTCATCAAGAATAATCTGCCTCCCAGTATTTTCTCTATTTGCATTGTTTATTTCTACTGTGCTAGGGACTCTCTCAGTTTTTGAGCCCTTTCCATGATTAACATCAGTCTCTGTTCACAAAACATCCACAAGTACCCACTCCCAGCAAGGATTGCTGATTCTGTACTATTATTTTCTTTTATCAATATTAAGCCCTTTTAATTATAAAAAACAAGAAAATATAAATTACTAAATATATAATTTAATTCTTTTCTTAATGCCTTAAATGTTTTTGATAAGGATTTTTTCATCCAAGCTAGTAGAAGAGAAACCAACCTTTATAAAGAAACGATGTCCTAAATTCCAACCCCTTTTGGTGATTGAGATGGCTGTCATCCCACACACCATTGGGTCTTGCTATGTAATTAGAATCATTTGGTTTAATTTCATTTCTAATGATCTATGAAACTTTCAGAACAAACTTTCACACAAATACTGCCCCTTTCGATTTGAATGCTCATTTTGGCTATTCTTACATAGAATTAGCAAGGCTTTTTAAAAAATATAACCAGAAATTTGGTGCTGATACTAAACATTATTTTCCTCAAAGCTGGAAGAAATGTAGTGGATGAAGAAATTGCATACCATACCACGATTTCTCTTTCCCTGGAACATTTACTTAAGTGTAACCTAAAAGAAAGTTACAATATAGAGGTACTCTCTAAAATAAAAAAATTGCATAATTAACATGAATAACGTTTAAGTGCCTGGATTAGCCAATTCTGTTTCTCCTGTATCATTGCTTGAAGTATTTGGGATGTCGCTGGAGATTTGCTCATAGGTTCCTCCTCCAGAAGAACTTGAGCACAAGAAAAAGAAGGATGATGTATAGATACTTATATGCCATAAACTGCAACATGCAAATATGGGTTTTCATGTTAGAATTGGTTACTTGTGTCTTAAGAAGTATTAAAATTGGTCATTATGGACTTCCAAAGCCAGATTTATATCTTTAATATAATATTTGCAAAAGTATGATACCTGTGCCAAAACCAGTACGTTTGACCAGTTTCAAAGTGCCAGCTCAGGCCTGATGCTCCAAGTGCCAGAAATCCCATGCCTATAAAGTGCCATCGAAATCTTTTGATGAGTTTTTCTAAGAATTTCTTTGCTCCCGTTTTAAGCAGTTGCCATCTTCAACACAAGGCAGTACAAACATTAGTAAGATTTCACACATGATATGCAACAGATCGTGAACAAGCCATTCTGCATTTTCACCCAGAAGATATCTTACCCAAAAAGACAATTTAATCTAGAAGATATCTCACTGAAGAAAAAGCTATATACTGCAAAAAGGTAAAATCTTTTAACATGTAATATGTTAAGGGTGCATTCAAAATATCAATGTTTTACACTGATGGTAAACATGAGTGTCAGCATCTAGTCTTCTACAGCATTAACAAGCTAACATAAATGAAAGATTACAGAGTCTTATACACAAAGCGAAACTTGAGATACTTGGAAAAAATTATAGAAAAATAATGCCATTAAACTTCAAACATGTAACATGACACATATGAGTCCTTGAAAGTGTTTCTTGAAAATTTGAAAAGTGCCAGCCAAAAGAAAAAAGAGGGTTTAAAACTAAAAACTTGAAATAAAAGATGCATTTAAATTATGTTTTCCATAATTTTTTGATTGATTTTTTTTCCAAGAACCAATTAAAGATCCATATCAATCTTCTAACTATTTTTAAATTTCAAGCTAGGTTGCACGAGTATCAATTAAAAAATAAATACTGGAACATCACAAGGCTAGCTAACTTGGTTGCTAAAATACAAAACTCACAAAAAAAAGAATCAATTTAAAATAGGTAGTATCAAGTTAATTCCCAATAATGGTGATAGGAATCAGGTGAAAAACTAGAGTCATATTGCCCTTCTTAATGTCTAATATATTCTTTTTAATGTCAACTCTAAGATTTTTGCATAAATGATAGCCAAGAGGATTAATAAGCTTCTAAGTAAGATTGTGAGGGTATTATATCCTTGATAACCTTTAATTATCAGCTGGCAAGGGATGTAATACTCTAAATATAGAGCAGAAACCCCATCTTGCCTACTTTCTTTGTGTTAACAATATTTGTGGTATGACACTTGGTTATTTGTATCTTGTATATGTAAATGTGTACCTTCCATGTGTAATTTGCACTTATAATATGTTGGATTTAAGGTGTTGACTCTTATGGATCAGCCTATATGCACCTCATTTTTGCTTTGCTTACACTTTTCTCATGTAGAACTTGGTGGCATAATAATTTGTAATGTCCCCATTTTTCAACCTGCCGTTATAGAAACTAAATTAATTAATTAATCTAATTATTTGATATTGCTTGGCAAAAAGTAATTGAAAAGGGTAATATTAAACAATTAAATTAAAGTTTATTATAAAGTGCGTTGGGGAGATATTATAAAGTATTTTAATGTCACTTTATTAATTATTTAAAGGTGTTTTGGCGGGAGAATTAAAAAGGTGTTATAAAAAGGACGTGAGAGCTCATTTCTCATTAGGTTGGATTATTTTTATTTGTTTGGTTTACAAGAGGAGCTCTTCGGAGTCTAAAACCCTAGGTGGGATTGCTATGGGTATTTGGTTTCGGTGGTGAAAGATTCCACCCTAACTGGATTGAGGTGGATTTGCTCAAGATTCACACTTGCATTTCAACGGCTAGGTTGATGATTGGATAATTTATGAGTCTTGCCAAGCAAGACAAATTATCAGAGACAAACTTGGAGATAACGATAATATCCTTTGCGTTTGGGAGATTGAGGTATTTGCAGTTGGGCGCTCAGTTTGGGAGCACATGTGTATTGAGCTATTGATATTCAAACTCAGAGTTGGGCGTGAGTCTTGAATGACATTTACTGTTGTTGGTCGTGGGACTTAGAGATACTCATCCATGGTCAAGGCGTGATTGTTGTTGGGGTTTGTGGCTGCCATCCATTCCTTCATGATTATTGTTTTCCTGCACAATATATCTTCATTTAGTTTGGGAGAGTGATAACCTTTCCTGGAGTTGTGATCATTATTTGAGACACTACAGGTTATTCATCATATTTGCCGCCTTATTATTTTTTGTATGGTGAAGTCATGGGTGTGAGGATTGAAGGCGTGCTAGTCTTAAGAAGGGCACGGATTTGCTAAGTTTTCAATGTTGCAGACACAAGGGTGTGTCGTGGGTGCTTGATATGGTTGGAGCTGCTGGGCGTGTGTGACAGCAAGGGCGATTGGTAATCTTCACACCAACCATAGTCTTTTTACATTTCCCTCTACTATAAGTCGTGGGTCTCTATCAACCGCCATTACTAGTAGTGAGTTTGCCAGGCGTCCAAGTATTGGCTAGGTATGACATTCAGAAATATACATTTGCAAACATAATCGCTCCTTCACAATCTAGTGCGGGCTTTATGCTACCAATCATGGCATCTTTAGACCCTGCAACTGGTACTTATGTTATGAATTGTAATCTCAATTTTGAGTTTATAAATATCTATCATTGTGTAATGTCCCCTTTTTCCAACTCGCCAAAATAATATTAAAGTATTTAATCATTTTAATTATTTAATGTCGCCTGGCAAAAGTGCAATTATTAAGGTGATATTAAATGATTAAATGATATGGGTTTATAAAGTGATGTTGAGGAATATTTAAAAGTTAAATTAATAAAGTCACTTTATAATAAAGCATTTAAGTGTTTTTGGCAGGAAAACCTTAAAAAGGCAAAAAGGCATTATAAAAGGACTTGAGAGTTCATTCTCTCATTATCTTGGATCATTATTTTATTGGCTTGGTTTCTTAGTGGAGCTCTTAGGAGTCCAAAACCCTAGGTGGAAATTCCTACAAGTTCCAGTTTCGGTGGTGAAAGATTCCTCCCTAGCTGGCGTTGGTAGATTCATCCAAGATTCACACTTGCGTGATAAGGGAAATTTTATGTGTCTCCTTTGAAGAAAAAATTGAAGATTAATGATTATCTTCTCTACTCAGTTTGAGGGTTTTTCAAAGATATATTCCAGGGGGCAATATTCAGGTTCTTCATATCGGATTGACAATACCGGATATCATTCAGGTTTTGGTATCTCATATTAATTATATTTGCTGATACCCTAAGGGTAATCTCATTCCTAAATGGTAGCTTTAGTCTTTCCAAAATCAGAAAACATCAAAGCAATCCATCTCCAATAAGCTCAATCTGCACCTCTGAGTGAAAAGCATTCATTGAATCAGCTAGGTACTATCTTGCAAGTATGAAACTAAAAGGGCTAAGAGGTATGCATTCCTCGAAGCAAGGGTTCTGCAACAATTTCGAAAACACTTCGTTATGATAAGCAATGGATGATGAAATGAGAGAGCATGGCCTCATACTTATAGCTTTTCCAACCCTGAATTCAAAACCTTTTCCCTCCAAATAGGGCACCCAGATGAGGATTCACATTGCACTTTAATTTGCATTTGATTTCATGAAACTAGGTGTTCAAAATAACTTAAGTGAAATATCATTATAAAACTCAAATATTTTCCAAGCTAGGCATCCACTTTTGCCTTAGTAAATATTTCACTTAAAAAAAATTATTCTCACCAAGGCATCCAAATATGAAAACTCATAAAGCATTGGACTTGCCAAAAGAAGCTCCAAGAATGTTGGAGACCAAACTGCCCCATACTACCCTGCTAGAAATAGATATTGCACTGAACTGTTGAACTACTGCTAAGAATAGCACAATAAAAAATAGCACTTACTAAAAATATCATATTTCTAAAAATAGTAAATGACTCCAAACTCATTTTAAGCACAAACCGGGCAACCATTGCAACTTACTAAAAATAGCAAGTCCGGAAAAGTCACCTGATGCACATGCATGTTACACCATTCTGAAGCCCTTTGAAAACCAAGAAAGACCCATAAACCACTCTGCAATACTCCTGCATGCAAACCTCTGAAAGCTCAAAAGAAACCTCCCAAAAGATAGGAAACCCTAATTTCCACTTCCAACTAGCCTACAAGCCTCCGTGATAGGCTAAAGGTCAACTGATGAGACTACTGCTGAGAAGGGGATATTATAGGTTTGTGGCTCATCTAAGAGACATTGAAGAATTGTGAATTTATATCTTTAAACTCAGATCAAAAGTGCTCTTAAGAGCCTACGACCAGCCAAGTAAGGGTGACATATAGTTCACCTATTACAAGGCTAATGGACACATAAGCACCAAGTCAATATTCAGACATGATGCCAAGGAAAGACCACAGGAGTATAAGGATCTAATCAGAAACATCAATCAGATAAAGGCATAGCCTCCTATACATTCACATGCATGATCTTAAAGTGATAATTCAGAAACAACGATTACACCTTCTTGTCAATCTTCCATTCTTGAACTAATAATCAAATCAGACTTCATTATTTCAAACAGAATTTCAAAATTCAGATCAGATGTGTGGCATCATTATTACTGACATAGTACCTTCTTCTATTAATATATAACTATTCAATAATCAGGACTAGTGTTAATCAGTCAAGTTAGAGTTGTTCTTTAAGTAAATCGAAAGTGCATAGTAGAGATCTATAACCATTTAACCATTTATAGTACCTTCTTCTATTAATATATAAGTATTCAATAATCAGGACTGGTGTTAATCAGTCAAGTTAGAGTTGTTCTTTAAGTAAATCGAAAGTGCATAGTAGAGATCTATAACCATTTACACCTTCCCTTAAAAGTTATTGGTTCTTTGGCATATTTGATATCTTAATCTATAAGATTGAAGGAAAAATTTAAAGTGACTCTACAAGAGACATTACAATTGGTATCAGATCTGGTAAACCTGCTAGCTTGTGAAGGTTTATGAGTGAGAGGGAGAGAAGATATTATAACAAGAAGATAAGAAGACAGTATAAACCTGCCTAGGCCTTGGAAGGCAAGACAACCTCCAATATCTTGGGCATCCACAAAGGATCATCATTAAATAACAACCCTAACAGTCCCAAATCTTTGAATAGTGAACAAAGAGGCAGAAACATGGGCGATAGAGGAGATATTACAGACCGTATGGATCAATTCATGGTGGAACAATGAACCACTCAACAACGAATGGCACAATTATTGGACATATTGACTCAAACCATGATAAATACAAATAACAATAATAATAACAACCAAGGTGGCAATAATGGAGGCAACGATGGAAAGCAAGACAATTCAATAAACAATAGAATTCTGAATCATCATGTCCCTACAACTAGTTCTAGACCCATGATACCTACTTTCCCACCTAGAGTGGAACATCAAAAAGGCAATGAACCTACATTGGTAAATTTACAAGATCAGTTCCACCAAGATTTGGATAGATGGAGAATTGCAAACAAATATGTCCCTAAGAGACTACATGGACCTAAGAATGAGGCATTTGCCCAATAGAGGTAATAGAGACCATTACAATGATCTAAGGAGGAAAATTGGTAAGCTTAGCTTGCCATACTTTGATGGTTTGGGAAAGACCACATCACGTGCATTGGTTCAAAAGGTTGATACATACTTCCAACTCAACCCAATTCTGAAGAACAAAGCAATCAAATATGCCGCCCTACATCTAGATGGGGTGGCTCATGAATGGTAGCACCATGGCATGATCATCATGGGCCATGGACAAATTACTTCATATGCGGAATTCACGGAGAAGCTAATAGAGAGGTTTGACAACAAGGATCCCAAGCTCCACTTTAAAGAATTAGCACAATTAAAGCAATGGGGAGATGAATATATTGCAGAATTCCAAAGACTTTTCATGTTGGTCACCGACATTTCCGAAAGAAGGTTTGTTGTTCTATTTATGGATGGCCTAATGGACCCTCTAAGGGGTTGGGTCAAAGCTCTCAACCCTAGTACACTTCAAGACGCAGTTAAGAAGGCTAGGGATATGGACTCAAGTGCAACAAAGAACAAGATGCCATCAAAAGGATCATCATTCCAAAAAGACAAAGCAAAACAACCTTTCCCAAAGGACTAGCCAAAGAAGAACAAAATGGATGAAGAAACTAGACAAGAGTTAAGGAGGAAGAAACTTTCTTTTACTTGCAAAGAATCGTGGGAACCAGGACATAGATGCCTTGGCAAGGGGAAGGTTCATTATATCGAGGTTGTGCCCGATAGTGATGAAGAAGACAAATCTGATCTAAGCAACGAGCAAGATGAAACCGAGGAAGAACCACCAAAGGTAAAGGAGTCCCCGCCTAAAGAAAAAAACGGTGGTGTAATTTCCACACTGACCGAAACTCCAAGATTTCACTCCTTTAAAGTTCATGGTGTATTGCAAGGACAAAGGATAACGGTGCTAATTCAGCAAGAAAGGACTTCAAACAGTTGGACATGAAGGGTTTAGTGTGATGGTGGTGGATGGCTACCAAATGTCTTGTTCAACAAAGGTACCAAAATTGAAAATTACAATTGGTGACTACACAATCACCAATGATTTTTATGTTGTGGAGGTGGGTGATACCAATGCTATACTTGGTATCCAATGGATGATGTCCAATGGTAGTAGTCACAAAGCTTTCAAAGATAGGAGTTCAAGTTCAAGGTGGATGGTAGGAAAGTGGTATTTAGGGGACTATCCAATGGAGCTCCTCGAGTTGTCTCAGCCAAGAGGATGGAGACCATATTTAGGCATGGAGATGTTGCTTGGGCTGCACAATGTCTTGTTTCCTCCAAATCATTAAGCAACAAGCCTAAGTATTATTAGAATGGCTTACAACCAATCTTGGATAAGCATAGTCTAGTTTTTGGGGACATACCACCAGGGAGGCCACCAAATAGAGGATTTGAACACACCATCGAGTTAGAAGAGGGTGCAAAGCCTGTCATCACCACACTGTACTGGCACCCCAAGAAGTTTAAGGATGAAATTGAGAAATGTATCAAGGAGTTACTAGAAATGGGACATATACGGCCTAGCTCTAGTCCATTTGCATCTTCCGTGCTGTTGGTAAAGAAAAAGGATGGAACTCTCCGAATGTGCATTGACTACCAAGCCTTAAACAAGAAAATAATCAAAAATCAATATCCAATCCCTAGGATTGATGAACTATTGGATGAATTGCATGGTGCGGTTTATTTCTCAAAGATAGACCTAAGGTCGGGCTATTCAAGAACAAGACATCCACAAGCCCGTTTTTGTTGTCATTTGGCTATTATGAGTTTTTGGTTATGTCTTTCGGCTTGACCAATGCACCAGCCACATTTCAATCTTGTATGGATCACATATTTAATCAGCTGCTGCAGAAATTTTTGCTCGTGTTCTTCGACGACATATTCATATATAGTAAGACATGGGAAGATCATTTAAAGCACTTGGATAAAGTTTTGGGAATCATGGAAGCACAATCCTTATATGCCAAAGCATCTAAATGTGAGTTTGGCATGACCAAAATTCTATACTTGGGCCACATCATTAGTGCAAAAGGAGTTCAAGTGCACCAAGAGAAGATTCAAGCCATTCTAGATTGGCCCCCACCAAAGACTTTCACCAAACTACGTGGTTTCTATGGGTTGGGTAGTTATTATAGAAGGTTTCTTAAAGGATTTTCCCAACTTGGGGCCCCCTTAAAAAGTCTAACCAAGAAGGGAGCATTTGAATGGACAAATGAGGGACAATGGGTGTTTGATAAGTTGAAGGAGATCATGAGCACTTGTCTAGTTCTTGTCCTACTAGATTCCAATCAGTCCTTTGTACTAGAATGCAATGCATCGGGAGAAGGAATTGGGGCAGTCTTGATGCAAAATGGCCATCCTATCGCTTTCGAAAGTAGGAAATTGAAAGACAATGAGAGATTGTCATCCTATCGCTTTCGAAAGACAATGATGCATAATGGTCATCCTATCGCTTTTGAAAGTAGGAAATTGAAAGACGATGAGAGATTGTACTCTATATATGAAAAAGGAGATGCTTGCCATAATGCATGCATTGATCAAGTTTTGACAATATCTAGTTGGTGGAAAGTTTGTAGCACGGGCGAATCATAATAGTTTGAAATACTTTTTGGAGCAAAAAGACCTTAATGAATGACAAGAAAAATGGGTTTGTAAGATCCAAGCATACAATTTTGATATTGAATATATATAAGGAAAGAGGAACATGGTGGCCGATGCCCTATCTTGGAAACCAACCATTTGATCGTTATCCGAAATCTCAACCGATTGGAAGACACATACTAGTAGAATATTCATAAAACACTTTTACATGTGAACTAATGGAGGGACAAGTTCAAGATGACCAATACAAGGTAGTGGATGACATTATTTATTACAAAAATTGGATCTAACTAGTGCCTGAATCAAAGATAAAGGATAAGATCTTGAGGGCTGTTCATGAGACACCACTGGCAGGACACCCGGGATACTTTAGGACCTACAAACAAGTTAGAGAAAGGTTCTCTTGGAAGGGCCTCAAAAATGATGTTCTTCGTTTAGTTAGGGAATGTACTACATGTCGACAAAATAAGGCGAAACATACTTTCCCAGCAGCATTGTTACAACCTCCTCCCATTTTGGAGCAAAAATGGGAGAGCATCTCAATGGACTTTATCATTGGACTCCCTAAGGTCCATGGTAAAGATTGTATCTTTGTGGTTGTCGATCGGCTAAGCAATCCCTTCCAAGTACAAAGCACCACAAGTTGCAGAATTGTTCTTCAAGGAAATATTCAGGCTCCATGGACTTCTAAAAAACATAGTGAGTGACCGTGATATCAGATTTCTTAGCATCTTTTGGACTGAACTATCCAAACTATCAGGCACGGAGTTAACAACTGGTACCAATTACCACCTGCAAACAAACGGGCAAACCAAAATTGTAAATAAATGGGTTGAAGGTTGTACTCCAGTCATGCACTCCATAATGAAGCACATTCTGATCAAATACCATTTCCTAAGAGAGCAAGTGGTTGATTAGCAAGTGAAGTTGGAGTATGTTGCTACAAAGGAACAAATTGTGGACATTTTCATGAAGCCACTACCAAAAGAGACTTTTGAGTACCTAAGGGAGAAATTGGGAGAGATATCACTCTCATCTAGTCACTAAGTTTGGAAATAGAATCATTTGTTCAGGGAGAGCTATTAATTGTCTTATCTTTCCACCCTAGGATACCTTTGCCATTGATCTCAAAAGAGAAGTAGAGTAAGGGGGAGCATTTCAGTCAAGGGGAGAAGTATGGTCCTATTGCATTATAAGATTATCTCTTTACAGGGTTGTCATCAATGACAAAGTGTAATGTCCCCTTCTCAACAATGATCTATCAGTTGGCCGTTAGTCTATTCTGGTGACCCATAGAATACTCGGAGGTTGAAATTAGGGATTCCTATCTTCTAGGAGGATGTTTCAGCTTTTTCTAGGAATTGCTTCTGGAATCTTGGTGTTTAGTTGGCGGTTCCTTTCTGGGTTTTCAAAGAGCTTCGCAATGGTATAACATGCATGTTGATCCGAGTAACTTCCTGGGTTTACTATTTTTAGTAAATTCTATTTCTGGCAGTGGTCCTGATAGCATCGGTACATTTGGCTTTCCTCATCGAACAGTTCAGTTGGTCGTATTGGAATCAACTCCTGGATACAGTTTCTGGAGAGAAGTTATTTTAATTAAAATAATGTTTTATTTTAATTATAACCCCTTGGCCTAGCTTTATGACTTAAGTTGTTTCTAAAAAAGGGGGACTTTATGGGTGAACACCTCATCAGGAGGTTTAAGTGAAATATTTATCTTTTTATTAAAGTTGACTTGGAGAGAAAAGGGATGCCAATATGAGGAAGTATTAAAATGTTAAAAAAGTAAGAAAATGCCTTGGAAAATGGGATGCCAACTTGAGGGTCATGAGTCAACATTGAATTAGGTTGAGTCCTTGAGTGGGGCACACCTTCTGGAAGGTTCTAGAGATGCTTGGCAAAAATTATAAAAGGGTAGTGTGGGGTCTTCATTCTTCATCTTGAGTTTATTGCAAAGTTATGCTGCCGGAATGGTGACTGAGTGCTTCGGGGAAGGCATACCCCCTAGCTAGGCTTGGCTTCTTGCTTGAAAGATAGCAACTAGTTAAGATAGGTTTGTCCATGTTCTTTGATTTGAGTTTGAGCATATTGTAGTTGATGTTTTTGCATTTTACCAGTTTTACAGTGTTGTTGAATCTACTCAGCTGATTGTAGTTTTTATTCACAACTTGCAAAATAAAAATAGTGTGTTTCTGGGTGTTTTGCCTAATGGTTTCCTTGCTAAGGGCGACCCTTCATGTCAAATCTCAGAATTTAATATCAAGTGTGGAATTTTAAAAGGAAAAATCACCCTTCTTAGAGGGCCGCACTTTTCTGTAAGTGCATTATTTTCCGTGCAAAATAAATAGAGGTTGTTTGGGTTGGTTTTGGTTTCTTGTCTTCGTCGCCCTCCATGCTAGATCATTATGCATCTTATCTCATGTTATTTGGTTGGGTTTTGAGCAAGTTATGAGCGATTTAGTGAGGTTGCAGGTTGCTGGTCTGTGCAATTTCAGTCACTGTCACAGTCATATCAGATTATGAGAAGTCATCTCTTGAGTGGGCTTGAGTCTAGGGAGTCAAGGTTGAGTATGGGGGAGTTTCTTTACGTTATTGCAGCATTGTATGATTTCTAATCATGTGTTCTTGACAGGCTCTCTATCACATTGTAAGTTGAATAGTAGTACTGTCAACAATTCTCCTCTCTTATTTAGCTCTTACAATTCCCGCGATTGTGGAAGAGACTGGCCTCAATTCAGTCTATAGGATCAGGTTTCATTTTCTTGCATCAACCGCTGAACAAGTGGAAGAGGCTGGCTTGCCGCCTATTTCTTTACTGTATTGCATTACTCATCATATTGTTGATCGACTGAGCCGTCAACATACTCCCGTTGAATAAGTGGTCGAGTTGCATCATTTAAATTCAGTAATGTACTTTCTATTTCAATCCTCCCGCTGAATAAGTGGTAGAGTGATTGCATCTTCTTTCTATTACTTTCTAGCAGTTTCAATTATGCTAACGATCACCTTTCGAGTATGCTCTCAACCTTGCCCGCATTGGGATCTAGGTTGATTAGAGGAAAGGGTTCCATTTAGTTGGATTGAGATTTCATTAACGTTAACGAGTGAACTTAGTTGTGAAAAAAGTGAAAAAATTGCCCGGTATATTTCAATGGTATCAGAGCCATGATTCTGCCAACCTGTGTTCAGCAAAGTTCAGTTACTGATGAGTGACAAAGCCCACAAATACTACACCAAAAGTCAAGCGGGTAATCCGCAATATCAGTTTTCGTGTACACCAGAGGTAGATACTTTCTCTGAGGCACTCAAAGAAACAAGGAAAACAATTGACAGGGGTAAAGCAGTTGAAGAGATGGGGGACAGTCACAAGCAGGCCACAGATAAGAGAGATGACAAAATGGAGAAGTTTGATGGGATGATTGACATGATGTCCCGGTTACTTGCAAGAATGGATCAGCAGGCTGCAAATAATCAACCCCATAACCAAAACAACACTAACGGTGAAAATAGTAGAGTTAATAGGAACAATGGTAGTGGGAGAGACAAAACCATTGGTCAACATGAAGCCACGTCTAGAGGATCAGCCTCTAGGCCACTTTTTCCTACATTCACTCAAAGAGAAGAACCACAAGTTGAAGTTGCAACAAATTTTGCAGATGACGCCAGAAAGGCCTACTTGGAGTATGCCTCTTTCCCTCCTGATCTTAGGGAACAGTGGTCTTTTGACCAATTCATGAATCAAAGGAATCGGAGGAACGGTGGACGAAATGAATACAAATCTCCTTTGGGTCCCACAATGGATTACCAACAAGCTCTCGAAAAGGTGTCCTTGGCCCACTTCGATGGAAGTGATGCATGCAAACCTAGAGCATGGGTACAGAAGCTGGATAACTACCTATTTTTGAGACCCATGGCGGGGGAGGAAACAATTAAATTTGCCACCCTACACTTGGAAGGTGCTTCCCATGAGTGGTGGTATCATTGTTTGGTCACCCTTGGCCACAACCTTATTAAAACGTATGAAGAACTCACCAACAAGCTGATCGACAAATTTGACACTAAGGATCCTGAGGTGAAATTCAAGGAGCTTGCTTAGTTGAAACGACATGGTTCTTTGGAATCATACATTGGAGATTTCCAAAGGCTTTCCGTGATGGTGCCCAACATCACCGAAAGAAGATTAGTGGTGCTATTTTTTGAAGGACTGATGGAACCATTGAAGGGATGGGTAAAAGATTTTGACCCACCAAGCCTTGAAGAATCCATCAAGAAGGCTAGAAACATGGAGCTCTCCGCACCTAGACCCAAGTTTCCGTCCAAGCCTTTTCCTCATAGACAAGACTAAAGGCATCCCTCAAATCAGCACAAGAAGTTTCCTCCTAGGCTGGATGATGATGCTCGGGAAAAGCTTAGGAAAGAAGGGAAATGTTACACATGTAAGGAGCCTTGGTCAAAAGGACATAGGTGCTATGGAAGAGGCCATTCTAACCATATGGAGGCCTATTCTGATTACGGATCAGAATCTGATCACTTAGAGCAGCATTCAGAATTTGCTGAAAGTGATGAAGAACAGGAGCCAGAAGAGGTGGAAGAAGAACAGGGTGGTGAGGGCACCTTTGCCCAACTCTCAAGTTTCCAAAAGAACAAGTCTTTCAAGATTCATGGCTTGATTGGGAAGCATCGTGTGGTTGCCTTGATTGATACTGGAGCAACACACAACTTCATTCATGAAGGATTGGTTGCAAAGAGGGAACTCAAGACAAAATAATTTGAAGGCTTCAAAGTTATGGTTGCCGACGGGTTCCACATTTCTTGCACTCACAAAGTTACCAACATGTCCTTATAGTTGGGTAACCATGAAGTCAAAGACGACTTCTATGTTGTCAACATTGGAGACACGATGCCGTTCTTGGCATTCAATGGCTGTGATCTCTTGGAGAGATATCTCTGAACCTACAAACCATGGAGCTCAAATTTCAATCCGATGGGAAGAAGGTAGTGCTAAGAGGGATGTCAAATGGGGGTCTTCGGATTATCTCCTTCAAGAGAATGGAAAGGTTGATCTGTCATGATGCAGTTGAGTGGGCTGCGGAATGCATGGTTCTTCCAGCTAGCCCGGTTGAAACAAAGAGGGATTATCCACCCGATATTCAATCCGTGCTCACAAAAAGAAGTAAGGTGTTTGCTGATCTACCACTGGGACCACCTCCAGATAGGGGGTTTGAGCATGTCATTGAGCAGAAGGAAGGAGCCAAACCAGTTATCACAACACCATACAGATATCCTAAGAAACAAAAAGATGAATTGAGAAGAACATAAAGGAAATTTTGGAGATGGGTTTCATTCCCCCAAGTAAAAGTCCCTTTGCTTCAGCAGTTGTCCTTGTGAAGAAGAAGGATGGCACCATCCGCATGTGTGTGGATTATCGTGCCTTGAACCAAAGCACCATCAAGAATCAGTATCCCATTCCCAGAATAGATGAGCTCATTGATGAGCTACATGGTGCCAAGTTTTTCTCAAAGATTGACTTAAGGTCAGGGTATTATCAGATTCAGATGAGGGGGTCAGATGTTGAGAAGACAGCATTCTGATGCCACTATGGTCACTTCGAGTTCTTAGTCATGCCATTTGGATTGACTAATGCTCCTGCCACCTTTCAGTCTTGTATGAATAGAACTTTCCAGAAACAATTGAGGAGGTTTGTGTTGATATTCTTTGACGACATCCTCAATTACAACAAGACTTGGGAGGAACACCTCAAACACTTGGAGGAAGTGCTTAGTATCCTTGAGACAAAAAGCTTCTTTGTGAAGGAATCAAAGTGTGAATTTGGTATGGGAGAGCTGCTCTACCTTGGCCACATCATCAGTGTAGAAGGGGTGAGAGTTGATCCAGAAAAGATCAGGGCAATCATGGATTGGCCAACTCCAGAGAATCTAACTCACTTGAGAGGCTTCTTGGGTCTATGCGGTTTTTATAGGAGGTTTGTGAAGGGCTACTCTCAGAGTGCTTGCACCTCTTATTGATTTAACTAAAAAGGGAGCATTCTTGTGGTCAGAAAAGGAACAAGTTGTCTTTGATAAGTTCAAAAGAATCATGAGTTCTTGTCCCGTTTTGGCCATACCGGATTTCTCCAAGCCATTTGAGCTGCAATGCGATGCTTCGGGAGAAGGAGTTGGTGCTGTTTTGATGCAAGAAAAGTACCCCATTGTGTTCGAAAGCAGAAAGTTAAGAGGTATTGAGAGGACATACTCTATCTATGACAAGGAAATGCTTGCGATCATGCATGCATTAGCCAAGTTCAAACAATACTTGGTGGGAAGCAAGTTTGTTGTCAAGACTTATCACAATAGCCTCAAACACTTCATGCATCAGAAGGACTTGAACGAGAGACAACAAAAGTGGGTGAGTAAGCTTCAGGCTTACGATTTTGACATTGAGTATGTCAAGGGGAAGAATAACGTTGTGGTCGATGCCTTATCTTAGAGGCCTCATTTGAGCTCAGTATGTGAGCTTACTGCAAATTGGAGGGAGTTGCTGCTTGCTGATTATGCCAAAAATCAGTTTGCAACCAGCATTGTTGAAGGTACTTTTCATGATGAAAGGTACAAGGTGGTGGATGGATTGATACATTACAAGGAGAGGATATTCTTAGTGGCTGATTCTAAGCTCAAGAAGAAGATTTTGCAAACATTCCATGACATTCCACTTGTTGGCCATCAAGGGTACTTTAAAACTTACCGGCAGATCCGTGAGAGGTTTTCATGGAAAGGATTGAAGAATGAAGTTCTAAGCTATATCAAAGAATGTCACACCTGCCAAATGAACAAGAATGAGCACACATACCCTACTGGACTGTTGCAGCACCTACCCATTCCCAATCAAAAATGGGAAAGCATCTCCATGGATTTCATCACAGGGTTGCCCAAAACGCAAGGGAAAGATTGTATTTTCGTGGTAGTGGACAGATTAACGAAATTTGCTCATTTCTTTGCCATCACTAGCTCATTTACAGCAGCACAGGTTGCTGAGTTATTTTTTCATGAGGTGTTTCGGCTGCATGGTTTGCCAAAAAACATTGTGAGTGATAGGGACAACAAGTTCCTAAGCACCTTTTGGCAAGAAGTTTTCCGGATGAGTGGTACACTGCTTACCCCGAACACTAGTTATCACCCCCAAATCGATGGACAAACCGAAATTGTGAACAAATGGTTGGAAGGTTATCTCAGGAACTATGTTTCAGAACAGCAGAAGGCTTGGGTCAGATGGCTTCATTTGAGGGAATACTATTATAATTCATCCTATCACATGTCTATTAGGATGTCTCCATTCAAAGCCCTCTATGGTTATGAGGCCACCAGCTTTGCAGATTTGGTGTTTGGGGATAGTAAGGCACCTCAGGCCAAAGATATGTTGCAGCAAAGTCAGGATATTTTGAAATCACTGAAGAACAACATTCAGATAGCAAAAAATCAATAGAAGTTGTACGCTGATCAGTAGCGTGTTGAACGCTCTTTCGAGGTGGGGGACATGGTTTATCTTTGTCTTCAGCCTTACAGACAGTCTACTCTCAAAAAGAGCGGAGCTAAGAAGCTCAAACCCCATTTCTATGGACCATTCAAGGTCATCATAAGGGTCAGAGAAGTGGCCTATGAATTGGAGTTACCAGCTAGCAACAAGGTACACAATGTCTTTCATGTGTCTCACCTCAAGAAGGCGTTGGGGCACAACGTTGTTGCTTCGTCAAATTTACCCCCCTTGGATGAGGAGGGGCAGTTGGTGCTAGTTCTTGAAGGGATTATCAATTCCAGAGAGCATTCCTTGAGGAGAAGGACAATCCAGGAATACTTGGTGAAATGGAAAAATTTACTTTTAGAGGATGCAACTTGGGAGAATGAGGAGATTTTGCAACATCTTGGTTTGCAGTTGCTTGTGAAAGAGCAATTTCGTGAAGGGCGGACTGTAATGTCCCCTTCTCAGCAGTGATCTATCAGTTGGTCGTTAATCTATTCTGGTGACCCGTAGACTACTCAGAGGTGGAAATTAGGGTTTCCTATCTTCTAAGAGGATGTTTCAGCTTTTTCTGGGACTTGCGTTTGGAATCTTGGTTTTTGATTAGCGGTTCCTTTCTGGGTTTATAGAGAGCTTCGCAATAGTATAACATGCATGTTGATCCGAGTAACTTCCTGGATTTACTATTTTTAGTAAATTCTATTTTTGGCAATGGTCTTGATAGCATCGGTACATTTGGCTTTCCTCATCGAACAATTCAGTTGGTTGTATTGGAATCAGCTCCTCGATGCAATTTCTAGAGAGATAAGTTATTTTAATTAAAATAATGTTTTATTTTAATTATAACCCCTTGGCCTAGCTTTATGACTTAAGTTGTTTTTAGAAAAAGGGGACTTTATGGGTGAACACCTCATCAGGAGGTTTAAGTGAAATATTTATCTTTTTATTAAAGTTGACTTGGAGAGAAAAGGGATGCCAATATGAGGAAGTATTAAAATGTTAAAAAAGTAAGAAAATGCCTTGGAAAATGGGATGCCAACTTGAAGGTCATGAGTCAACATTGAATTAGGTTGAGTCCTTGAGTGGGGCACACCTTCTGGAAGGTTCTAGAGATGCTTGGAAAAAATTATAAAAGGGGAGTGTGGGGTCTTCATTCTTCATCTTGAGTTTATTGCAAAGTTATGCTGTCGGAATGGTGACTGAATGCTTCGGGGAAGGCATACCCCCTAGCTAGGCTTGGCTTCTTGCTTGAAAGATAGCAACTAGTTAAGATAGGTTTGTCCATGTTCTTTGAGTTGAGTTTGAGCATATTGTAGTTGATGTTTTTGCATTTTACCAATTTTACAGTGTTGCTGAATTTGCTCAGCTGATTGTAGTTTTTATTCACAACTTACAAAATAAAAATAGTGTGGTTTTGGGTGTTTTGCCTAATGGTTTCCTTGCTAAGGGCGACCCTTCATGTCAAGTCTCAGAATTTAATATCAAGTGTGGAATTTTAAAAGGCAAAATCACCCTTCTTAGAGGGTCGTACTTTTCTGTAAGTGCATTATTTTCCGTGCAAAATAAATAGAGGTTGTTTGGGTTGGTTTTGGTTTCTTGTCTTGGTCGTCCTCCATTCTAGATCATTATGCATCTTATCTCATGTTATTTGGTTGGGTTTTGAGCAAGTTATGAGCGATTTAATGAGGTTGCAGGTTGCTGGTCTGTGCAATTTCAGTCACTGTCACAGTCATATCAGATTATGAGAAGTCATCTCTTGAGTGGGCTTGAGTCTAGGGAGTCAAGGTTGAGTATGGGGGAGTTTCTTTACGTTATTGCAACATTGTATGATTTTTAATCATGTGTTCTTGACAGGCTCTCTATCACATTGTAAGCTGAACAATAGTATTGTCAGCAATTCTCCTCTCTTATTTAGCTCTTGGAAATCCCACGATTGTGGAAGAGACTGACCTCAATTCAGTCTATAGCTTCAGGTTTCCTTTTCTTGCATCACCCACTGAACAAGTGGAAGAGGCTAGCCTGCCACCTATTTCTTTACTGTATTGCATTACTCATCATATTGTTGGTCGATTGAGCCGTCAACATACTCCCACTGAATAAGTGGTCTAGTTGCATCCTTTAAATTCAGTAATGTACTTTCTATTTCAATCCTCCAGCTAAATAAGTGGTAGAGTGATTGCATCTTCTTTCTATTACTTTCAAGCAGTTTCAATTATGCTAACGATCCCCTTTTGAGTATGCTCTCAACCTTGCCCGCATTGGGATCTAGGTTGATCAAAGGAAAGGGTTCCTTTCAGTTGGATTGAGATTTCATTAACGTTAACGGGTGAACTTAGTTGTGAAAAAAGTGAAAAAATTGCTCGGTATATTTCACAAAGAGGGAGATTGTTGGAAATATTGTCATTAATGTCAAAGTCATATGAACAAGATTGTTAGAATTATTATCATTGATGTCAAAGGAAGACTTGTGTGATGAAAATTTCGTTAATTAAAGACAAAGAATAATAAGAGTTTGATTTAACTTATTTATGGCCGACCTCCATCTACTTATGGTAGCGCTAGATTCTAAAGGTAGAAATTAAAATTATTTTTTATCAAAGGTGTTTGACCTACTTTGAAAGGTAAATTTAAATATTTAAAATAAATTTTATGTCAAATCTTGGCTGACCTACTTTTGATAAGGTACATGATTTGGATATAAATCCAAGTTATTTTGGAGGATAGAAAGTAAGTTCTTCAATGCAAAATCATTCACTTTTTAGAGCAAAAATTAGGAGAAGAAGAGCAAATTTAAGAAAAAATGGAGCAGACCTTGAAGGCAGATTTATAGCAGATATTGTGCCTAATTTGGATCAGACCTATAAGGCAGATTTATAGCAGAGATTGTGTCTGATTTGGAGCAGACCTTTAAGGTAGATTTATAGCAGACATTGTGCCTGATTAGGAGCAGACCTTTAAGGCAGATGTATAGCAGACATTGTGCCTGATTTGGAGTAGAATTTGGATCAGAAATTGCATCATTTTGGAGCAAAGATATAAGGTGAACTTGAGCAGAGATATAAGGCAGATTGGGAGCAAAGATTAAGGCAGAATTGGAGCAGAAATAACTGAAGTTTTGGAGCAAACCTTGGAGAGGTTGGTGCCTCTCACTAGAAGGGATTGGTGTCTCTTGCTGAGTTGGTGCCTAGGAATTTTGTAAGAGTATTTATACAAGTAATGTTTTGCCGTGGTTTTCTTCCATAAGGGTTTCCACATAAAATTGTTTGTCTTTTATATGTGTTCTTAATTACTAGATCTTGCATATATGGTATTGCTATTTAAAATTAAAGTTTGAAGAAATATTGCTATTGTAATGGTGTAAATTTGCACCTAAGAAACTTTCCAATTAATTTTCCCTCATTTTAGCCTTACAAGTCCGATGATGCAAAAACCCGCCGCTTTTATCCCGCTTTGGGAATTTTTGTCTAGGACGTCTACGCGCCACGTGGACATCTATGTGCTGCTCTAGCATCCTGACAAGATTCTTGCATTAGGAAAACTTTAGAAACGTTATGATTCTCTATCACCTACAAGCATAACGTCCCCTTGCCGAATCTTGACCATCGGGAATGACTATTTGCCTCCATTTTTCCCATTTGAACCCACTCCTATCTCATTCTCAAGCTCTCCCTGGATTCTAGCAACTCTCTTAATCATTCTAACGCTTCTTCTTGCTTCATTCTCACTCTCTCTTGCTGCTACCAGCTTCATACTTGGCTTCTACACCATCTTTTTGCTTCAACACCATTGCTATTGCAAGTTCACGAAGCTCTACTCCATTGTTGTGGTGATATCGTTCCTCTCCTTCCTCTCTCAACCTTGAGTGCTCGTAGAAAGGGAGGTGATATTGTGTCTATTTGCTTATTTGCATTATCGTTCTTGTAGAGTAGCATCCAAGTTGTCTTTGCTCTCTACTATCTTGTGTCTTTTCTATCTTTTCTTTATCGCATTTCTACATCCTATTGTCTTGGTTGTTTGTGGAGGTGGGAACACCAAACCAGGGGTTTGACTAAGGCAAACCTCAAAACACAACCCCAACATTTTTCTTGTTACTATGTGTGTAGGAGTTGTCTGTTTGTTTGGAGCTAGCTGGAGAACTGGACCTTGAGTAAGTTGGTATTCTTCTTCTCTCTTTGTCATTTCGCTATTAGAGTAGCTCCTATAGTATTCTTCTTGTTGTACTTTGCATTTCCATACGTCCCTATCAAACTGTGAAACCAAAACATTTAAGTTGTTAGTAGACCCTGTGTGTTTCTGTCTGCAACTTGACCCTCTATCCATATAGGATGCCAACGCATCTCTGAAGTCTGCCACCCATGTTGTCGTCCTCTGACAGAGAGTCGTCTGGTCTGCAGGCTGAGACTTTTGTGGTCGGCTCACCTGGTTTCAGGAAACTTCTTCATAAAGTATAAGGGAAACAAAGTTCTATTTGCCCTTCATTTTCAGCCTATCCCTTCCATTTCAACTTATTAGGTATTTTGAGGTAGTTTAGGGCAGTTCTTTCCTTGAGACTCTTTTGGTGATCGGGAGACTCAAAAGCAGAAAAGCCCCCTTCTCTACAACTATGTTTGCTTAAGTTGAGAAGAAGTAAAGTTTTGAACTATATTAATTCACCCCCCTCTCAATAAAGTGTGTTTTTCATCATAGAGGAGCTCACATTGCGAAAAACAAGTCTATATAAAGGTCTTGAAGATTTCGTGAATAGGAGTTGTGTCATTGAGGTTTACTAAGTCTTTGGAGTAACTAACCATAGTCTACTTAAGTCTTCTATTTGTCTTGAATTCACTTAAAATCATCTAAGGGGGAGATTAATGCGCCAATAAGTTGACCAAAGGTATGTATCACTAACTCTACACTCATTCTTTCGGTAGTTTCATTTATAGTGATAATACTATTCTTCTTCATGTATTTGATAGCACAGTTTTGCATAATGATTCATTTCTATCTCATACACTGTTGTTATTCACAGTGTTTTTCTTAACACCTAAAGGTGTTAGAATTTTCTTATCCCATAATGCTTATTGGCACCCATCTCTTGCAAACAACTCTTGCTTACAACATTAGACCACTTTGTGGACCAACATTCTTGAATTGTAATGGATCTAGATGTCCTCTATGTTTTCCCTATATAGAGGATCATCATACTATAGAGACATTTAAGGCCTAAGATATTTTTGGTGAACCTAATGTGAATATTACTCCACTTTTGATTATGTTAGTTTTAAATTTTCACAATTTTCCTAATTCTTAGCTTTTAAATCAAACACTTTTATCGTCCAATCAATTTGTCAAGCAATTTTTTGCTTTCTATATTTCTCTTCTTTCAAAATTCCAAAAGGAGATTTTTGTATCCCCTCAATGGAATTCCTTCATGACAACCAAGAAGAGGCTACATGATGGACACTTCTTTGAAACAAGTCTCTTCCTAGCAACACAACCTTTGCTAATACAAAGAAAACCACAATCCCCATACTAGGGTCTGAAGAGCACAAAAGATTTACTGAGAGGGGGGGGTGAATCAGTAAATCAATCACAAACTTTTATTTCTTAATCTTTTCAACTTTATTACAATCAATTTTTGATATGAACCAATCTCCACAAGTTGACACAACTATTTTGAAGTAATTTCTTTTTCAAGTAGGCACCAACCTACAAATTTACAATAAGATGATTTAGTAGAATGAATTCCACAAGGGACACCTAGACCTCTCCAAAATTTAGTAGACACCTGCCTACAAGGAGCACCAACCCCTAATGCAAGGCACCAAACCTTGACTTGATGGAAGTGAGACTGCCTTCAATCTAATCTGCACAAGCCCAACTCTCCAATCTGCTCTATGTGATCCAAGATATCACCTTCAGCCCACACAAGGAGGTAGGAATCTGACTAAACTGCAAGTCTTCAATTACACAACCACTCCTTCATGACCAAAACAAATGACAAATATATACTTTGTTGTAAGATTGCAACTCTTGATAGAAATCACATCTCTTGACAAGTCGCACCCCTTTATTTGTGTGTATTAGTCTTAATGTTCTTTTAATACTTCTTAACCAACCATCTTGCAGCTGCCTGTAGGTTATTAAGAAATTCTGAAGCTTACGTCTCTTCAAGAAAAGGTTATAAAATACGTCCTTTCATATTTCAAAAGGCACGTCTCTTCAAACTGACTTTGTTTGTTATGGATCGAACCTCCTTATTTTCATTTTTAAGACTTCATTCAATTGTTAAGTTTGTTGCTGGAGATTAATTGCTTTAGAAGAGACACGTCTCTATGTGAAAATATTTTATGAACTGTCGCTTCTCTTTGTTTCATAGATCCGCGTCCGTACAATGATCACATTCGATTATGAACTGGATCATCGCTTTTGAAGAAGCACGTCTTTTCAGATAGTCGCGTTCCTTCTTGTGTGTTTAACGTGATGATGACCATGAACACGTCTCTCTTTTTTTATTTTTTATTTTTTAATTCTTGACAACTTTGAATAAATCGCTAATCGAATTCGTTAGAATTAAAAAACATCTTCTAAGAGTTTTATTCTGAAGTTGTTATTTATCATATTCATGCGATCTGAAATTCTTAAGTATTTCGATGTGAAGATACTTTTCATTCGACCTTGGATCAAGTTTATTCGATCTGGAGTGTTGCTTAGATTATTTTTATTTGAGTGTTGCTTCTATATTTCGATCAAATCTCTTGAAACTGCATTGCTCTTGTTTGTAGCAATTTTCCCATATATAGATCAGATCTTGCTCCACAATACTAACACATGATGACATCAATAAACTGATTTATTCATCTTTAGCCATTTGATTGAGCCAAAATGAATAAAGATATATTCTTTGTCTTGACATCAATGACAACTCTTCTAACAGGGTCAACATTAGGTGTAGATCGAATCAACAATAAGAATATCAAGAGGAAGCTAACCAAGAGGGTGAACAAGATGACAAAGTCACCCTCAAAATGCAACAATTTCTCTAAATCAAGCCCCAACACATTAGGAAAGCTCTTAAGAAATGCACAAGGAAGCTAAGGACTAGAACACTCACTTAGTATCTCATCCAATGGAAGAATTTACCAATTGAAGATGCCACAAGGGAGAACGAGGAGTTCACTTAGAAGCATCCGAACTTGATTAGCATTGAGCACAATGCTTCTCTGAAAAGGGGGGGCATGCTACACCCTTAATATTAGTGTACATAGGGTTATGATGTAATGTCCCCTTTTTAGTACGAACATGAAGACAGATGGTTTAGCCTATTCCCGACCCTCGTAGGCTAGAGCAGATGGTTAGAGGGTCACCGTTGGCAGTGATTGAGGGTGTTTTGCCTCCAGTATTCAGTGGGAGACCAGGATTGACCTTCATTGGACTCCGTTTGACACGCTTACTATTTATAGTAAGTGACTATTTCCGGGAGTCGGGGTTTCTATTTATATCAAAGGCACCTGGATAGTCTCCCGAGACAGTGATGATCTTGTTTGAGCTCTACAGTTTTTGCTTGGCACATTTGGAGAGACTTACTATATATAGTAAGTCAGTATCAGGGAGTTACTATTTCAGGCAGGGCACCTGGTGACTAAGTATTTGCAAAATATTCAGCGAATTATGAGTTGACTTCATTTGGATTTCATATTTATTAATGAAATCATTATTAAATGATATTTTAATATCTTATGTTATAATTTCACTTTATGTTATTAAAGTGGGGCCATGAGGCCATGACCCTTCAATTAGTTGCCACTTAAAAGTGTTTAAATATTTGGGCACCTTTTTCCAAAGTCAACTTAAAACAACAAAAAGGCAAATATATTTAAATGATGCTAATGAGGAGGAAGTCGTACCTTTTTGGAGAGAGTATATAAGCCTCCTTTCACAAATCAACCTCATTCATTATGAGCATTTGACTTTGTGAAAATTGTTTTTGGTTTTGTGTGCAAGTCTGCACAAGGGTTTTACCAGGTTGCTTGAGAATTTGCAGAAGTTCTCAGGTGTTTGCAGCTGCTATGAAGTGGTGAAAGATCCACTGAATTGTGGCATCAGGAGGGCTTCATACAGGAGCTCTATTTGTGCTTAAATCTGGAGTATTCTATAGGGGTTTCAGAGGGCTTCATCAAAAATTGTTTGCCTGATTCACATCAGCTTCTACCATCAGGAAGGTGACATTATTTATTACCTTTTGGAGAGGTTGTTGTTGCTGGTGCAACTGTACAACACCTAAGGAGAGGCGTCCTTGCCTTGGAGGCCAAAACACCTTAGCTTTGGGTTCTATTTCTTCATTGTTGAAGGTGGCTAGGCTAAGAGAAGACTCAGCAATAATAAACAGGTGTGGAAAATCAATACTATCAGCTGCAACATCATCTGAAGGGTTTCACAGGCAATCTTCATTTCTAGGTTTCAAATTTTCAGACTTGTTTATACTTTCAGCCTGTGTAAATCTATGTAATAAATTTGCACATCAAAGCATATGAAATAAAGCTCTTCATTCTAGTTTCCGGGTATGCATTTACATTGTAATAAAATATGGGAGATAATCCATTGATGTGATTCTTTAAGGCTGCTTGAATATAGATCAATCTGCTGTTATAATTTCTATATGTTAGTATCTTAGTCCATATGCTTGTATTTCATTTGAAACCCTCAAAAGCATCGAAAACGTTCAAACAGAAACAAAACCACAAGTCTGATTTTCTGTTTCAGCAAAACAACATATTCTGATTTCCAATACAACAAGGGCTTTAGTTTCATATTTTGTATCAGCAATGGTTATTTACAGTTGAGAGACATCAGGTCTCTTACAGTGGTATCAGAGCGGTTTTCTGCCAACCTGTGGTGAGTTTGCATTACATGAACCACGATTACCATTTTTATACCAAAGGTACAGGTCATTGGAGACCACCTGTTGTTCCTAAAGGGCAAACTATATCTGGCATACTTGGCATTCATGGGTCCAGCAGTAGTGACAGTGTTACATGTATCATGGGTGACAGGAGAGGTGGAAGTCCACCTAGGAATGCAGGGAATCCTGGTGATGATGATGCCAGAGAGGTCAGAGATACATTAAGGGGTTTACGGGAAGGACAGCAGCAGGTCACGGATGTTTTACAACACCTTACAGCAGCTATTCAGTAGTTGGCTCTTCCTAGAGGGCCTAATCATGATCAAGAGGAGCGTGCGAGTGTTGTTGGTACACCTAGAGCAAGAAGAACACCCACCCATACTTATGATAGACCTACACGACCTACCTTCTTGAGAGATGAGCCAGAGGATGTTCAGGAGGAGGTAGAGTTCACAGATGATATCATGGCTATGCACGATGAGTGGGAGTTGTTGCCTCCACAGGTTTGAGAGCATTTCACATTTGATCGCTTCATGACTCAGAAGCGAGAGCACAACCGTCCAATACAAGATAGGAGACCGAGGCACCAGAATAGAGACTTGAAACAAGCCACTAGTAAGCTCACACTTCCTTTGTTCGATGGCAGTGGGAAGGTTACAGCTAGAGCCTGGATCAGCAAACTTGACACTTTCTTGACCTTGCGTCCCATGGCTGAGAGGAATGCTATTCAGTTTGCAGTGCTACATTTGGATGGAGTAGCTCATGATTGGTGGCATCATGGGTTGATTACATTGCAGCATGATCATATTACCTCTTATCAGGAGTTTACGGATAGATTGGTAGAGCACTTTGATTAGAAGGATCCAGAGGTCTATTTCAGAGAGCTTGCACAGTTGAGATAGACTGGTAGTTTGGATGCTTACATTAGTGAGTTTCAGCGGCTATCAGTCATGGTGCCCGACGTGACAAAGAAGAGGCTGGTGATGTTATTTACAGAGGGGTTGCAAGAGCCATTGTGTGGTTGGCTCAAGGCCTTCGATCCACCCTTCTTGCATGGAGCCATTAAGAAGGCCAAGAGTATGGAGTTAGCAGCTCCGAGGAAACAGTTTCAGCCTAAGGCCATTACCTTGCCTACAGAGGAGGAGAATTCCCCAGCTGCGGATAAGAAAAAGAAGGCAATTGCTAGACCCGATGATGCAACACGGGAGGAGTTGAGGAAGAAAAAACTGTGCTATTGGTGCAAGGAGCACTACAGCCGAGACCATGATTGTCCTTTGAGGCCAGAGAGAAAAGCTAACCGTGCTATGTGGGCTTATTATGATGATGATGAGTTTGAGAGTCCGGATCAGCAGGCTATTTCGGATGATGCTGAGGCTATACAAGCCTTGATGGGGATGGGACCTGATGCCATATTGTCTCCGTTGGCATTGGCATCGAGATCACCCAATGGAACTTCTTTAGGGTCCGAGGCGTAGTGGATGGACAGCGATGTATCGCCATGTTAGACACAGGACCTACACATAACTTCATCGACGAGAGTTTTGTCAGCAGGTGTAGACTTCAGACAGAGGTATTCGCTAGTTTCAGAGTTCGGGTGGCAGATGGTTATACCCTCACTTGCACTCGGCGGATTTGCAGTCTCACCTTGATGCTAGAGGACTACGAGATGCAAGGAGACTTCTACGTAGTCACTATGGGTGAGATAGATATAGTGTTGGGTATGAGATGGCTCCAAGATGTCGGAGAATTCACTCTCAACTTGCCCCGGATGGAGATGTCTTTTGAGTCACAGGGCAGGCGGTATGTGTTGAGGGGGATTGCATATGGGAGCCTACATTCTTGCTCTCTCGTTCGTGAGGAGGACGAGAAGATAGGACAGGATATATTTCAAGACGGGCTTACTCACCCTCGTCGTTCATAGGGTCTGGAGTTTCTTGTTTCTGATCAATTTAGCAGTGTTGTTCAGTTTGTGAGCAACCCTTTGTTTGAGGCGGATGCTGCTTGGTCTTATAACAATCCGCTCTTCCAGGTGGATGCTGGTTGTTGGCGTAAGAACTAACACCTCTGAAGTGTAAGTTTGTACGGACAGCTATGCACACTACGTAATGAGTGCTCTTCAAATTAGGAGGGGAAGCTCCCTCGTTGTGCTGGAATGCATGAAATAGAAAACTAAACTAATGTCCTATCTTTTTGTTCTCAGCTGGTAGAGGCACAAGGTTAAGAAAACCTAGAATGTTGCAGCTAAGTATTTTCTGGTTTCGCAGATCATGTAACTACAACTAAGCTAACTTCTTTAATATCTATCCAATTTCCTCAAGAAACAGAGCATGAGGAAATGGAGCAGGAATGTATTGTACGATAAACTCCAGGTGCGGGCTCACAACATGAAGGCAAGGTAGGCCCAACTATCTGCTTGGCTGAATCAGTCTACCATAACACACATCATACGATAAGCTTTGAGTACAGTTTCACAACATGAAGGCAAGGTAGGCACAACTATTTGCTCTTCTGAATACGCTTATAATAAACAAAAACAAAAGGTAAGCAACTGGGACAGTAGATTGTATAGACGCAACACACATGCAATAACGATCAAACCAGCAACCCCATTTAACTAAGGTCGAATAAACACCATAACAATAATATGAAGGCAAGGTAGGCGCAACAATTTATTATAACAGCAATTACTCTTTGAACAGATACAATAATAGCAATACTACAGGCAAGGTAGGCGCAGCATGTATGCTATCAAGCAAAAGTTCTAATTTACAAGGGTGAACCAATCTTGAGAATAGGCATGTTGCCGACAACGCAGCAATTCTCTATCACCAGGAAAAGCTAATTACAAATGAGCTAAAAGCTCTTATTTATAGACTTCAAGGTGTAGGCAACCCTAAAATCACCTTGAGTCAACTACAGTCTTGCAAGACATGCAAGATCTTATTCTTAAACCCTAATTGAATGAAACTATACAGTTAACTGGGAAACTATCATCAGTTAACTGAAACATCTAATCTAAATGGACAAGGTGCAACATGCACGTCCTTATTGAAAGCAAGTCAACTGGAATGCTATCATCAGTCAACTGAAAAATCTAATCTAATCTCCAAGTATATGTAGATGTTTCCAAGAAAGACATGCATGCAATGTATAACAGCAAGTTAACTCGGAAAGAAGCCTCGAGTTAACTACTTCTGATGACTCATCATTGTAAGCAACTGCATGGTCTAACTGAAAGTCTACTCCAAGTTTATCATCTCCTCCACGAATTTATCAATAGTATCATCATCTAGCACTTTGACGCTGTCCACGATGATAACTGCTTGTCCAACTCCTTGTCTCCATCTCGGATCTCCCTCTGACTATCTCTAACCTCTGTGGTCACCTTTTTGAAACTGATAGTCAGCATTGTAAACTCCTCCATCTTGGACGCCTCTGGCCCTCCACATAGGTTATCACAAACTAACTCTTCGAACTCAGCTTGAACTGCCTCTAACTCGACATATGATCCTCATGCCGATAATGACATGGGATCTGAGTGATGTACTCGCCGATGAAACGAAGAGCTGCAACAACCTTTTCCTGAATCATGCTTATCTTAGCAGAAATCCTGTCATATGTCTCCACCCTGCAAAGATACAATTCTCTCCAAGTGAAGACCTTCTTCTGATCTCCATCTGCTTCAATGGCGTCATAGATTCCTGCAAGCTGTGATATCAAAATCAGGTCCCTCGGCTTACGCTCCGCTATGCAAATCTCGAGCTCCTGAATTCTCTGGCGAAGACTATGTGCGTCAACCCTCAACTGATATAGCTCTGTGAGGAGGTGTCGACCAGCAACAATAAAGTCTTCAATCCAGGTATCCAGTAGCTTTCCTCAATTAACCAAGTGTTGAATCCTCTGCTGTTTTGCGCCGGTCTCTCGAAGTTGTGGGAGTAAAGGTGCTTGCCCCTCGTTGCCATGAAGAGAACCCGAGATGCACCTACGAAGTTGTCTGATCTCAGCCTTGCGAACTGCCTTATCCTCACCATCTTTCATGACGCGCTCCTCTAGATTACTCGCGACGACTCTGAATAGATTCACGTCGGTGTGTCGAGTATTCTTACCCAGATTAGTTTTGACGAAGGTAAAATCACCAACATCAACTTCATCCAAGTATTTGTCTTCTGGAGGAGTAGCAACCTCTATGACGATCTCTGCCTCAAGATTCTTCTCAATATTTATCTGCGTTCTGGCCCTCTTATTCAACCTGTTCTAATAGGGCTCACCAAACTCAGACAAATCAAGATTATATGAAGGCATACGCCTCTCCCTCTCCAATGACTTCTCGAGCCAAGATGAATAAGGAATACTGTCCTCTCGAGGTGGAGCCGTTTCTACAGTAACAGCTGCTAGCGGATCCACTGGTATGAAGGTCTCATGTATCGGAGTCTCAGGCTCTGAATCAATATCTATGGGAGACGAGTGCGCTGAAAAAGGTGAACATGGAGATGACAAACCGGCCTCAGTCTGAATAACTGGTTCCGATGAAATAACTGGCTCTGGAAGTACTGTCTCTGTAACTGGAAATGCTTGCTCTTAAGGTACTGTCTCTGCAACTGGAAGTGTTGGCTCTTTCTAAACCTGTTTCCTTTTGGTGATGCTTTTTCCTTTTGAATTAATTCCCATCTTAACCCCTTCAGGCGGCCTTATAGTAACCTTGACTCGAGGTTTAGCTCTAGAAGTAGTAGATAAAGAAGAAACTACCACTGCTGGCGGCTCTGTAACTGGGATCACGCTTCGCTTCCGCTTACTCTCGAGGAAGTACATGGTGGTTTTGATAACAGACCTGGATAAGTCTTTCACTGAAGTGTTCAATGGGACATACCAATCAGGTTGGTGAAGTGGCTGGCGAGCAACTTGATCTCTAATGAATGAATGAAGAAGTATCTCGCCATCATCATCAGACAAACCTTCCACATCCTCTGACAAGAAATCAGCAATCTGTGGAATAGGAAGCCTACAATAATGACGACGACGCACCTCAAATTCATCCTCACAATTCACCCAAAAGTCCTCAAGCGCTGCCGAATGTGAAACATTTCGCTCCAAGCTTGCTGAATAATGACCCAACGGATCATAGGCACGCTTCTGAGGAAAACACCCAAGCTGAAGTTTCTCTAACTCATGTGCCATTAACTTGCAATCAGCAGCTGTTTTGCTTTTGTAAATACCTAACTCAAACGAAAAGGTGAAAGCTGGCTTATGTCGATTGCGAAGAACAGTGTGAACCTCATGTGCCTGTCTCATGAACTCCATGAAAAGAACCTTATCCGATGGGTACCTCGGTAGCATCAAAGGCTCTCCTGTATATCCATCTACACGAATATATGTGAAAGTAGGAAATTGGATAAACCAATCTGCCCAACTCTCCATTGCTGATTGTGCCTCTGTAGAAATCCTCATATGCATCTCGTTATCTAAATTTCTGACTGTCCTCATAAGAAAGTGATCATTCACTGCTGTAAAGTCCTATTCAGCTTTCGAAAACTCCAACTGAGGGTAGTATTCGTGCACTCGCTGAACACCCAGAACTCCATCGGTCTTTAATAATTTAAAGCTGCCTTGAAATGCATCTAAGTAAACCAAAAAAGTTACCATATGGAATTCATGAATCTTTAGGAACTCTGTAATCTGCTAGTGAAGACACTCGCTGATAAACATGGCCCAGTCAAATGTTTCTTTTTTATCAATAACTCGTGAGATGAGGTAGAACATCCATGTTCGGAAAACGCTTGGGTCTTAAAAACCTGCTAACCGATTAAGGAAAGTTATCAAAATAGCAATCTCGTCCTTGAAATCCCCATGTGCAATCTTCCTTGGCATGTTGGTTTTCTGAACCTTCAACCATCGTTGAGCTACTTTCTTCTGTGATCTATCCTTGTCCTCTTCCCATATTCTGTCACAATCTGAAATGGATACAGCAAAATGATCTGAACGTGGAGGAATAGAAAAACATTTTTCTACATCCCTCGGCTTAAGGCTAACAATAATCCTTCCATCTGTCGATCTGATTTGTCTGGTAGACGAGTCATAATGCTTAACACAAGCAAGTACGAACTCAAGATCAAAGTCTGAGATAGGAATGGACGCCGCTGCACGTATCCCTGAACGTTCAAGATTTTTGATTGTAGTACTGCTGATACCCTCCAATAAGTTCAGATTGACGATGGGAAAAACATGACTCAAGTCGGTATCGGTAGTTTTCAGAAAGTTATGAAGAAAGACCTGTTTGGCCTTATAGTCTATGGGATTATACTGCATTCTGAAAAACTAGACTTTTGACTGTAAAGTCGGGTATGTTTGGACAACTTTGGAAAAACTGAAAAAGCTCGAGGATAGGCTAAAAATAGCAAGGGGAAGTGAATTTTTTCGGACAAATTCTAAGATATGGGTTTTGTGTAGAATCAAACTCTAATACAACCCAGAAATGTTAGAATTGTGAAAAAATGGGATTTAGGCTTGCATGCAAAAGGTTTTCGGTTGAGATTTGAACTGGCAGTTAGGGGCACTGGGGGCAATTTTTCCCGCGAAAATCTGGAACATGGGTTTTGTGTAGAAATGAATCCTAAAACCACCCAGATCAACAGATTTGCAAAAAAACGTGATTTCGGCCCACATGCAAAGAGAATTCTGGAAAAAAGCACAGTGCTTCTAAAAAAGAGGCAGCGGGGCAATTTTCGCAAAATAATCTAAGACATGGGTATTGTTGTTGATGCTGAAATACTCGAACCCAGATGATGCTTTTCTGAAAAATCTGCCGTTTTCTTTGACATGCGAAGAAAACCTAAGACGAGAATAGAAGAAAGTAAGACAAAAGAATAGAAGTTTTATTTTTTGTTTTCTCTCTTCTTCTATAAAAATTCGCCTATGCTTGAAGTAGAACTGATAAAACCTGCATGCAAAATAGAAACCAAGTCTGAAATAATCTTCCCTTGAACAATCTGAATTTGTAGCTACGAAAAATACTGAAATCTGACACCTATAGCACCTGCAGATAAATTTTATGCTCAAGAAAGATGTTTCTTGTCAACTCTGATGAAGAATAATGGACGCCATTAGCAGAATATATAGAAAAATATCTTCTAAGGCGTGTGGAATGCATGCTAAGCTTTGGAAATGGCGCTTGAAGTACAACTGGTGCTTCACAACTCACACATGGCCTATATTTTGCTTCAAACTCAGTTAACTGGATGTAGAACCAACCCAAGTTAGGGCGCCATCTTGAAGATTCAGTTAACTGATGCATGCAAACTAAGTTTAGCCAGTTATGACTAAAAAATAGGTAAAATAGAAGTCGACCTGAAAAAGAGTTTAACTGAAGATCAAAATTTGGCAAACTGAAAACTCTCTTCATGCGCATTTCTACTTTTGAATTTCAAAAAGTCAACCTTTGACTTTAGGCGTCCTTCCTTACTTAGAATTTTTCTGAAAATTTAGAATCTAAAACCTCAAACGAAGCTCATGTTCGATCACTGATTCTAGTTGACTGTCACGTCGGATCAACTGGCTGACAATCTCGATGAAGAGCAGGACCAAAACTGACAAGAAGATTCCTTGAGGTGGCAATTCAAAATTCAACCATTTGAGGCTTCAAAAAGATGGGCGCCCCTGGCCTCGATGGACGCTTTTGACCTCAGTGTTAGAATATTTTCCGGCATTTTCATCATTTTCACTAATAACTTGACCATATTTCACTTGACGTTTCCCGGTATTTGACAAAACTTCAAAACATGCTGACTGGCTCACTGCGGAGCAGACTGAATTTTGAGCAAAGGCTCCTGATGAACACTTTGTATAAAAACATCATTTAACCTTCCTAAATAATGGGTGCCCCTGGAGCAAAGGCTCCTAATGAACACTTTGTATAAAAACATCATTTAACCTTCCTAAATCATGGGCGCCCCTGGCCTCCAGGGGCGCTTTTCTCAACCAATGTCATCCATTACTGCAACTGGCAAAAATTACTCAACTTCCGGCTGCGGATTGCCAAGACATCTTCTGAACCGGCTGAGACAGGGAACGGAAAGCTGAAGCTGACACGAACGAGATGAGTATCTGAAATCATCAAACAGATTTCATTAAAGGTCTCAAAACCTTGGGCGCCCTTGGCCTCCAAGGGCGCTTTTGTCCTTTCTGGACAATTTTTTGATCAAGTCTGAAACCTCAAGTTTGACCACTGATGGCGGCAACTCGGCAACTCAGATTCACCGGCTGACAGATGCATCGCGGAGCTGGACCAAAAATAGAAACAAACTTCTTGGGTGTCACTTGATCAAAAGACTTCATCTGAATCTTCAAAAAGATGGGCGCCCCTGGCCTCCAGGGGCGCTTTTTCTCTTCAAAGTTATCTACTTTGCATTTCCCTCGTTCTGTACTGAATTTCCGTTTTCAAGCGTTTTACTCTTCCGTCGGACTAGATGGCTAGCTCATTGCGAAGCTATCAGGAAACCGGAGAAGTCATCTTGGTAGAAAATTTCACAAAAAGTTGAATACAGCTTCCATAATGATGGGCGCCCCTAGCTGAGAGTGGCGCTTTTGACCTCCAGACTCAGAATATTTTTAATCCAGACTTAGGCAATTTCACAATACTTTTACCTCGTTGAAAATCTCCTCCGTCAAAAAGCATAATTTTCAACATCTTTCATCGTAGAGCGTTCTTCTTTGAGTTTCAGGCTTAGATATTAACACCTGGTACTGGCCAACTTCCATTAATGACCTCAGAGGTCCTAACTTTTCTTCTGAAAAAGTTATAACTACCCACCAACCTTAAACTGACTTTTAACTGAAACTAACTTCACCACTGTGATCGTGATGTGAAATAAGCCAATCAAAATTAATTTCAGCCAATTCTTTCAAGTTCTTATTTTTTAGGGTTTCGGGCTAAAAATAGATTTCAGAAACCCTAATTTTCAAAATTTTCAAATTTTGCCAGTATCTCCGTGGCATGACATTGACTCAAAGCCCATACTTTATTTGCCCAAAAACTGAGTTTTGACCTCACTTTTACAAGGTTTAGACCATTTTAAGCAAAATGCCTTAATGAAGCAAAATTTTTGGTTTGGGTACAACATTAGGCTCCGTCTGCTGACCATGTCAGATACTTACGGCATAGGAGAATTTTGGAATCTCTGTGTTTCGTAGACCAGTGACTTTAACATTGGGCATTGGAGTCAGGACTTTCTTTCCTAATCACCTAATATACTTGGACTTATCCTAATCACCTACAACAAGACTACCTATTTTAATCACCTAAAACACGACAAAACATCACTGAACGGGGAAACACAATACGACATTACGATAAAGCATAAAAAGTATTTATAAAACTTACAAAAATTACTCCTCCCCCGGAGGGTTGAAGTGCTTGAGATATTGCCCGCTGTAAGGTAGCGGGAGAAGCCTTCCATCTTGATGTGAGAGAATGTATGTGTTCTCTCCCCTTGATTCATGTATCTGGAAGGGTCCTAACCATAAGGAATCAAATTTACCATGCATTCCTTTAGGTTCATGTCTTTTGTCCCATAATAGGACTTGATCTCCGATCTCGAAATCTCGTGGACGAGCTTTCTTATCAAAAATCTTCTTCACTTGCTCTTGATGCTGAGAAATCCTATCGACAACCTCCACCCTTTCTTCCTCTAGCTTCATTAGGTACAAAATCCTCCTTTCGATCGGATCTTTGAATTCTTCATCATCCACTATAGATGCCAACTGCAAAGCGGACAACTCCAATGTAATGGGTAACATTGCGTCTATACCATACAAAAGTATAAAAGGCGAAGTGCCGATGGCTCGTTTGGGAGTGATTCTATCAACCCAAAGAGCATCATATATTTTGCTATGCCAAGCTTTCTGATTTGCGTCAACTAGCTTGCGCACAATTGTGACTATGTTCTTATTTGATGATTCGGCTTGTCCATTACCTTGAGGGTAATAATCTGATGAGTGTGACAGCGTGATGCCGTGATCAAAACAAAAATTAAGTATCTCTTCTGACGAGAAACTTGTTGCATTGTCAGCCACAATTTTGCGAGGAACCCCGAAGCGCGAAATGATGTTTTCCTTTAAAAAGTTACAAACAACTTCTAAAGTAGCTCGCTTGGTAGGAACCGCTTCAACCCATTTTGTAAAATAATCTGTTGCTGTAAGGACATAAATATGCCCCTTGCTAGAATGTGGGTTGATGGGACCTATGAAATCAATACCCCATTGCTGAAATGGAGCATCAATGATAACTGGCCTGAGTGGAGTAGCCGCCAATCTGACTTTACCAGCAAACTGCTGACAAGACTGACATCTATACACCCATTCATATGCGTCACGAAACATGGTTGGCCAATAGAACCGTGCTCGTAGGATCTTGAATGCAGTAACCCTCGATGAGAAGTGACCGCCGCACGCTTGATTGTGAAAAGCATCCAACAATCTCTGTTGTTGGTCTCTGCCGACGCATAAAAGGAAAGTTCCGTCAAGGCCACGCTTGTACAGAACATTATTGACAAGCACAAAGTTCTGTGCTTTCAGCTTTAAAGTTCTTTTCTGCTGTTTGTCCATGTGACGTGGACATTCACCATAAGTTGAATAATACCACAAGGTTGTGTACCATTCTTCCGCAGAATCAACTAATAGGACCAAAGGAAGGTCCTCTTCTGGTTCAGGTTCAGTTCCGCTATTGCTTTTCTTCTTTTCATCACCATCATCTGCCAATAATTGACAAAGACCTTGCCCGCGAACGAGCTTGGTTGGCTTGATTTCCAGATCATACTCTTGAACTCTTGCGATCCAGTTTCCTCTTTTCGTGCCCATCTCCTGTTGAGTCAGCACACCTTTCACTGCTGGATCGGCGACAAACACCGTAGTATGTGAATTCAAGATATAGAACCTGAAATTTTTGACAGCTCTAACGATAGCATACGCGTTCTTCTCAATTTGAGAATAGCGCGATTCACAATCTTTAAAACTGGTACTCATGAATGCGATAGGAGATTCTCCTTCTTCACTGAGCTTCTGAGTCAATATTGCAGACAACGTGTGCTCCGACGCATAACAGTAAAGGATGAAATCCTTCTGAAAGTCGGGACGAACCAACGTTGGTGCGGTAGCAATAGCTTCCTTGATTTTGATGAAGGCTTGTCTGCCTTCTTCTGTCCATATGAAATTGGACGTCTTTTTCATCATAGCTGAGATTTCCTTCGTCAGCTCCGAAAAATCTGGTACAAACCTTCGGATAAAGTTGACTTTACCGAAGAAGGAATGCACTTGTTTCTTACTTGTAGGAAGAGACAGGCTCTTGATTGAATCCACCCGATTTGGGTCAATTTTAGTTCCCTCCTTGGAAACGATGTGGCCAAGTAACTTGCCCTCTATCACCGCGAAGATGGTCTTTTTAGGATTCAATGAAATTCTATGATGCCTGCACCTTTCGAAAACTTTTGCGAGGTGAAAAAAGTGATCGCTTCGTTTATCTGAGAAAACGGTTAAGTCATCTAGATAAACTACTATTATTTTATTTTTTAGATCCCCAAACGCCAAATCCATGGCTCTCTGAAAAGTACCACCGGCGTTGATAAGGCCGAAAGGCATCCTCTCGTAAGCAAACGTTCCCCACGGTGTGGTGAAAGCTGTTTTGATCTGCTCTTCCTCGGCCACTGCAATTTGATTGTTACCGGAAAAACCATCAAGAAGTGATAGCATCTCCGATCTGGTGACTGTCTGCAATGTATGCTCCATGATCGGTAAGGGATAATTGTCCTTCAAGGACGATAAATTCAAATTCCTGAAATCCACGCAAATTCTGATTTCTCCGTTCTTTTTGCGCACAGGAACAATGTTAGACACCCAGGTGCAGTGATGGATTGGATAAATTATCTTTGCATCCACCATCTTCTGAATTTCCGCGTAGATAGTATCTTGAATCCGCAGATTGTAATGTCTCTGTTTTTGCCTGAAAGGCTTAACATCAGACTTCAGAGGAATTGTATGTGACAATTCTATGGGTGTGAAGACCTTCAAGTCTTCGTATGACCAGGCAAATACATCCTTGTATTGTTTGAACAAGGTGGTAAACTTCTCAGCTTCTTCTGTAGTACAACACTTGCCTAGATTCACAAACCGAGGTTTGTCTTCGGTGCCAATGTTCACTTGGAAATGTTCAGCAGAAGTATTAACACCTGACATCTTCTGATTTTGGATGAAACGGTCATGCCGGTCAAAAATATCCTCTAAATATACGAAACCCTTAGGAATCTGATTTCCTTTCAGTTGTATGATTCCGGATTCCATAGCTTCAGAGTCTTCAACAATTGACTCTTTGAAAGGAATAGGATTCCCTTCAAAGAACAATTCTTTGTAGTTGTCTCCCATAACGAGAAACTCTTTGATGTCATCATCATCATCAAAGACTTGCCAGTTGTCTGCATTATCTGGTACAGCTGGCCTGTAGATCAACTCAATAGCAAAAGAATTCTGACAAAAGTCAGAATGCGGCATGAAAAGAGCAGCTGACACTGCAAGGGCATCAGCTCTACTATTGTCCGTTCTTGGAATATATTGGATGTCAAAAGCATCGAACCAATCAATGGCATTCCACACCCTTTGTCTATAGGATTGAAGGCGATTTTTTCTAACATGAAACTGCTCCCTGGCTTGCTTGACAATGAGCTCTGCATCTCCTTCAACTCTAAGTAATTTGATCCCCATATCCTTCGCATTTTTGAGACCCAATAAAAGCGCCTCGTACTCTACAGTATTATTGGTACAATCAAATTGCAACCTATATGCGAATGGATATAAGCAACCTCGGGAGAGATGATTACTACTCCCGCTCCTAATCCTGACGTTGAACAACTGCCATCAAACTGCATCCTCCACATTTTTGATTCTTCATGTGATGTAGTCGTGGAAAGTGCAAAATTTTGACAATCTTCATTGACATCAGATATCATAGCATATGTCCCCGGTCCTGTGTCTTGATACAACACTTGTGCATCCGGAAACTGGGACTTAACCACCGTAAACTTTGATTTCACCTCAGGCTCTACCTTGAATGTTCCCTTCTTCAATGGAATTGTCGCGAAAGACCAATCCAACTGAATTTCTCCTCCAAGATCCTTGCAAAAACTCCTACTGAGCAACATCCCGTAACTTGTAGGAATGTCAGCGATCAAGATAGTCATCATAATCTTCTTTTCTGGACAAGACGCTAGCCTTACTTGCGCATCTTTTAGTTGACCAACCAATGGCACCGGCTTTGATTCAAGTGAATAACACTTTTCCTTGGTTTCGGTGCATGAAAGTCCCAACGCATTCATGATTTGTAAAGGCATGACATTGTCCGATGCTCCGCTATCTATGATGCAATTGCTGAGTTTAAAACCTCCTATATACAAAGATATATAGAATGGCTTTGGCTTGTCTTCTGTTGGAACAGAGGATTCAAGTAATGTAGGCTGAATTATAGCCTTCTTCTTTACCACCTTGAGAATTCTTTCCAACTGCTCTGGATGATCCTGAAGATACTCCAGTTGTGAAATTTGTACCTTCGTCTTCATCATAGAAGACACAATGTCGAAGTTTGCTGAGGATGGATCCTGAGCAGCTAGCACAGTGTTTACTTGTGAAGACCTTTGATTGGAAGTGGAAGCCACTTCCTTTCCTTTTTCATCAGACTTCCGCTTTTCCTCTTCTTCTTTCTGTGCTTTGAAGTATTGTGCACGTGTAAACACAAGTGATGAGATATTCTCATGATTGACTGCAAGAGAGTATCGGCAGTAGTCTTCTTCTTCTTCTTCTTGTTCATTAACGGGTTCTCTATCAAAGTACCCCGTTGCGGAGTCGCCATCAAAGTTGTCTGTTTGTGGTGAGACAACATTTGTAGTTGGTGAAGGTATGAAACTTGAACTAGGAATAGCCTCAGCAAATCCCATGAGTTGACTCATTCTTTGATTTTCCGGACATGTAGATTCGGTGTGTTCAACTGTGTCATGGAAAGTGCAATAAGCTGTAGACTTCTCAGCTTCAACATGCCTTTGTTGTCCTTGCGGAAACTTTGATTTGTAGTTGTTGAAAGGCTGAAAGTTATTCCTCTTCAGCTGGTACGGCTGTTGAGGTTGATATGGCGTTTGATATGACTGTTGTGTAGGCAGTACTTGCTGCCCTTGTGCAGGTGACTGCCTCTTCAGAATGGTCACCTCGTTGGCTACTTTTTGAAGTAGCGGATCAGCAGACGCTTGAACAAGCGGTCTGATTGAATCATTCCTCATCTTGCCCGTCGTGATCATGTTATCTTCAATTTTGATAGCTTCCTCTTGAGTGAGTTGTAGATCTACTCCTTCACTTCCCTTTAAGAGAAAGGCTATTTCTAACAGTAGTGCATTGATGAAGTTGCTCATCAAAATCTCATCATATGGATTTAATGTATGGGCAAGACGTGTAACAAGGCGGTTAAACCTTGCTATGAATTCCCTCATTGGTTCAGTAGGCTCCATCTTTGAATTTGAGAGCTGTGCAAATAATTGGTGATTATCCTCGGCAGGCTTGAACCTTGTCAAGAATTTCTCACTCATGACTGCCCAACTTGAGATAAGACCAGGTTCAAGATGATGAAACCAGTCTGATGCGTTGTTCTCCAGGGTCTCAACAAAGAGACAAACAGCTATGTCTTCATGTGGAACATGCAAAACGGAACAAGCCGCTGTGAATGCTGATATGTGTTCATCTGGATGTTTAGATCCATCGCCATGGAATCGAGGAGAGTGCTTTCGCGATCCCTTAGGCAACTCATGATGTCCTTGTAAGGCCAACGGTCCGATGTTATTGCCCCAAGGTAGTGGGGTTGGACGTCTCACGTTTGCTCCGTTCCGACCGTTGCCGTTGTTGTTATTGTCGTTGTCGCCCATTGTGACAAGTGGGGCTGGAGATTCTTCTTCTAATCCTTCTAGAAAATGCTCAGGAACCTCCTCAAAGTGCGGCTCTTCTTGAATGGGAGGATTGCACCTCCTTCTGTAGTAAACTTGGTAAGCCAGGTTGCTTTATTCCCACGCGGGTGGTGGCAAAACTGGTCTTCCTGCTGCAAGATCCACCTTTTCTTCTTCTTTATCCAGAGTAGTAGCTGCGTTTCTCCACTGAGTGGTAGATGTATGATTTTCAAAGATGAAACTTCGCAAGCTACTGATGATGTCTCACTGCTCGCCTTGAATTAGCACAAAGTTCGGCTGTAAGGCAGCCGGAGTAAGTCCTGGTTGTTGAACTGGAGCAGTAGGATGCCAAATGGTCATTCCTGTGACATAAAGTGTGAAGCTTTCTTGAATGTTTTCTTGCCTCGTGCCCTACGGTGGGCACTAGAAAACTGTTGGCATAAGAACTAACACCTCTGGAGTGTAAGTTTGTACGGACAACTATGCACTCTACGTAATGAGTGCTTTTCAAATTAGGAGGGGAAGCTCCCTCGTTGTGCTGGAATGCATGAAATAGAAAACTAAACTAATGTCCTATCTTTTTGTTCTCAGCTGGTAGAGGCACAAGGTTAAGAAAACCTAGAATGTTGCAGCTAAGTATTTTCTGGTTTCGCAGATCATGTAACTACAACTAAGCTAACTTCTTTAATATCTATCCAATTTCCTCAAGAAACAGAGCATGAGGAAATGGAGCAGGAATGTATTGTACGATAAACTCCAGGTGCGGGCTCACAACATGAAGGCAAGGTAGGCGCAACTATTTGCTAATTCGGGAAGAAGTTTATTAAAACAAACAAATGAACGGTAAACCTGGTACAGCTTCACAACATGAAGGCAAGGTAGGCGCAACTATCTGCTTGGCTGAATCAATCTACTATAACACACTTCATACAATAAGCTTTGAGTACAGTTTCGCAACATGAAGGCAAGGTAGGCGCAACTATTTGCTCTTCCAAATAGGCTTATAATAAACAAAAACAAAAGGTAAGCAACTGGGACAGTAGATTGTATAGACGCAACACGCATGCAATAACGATCAAACCAGCAACCCCATTTAACTAAGGAAGAATAAACACCATAACAATAATATGAAGGCAAGGTAGGCGCAGCAATTTATTATAACAGCAATTACTCTTTGAACAGATACAATAATAGCAATACTACAGGCAAGGTAGGCGCAACATGTATGCTATCAAGCAAAAGTTCTAATTTACAAGGGTGAACCAATCTTGAGAATAGGCATGTTGCCGACAACGCAGCAATTCTCTATCACCAGAAAAAGCTAATTACAAATGAGCTAAAAGCTCTTATTTATAGACTTCAAGATGTAGGCAACCCTAAAATCACCTTGAGTCCACTACAGTCTTGCAAGACATGCAAGATCTTATTCTTAAACCCTAATTGAATAAAACTATACAGTTAACTAGAATGCTATCATTAGTTAACTGAAACATCTAATCTAAATGGACAAGGTGCAACATGCACGTCTTTATTGAAAGCAAGTCAACTGGAATGCTATCATCAGTCAACTGAAAAATCTAATCTAATCTCCAACTATATGTAGATGTTTCCAAGAAAGGCATGCATGCAATGTATAACAGCAAGTTAACTCGGAAAGAAGCCTCGAGTTAACTACTTCTGATGACTCATCATTGTAAGCAACTACATGGTCTAACTGAAAGTCTACTCCAAGTTTATCATCTCCTCCAGGAATTTATCAATAGTATCATCATCTGGCACTTTGACGCTGTCCACGATGATTAACTGCTTGTCCAACTCTTTGTCTCCATCTCGGATCTCCCTCTGACTATCTCTAACCTCTGTGGTCACCTTTCTGAAACTGATAGTCAGCATTGTAAACTCCTCCATCCTGGACGCCTCTGGCCCTCCACATAGATTATCACGAACTAACTCTTCAAACTCAACTTGAACTGCCTCTAACTCGACGTATGTCCCATCCTCATGCCGATAATGACATGGGATCTGAGTGATGTACTCGCTGATGAAATGAAGAGCTGCGACAACCTTTTCCTGAATCATGCTCATCTTAGCAGAAATCCTGTCATATGTCTCCACCCTGCAAAGATACAATTCTCTCCAAGTGAAGACCTTCTTCTGATCTCCATCTGCTTCAATGGCGTCATAGATTCCTGCAAGCTGTGATATCAAAATCAGGTCCTTCCGCTTACGCTCGGCTATGCAAATCTCGAGCTCCTGAATTCTCTGGCGAAGACTATGTGCGTCAACCCTCAACTGATATAGCTCTGTGAGGAGGTGTCGACCAGCAATAAGAAAGTCTTCAATCCAGGTATCCAGTAGCTTTCCTCGATTAACCAAGTGTTGAATCCTCTGCTGTTCTGCGGCGGTCTCTCGAAGTTGTGGGAGTAAAGGTGCTTGCCCCTCGTTGCCATGAAGCAAACCCGAGATGTACCTGCGAAGTTGTCTGATCTCAGCCTTGAGAACTGCCTTATCCTCACCATCTTCTGGTGTGTCGAGTATTCTTACCCAGATTAGTTTTGACGAAGGTAAAATCACCAACATCAACTTCATCCAAGTATTTGCCTTCTGGAGGAGTAGCAACCTCTATAACGATCTCTGCCTCAAGATTCTTCTCAATATTTATCTGCTTTCTGGCCCTCTTATTCAACCTGTTCTAATAGGGCTCACCAAACTCAGACAAATCAAGATTATATGAAGGCATACGCTTCTCCCTCTCCAATGACTTCTCGAGCGAAGATGAATAAGGAATACTGTCCTCTCGAGGTGGAGCCGTTTCTACAGTAACAGCTACTGGCGGATCCACTGGTATGAAGGTCTCATGTATCGGAGTCTCAGGCTCTGAATCAATATCTATGCGAAACGAGTGCACTGAAAAAAGTGAACCTGGAGATGACAAACCGGCCTCAGTCTGAATAATCTTTAGGAACTCTGTAATCTGCTGGTGAAGACACTCGCTGATAAACATGGCCCAGTGAAATGTTTCTTTTTTATCAATAACTTGTGAGATGAGGTAGAACATCCATGTTCAGAAAACACTTGCGTCTTCAGAACCTGCTAACCGATTAAGGAAAGTTATCAAAATAGCAATCTCGTCCTTGAAATCCCCACATGCAATCTTCCTTGGCATGTTGGTTTTCTGAACCTTCAACCATCGTTGAGCTACTTTCTTCTGTGATCTATCCTTGTCCTCTTCCCATATTCTGTCACCATCTGAAATGGATACAGCGAAATGATCTGAACGTGGAGGAATAGAAACACATTTTTCTACATCCCTCGACTTAAGGCTAACAATAATCCTTCCATCTGTCGATCTAATTTGTCTGGTAGACGAGTCATAATGCTTAACACAAGCAAGTACGGACTCAAGATCAAAGACTGAGATAGGAATGGACGCCGCTGCAAGTATCCCTTAACGTTCAAGATTTTTGATTGTAGTACTGCTGATACCCTCCAATGAGTTCAGATTGACGATGGGAGAAACATGACTTAAGTCGGTATCAGTAGTTTTTAGAAAGTTATGAAGAAAGACCTGTTTGGGCTTATAGTCTATGGGATTATACACTGCATTCTGAAAAACTAGACTTTTGACTGTAAAGTCGGGTATGTTTGGACAACTTTGGAAAAACTGAAAAAGCTCGAGGATAGGCTAAAAATAGCAAGGGGAAGTGAATTTTTTCGGACAAATTCTAAGATATGGGTTTTGTGTAGAATCAAACTCTAATACAACCCAGAACGTTAGAATTGTGAAAAAATGGGATTTGGGTTTGCATGCAAAAGGTTTTCGGTTGAGATTTCAACTGGCAGTTAGGGGCACTGGGGGCAATTTTTCCCACGAAAATCTGGAACATGGGTTTTGTGTAGAAATGAATCCTAAAACCACCCAGATCAATAGATTTGCGAAAAAACGTGATTTAGGCCCACATGCAAAGAGAATTCTAGAAAAAAGCACAGTGCTTCTAGAAAAGAGGCAGCAGGGCAATTTTCGTAAAATAATCGAAGACATGGGTATTGTTGTTGATGCTGAAATACTCGAACCCAGATGATGCTTTTCTGAAAAATCTGCCGTTTTCTTTGACATGCGAAAAAAACCTAAGACGAGAATAGAAGAAAGTAAGACAGAAGAATAGAGGTTTTATTTTTTGTTTTCTCTCTTCTTCTGTAAAAATTCGCCTATGCTTGAAGTAGAACTGATAAAACCTGCATGCAAAATAGAAACCAAGTCTGAAATAATCTTCCCTTGAACAATCTGAATCTGTAGCTACGAAGAATACTGAAATCTGACACCTGTAGCACCTGCAGATCAATTTTATGCTCAAGAAAGATGTTTCTTGTCAACTCTGATGAAGAATAATGGACGCCATTAGCAAAATATATAGAAAAATATCTTCTAAGGCGTGTGGAATGCATGCTAAGCTTTGGAAATGGCGCTTGAAGTACAACTGGTGCTTCAAAACTCACGCATGGCCTATATTTGGCTTCAAACTCAGTTAACTGGATGTAGAACCAACCCAAGTTAGGGCGCCATCTTGAAGATTCAGTTAACTGATGCATGCAAACTAAGTTTAGCCAGTTATGACTAAAAATAGGTAAAATAGAAGTCGACCTGAAAAAGAGTTTAACTGAAGATCAAAATTTGGCAAACTGAAAACTCTCTTCATGCGCACTTCTACTTTTGAATTTCAAAAAGTCAACCTTTGACTTTAGGCGTCCTTCCTTACTTAGACATTTTTCTGAAAATTTAGAATCTAAAACCTCAAACGAAGCTCATGTTCGATCACTGATTCTGGTTGACTGTCACGTCGGATCAACTGGCTGACAATCTCGATGAAGAGCAGGACCAAAACTGACAAGAAGATTCCTTGAGGTGGCAATTCAAAATTCAACCATTTGAGGCTTCAAAAAGATGGGCGCCCTTGGCCTCGATGGACACTTTTGACCTCAGTGTTAGAATATTTTCAGGCATTTTCATCATTTTCACTGATAACTTGACCATATTTCACTTGACGTTTCCCGGTATTTGACAAAACTTCAAAACATGCTGACTGGCTCACTGCGGAGCAGACTGAATTTTGAGCAAAGGCTCCTGATGAACACTTTGTATAAAAATATCATTTAACCTTCCTAAATAATGGGTGCGCCTGGAGCAAAGGCTCCTGATGAACACTTTGTATAAAAACATCATTTAACCTTCCTAAATCATGGGCGCCCCTGGCCTCCAGGGGCGCTTTTCTCAACCAATGTCATCCATTACTGCAACTGGCAAAAATTACTCAACTTCCGGCAGCAGATTGCCAAGACATTTTCTGAACCGGCTGAGACAGGGAACAGAAAGCTGAAGCTGACACGAACGAGATGAGTATCTGAAATCATCAAACAGATTTCATTAAAGGTCTCAAAACCTTGGGCGCCCTTGGCCTCCAAGGGCGCTTTTGTCCTTTCTGAACAATTTTTTGATCAAGTTTGAAACCTCAAGTTTGACCACTGATGGCGGCAACTCGGCAACTCAAATTCACCTGCTGACAGATGCATCGCGGAGCTGGACCAAAAATAGAAACAAACTTCCTAGGTGTCACTTGATCAAAAGACTTCATCTGAATCTTCAAAAAGATGGGCGCCCCTAGCCTCCAGGGGCGCTTTTTCTCTTCAAAGTTATATACTTTGCATTTCCCTCGTTCTGTACTGAATTTCCGTTTTTCAGGCGTTTTACTCCTCTGTCGGACTAGATGGTTAGCTCATTGCGAAGCTATCAGGAAACTGGATAAGTCATCTTGGTAGAAAATTTCACAAAAAGTTGAATACAGCTTCCATAATGATGGGCGCCCCTAGTTGAGAGTGGCGCTTTTGACCTCCAGACTTAAAATATTTTCAATCCAGACTTAGCCAATTTCACAGTACTTTTACCTCGTTGAAAATCTCCTCCGTCAAAAAGCATAATTTTCAACATCTTTCATCGTAGAGTGTTCTTCTTTGAGTTTCAGGCTTAGATATTAACACCTGGTACTGGCCAACTGCCATTAATGACCTCAGAGGTCCTAACTTTTCTCCTGAAAAAGTTATAACTACCCACCAGCCTTAAACTGACTTTTAACTGAAACTAACTTCACCACTGTGATCGTGATGTGAAATAAGCCAATCAAAATTAATTTCAGCCAATTCTGACAAGTTCTTATTTTTTAGGGTTTCGGGCTAAAAAAAGATTTCAGAAACCCTAATTTTCAAAATTTTCAAATTTTGCCAGTATCTCTGTGGCATGACATTGACTCAAAGCCCATACTTTATTTGCCCAAAAATTGAGTTTTGACCTCACTTTTACAAGGTTTAGACCATTTTAAGCAAAATGCCTTAATGAAGCAAAATTTTTGGTTTGGGTACAACACTGGTCACACTCTAGATGCTGGTATTGAGTTGAGTAGTGATTGTGTTGTTTGGAGTCCTCCCAGTGCACTAGGATTTCAGACACAACTCGTTGAGGAGTTCACAGGTGTGTACACGGTGTTGAGCGCATATAGCTTCACCTTTGACCCACATGTACACGACTTGGTTCGGGTGCATAGTTCTAGGATGCATGTGTTAGACATATTGGATGACAGCATATCTCGGGCAGTATTGGGGAGCAAGTGTTGCCAGTAGTTTGACTTGCTTCCTTATGAGTTACTTTCTCCTGTGATAGATGGTATTGAGGTTGACAGGGTTCAACATGTGATTCCAGTTGATCAGATGTGGGTGTTACATGAGACAGATGGAGATAACAGGGACATTAATCTGTTCTACCCTTGGGATCCAGGTGGAGCGGTGTTTTCCTTGTTGCCTAGATTGCTTGGGGACAAGCAATTTTTGGGAGGGCGGATTGTAATGTCCCCTTTTTAGTACAAACATAAAGACAGATGGTTTAGCCTATTCCTGACCCTCGTAGGCTAGAGCAAATGGTTAGGGGGTCACCGTTGGCAGTGATTGAGGGTGTTTTGCCTCTAGTATTCAGTGGGAGACCAGGATTGACCTTCGTTGGACTCCGTTTGACACGCTTACTATTTATAGTAAGTGACTATTTCCGGGAGTCGGGGTTTCTATTTATATCAAAGGCACCTGGATAGTCTCCCGAGACAGTGATGATCTTGTTTGAGCTCTACAGTTTTTGCTTGGCACATTTGGAGAGACTTACTATATATAGTAAGTCAGTATCAGGGAGTTACTATTTCAGGCAGGGCACCTGGTGACTAAGTATTTGCAAAATATTCAGCGAATTATGAGTTGACTTCATTTGGATTTCATATTTATTAATGAAATCATTATTAAATGATATTTTAATATCTTATGTTATAATTTCACTTTATGTTATTAAAGTGGGGCCATGAGGCCATGACCCTTCAATTAGTTGCCACTTAAAAAGTATTTAAATATTTGGGCACCTTTTTCCAAAGTCAACTTAAAACAACAAAAAGGCAAATATATTTAAATGATGCTAATGAGGAGGAAGTCGTACCTTTTTGGAGAGAGTATATAGGCCTCCTTTCACAAATCAACCTCATTCATTATGAGCATTTGACTTTGTGAAAATTGTTTTTGGTTTTGTGTGCAAGTCTGCACAAGGGTTTTACCAGGTTGCTTGAGAATTTGCAGAAGTTCTCAGGTGTTTGCAGCTGCTATGAAGTGGTGAAAGATCCACTGAATTGTGGCATCAGGAGGGCTTCATACAGGAGCTCTATTTGTGCTTAAATCTGGAGTATTCTACAGGGGTTTCAGAGGGCTTCATCAAAGATTGTTTGCCTGATTCACATCAGCTTCTACCATCAGGAAGGTGACATTATTTATTACCTTTTGGAGAGGTTGTTGTTGCTGGTGCAACTGTACAACACCTAAGGAGAGGCGTCCTTGCCTTGGAGGCCAAAATGCCTTAGCTTTGGGTTCTATTTCTTCTTTGTTGAAGGCGGCTAGGCTGAGAGAAGACTCAGCAATAATAAACAGGTGTGGAAAATCAATACTATCAGCTGCAACATCATCTCAAGGGTTTCACAAGCAATCTTCATTTCCAGGTTTCAAATTTTCAGACTTGTTTATACTTTCAGCCTGGGTAAATCTACGTAATAAATTTGCACATGAAAGCATATGAAATAAAGCTCTTCATTCTAGTTTCCGGGTATGCATTTACATTGTAATAAAATATGGGAGATAATCCATTGATGTGATTCTTTATGGCTGCTTGAATATAGATCAATCTGCTGTTATAATTTCTATATGTTAGTATCTTAGTCCATATGCTTGTATTTCATTTGAAACCCTCAAAAGCATCGAAAACGTTCAAACAGAAACAAAACCACAAGTCTGATTTTCTGTATCAGCAAAGCAACATATTCTGATTTCCAATACAGCAAGGGCTTTAGTTTCATATTTTGTATCAGCAATGGTTATTTACAGTTGAGAGACACCAGGTCTCTTACATATGAATAGTCATTTTGTGGCTATCTTAACTCTTAATTAAGTCATATTATCATTATTATATTGTTATTTAGTTAATAGGGTCAGCCTAAGGCTTATATAGGGCTATCTAAGTTGGCTTGGGTGATATCCTAGGCACAAATAAGGTATATATAGGAGGTAGTGAGTCTTTCTTTGCTACAGCATAAGGACTGGAAGACACAAGGGGCCTCCAGCCCCACCATGGAGCATGATGATTTGTTTAAGTTCTTAACTGAGAAAGGGGGAAAGTTTTCTGGCCCTTAGTTGTTTATGCGTTTCTTTGCTGTTTTTGGTTAGATGTCTGTGAGCTGTTAGACTGTTGTTTCTGGCTGATGTGGGCATGTTTTGTTTTGCCTTGGGCAGTTTTTGTTTAGGGTTGGGACCCTTGTTTTCCCACTTATCTAGTCAAATTTTTGTTTTTTTAATTTGCCAAGATTTTTTTCATTTTAAACCCTTTAATTGAATTCCATTTATACTTTAGTTTGCAGGGTCATTGCCATGTAAATATAATGCTACTTCAATCCCAACCAATGGCAGTATAGAGCCATTACACATCTGACAAAACAGCAACATTCTAGCCTTGTTCCAAGTTACTTGTTAATAATGACTGCATGAGGTCAAGGATCTAAAGGAACAACAGATACAAAGATAAAATAAGTATGAAGTTTAAGATACTTCCAGGTCAGCATGATGGAAAAAATATCTGGTTATTGTTTTATTACTCAAAAACCTCCGGAAGCAAGCTTTACATTTCTATTATGTAATCAGATTTTATTTACATAAATATTATTAACCACATGTAAAAGGTTGGATATAAACCTCTCATGAATAGTTGAATGGAAATAGGCACGAACATTGTCTATCTGATCTGATCTGCAAAACTCTACTATCCAGCCAAAAAGAAGACCAAGGGTACCAATAATTACAATGAGAATAATGTTGATTGACCTACAAAACATATGCAAAAATGCAACTTTATTACAAATCAAATATAACCGAGAACAACTATATCACTTTAATTCATTTTAAAATACCTGGTGGGACCATTCACAGCAATAAGGGCTGTGATAACTGCAGTACTTGTGTGAACTGCTACCTTTGTTTTGTCATCCATTGAAGCCATGTAAATGAAAGTAGCCACAACAGCCATAAACGATAGCCAAAAGTCCATAAACTGAAGCACATTTTAGTTTAAAGTACATGTTAAATAACCAATCATCAGCAAACACCTATGAAATTAGATTTTGCACAATAGATGGCAAAAAGAATAATAAGCGTAAACTATACAAATAGGGAAATCTTTTGAAATTATTTGATGTATGTGGTTGAACTTTACAATTTCATAATAAAAAATAATTGGTTTCATTATTCTAATAAAGATTTAATGAACATATCACTATATTGCATGACACATCTCAACTAGTTACATGAAACACAAACATAGCTCCAGTTCTAGAGTGAAAATCAATTGATTGAAAGTGGCAAGCTCTTTAAGTTGATTTGAATGAAGATAGTAAATTGTCCAATTGAACTATGCCTCATGCTCTAATGATGAATCTCTTCAGCTTGCAATTTGTCTCCTTTGCAATAATGATTTCTGCTTTATTCCAGCAGGAAGGATAATGATCAATAAGGAGGATGACTTTGATGGAGACTCATTTTGCTATTGAGGAGATGACGTGCCCTGCTGACAAAGCCCTTACTTCTGAAGTTAGAGATGAAAAGGAGGGCATAGGTGGGTTTTCTATAGGAGACCTCTAGTTTATTACAAAAAAATCCTCTTTCAGCTGCTGAACTTAAAAATGTTATGATTAAGGTATTTCAAGATTTTGGAATATAAGGGATCTTAGATAAAGAAATTAAAGGAATGGATGGCTGGCAGAAACAGCAAGAGATTGTCCAGATAAAAAAGAACTTATACTTTAAGCAACTCACTAATAAATCTGCTGCAACCAAACTGAACATCCCTTCCTTGGAAGAAGCTATAAAGGAAAATCTCACCTATATTAACAAATTGTCACATCACCCACGCCACGCCCTCCCACAATGGATGACAATGGAGGAAAAAAAATGAATAAATAAGATTAGACTTGTTCAAAAGAGGACGACTAGGGAGATAGTTCATACTTATGAAGCATGGCAGGAGTAAGGAAAGAGGAAACATGCATGAACGAACTGGAAGCTGCACTTAGAAGAAACAATTAATGCATGAGACCATCATCATTAAAGAGGAGAGGGGCACGAGATTGAATGGGAAGGTTGTGCCATTAATAAGGTATGGGCTCCCTCATCTAAAAGAAGAGACTTCAAGTCACGTGAAGGAAAAAAAAAAAAGAGGATACTAGAAACTACTATTAAAAAATCCTCACTACCGCCTTGATTGCATACATTCATAGGTATAGGAGGGGCGCAGAGGATTAGAAAGAGGAAAAACAATATGAAGCTCGAGAAAGAGGAGACGCAAGCAGGAGAGGAAGAAGAATCAGGTGGGGAGAGTGCACACATTGGGGAGAAAACAGATTCTTTGAAAAACCCTTAGAAACATTCAAGCTTTGTTTGGAAGGGAAGGAAATTGTGCAGGAAGAGTATAGAACAAAGTATGGTGTGAGGAAGGAGAGAATGGTGTGAGGGTGTGAGGGTGTGGAGAACTAGACTCCACAACCTTTGGTGACATCCTACCTACCTACAACAAAATGAATTTGTTGAAAAGGCTTTAGAAACTTTCAAGTAGATGCAGTGAGCGGGTGTAAATTTAGAGTTCACAATCTTTGAAGACATATTTCCTTCTAGATTGCGCCTGAGGGAGAGATTACAAAAAAGGGTGGACATCCATAAAAGCACAAAGGATATTGGGATTTTGTGAGATGCACGATGTGGTGAGGGGGAGAGACGTAAATGTAGAAGTATAGAGAGGCGTGGCCTCAAGGGTTGTGATGATAGCATGATATGCACAAATCGGTATTCTCAATAAGGTTTTTAAAGAAAACTCCTCAAAGAAATGTTGTTTAGTGGTTTGCAAGATATTCACAGAATGAGTTTGTTAAAAGGCCTCCAAATATTTAAGGGAATGCTACTTGTGATGGACATTCATTCAAGTTGATTAAATATGGTGTGGTGCGAGTTCGAGTGAGATTGGGTGCTAGGGTAAGGCATCACTTTCTATGCCTCCTCTGTGCTACTCATCTTTTGCCTAATGAAGGATGTAAACTCCAAGCCCATCAATTACAATGCTCTTTGCAAAATTGTGGGAAGAGTAGGAGAATATAAAGCCAAAAATCCGAGATGGGTAGCACTTATACAAAGAAGCAAAGCAACCAGTTTATAAGGTGTGGAGATTTGTTCAGTAGCCATCATGAGAGAAGTCGATTCCCATGCCCATGTTAGAAATTTCTTCCATATCATTCTTATAGCTATGTACTCTCATCCCATACTAAAAACAGTGTTTAATTCTATGTAATGTCCCCTTCCAAGTGATGGCCCAAATATATTATTAGCTTATTTAATTCTCGTAAGCTAATAATTAAAGTTTGGGAATTATTTATTAATTAATTAATGATATATTATAAAAAACAAGTATTTAAAAATGTTAATTAATTATTTTTATAAAGTCCTTTATTATATTTTTCTTGCCTAAAGTGCAATTTTAAATTATTTAAATCTTCTTGGGCAGTTATTTTCTCGGGAGGTTATAAAAAGGTGTTGAGGAAGGCATTATTCATGATTGGAGTTTATTTTCTTTTGTTGTGAGCTTTTGAGCTTGACACTTCTAGGGTTTGGGTGGTGAAACGATTCCACCCTAGCCAGTTCAGGGGGAAAATCATATAGGTTTTCCAAATTGAGCTTCATTGCAATTTTGTGAGTCTCCTGCAAAGACAAAATTGGGGAAAATCGATATATCTATTGCCATTGTTCATAGCCAAGTTTGGCGTCCAAGAATAAGGAGATTTGCATATCAAATAGGCGTCTTTCTTTTGCTTATACAGTGATTATGTTGAGGGCTGCTGGAACTTATCAAGGTCGTGGATATTGGAGGTCATTGTTGCTAAACTAGGGCGACTAGACAAACCCTAAGAAGGCCAATATATGGGACGTGGTTTCTTGGTCAGACTATAGACTATTGTGCCTCTTTTCACTTGCTAAGAGCCTATATTGAGGCATGAGATTTATTGGAGAGAGACGAGTGTTTCCAGACCAAGGCGCTGCCATATTTCATCACTCTAAACCTTGTGTAAGTTGTACATGGGAGTTTGAATGAGGGTTTGTTGTTATGAGGGTTGCTAGAGTTTGTGGTGAATGGGCGTGAGCATTTACAGGGGATAACTTCACTCTACAACTACTGCCTTTCACTTTCAAACCTAGCGAATACTTCCAGGTTGTTGCATGTTCAAGAATCAGTCCAAATGCTATTCCTGGGAGCACCAACGAGTATTTTCATATCGCTAATGATTGAATTTTCTGAACTTAATTTGTTGAATCTTATTACTAAGAAATCTTGTATGGGAGTCTTTTTGTATGTGAAAGATTGTAACGTGCCAACCCTTCAGTACAGTAAAAATTTCTAAATTTGAATAAATAAACGTACTAACAAGTTATTGCAATAAATTTTTTCTTTCTTTTATTGAAAATATATGAACAAGATGCCATATCATATTACAATAAAGATTCCACTTCATTACAATAACTTCACAAATACACATAACAAGAATTCATACCTTTAAAAACATAGCTCCAATGAGATTTAGTACAAATAGTTGTAAAATGGTCCAAAAATTTGTCCTTTCAAATCTTGGTTCTTCGGTTGCCTGCTATGGAGGAGAAGCATCACTCAGGCACTTTTCCGCCAACCATGGACTCATAATGTGGTCCCCCGCACATCTATCATTCGATAGAGGGCCCTTCCCTTCGATGAAGAAATTGGTAGAGTAACTGATGACGACAACCAACTAAGCATAGTGTTGTGTCCTATATAACTAGAACCTGTGCAACCCGACAACTCTCGAACTAGCATGTAATACGAGATCACAGTGAACTGACAATGTAGTCTCAAGCATCACACAGTCTAAGTGGATGTCATACATTGCACTACTTTGATCAAAGTGTTTCATTTAGTATGTTCTACTGAGGGTCATTTGTCACATACACTATTCAGGGCCGATTTGACTTAAGGCTATCTTCAACTATGCATAGGTATTGTCCTTCAATGGGTAAATCCATCACCCCAAACTAACCTACAACAAACTAATCTACTTGGTAATAACCTACTTAACTAGCAGGTTCACAAGCTAGATATATCCTTCAATGGATAGTCCGCCATCCCAGATAACCTATCTTCAAAACAATCTACTAGCAATGAATCTATTAAGCAAGTACACAAGCCTGCTCCCATGCTTATCCTAGGAGTAACACAAGCTTTTTGAGTTAAACTAATAACTTAGTTGGGTGTACCTCAAGCGACTCTTGCATTCAAATCAAGCCTAGTATATAATAACTAAGATACACACCCAACTCCTACTATGGAGTAAATATAACCACATTGCATCCCATGTTCAAACATATCTAGTATATTTATTTACCTATGTTGTACCACATGTAACTTAATTAAATACCTATGTCAAGCAATCTCTTCGACATATCTAGTATAATTAACTGTTTGTGTCAAGCAATCCCTCCTCTCATGGAGTACTTGAAAACACATTATAAAAGCAACCTAAAGGCTTCAATTCCCTTTTCCAAAAGCAATATTAAATACTTCTATAGCTCAAATAGAAAAGACATTTCATGCAGCATAGAAAATATATGGTAAACCCTTTTAAAGTGACAAGAAGAAGAAACCCCATGCCTGTTATTGCTATTTCCCAAATACTGATGACAAGGCATCCTTCTCCTTTGGTTGCTCAGCTTGACCCAACTTCCCAAATCAATTCTCACTCCCTTTCTTGTTGAAAGAAGTCTTCTCTCAAAATTAGACAACTCTTCCTCACAAAGTCCACTCTTTTCTCACTCAAAAAACAAAGGATTATGACTAGTAAAACTCGGAAATGGTAAACAGCTAATGACGTATGCTCTTGGTATGATACGTCCCTCTCTATGGAGTTAGTGGTTACACAAGAATACAGGATTATTTTGATTGATGGCATTTGATCACTCTAGAAAAGTAAGCATAAGGACAATGATAATAGGCATAAGATAATCAAGGTTCTCCCTCACTGTAAGATGGAATAATGCAGATAGAAATCTCAGTGAAAAGCAGATTGCTGCTCCAGAAATAACTCACAAAAAGAGAGAGAGTGTGGCGTCGCAAATGAAGAAGTTTGGCTGCTATTTATACAACAAGGTAGCAACCACAAAGCTTATAGTTTAGGCATGTGAATCGACACCATTCTCATTTGAATTATTCAACTTGGAGGTGGCACTAAATTAATTATGTACTCAGCAATGACCAAGGTGAATCAACTTCCAATTCTGCCAACATTAAGAAGACTATTTCCAAAAGCAC
>CM021108.1:78568664-78784058 GCA_007115665.2 Sequoiadendron giganteum
TCAAAGCTCAAACAAATAAACATCACCCAAACATGCATTCAAAGTAAACAAAACCTTTCCTAATGCAAATATATCAACTAAGGGTGACTTACCTATTACTCACAAACTGACTCAGTTTACTCAATCTAAGGTGGTGTGTGTTTATGCTCAAATAGTTACATTTACCGGTTACCCGACCAAGATCTTCTCCTGAGTGATACTTCCCCTCCCCTTGGAGAAATGGACATTTACCTGCAACCACTAGCACATGCCTTGGCAGTCAATTGTTCACAACAATAAGCAACATATATAAACATCTTCAAAGTTAGAATAACAATAATTCAATAACCATTTATTCTCATTTATGTAGTATTTCACCATGAATAACATCAACTGAAATAACATCAACTGAAATAACATCAAATGAAACAACATCAAATGAGATAACATTCATATTGATAACAAGGTACAAGCATCATTAATTTATCTCTAGAATTCACATTTAACCTATGTAGTAATAGTAAATAGTAACCTCACAATTTGAAATGTAACAAAGATCAAGGTTTGAGTGGCTATCTATAATCGCCCTTACTGCCTAGTTGCTCGAAAACATAAAAAGTTAGTTTCAAACTGAGATATAATGGTGGCATATAATGTTGTTGTAATCTGAGTGACTCAATATATGTATATCTGCCCTTATTACTACTCATTTTGTGTTGCTTAAGATTGTATGCTTTACTTCAACATATATTTCAATGGTTGGCAATCAAGTTTAATGTAATGAAGTTATTATAAGTTGATATCAATCTGTTTATCCATTTTCTTGAAATACTATTTGGAATACATGCATTGGAATGAATGAATTTGATAAAATGGTACATCTATGAAACTGAAAAATTATCACAAAAAATTCACATTTTGGTCATCTTAGTTATTAGTCACTAGTTAGCTTTCAGTTAATTTTAGCAACTTTTTGTTTATTGCTTTAGTTAACAACTGTTTCTTTTTAGAAACACTGTCTTGTAAACTATTATTTAAGGAGTATTCCTCTCCTTTGTTTAATTACAAAGATCGAATAAGATCAATCAATTACCATTTCATGGTATCAAAGCATAGGCTCAGTTTTGGTGAATTTTTTGGACAATAAAAATTCGTGGTTTCTCCTAAGAATTTTTTTGAAAAAATTGTTAAAATCTTTTGCTCAATTTTTTAATAAAAATTTAAGGTTATCTCGGCTGTTAAAAATCACAAGGATTTTTTTCTAAGCATTGAAGGTTTTTGGCATTTTTTTAAAAAATTGTGGCTCTTTTACCTAAAAAAAATTGTGGGTCTCTGCTGTTTGAAAATTGTGACTTCCTTTTGGGATAGTTTGAGGGTTTTCTGAAAAAGAAAATCGCGGAAGTTTGTTTTTGTAAAAACCACAAGGGTTTTGAAACAAGGAAATCGCGCCCATTCTCTATAAAAGAAATTGTGTTTTTTACTTCCTCTGCATCTCGGCATGTGGTCTTCGCAAGTTCCTGTGCGCGGTTTGTTTACAGTTCGTGAGTGATTTTTTCCATGCGTTTGGACGGCTTGTTCCGAGCGCGCGACGGGCCATGACTGCTCTTTGCCCACATATTTCCTTTCCACATGTTTTCATTTGCAAGCCGCAAACCATTTTTTTGTAGGCCAAGAGAGATTTATAAAGGGTTTTTATATTTTTTGGCGAATTTTTTAAAAATCCATGGGGTCTTTGTTCCTACGCGACCCTTTTTTTATCTTTGGCGATTTTCCCAAAATCGTGAGTTGTTGCCTTTCGTGGCCTAGTTGCAGAAAATCGAGGGTTTATGAGGTGCCTGATTTCTGAAGATTTCTCTTTGTTTTTTAAAGGATTTTAATAAAAAAAAAATTGAATCCTTTCTGCGGCTAGCGTTTCTACAAATTTTTTTGCCAATTTATTTTCCTACAAAAAAAAATTGTGTTTTCTACCACCTAAGGTTTTTGGGTGTGTTGTACCCAAACCAAAAATTTTGCTTCATTAAGGCATTTTGCTTAAAATGGTCTAAACCTTGTAAAAGTGACGTCAAAACTCAGTTTTTGGGCAAATAAAGTATGGGCTTTGAGTCAATGTCATGCCACGGAGATACTGGCAAAATTTGAAAATTTTGAAAATTAGGTTTCTGAAATCTATTTTTAGCCCAAAACCCTAAAAAATAAGAACTTGTCAGAATTGGCTGAAATTAATTTTGATTGGCTTATTTCACATCACGATCACAGTGGTGAAGTCAGTTTCAGTTAAAAGTCAGTTTAAAGCTGGTGGGTAGTTATAACTTTTTCAGGAGAAAAGTTAGGACCTCTGAGGTCATTAATGGCAATTGGCCAGTACCAGGTGTTAATATCTAAGTCTGAAACTCAAAGAAGAACGCTCTACGATAAAAGATGTTGAAAATTATGCTTTTTGACGGAGGAGATTTTCAACGAGGTAAAAGTACTGTGAAATTGGCTTAAGTCTGGATTGAAAATATTCTAAGTCTGGAGGTCAAAAGCGCCACTCTCAGCTAGGGGCGCCCATCATTATGGAAGCTGTATTCAACTTTTTGTGAAATTTTCTACCAAGATGACTTCTCCAGTTTCCTGATAGCTTTGCAATGAGCTAACCATCTAGTCCGACGGAGGAGTAAAACGCCTGAAAACGGAAATTCAGTACAGAACAAAGGAAATGCAAAGTAGATAACTTTGAGGCCAAAAGCACCCCTGGAGGCCAGGGGCGCCCATCTTTTTGAAGATTCAGATGAAGTCTTTTGATCAAGTGACACCCAAGAAGTTTGTTTCTATTTTTGGTCCAACTCCGCGATGCATCTGTCAGCAGGTGAATCTGAGTTGCCAAGTTGCCGCCATCAATGGTCAAACTAGAGGTTTTAGACTTGATCAAAAATTGTTCAGAAACGACAAAAGCGCCCCTGGACGCTAGGGGCGCCCAAGGTTTTGAGACCTTTAATGAAATCTGTTTGATGATTTCAGATACTCATCTTGTTCGTGTCAGCTTCAGCTTTCAGTTTCCTGTCTCAGTCGGTTCAGAAGATGTCTTGGCAATCCGCAGCCGGAAGTTGAGTAATTTTTGCCAGTAGCAGTAATGGATGACATTGGTTGAGAAAAGCGCCCCTGGAGGCCAGGGGCGCCCATCTTTTTGAAGCCTCAGATGGTTGAATTTTGAATTGCCACCTCAAGGAATCTTCTTGTCAATTTTGGTCCTGCTCTTCATCGAGATTGTCAGCCAGTTGATCCGACGTGACAGTCAACCAGAATCAGTGATCGAACATGAGCTTCGTTTGAGGTTTTAGATTCTAAATTTTCAGAAAATGTTAGTAAGGAAGGACGCCTAAAGTCAAAGGTTGACTTTTTGAAATTCAAAAGTAGAAGTGCGCATAAAGAGAGTTTTCAGTTTGCCAAATTTTGATCTTCAGTTAAACTCTTTTTCAGGTCGACTTCTATTTTACCTTTTTTTTAGTCATACCTGGCTAAACTTAGTTTGCATGCATCAGTTAACTGAATCTTCAAGATGGCGCCCTAACTTGGGTTGGTTCTACATCCAGTTAACTGAGTTTGAAGCCAAATATAGGCCATGCATGAGTTTTGAAGCACCCGTTGTACTTCAAGCGCCATTTTCAAAGCTTAGCATGCATCCCACACGCCTTAGAAGATATTTTTCTATATATTTTGCTAATGGCGTCCATTATTCTTCATCAGAGTTGACAAGAAACATCTTTCTTGAGCATAAAATTGATCTGTAGGTGCTACAGGTGTCAGATTTCAGTATTCTTCGTAGCTACAGATTTAGATTGTTCAAAGGAAGATTATTTCAAACTTGGTTTCTATTTTGCATGCAGGTGTTATCAGTTCTACTTCAAGCATAGGCGAATTTTTACAGAAGAAGAGAGAAAACAAAAAATAAAACCTCTATTCTTCTGTCTTACTTTCTTCTATTCTCGTCTTAGGTTTTCTTCGCATGTCAAAGAAAACGGCAGATTTTTCAGAAAAGCATCATCTGGGTTCGAGTATTACAGCATCAACAACAATACCCATGTCTTAGATTATTTTGCGAAAATTGCCCCGCTGCCTCTTTTCTAGAAGCACTGTGCTTTTTTCCAGAATTCTTTTTGCATGTGGGCCTAAATCACGTTTTTTCGCAAATCTGTTGATCTGGGTGGTTTTAGGATTCTTTTCTACGCAAAACCCATGTTCCAGATTTTCGCAGGAAAAATTGCCCCCAGTGCCCCTAATTGCCAGTTCAAATCTCAAACCGAAAACCTTTTGCATGCAAGCCTAAATCCCATTTTTTCACAATTCTAACGTTCTGGGTTGCATTAGAATTTGATTCTACACAAAACCCATATCTTAGAATTTGTTCGAAAAAAATCACTTCCCCTTGCTATTTTTAGCCTATCCTCGAGCTTTTTCAGTTTTTCCAAAGTTGTCCAAACATACCCGACTTTACAGTCAAAAGTCTAGTTTTTCAGAATGCAATATAATCCCATAGACTATAAGGCCAAACAGGTCTTTCTTCATAACTTTTTGAAAACTACCGATACCGACTTAAGTCATGTTTTTCCTATCGTCAATCTGAACTCATTGGAGGGTATCAGCAGTACTACAATCAAAAATCTTGAACGTTCAGGGATACTTGCAGCGGCGTCCATTCCTATCTCAGTCTTTGATCTTGAGTTCGTACTTGCTTGTGTTAAGCATTATGACTCGTCTACCAGACAAATCAGATCGACAGATGGAAGGATTATTTGTAGCCTTAAGCCGAGGGATGTAGAAAAATGTTTTTCTATTCCTCCACGTTCAGATCATTTCGCTATATCCATTTCAGATTGTGATAGAATATGGGAAGACGACAAGGATAGATCACAGAAGAAAGTAGCTCAACGATGGTTTAAGGTTCAGAAAACCAACATGCCAAGGAAGATTGCACGTGGGGATTTCAAGGACGAGATTGCTATTTTGATAACTTTCCTTAACCGGTTAGCAGGTTCTGAAGACGCAAGTGTTTTCCGAACATGGATGTTCTACCTCATCTCACGAGCTATTGATAAAAAAGAAACATTTGACTGGGCCATGTTTATCAACGAGTGTCTTCACCAGCAGATTACAGAGTTCCTAAAGATTCATGAATTTCATATGGTAACTTTTCTGGTTTACTTAGTTGCATTTCAAGGCAGCTTTAAATTATTAAAGACCAATGGAGTTTTGGGTGTTCAGCGAGTGCACGAATACTACCCTCAGTTGGAGTTTTCGAAAGCTGAACAGGACTTTACAGCAACGAATGATCACTGTCTTATGAGGGCAGTCAGAAATTTAGATAACGAGATGCATATGAGGATTTCTACAGAGGCACAATCAGCAATGGAGAGTTGGGCAGATTGGTTTATCCAATTTCCTACTTTCACATATATTCGTGTATATGGATATACAGGAGAGCCTCTGATGCTACCGAGGTACCCATCGGATAAGGTTCTTTTCATGGAATTCATGAGAAAGGCACATGAGGTTCACACTTTTCTTCGCAATCGACATAAGCCAGCTTTCACCTTTCCGTTTGAGTTAGGTATTTACAAAAGCAAAACAGCTGCTGATTGCAAGTTAATGGCACACGACTTAGAGAAAATTCAGCTTGGGTGTTTTCCTCAGAAGCGTGCCTATGATTTGTTGGGTCATTATTCAGCAAGGTTGGAGCGAAATGTTTCACATTCGGCAGCGCTTGAGGACTTTTGGGTCAATTGTGACGATGAATTTGAGGTGTGTCGTCGTCATTATTGTAGGCTTACTATTCCACAGATTGCTGATTTCTTGTCAGAGGATGTGGAAGGTTTGTCTGATGATGATGGTGAGATACTTCTTCATTCATTCATTAGAGACCAAGTTGCTCACCAGCCACTTCGCCAACCTGATTGGTATGTCCCATTGAACACTTCAGTGAAAGACTTATCCAGGTCTGTTATCAAAACCACCATGTACTTCCTTGATAGCAAGCGGAAGCGAAGGGTGATCCCAGTTACAGAGCCGCCAGCAATGGTAGTTTCTTCTGTACGTTCTACTTCTAGAGCTAAACCTCGAGTCAAGGTTACTATGAGGCCGCCTGAAGGGGTTAAGATGCGAATTAATTCAAAAGGAAAAAGCATCACCAAAAGGAAACAGGTTGAGAAAGAGCCAACACTTCCAGTTGCAGAGACAGTACCTCAAGAGCAAGCATTTCCAGTTACAGAGACAGTACTTCCAGAGCCAGTTATTTCATCGGAACCAGTTATTCAGACTAAGGCCGGTTTGTCATCTCCAAGTTCACCTTTTTCACCACACTCGTCTCCCATAGATATTGATTCAGAGCCTGAGTTTCCGATACATGAGACCTTCATACCAGTAGATCCGCCAGCAGCTGATACTGTAGAAACGGCTCCACCTCGAGAGGATAGTATTCCTTATTCATCTTGGCTCGAGAAGTCATTGGAGAGGGAGAGGCGTATGCCTTCATATAATCTTGATTTGTCTGAGTTTGGTGAGCCCTATCAGAACAGGTTGAATAAAAAGGCCAGAAAGCAGATAAATATTCAGAAGAATCTTGAGGCAGAGATCGTCATAGAGGTTGCTACTCCTCCAGAAGGCAAATACTTGGATGAAGTTGATGTTGGTGATTTTACCTTCGTCAAAACTAATCTGGGTAAGAATACTCGACACACCGACATTAATCTATTCAGAGTCGTCGCGAGTAATCTAGAGGAGCGCGTCATGAAAGATGGTGAGGATAAGGCAATTCTCAAGGCTGAGATCAAACAACTTCGCAGGTACATCTCGGGTTTGCTTCATGGCAACGAGGGCCAAGCACCTTTACTCCCACAACTTCGAGAGACCGCCGCAGAACAGCAGAGGATTCAACACTTGGTTAATCGAGGAAAGCTACTGGATACCTGGATTGAAGACTTTATTGTTGCTGGTCGACACCTCCTCACAGAGCTATATCAGTTGAGGGTTGACGCACATAGTCTTCGCCAGAGAATTCAGGAGCTCGAGATTTGCATAGCCGAGCGTAAGCCGAAGGACCTGATTTTGATATCACAGCTTGCAGGAATCTATGACGCCATTGAAGCAGATGGAGATCAGAAGAAGGTCTTCACTTGGAGAGAATTGTATCTTTGCAGGGTGGAGACATATGACAGGATTTCTGCTAAGATGAGCATGATTCAGGAAAAGGTTGTTGCAGCTCTTCGTTTCATCAACGAGTACATCACTCAGATCCCATGTCATTATCGGCATGAGAATGGTACCTACGCCGAGTTAGAGGCAGTTCAAGCTAAGTTCGAAGAGTTAGTTCGTGATAACCTATGTGGAGGGCCAGAGGCGTCCAAAATGGAAGAGTTTACAATGCTGACTATTAGTTTCAGAAAGGTGACCACAGAGGTTAGAGATAGTCAAAGGGAGATCCGAGATGGAGACAAAGAGTTGGACAAGCAGTTAATCATCGTGGATAGCGTCAAAGTGCCAGATGATGATACTATTGATAAATTCCTGGAGGAGATGATAAACTTGGAGTAGACTTTCAGTTAGACCATGCAGTTGCTTACAATGATGAGTCATCAGAAGTACTTAACTCAAGGCTTCTTTCCGAGTTAATTTGCTGTTATACATTGCATGCATGTCTTTCTTGGAAACATCTACATATACTTGGAGATTAGATTAGATTTTTCAGTTGACTGATGATAGCATTCTAGTTGACTTGCTTTCAATAAGGACGTGCATGTTGCACCTTGTCCATTTAGATTAGATGTTTCAATTAACTGATGATAGCATTCCAGTTAACTATATAGTTTCATTCAATTAGGGTTTAGGAATAAGATCTTGCATGCATTGCAAGACTTTAGTTGACTCAAGGTGATTTTAGGGTTGCCTACACCTTGAAGTCTATAAATAAGAGCTTTCAGCTCATTTGTATTTTAACTTTTGCTTGATAGCATACATGTTGCGCCTACCTTGCCTGTAGTATTGCTATTATTGTATCTGTTCAAAGAGTAATTGTTGTTATAATAAATTGCTGCGCCTACCTTGCCTTCATATTATTGTTATGGTGTTTATTCGACCTTAGTTAAATGGGGTTGCTGGTTTGATCGTTATTGCATGCGTGTTGCGTCTATACAATCTACTGTCCCAGTTGCTTACCTTTTGTTTTTGTTTATTATAAGCCTATTCAGAAGAGCAAATAGTTGCGCCTACCTTGCCTTCATGTTGCGAAACTGTACTCAAAGCTTATCGTATGATGTGTGTTATAGTAGACTCATTCAGCCAAGCAGATAGTTGCGCCTACCTTGCCTTCATGTTGTGAAGCTGTACCAGGTTTACCGTTCATTTGTTTGTTTTAATAAACTTCTTCCCGGATTAGCAAATAGTTGCGCCTACCTTGCCTTCATGTTGTGAGCCCGCACCTGGAGTTTATCATACAATACATTCCTGCTCCATTTCCTCATGCTCTGTTTCTTGAGGAAATTGGATAGATATTAAAGAAGTTAGCTTTGTTGTAGTTACATGATCTGCGAAACCAGAAAATACTTAGCTGCAACGTTCTAGGTTTTCTTAACCTTGTGCCTCTACAAGCTGAGAACAAAAAGATAGGACATTAGTTTAGTTTTCTATTTCATGCATTCCAGCACGACGAGGGAGCTTCCCCTCCTAATTTGAAGAGCACTCATTACGTAGTGTGCATAGCTGTCCGTACAAACTCACACTCCAGAGGTGTTAGTTCTTACGCCAATAGGGTGAAGTTTAGTTTTTGACAGAATTTATAAAAAAAATTGTGGTTGAAGTTGAATAACTTCATCTTTTTCTCGATTTTTGGACAAATCATGGGTTTCTAAGCCTCTACTTTTTTGGCAATATTTACAAAATCGTAGGACAAGTTGATCACCTCGAGATTCACACTAGTTGATTACCTCATTTTCCATGCCTTTGGAAAATAGGAGGGATGGCATATGTGATCAACATCATCTTGGAAAGTAGCCAAAGGTTCAATGGTAAAACCTACAACAAATGGAAGCAGAGGATGCTCACCTTCTTCGAGTATTGGTGTTTGGATTCACTTGTTCTAGGTACAAAAGCTCACCCCAGCACTGGTGGAAAGGACCAAGACACGTATGTTGGAAGTACTCGAGAGGCAGTTATGCTTCTCAAGTTATTAGTCACCAATGAGATGCTACCAGAAATACCATCTAGTAAGACTGTTGCGGAGATTTGGAAACACTTGAAGGATCTTCATTAAACCTCAATCAAAGGTAGGGTATTTTTCCTAAAGAATATGATGTTTTCCATTATGATGGATGACAAGGTGTCTTTGCAAGATCATCTCATGAAGATCAAAGACATTCATGATCAACTGGAGGCCATTGGTTGCAAGATGGAAGAGGAGGATATCGTGGTCATTACGCTGAAAAGCTTACCACGATCCTGCGAGCACTTCATGGAAACTCTCAACATTACCTCCACCAATGTTGACCTGAAGTTTGATGAGCTATGCAACTAGCTCTTGCAACAAGATAGGTGGAAGAAGCAGTTTGGGAGTAGCAGCGAGACTCCCAGTGTTGATCAAGTGTTTATTGCCAAAGACAATGGCAAAAGCAACTCCACTCAACAAAAAGGACAAGGCAAATCGAAGAATAGTTCCAAGAAGTCTTTCACATGCCACTACTGTGGTAAGATTAGTCATATGCAAAAGCACTGCAGGAAGTGGTTGGATGACTAGAAGTCCAACCAAGAAGGGTCTTAGTAGAAGGCTCATGTTACAGAGCATACTAAGAAGAAGGAGTCTGCCTTTTATGCATTCATGGCCAGAAGACCATCAGATTATGGATAGACTTAGTTTAGTTAGTAGAATGGCCATTAAGGGAGGGTATTAAAGTATTATTGTAATAATTAATGGTTATCTTAGTTGTTAGTTAGCTTTAAGTTAACTTAGTTTGTTTTAGTTAGTTTTAGAAACTTTTTGTTTATTGCTTTAGTTCATGATTGTTTCTTTTTAGAAACACCGTCTTGTAAATTATTATATAAGGAGTATTCCTCTCCTTTGTTTAATAATGAAGATCGAATAAGATCAATCAATTACCATTTCAAATATTTCTGGTCTTCTTCAAACAAAATATTGGGATTCCCTTGCTTCATCATCAAGAAGAAAATTCAGTGGTTAGTTTGTGTTTAAAAATGCACATTAATTAGTTACTTGCATATAATATTTAATTATCTTTTAAAAAAAATTACTATATAACAAATAAAAGGCTGGCAATTACTATACCTGCAAAACATGGTATGACAAAGCACACCAACTCCCAGAATCGCATGAATGATATAGTGCACTTGATATTCCACTCATAGTGTACAGTATCCACTCGGAATAAGCCTAGATCAAGAAATAAAATCATGCATCTGTAATTTTATAAAGGTTTTACTGATGTACAATGTCAATCCAGATAATATCTCACATCAATTTAGGATTCTAAATGGTCAAGAGAAACTAAAATCATGCAAAAGTTTGATGAGTTATAGTCAGCAATAAAGATTGAAAGACAAGAATGAAAGTCTATTTCTACCAATCTCTCACCAACAGAAAATAACACATATTGGTACCACTCTGTAAAGGGGAACTTAGATATCATTTATTGATCAATAGTTTTAAAACTATAAACATGTAAAGTTCAAATTTGTAAGAATACATGTAAAATAAACAACATGCCAGTCATGGCATTCAAGCATAAATAATAGTATGAGGCTACATCACTAAATAAACACTGGAATCAAGTAGTTTTATAAAATTCGAATATAGGTCTATTCTATTGTAATTTCATGATCAAAATCTGAGTCCTAAGACTTCCCATTTTGCCTCCAAAGAAGAGAAGAAGAATATAGTGTGAATTTTGTACAAGCATAGGCCAAACACGTAAAAACTCTAATAATTGCATGATGCATAAGTTTGTGAAAATTTTGAGCCTCAAAATGAGTGATACAAATTATAGTTTTGTAGCATTTTAATTTGTTTGTTGCTAGACAACACAAAACAAAGCATCACATATAGTAGAACTGTTTTTCAATTATAAGGGGAAGCTCCTTGCAATCTAGCTAAACCCAACCTAAAACCACAAACAAAATTACAAGCATGCACACTATACAAAATTTCAATGGGGATTTTGTAGTGTAAATTGCTAACAGCTAACTAGCTATGTTTTTGGCCCAAATACAGGCATTAGGCCATCAATCAAACTTTGCAATGAGATTTTTAGATATTAAGGAGGATAAAATATCAAGCAAAATCAAAGACAACTTCCTATTGGCTAAAGGAGAGGACTGTGTTTTGTTGCAGACAAAAATATTTGAATGGAAAAAAAAAATGTTTACAAGCTGGTTAAATTGGAGACCGAAAGATTCACATTAATAAGAAAGAAATAAACAAATGCACATTACATGATTTCATGGAATAAACAACTAAATTGTATATAAAGCTACAATTCAGAAAGATAGATCTCAACAACACAAAGCTTGACTAAATATAATCTCTTGTCAACTTACTTCATGAAATTATAAACATGTGATCACTAAATAATACAATATATTTTTATGAACATATGTTTCTTTAACATAAGCTTCACATCCACTAACCTTTGTTAATTTTGTGCTCAAGCAATTTTTTATAAGCTCTCAAGGATAGCTTTTATGGATTTGATATAATAATAAAATATTCCCAAAAGTATCACTTTAGAGTAGTTCGATCCCTACCTATAGAAATAGAGGAAATAAAACAATTTAAAGCAAACTAATGCTAAAACAATTAATAAAATAATTGCCTAATAATAGGTTCATGCCTATCAACTAAACATAGCCGCCGCTGCTGCTAATAGCTGCCAAATGTGGTTTTGCTGAAAATTAAAACCTTGGAAATTAAGCATTTTTTGAAAATTTGAAGCAACTTTAAGCTGAAAACTTGTCAAATACTATGAAATATGGAGAACTTTTTTCCTAAAGCCTTTGAATTCTTTTGAATATCACATGAACATGAAATTAATGAGTAACTCTCCAATGCCACTCAATGAATTAAAACTAGAAACCTCAACATTGGTAATAAATTGATTGCAATGTCCATGATCTAAAACTTCTAAAAATTTAGGATTTTTTTGTACTTTTTGATATTTGGAAACAAAGTAAAAGAATATAGTAACTTCAAAACTCTCAGCCAAGTTTCAAACAATCCTCCTTGATTAAATCCGAATTGTATTACATCAAATCAAGAGTTGATTACAAACCCTAGATTCTACAACATATGTATATAATCCACACTTACAACAAATCATAGAACAATCCTAGAACAAACTGTATGTTGTGATAGCAATCTTCAATAGTGTTGTGCAAAAAATTAAACCTTCCCGATAATTTGGTGGCATGTGACTAGTCTATGATCAACATCCCATGTCCCACAAATCTTGAGTGAGATTTAAACCTAACAATGTGAAGGATCAATACAACAATCATCATTTATCCTAATTCCAATTACCTCAACTATTGCAATGTCCCTTTCTAAAGCATAATCAGTTCAAGAACATTTAGCCTATTTTTTCAATTTATTTTTTCTAAAGCATAATCAGTTCAAGAACAATTAGCCTATTTTTTCAAATTTTTTCGTGGGCTAATTGGTGAGCGAGGGACAACTCCAACTTTCTTGGAGAGGATAGGATTGGTCAAGCATTGGTTTTGTTCATTACAGCGAGTTTAAATAGTCTTGGTAAACCTCAAGCTGCTTTCAAAATGCAATTCTGGCCTTTTGAGAGCTCACCAAACTTCTTGGAGAAGCATGCTATTTTTTAACAGTCACCAAGTTGCTTCAATTCATTGTCATAAGTCCTCGGTGACATATTGGTATGGTCAGAATTTCATATTTGTCACTTTTTGATACTTTCCACAACTTAGGTAATTTATTAAATTATTAAATAATTATAACTTAAGTTGCGCCTATAGGGGAGGCCTAGGTACATGGGGGATTTTGCTTTCTCAAAATAATTATTATTTAATTTGAAAAGAGTTTGTGGAGTAAAAAAATAATAATTTTTATTTTATTATTATTATTCTCCTTCCAAAATGTTATAAAAGAGGTTGAGAGCTCATTGTCGAGGTTAGACATGTTATGATATTTTTTTATGCTTAAGAGAGAATCTGTGTTCATCTCCAACTTTCTCAAGGATGGAAACCATCTTGAAAATACTAGTTTTGCAGACGAAAAACTCCCTTAGCTGGTTTGGATGACTTCATCTAGAAGTTATAGCTGTGCCTGCAAGTAACGATTTTTCCAATTTGTTGCTAAGATGGATGTTCTTGATGTATTTTGACATGGTGGAGATTTTGATGTGATTGTTTGAAATTTCAGTTGAAGTTTGGAGTTTTTTTGTGAAGTGGTTGAAGATTTTTTTGTGAACTATTGTTAAGATTGTTTCTTGACCATCATGATAGAGTTTCTTATGTTGTTGAAGGTTTTCTACAACTATTGATTGCAGACCATACAATATTGGAGATCATTTGTGAAGAAGGTACTACATGGCTGGGCTGCACAAACCATAGAGTGTGAAAGTGGAGACAAAGTTCTCCCTTTTTGGAGCTGATTTCTGGTGGTATGGAGGCACCTAAGAAGTAATTTATGACCAACCTATTTCCATGTGAACTTTTGTAAAGACCCTTGCCCAAAAGGATGATTTTTTTACGAATATGCACAGTTTGACAATGCAAGCATGTTGTCAAACAGTTGGCTAGCTTGCTGGTCTGAGTTATTTTCAGTGGATATTTAGATAATAAATGCGTTTATTAAACCCAGCATATAATAGTTTCACCAATTGCAATTCCAGATTACGAATAAAATAAAGGAAACATATTGCAATACATAGTTTTCAAAGTATTTTCATCATTGCAATCTTTGAAATACAATAGTAAGTTTCCAACATTCGGTTTTAGAATATGACATCTATTTCTTACAAAATGCAACAGCGATCAATACAAATCTGACCTGGAAGATAATAAGATCAAACACAACACCTTATTTTCATCTTCACCCACTACAAAGGAATCCCACAGCTCCTTCCTAAATAGAGGAACAATAAGCATTAAGCTGAAGAATATGGTGATATGGTGAATGGGCCGATAAACCGATAAACTTCCAAGTCTAGCGCTACACTATTTTTGACTAGTCAATTCCCCAAATACCTACTTCACCCTCCAGATATGCAATCACTGACTCTCCAATTATCAAGTCCTTCCACAAGGGGGGTGGTAGAATATAACTCCTTATGAAGCCGCGCCTCCAATAAAGGGGTCACGATTGGTATTAAATATTCACGTCCCCCTCCTATAGTCGAAAAATATTATAGAATAGGGTGGCGACTTTGATAAAGGTGTCGGCCAATAATATGAAGCCTCTATCTCAATGCATCCATCAACCCATCATCAATTCAATATCAATACGCACTCATACACTACAACAATAGAAAAATTTTGTGGCTCTTCCCAACAACAATAGACAATAATAGACGACAGAAAATAATATGTATAATCATATCAATATCTCAATATGCATCGACTCCTTAGCATCATCCAACAATAAGATAGTAATACTCACTATTAATCACCCATTCCCTGCGCACAGTAATAACACCCGACCAAGTATTGGTCGAACGATGAACACCAATTATCTAATAAATACGATGATCTCCAAGACAATAATGATAATATTATAAAATGGCTGCAAATGAGACAAAATAGGCTGCCGGTTGAATATCAAATGTTTGTGGATTGATAATAATTTTCAATCCTACACAATCCCGACTTCCTTTTCCAACGACACTTTTTCACAAACCAATAAAATACTTCTCCAAGGTGATCGCCCGGATAGTGAATACAAAGAGGATTAGGCATCTATATTTTGCGATGGTCCATAATAATGATACGAATTTTCTAATGCCTTCGACCAATATCATCAATCAATTTGATGGCTTCAATCATCGACAATGAATATAATGAAAAAATATGAAGATCTCCAGAATTAATATCTACTTTTAATCGATCAATCAATTTGAAGTATGGATGCAATTGCCACTGAAATATTCGAACGTATTAATCTCTTGCAAATTCGTCTCTGGAGGAGACTCGCGAATTTGATCAACTGTGGCTAGGGTGGAATCGTTGCACCATCAAAACCCCAAACCTTCAGCCTGGAAGCTCTCAAGAAAATAAATGAAATAAACTCCAATCATGATAATTACATTCCCGAATGCACCTTATGTACCATCCTGTGAAATAACCGCTCCCAAATATTTGAATATTAACTTTAGGAGGGAAATAATGACTTTATAATATTTAAGTCTCACTTTAGTCACTTTATATAATAATAAATAATTAATATTATTCGTAATATTTTCTTTGAAAGAATAATATTAATCAATTAATAGTTAATTCCCTTAATTTAATTATTGGTTTATGGGAATGAAATAAACCAATAAAATATCCTAATCATCAATTGGAAGGGGAAATAACTATTACATTCCAAATTGTGAGGTTAGTATTTACTATTACTATATATGGTAAAAGTGAATGCGATGTAAATACTCGAGATGAATTAATGATGCTTGTACCTTGTTATCAATATGAATGTTATATCACTTGATGTTGTTTCATTTGATGTCCTCTCAGTTGATGTTATTCATGGTGAAATACTACATAAATGAAAATAGATGGTTAATGAATTATTGAATATTCTAACTTATGAGATGTTATGTATACTACTTATATTGTAATATATGACTTTCGAAAGCGTGTGTCATTGGATGCAGGTGTGTGAACCATTCCTCCAAGCGGAGGGGAAATATCACTCGGAAGAGGAGTTTGGTCAAGGAGTTTGGTTGAGTAATTGGTAAAGTGGACTATCTGAGCATACACACACTTCACCTTAGATTGAGTAAACCAAGTCAATTTTGTATAAGTTTAAGGTAAGTCATCCATAGCTTGTATGTTTTGCAAGTAGAGATCTTGACTGCTTTTGTATGTCTTATATGAGGTCCATCCTTGTGTTTGCTTACAATCATTGTGTTGGTAACATGAATGGATAGATGTATTGGAAGTGAGTATATATATACATGTGTATAGTATATACACGTATTCGTAGGTATAAGACATGTCGATACAAGCGTAAGTTGGCTAATGGATATACCATACGGATGTATCGATATGGTATACGTACGTATATGTGTACATAAGAGAATATACTGATATATGTATGTATATATGCACACATCCAGTAATGTGTGGATATTAATAATATTATATTATTATTACCTGATAAATTTACATATATAAATATATGTATGATTATACATATCGGATATGCTACTGGCTAATGATATAAATGTATATATATACATAATTATATATTAAAGGTTATATAAATATATTAAAGTTATATTAAAATATATATATATATATATATATATAAGAACTATAATTATATTTATATAATAAAATATATAACTATTTCCTAAATTAATTTAATATTAATTTATCTTATTTGGAAAATCAAATCATTGATTTAATTATAATTTCTCAATTTATGAAAATCGGATTATTATCTAAATTGATCTCATTTAGGAAATGACTTATTTTCCTAAAAATTAATATTTTCTTTTTTTTAAATATTAAAATGGAGCTATTCATATTTTATTTGATTTATAATGGAAATCAATATTTAAATATTTATCATCACGTACTTAGGAAATTCAAACTATTTCCTAAGTAATATGGAAATCGACCTTTCTTATTTCCATCATGAAATAAATCGAATAAGAAAGGACTTGACTAAAGTAGAAAGGAAATATTTGTTAGGATTTGAGAAATGCAAATCCACAGACCCCGATTAATACCTGCATGCAAAAGACTTGTCACAGAGAAAGAGACAGATCAAGACAAGGGTTTGGCTCTCACAATATGCAAGATGTATTCCAGAAAAATGAAATAGAGCATAAATAAAATACAAGAGATCGATCCTTATAAAAGGAGATCAAAACCTAAAAGGAAAACCTAACCCTAAAGGTGAGTGCATTTAATAATTAATATTAATTATTAAATGACTAATATGTGTGCAAGGCGAAATCTTAAGAGGAGAGTAAAGTTAATTAATTACTTTACTCTAACACCCCCCCTTAAGATAAGCAAGAGTGCAGCTACAGACTAGTGCAAGAAAGCAAAAGAACTACAGTGCAAGAAAGTAAAATTGGGTCCTCGGCAACTAGGCCTGATCAGGTACCCAAGTACAAGGAAATCTCTATGAAACGGAGAAAAGGAGAAAACCCAGTGGGAAAAAACTCCTCTCCAAAAAGAGATGCAAAAAGAAAGTACAAATGAAATGTCTCAAGAGACTCTCTCAAGAACATATGCAGATATACAATCAGATACCCCCCCATGAGAGAGAGTGGAGACTCCAAAGCCCCCCCAGAATGAGAGAACCCCTGTGCCAATGATCAAACCAATGTGTTGCCCCGGAGGAAGAAACAGATCCAATGGTCGAAGATGAGGAAATCCCTGGATGTGAGGTGAAAATGGAAGTCCTAGATGATGCGCACTGAAGAACGAAACATCAACATGAGTGTATGAAAAACAAAATGGTGAATCAAACAACTCAAGATGATCCTGAAATGGAATCTCCAATGAAGAAGGGATAACAGGTGTGCTGAATCTGTCATCTGTGAGGAAAGGAATATCCTCAGATATGGCCTCAACAATTGCACTTGATGGCTCGATGAGTGGAGCAACAATGTCAGTCACAACTGAAGAGGTATCCTGCTGAACAAATGTGATCTCAATAGGAGGAAGAGGTGTAGAAGTCTCAACACTAGTCTCATGAACAGATGGAAGAACACATAAGTTCAAGTGACCGAACTTCTCCTCAGATACTGCATGCTCTCTTGTAGAAAGAGAGGGAGATGGTGGACCAAAGTGTGTGAATGCATACAATCGGGAAGAATGATCAACTGTCCCTGTTGCAACAATGTTGCCAGTCTGAATGTCTCTGATGTGCACTGAATCAGGTGTGAACTCAACTGTCTTCCCTGTCCCACTGTGAGCAATCTGATAGATGGAGAGAAGGTTAGTGGACAAAGATGGAACACATAGTACATCATTGAATGTACCGTCATCAATATCAATAGAACCTTTCCCACATACACTCATATAAGTGTTATTACCCATCAATATGTGTGGTGAGGACGCAGCCTCGAAAGATGAGAACATGTCCTGAGAAGATGCCATATGGTGTGAAGCACCTGAATCCAGTAGCCATCTAGATGAATGTGAACTGGTGGTTGCACATAATGCATGACCCTTATGTGGGGCCTGTCCATCTATCTGGAATGATGGTGAAGAAGAAGACCCGCCTGAAGTAGATGAAGAAGAGTGATGAATATGGTTCTTCTCAAGAAGAGCTGTCAAATCTGAAACCTGTTTTGCATATCCATCTATCTTCTTCTCATAACACTTGGACTCATCATGTCCTAGCTTAGTGCAATAAGCACACTTAGGTCTATCTTTCTTCGATGATTCCCCCTTAGGAGAAGGTGAATCAGAAGTCTTCTGTGAACTAGAATCCTTCCAATGCTCTGTGGTCTGTGGTTTTTGTTTCTGCTTCTGCTTCTGCTTCCCCTGATATGACTGTGCTACCAATGCTTGGTGCGGTGATCCTGTGAGAGCATCCAACTGTGATATCTTAGCCTGCTCTCGTGTCAAACGATCACAAAACACCTCAAAAGAAGGCATGGTAAAACATGCACCCAAGGCATCCATAGTGGAATGGAAGGTAGATGAGAATATCTGAAAGTTCCCACGAAGTTTTGACAAAATCAGGTAAATACACTCTGTATCAGTCTTAACCTTACCACAACCCTGTAGAAGAGATCTTTGTTGTTTGAATTTCATCAGAAAGTCCTCAATGGAGGGAAAAGAATCAGGTACAAGTGAAGTCAACTCTGCCTCAATCTGCAATGCTCTAAACTCGTTGATAGTGCCAAAAAGTCCCTCAAACTTGGTCCAATAGGCCCTAGGTGTGAGACACCCTTCAAGATGAAACAGGAGACTGTCTGAAATGTGTAAAGCAATCAATCCCATAGCCTGATCCATATTGTTCCTGTGCTGCATAACCTCAAAGGCGCGAGTCAATGGAGGCTGAACCGCATCCAAACAGGACCATAACCCTCGAGACTGAAGAAGTGTCATCATGCGACCCTTCCAAGTGTGATAATTATGCGGTGTGAGAAGCTCAATAGATCTGTCGGCCATGCTGTGAACTGTGCCTCAACTGCTCTGAATGTGTTTTTTTTTTTTATTATTATTTAGTGGTCTTTCAGAACTAGACAGAAGATGCAGAAGGGGTTTGTTTGTTTTGTTTTGGTGTTTATAGATTCTGGTTTTCTGATGTAGATGACAGAAAGCAAGAAAAAAACACCCCCCCACAATGCAAAAATCCAATCCCCAGTACAAACTGAAAGCCAGAAAACAATAAAAAGCAGTAATTGGTATGAGACAAATCTCTGAGTACCTGAAGAATTTTCTGGTGAAATAAACTGCAGATCTGGAAAGAGCACAGAACCACCTTTCTGACGCCTATTCGTTTTCGAAAAACGGAGCAAAATTGAGCAAGTTATGCCCCTCGGAGTGCAAAAATATCATCTGACTTTGACTGCGAAAAACTGCATGCAAACTGAATATTTTTGAAGAAATTCATACACCATCAGAACGGGCTCGGAACCAGCTTTCCGAAAATATTTTGTTTTCGAAAAACCGAGTTCGTATGCAAAAGTTATGACCAAAATACCAAAACTGCTCCAAAAAGGTTTGAAGGTTAAGCCTGGTGGTCAGGCTAAGCTAGCATTAACCGCTAGCATTAACCGCTAGTTTTTAACCGCTAGCGGTTAACTGACGGCGGCGCCCATAACTCTGTGATTTTTAAATTTTTTTTTCGGATTGCGTGCCGTACCAGGCCGTACGACCCAGAAATGAAAAAATTTTGCCTCCCGGAGTCACTGTGTCCGATTTCGACGATTTGACAGTCGATTTAGGGGTTTTTGGGCACTCTGAATGCGATGGTGAGGTCCGTTTGGGTTGAAATTGCTCCAAAATTGCAGGTACGCTCTGGATCAGGAACCCTCAAAAAAACATCAAACCCTCGTAGATCTAACACCGTGAAGCCAAATTTGATGAATTTTATATCAAAATAGGGGTTTTTGGATGCTGCGAGCTCAACGGTGAGGTCCGTTTGAGCTCAAAGTGCACCAAAAAAATAAACCCCTATTCCAAATAAAAACTAGAAAACAAACACAGATCTGATGCAACCAAACCTAGATATCTAATCCTTTCAAAAACTGAACAAGCTGCAGCAGATCTGGCTCTGATACCATGTAGGATTTGAGAAATGCAAATCCACAGACCCCGATTAATACCTGCATGCAAAAGACTTGTCACAGAGAAAGAGACAGATCAAGACAAGGGTTTGGCTCTCACAATATGCAAGATGTATTCCAGAAAAATGAAATAGAGCATAAATAAAATACAAGAGATCGATCCTTATAAAAGGAGATCAAAACCTAAAAGGAAAACCTAACCCTAAAGGTGAGTGCATTTAATAATTAATATTAATTATTAAATGACTAATATGTGTGCAAGGCGAAATCTTAAGAGGAGAGTAAAGTTAATTAATTACTTTACTCTAAATCGGATTATTATCTAAATTGATCTCATTTAGGAAATGACTTATTTTCCTAAAAATTAATATTTTCTTTTTTTTAAATATTAAAATGGAGCTATTCATATTTTATTTGATTTATAATGGAAATCAATATTTAAATATTTATCATCACGTACTTAGGAAATTCAAACTATTTCCTAAGTAATATGGAAATCGACCTTTCTTATTTCCATCATGAAATAAATCGAATAAGAAAGGACTTGACTAAAGTAGAAAGGAAATATTTCGATTCATAAACTATTGACTTTATAAAGTCAGATTTTTAAATATTTGGAAAACTGAGTTTTCCGTGAATATGAAAATGGCGGAAGAATACATTCACGCGCCTCCTGTGAAGTGCGCTTCACTTGGGAGAATAAATCAACCAAGCTAAGAAATAGGGGTGACTCAGCTTGTGAGGAGATTAGGTATACTGAGTGTAGCCATGACCAATTCCTAAAAAGATGAATCATTTTCCTGTTGGCACCACTAATGCTGAGTTTCCTGTAGGTGGTGATTTCTCTTACTAAGTTGATTTATTCTTGTTTTGTTGGCTCAAAATGAAGTGAAATCACTTTTATTTTTGCTGAGTAAGGGGTTAGAAACCCGCCATGTTATCCTTGAATATTTCTAGGCAACGTGTTGTCATTTGCCATGCCTTCCCGTGAGGAATGCGCCGTTGTTCAAGGCTCTATATAAAGCCTTCCTTTGCTATAAATTATTCATTCAGTTTTCATTCGATTTCAATGTGGTTCCCATTTTGTTTCCATCCGGATTAACATTCTAAATATCATTCATTATGTTGAGCATTCTCATTCTCATTCATTAAGATTATTCTTTTTGTCAGTCATAGCAATCAATTTTTGGAAGTGCAATTAGGCACAATTCTAAGTTTAACCATTCCAGCTACTGGAAGTTTGAATTACCTAATTTTGAGTTTAACCATTCAAGCTGCTGGAAGTTTGAATTACCTAATTCTGAGCCTTAATCAGGAAAGCTGACCAGCTATGTAGTAATCTGTGAGAGCATTTTCTATGAGAGAAATATAGTAGGACAGAGGAATTTTGTAGCCTGGAAGTGCTGCAAGTGCAAATCTCATCATCATTATCCAAAGGAAAGCTTAAACCAAGCACGGTTAACTATTCTCAATACATTACATCTTTGATCTTTTGTGAAGTCTTGTTCAATATCTTGCTAGATAAATTAAGTTATTTTGCTGTTGTATGTTGTTTGCAATAGACTGTCCAAAAGCTTGCATTGAGTAAATAAGTCATAGATGATGCATGATTGTTAAAGAGAGTATTGTTTATCTTGAAGGTTAGATAATACATTTAGTATTATTGCTTTGCTTGTATGATCTCTATATAAGGAGAATATACGCTACCTTAGATAGTAATACTAAGATTGTGATGAGAGCTTGAATTCAAGCACAAGGTAGCCAATTAAGTTATTAGTTTAACTCAAGAAAGCTAGCTGAAACTCCTAGGAAATATTAATTCCCGTATAGGAGAGAATAGGAGAAGTACTTGCGATGCAAATTCATTCCAGTAGGAAGTACTTGCGATGCAGATTCTTTCTAGTAGGAAGTACTTGATTGAGGAATTCAACAATATTACATAAGGCACAACATAAGTATTTAATTATACTAGTGATGTAGGGACTTAGGATGTTTTATGTTGTATTCACCGTTGATATATAAGAAGTGAATGGTTGTTTTCTAAGTTGTGTTCTGCATTAAATTGTATGATCTCCATATAAGGAGAGTATTGTTTTCATTAGCTACTATATACTAGGATTAAGATGAGGACAGGAGTCAAGTAAATTATTCAGCTTTAGTTATTGGGTTAACTTAGGTAGGTTGAGCACTCCTAGGATAAAGATTTCCAGTATAAGAGGGGATATGTGAATTACTTAATTATGTTGATTCATTTCTAGTAGTACAAAATGATGTAGGATGTCTGAGGTATGGATTACCCATTAGAAGACAAAGACCTACACGTAGTGTAAGATAGCCCTAAGTCAAATCAACCCTGAATAGTGTATGTGACAGTTGACCCTTAGTAGAAATACTGTATGAAACACTTTGATCAAAGTAGTGTAATGTACCTACATCCTCTTAGACTGGGCGATGATTACACCGTCAGTTCACAATGATCCCGTATTGCATGCTAGAGCGAGAGTCTGTCGGATGCACAGGTTCTAGTTATGTAGGACACACCACCATGTTCAGTTGGTTAACAGTATCAGTTACTCTACCAATCTCTTCGTTGAAGGGAGGGCCATCTATCGAATGATAGATATGTGGGAGACCGCATTATAAGTCTGTGCTTGACGGAAAAGCGCCCGAGTGATGCTTCTCCTCCTCTGAAGGCTACTAAAGTACCAAGATTTGAAAGGCAGATTCTTGGACCTTCTTACTACTATTTGTTCTAAAGCTCATTGGAGCTAAGTTAGTTAAGGTATGTTTTATAATTACTTGTACTTGTGAAGTTAATGTAATGAAATAGAATCTTTATTGTAATTTTAATATGATATCATGTTCATATAGTATCAATAAAGGAAAGAAAAATTATATTGCAATGACTTGTTAACACGTTTATTTACTCTTTTTATGTACATTGGAAAAAAAAAAAAAATTACCGAAGCATCAGGTCATTACAATAACAGTCTTCCCTTCACAAAGATTGCTTGTCCTCAAGCAATGACAATCCAACAATCATCTGACTGATCCCAGGGTCCCAAGTCAACCTAGGAGATTTGTAGCACCATCTTTTGAAGACACTATCCTGCAAGGTGCCCAATATAGAAACCTCATGAAAACCTCCTATAAGAAGAGCAATCAAATATTGCACAAACTCAATCATCATCTCAGGAAACCGCTCTTCAAAAGAACCAAATTGAAATACCGTAGAAGTAAACTCCAGTAAGCCCACACTTGCTCCCTCATCCTCAACTGCTGAATGACAAAACAATATAATCCTAGGGTTCCAAGTTAGCTTCAAAAAGGTACCACTATGTTGCTGCTGTGCCAATTTGATCATAACTGCCTGACCATTGCACCTAGGCTGCATGGTCATCTCTTGGAACCCCAAAAAGTACTCATCATCAAAACCCAAGTTGAAATACCTAAAAGGGTTGAACCCATTACCATGAACCATATCCTACCAAGGTATCTCAATGAAGCTGATTTTTGCAAATTCATTGCCAAATGCGATCCTAAACATTAGAAAACAAAATCTGCTCAGCCATAAAAAATAAGACTCAACATATGCCCTTGTGACATCCCAAAAATGAAATAAACCAATTACTGTCACAACACTGAAATTTGCTAACCAGGGAATGCCTCTGTTGTCGCCAAATGAAAACATGTCATCGACACTTAATCCCCAAGTGTCAATGAAACGGTTTTGAACACACTAACACACCCAACTCACTACAATCAATATGGCATCGACTGAGGATATACTTATCAAAAACATAAAACAACTATAGTAACCATCACTCACCCAAGCGGAAGTGCAAATTAATTGAATTAAACCCAGAAGGTCTCTGTAATGTCCCTAATAGGAATATTATTGGTTTTATTCTAAATTACCAGTTTCCAAACAAATAAAAGATTTAGAGAGTACCTTAGTTTGACTTAATCCCTGCAAACAAGTCGGAATTCAATTACAATAATAACTTAACAATTAGGATAGCATCATTAGTAACTCTAGTAAATTTGCAAAACGGATTATGACCCCCTTTTGAGGATGCTCAATTGCGAGGGAAACACAAAAGAGGATGGTCGGAAGGGGTATCTCTATGGACCTCATGTGGCGCATACCATTCATATGAGGTGGCCCCTTACCCCATGTAGCGCATGCCATTCATATGGGGAGGCCAAATGAGGATCCCCCATCCTTCTATCTTCTTCCACTCCTTCGTGAACGACTCCTCTATATTGTTGTTCCATGATAAGGGAAGCGAGATTGCGAAAGGTGTCCTAGTAGCCAACTCCCCTAGGCCCAAGTGCAATACCCTCCGCAATGAAGGTCGTACCCCCTTGGCCCTTCGTGGGCTCATCTAGTCCCCTGTTCAGGTGGCATACCTAGAAGAGGCCCTCTCGCTATAATCCCTTGGCAACTCTCCCTTCTCCCATCGTGGAAAAACAATGTGCACATTAGACTAGCTAACTTTATATTTAAAGAATATATCCTTAAAACATGAAGAGTATATTATCATAAAATAGGCTAGTGCATGACCCATTAAGTGTACTTAAACAACTCACTATAATTCTACATAAGAGATCTTATCACAATAAATTAATTCATAAATCCGAACTATAAAATAATGGTGTTATCTACTCTAATTTGAATCATAATTCTATCAATTATAATTTAGAATCACAAATATGCTAACTATCCTCATGACTATGTTAAGTATAAAATGAAATCAAAACTGATTTATATCTATACCGTACTGATGCTAATTGTTTTGTTCTTCCTTTCTTATCATTTTTCTCATTGATGCCCCTCTTGTTTGGATTACTTGCCATATATATATGATCGGTCCTCCCAAAGACATGACTCTTCATGTCATCCCTTGGTGTCACTTGTACCTTCTAAAGTGTTGCGTCCTTTGCTCCTTTGACCAATCGTTGTTTGCTTTATTATTAATAAAGATCGTTATTTATACTTTGTTACTAGTTATTATGTCTTTGGCTAATGTTCACTGCTTTTTGTTTGTTTTATAAAGTCTTGATAGAGATCGCCGATTAGTCTTATGGGGGTTTATCATAGTATATGGTTTTGTATAAACATTATTATTATTTATTGTGATGTCCACTTATAAATAATATTAATGGTTCTTGTTAAAAATGATAATTGTATGGTAATTATAATTATAATGATGTTTGAATTGCAATATATATGTGTATATATTTGTTACGATAATTGTATTGATTATATTCTTGTGAATATTATTATTATGATATTTATAATTACTAATATTAATTATTCTATTTCATACTATGATATTCGTATTATAATTATAATGTTATCTATGATAATTATAATTATAATATTTAAATTGTGATTACTCATATTTATATTTTAATATTCATTTGACTTTGTTATTTGTATTTTAATATTTCATATTTGGTGTTACAATTTCAGGGGACATGACAGTCTCCCACCACCGACTGCACTATAGCCTGCAAGAGCTGAAAATCTATCTGTCCATCGACTGAAATCACTATCAACAGTGCGGAAAAGCAAGGGCAGCAATAATCAATATGAAATCCCTTTGAAAACATAGGAGTCATGTGTATGAAAGTAGCTAAAAAGTCATTTCCTATGACTAGATCATCTCTGCCAATCAATGCAAACAACCAAACACTCCACTGCAGGACTGGGAATTCATACAAACTCACTTGTGTGTCAAGAACTGAATTCCTATGTAAGTTGATTGGAAAGTGAACAATGGTAACCACTCGGAAATTTTGCCCACAACTTTGATCTTGACTCAACACCTCATTGCTAGAAATTGTACCTAGATCCCAAATCCTAAAATCAACTTCAATCTCCTCATTGAAATCAAAAAAATCTCCATCATCCAACTCGAAGAGTGGATTGGCAAATGTCAAATCAACATTCATCCCAAGAAGTGGGTTATCAATCAACTGAAAATTATCATCAAGCTCAACCCAATCTTCCTACTGATCCAAACTCCCATTCTCTTATTTGTTGGGACAATGCAATAAATCAAACTCCTCATGAATGCAATCAAGTTCTTCCACTACTTGTTTGATCAACAACCAAAAATTTGATTTTTTGCTTCTAGAAGAGACATTTGAACATTCTTCAAGGAATCCTTAGTTCACTAAGCCTCACTATAAGCTCATCGACCTTAGCCTGGTTTCACTGTATAAATTTAATGCCTCATTAGCAATCTTGGTTTCACTGTATAAATTTAATGCCTCATTAGCAATCTTGGTAGCCATATCTCTGTCATGGATCATGTGCAAGTAGGCTGTTTTAATTTCCTCCATAGTTTTCTTCATTATTTGCAAATCAGCAAGGGAAATATTAAGCTCGTTTTGACCTCTTGGTGCTTTTTGAATTATGTTTTCCACATGCCTATGTGTACTATCTAGTCTAGATAAAACTTGCATTTCATTTTTAGTGGACACCACAAATTTATTCTTACAACTTTCCTCATGAATTACAAGTTCTTGCAAGTTTAATGTACTATTGTTATAATTTGTGCAAAAATCAGAACTTCCTACATATTTGTCACCGATGTCTCCACGGTTATCCCAAATCTCATAAACCTCTTCTTTACCATTTTGATGAAAATGTTCAGCATTAGATTGGGGATCTACATCAATAGGTCCACTGTCTTTGCTCAGAATCAGCACCATGCCCTTGATCTGAAATTACATTAGTGAACTCATAACAATCAACTGCTCCACTAGAATCATCAAGGAAGACATTAGACTTAGAATCACCATTGGATGAATCCGAAACAGGATCCAAGGCTGTTTTTGAGTCCTTTCCTTCATGCACAATCGCATCCACAATAGCTGCAGGCAAGTCCAAAGAATCACCTCGAGGCTCTGTCACATAGTCCTCATAAGTCAAGGCACCATCCGACCCAAAGAAGTCACTATAGGTACAAGAGCTATCTACAAAAAATCAGAAGGTGACTGCTCAACAAGGCTCAAACATTCTTCTACTCTTTTCAATGTGACCAAAGCATCATCCCTGGGTTGAGATAGGCTACTGAACTTAGTACCTGATTCGTAGAGTAATCTTGCCAACCATTTTCTATCTTCGGTTTCCATGCTTCAAACTGAAAGTTAATTTTCTCAATTACCCAAAGGCTAGCAAGAACTATGGCTCTAATACCACTGTAATGACCCTTGCCCAAAATGATGAAATTTTTACGAATATGCACAATTTGACAATGAAAGCATTTTGTCAAACAATTGGCTAGCTTGCTGGTCTGAGTTATTTTCAGTGGATATTTAGATAATAAATGCATTTATTAAACCTAGCATATAATAGTTTCACCAATTGCAATTCCAGATTACAAATGAAATAAAAGAAATATAGTTTTCAAAGTCTTTTCATCATTGCAATCTTTGAAATACAATAGTAAGTTTCCAATATTCAATTTCAGAATATGACATCTTTTTCTTTACCAAATGCAACAAAAATCATTAGAAATCTGACCTAGCAGATAATAAGATCAAACACAACACCTTATTTTAGTCTTCACTCACTACAAAGGAATCCCACAACTCTTTCCTGAATAAAGGCATGATAAGCATTAAGTTGGAGAACATGGTGAATGGGCCGATAAACTTCCAAGTCTGATGCTGCACTATTTTTGTGTAATAACCCACCCTTGATTTTTTCAAATTTGCACCCGTTAACCTTAGCCACATAGTAATGATAATCAACTGAGTAAGCAACCCTCCACTTCTGATCACCCAAATCCCCAATGAGGGTAAGGTGAGAGCACACGGTGAGAAGGGGATCTTTGCATTAACTGGAAATCAAGCTAACTGAATGCAAACACCTTCCACTTTTTGATCACTTAGATCCCGATGTGGGCAAGGTGAGAGCATATGGTGGTAAGGCTTACAATAATTGAACTTCTAAGCAAACCACTACTTCAATGGGGTGAATAAGCAAACCAAATGCATGAAGGGAAATCATTTGCTTATTCAACAGGAATTACAACAAAGAAGATAAACGCTTGGCGGCAAACTGACCAATCCAAAGTAAACATTAGGAAAACTAAACTCAACCACTTATCAACGTGAGTAGCATATAACATAAGGAAGCTCAACCACTTATTCAACAGTAGCACCACTTGTTCAGTGGGGTAAGTAGCAATGCAAATACAAGAGCGATCACCAATGGTACTATGTGATGACCTCTACCTGGAAGTTTAACACTACCCTTAAATCCTTTGGTGTTCCAAAATCTTATACTGATTTTATCAAGTGAGGATGTATTTATTTGTACAAGTTGGTATGATAACTTTGATAGGATTTATAGGCAACTTTTGTAAATGTTAGAAATAATTAACAGAGCATTACAGTTCATAGAAAATTACAGTCATTATACATGATGCAATGACAAATCATATCAAGTATTCTAATTCATGCAGGAAAGTGTATTTCTTTTGATTCAAAGACAGTTGTACAAACATACATGAGAGCCTTCTATCAGTAACATAAATATAAGAGAAATGATTCCAGCAAGTATTAATGAGAATATAAACTTCTGCTAGAGCCCGATAATGAGTTGTTGTTAGTCCAGCGTCCAAGATAGCCTCCATCCTCCTCTACCGTATTTTGAAGTTCTTCACTTGGCAAGTATAATTTAGGAAGGGCACCAACGATTTATACATATAGCCACGGATTTGCTAGTGGACTTTGAAGAAACTCCAATAAACATAAACGAATATAAATGCTATCAGCAACACAAAATACGACTCTGAGATAGTTAACTTCCGCTCTGATAAAAAAGAACGGTGCCAATGATATTTGGAACGCACTAGTGATATAAGTGGCCCGATATCAGGACTCGAGAATGACTCTGTTGAAGACTATATTCGCCAACACATTCTCAATGTTACAAGTTTGAAATAAGAGACAATGAATGCTAGACGAATGAAACACACGTACCACTATTGATATTTGAGAGTTGCCTGTTACGATTACCGTTCAGGAATTAACCATTCCACCATATTCATACTAATAGCAAAACATCGAGCCCTTTGTTTATGTTGTCGTATTGACTAAAAGACTGCAAACAAACCATGTCTAGGTTTCGTCCAAGCATGGCTAAGGATGTTGAGAGTTGCCATTCTCAAAACCTCTGAAGATTGAACTCCTTATGCTGCTTATCTTCCCGTGATGATCAAGATTTCTACCATTACTCCTTTTAACTCCGCCACCTTTTGGTTGGCCAAACCAATTTATTCAAATCCAAACAACAGTAAGGGAAGTAACTATAGCAATGATGCCCTCAAGGCAAGATGCACAACCTCCCTGGAGGGGTGACCAGCTCCAATAAATTCAAATCACCTTAAGAAAAATTACAAACCCTGAGCAAGGGGCATCCAAAGACAAGGAACCCAATGATCAAACACCCACAAAAAGTTATGCCCTCCTCCAAACAGCACGAGCATAAATGTTGGTTTTTCCTAGATGAAAATGGTACTGCTAGCAAGCATAAATCCTCAGAGAAGCACTCCTAAAACACTCCAAACCTCTACACAAATAGTTATCATACCAAAACATAGCTAGAAGTCATCATAAGTAACCAAAATTGAAAACAAACCATCACCAATAAGCTCCAATGGTGATTGCTAAATGCAATCACACTCCACCAGCTAGGGATTATCTCTCAAATCCAAAACCAACAACCTAAAGAGGGTTTTCGTCCTCTAAAGATTCGGGAAAGAACACTTTGGTTCCAATCTGGCAACATAACTTTATCTCATTGCATAATCAAAATGAGAGCAAGACAAAGATATAAATAAGACTTTAGACCAAGAAGTTCAAACTCCTTTTCCCTCCAAAAGGGATGCCCTCCTTGGGAAAATAATATTTAATTTAAATTTCACTTTAAACCTTCATCTTGGGTGTCCACTTTAGCCAAGGCAAAAAAACATCTTTTAAAAACAACTTAAAATTACCATGTCTAGGCATGAGGGTCCAAGGGGCCTTTTTAAAACTTTATAATTTATAACTTAAGTTGCCAAACTTGTCTTTTCAAACTCCAAGGATGGTGGAAGCACTGAACTGCCAAAACTGATAGAACTCATCAACTGAAAATGCCACCCCTGCAAAAACTGGAAACCCAATACTGAACTGCAACGAGGACCACTGCCAAAAATAACAATTACTAAAAATAGCATATTGCTAAAAATGGTGTGTCCAAACACAAAATAAGCCCAATCTGAGATACAGTTATGATTTACCAAAAATAGTAAGTGCTAAAAATAGACACTGTTAAAAATAGCAATTACCGCCCCCCAAGGATCTCACAAAACCCATAAAAACTTTTTTGGAAATCATCTACAATTACCCCCTGAAAGTGTTGGTAAAAAACCTTCAAGAATCTTGCAATCCCTTGAAACACCTCTGAATACCAATCTTTACATCAACCAAACCCTAGCTAAGAATTCCAATCTTTACAACACCCAAACCCTAGATAAGAATAGTTTGCAAAAGTTATGTAATGGACAACCCCGAATCTTTTTTTTTTATTTCTAACTGTTGTTTGAAGGGTTTCTGAGTTTGATGAATGAATGAATGAAAGATTTTAATGACGTCCACGAGACTAAACAGTCTATGGGACCGAAACAAACAGCCTAATTCATCATCAAGCTCTTTTCCAAGTCGGATCTCCTGCTGCTAATTTTGACTAGAAGGCTGGCCGTCTGGTTGATCTTATCCTCCTCAAATAACTGCTGCATATTGTCCACACTTAAAGTATTTGTGTACAAGATACGGATATCTTCATAGGCCGTGCATTCCATGACAAAGTGCCATTCCGTCTCTACCTCTCCCTTATTACAGAATATGCAAGTTCTTTCTTCCCAAATTTCCTTAGGTATCTTCCACCTACCGGTCTCACACCTAAGATGGTGCGACCCTGTCCTCAATTGAGCAATCAACAACCTCGCTTTCCCTTTAATAGCTGCACCTAAATAGCTTTTCTCACCATGATCCTTTGTCAGGTTAAACTCTTTGATGTAGTATGCTTTTTTTCGCCCAATCTGATTCAACCACATGGCAATCCTGAATTTTTCCCTCACATAGTTTTTTATTTCTCTATTGGTGCTAGGACACTCATGTAACTTAATGTCCCACTTGTTCAACCACTTGATGTTTTGCTTCATCCAAGTTTTCTTTCTATGATCTAGCACCTCCTCCATAATCGTTTTAGGCCACCTGTGGTTATCCACGATTGTTTGTGATTCTCATGTGCCAAACATGGTGTGAACGTGCCCAAAGATATATTACAGATATGCAATACTAACACTTGAAAACATGCTAGAAAGAGATCATTTTCAGACTAAGAATGCTCAAATTTATTAACAAAATATTCAGAGATTACATTGTATTTTCAGACTTCTTAAACAATTAAATCAGACTCAGAAATGTACGTTTTCAGACCTGGAAATGGTGTTCTAACAGAAGATTACACTTTTAGGAATTGCTTTGTAACATCACCAGCAAAGGGCTTCAAACACCATTGGCTTATCACCACACAATGTCCTTTCCAATGCCCTTAAAGTGCAGATTTCTGAACATCGACATGCAGACCCAGAAACTTCTAAAACACACCAAACTAGGTGGCTAGTAATGAAGGGCGATTTGCTCCATAAAATCAATATTGGCTCTAAAAGTTCATGTGAATATATATACTGAACCGCCTTGACTAGGAGAATGCACAAAACCAATACCCACATTGCACATAAAATCAAATAATGAGTTGTGAACCAAAAACCAGGTTCAGGTCCAAATGCTAAAGTGCCCAAAAAATGATGAAACCACTCCCAAACTCCTTGAAATCCACGCCAAAACGAGAGTATGCAACCACAAACCAAAACCAAACTGAAACTCATCAAAAGTAATCGAAGATCTTCATTTTAAATGCCTGTAAACTGCAACTTGAAGCCTAGATTGTGACTCTTGGATGGAACCACACCTTCACTGGCTAGGGAAAGTCTTGCACTACCGAAACCAATCCAAGATGTCAAGGGTTTTCATCCTCAACACTCACTTTCGCCGATATCTCCTTATGCAACCAAAATCATCCATAACCAAATGAGAGCCAAAACTCAAATTTATAAAGCGAGGGAAGGATTAGAGCAACTTGCATTTGAGTTTGAATACATTTCCCTCTCATTTCACTTTATGAAATGTCATGAAATTACCCCAAGAGGAGTATCCAACTTTTTGCCTCCAAAATTCCACTTTTGATTTTTAATTTAAAATTGACTTTTAGCCCAAACTAGGCATCCCACCTTATGGGGCATAACATTAGCTTTTAAAAATGATAAATAAACCTCTTTTCTAGGCATCCATTTGAAATACATGGCCCCTCTTTTAAAACAACGTTGTGCAACTAGGCCAATGGGTCTGCTCATAAGGAAACTATTTGCACTTTTGTAGCCTTCTAAAATGACTTAAAGTTATCACTTAGGCACCAAGCTACTTTTTAATGTCCCCTCCGACCCTTAAACTTTAAATTATAAAGTAACTTTATTTTAATTCATTTTCGAAGAGGAAAGCAAATATTTAAATATTCCAACCTTAGCAACCAAGAGCCTCAACTGAAATAATGTTGTTGAGTAGCTTGACCGGGTCCAGCGTCTAAAAATAAACTTACTATTTTTAGTAAATACGAAAATAGTAAAAACATGAAAGACACAAGTTTGAAAAATAACTGCTATGCCAATGAGCTCACTGTAGACAATAAGTCACTAGACTAGTCCCCTGCTAAAAATAGAAAACCATGCCTAAAACATTGAAAAACCCCACAGTAAGGACTAATACAAGGCATTAAAGCTCATCGAGCAACTTCCACACATTGCCCAAACAGGAAACCCTACACTGCTCTGCCTGCTGAACTAGTTACTAAAAATAGTAAGTGTGTCAGAACTAGACTAGTGTGAAAGAGGACATCGAAATGGGGGCATTACAGTCTGCCCTTCCCAAAGATTGCTTGTCCTCAAGCAATGCTAGTAGAACCATACAACCAACAATCTGATCCACACTGAAACCAAAAATGATCCCATGGTCCCAAGTAAATCTAGGAGGTCTATAGCACCATCTGCTCAAATCTTTGTCCTATGGGGTACCAACACATGAGACCTCCTGAAAACCTCCTGTAAGAAGAGTAATCAAATACAACGAGAACTCAATCAACTCCTCAAAAGAATGCACCTCAAGAGAACAAAATTGATGTGCCACAAGAGTAAGCTCTAGAAAATTAACACTAGCTCTCTCATCCCAAATGGTAGCTGCACTACAACTTAGTGTGATTCTCGGGTTCCAAGTGAGTCTCAGAAAGGAACCACCATGCTGAAGCTGCGCCACATCGATCATAACTATCAAATCAAAGTGCCCATATTGCACTCTCCTACCCTAGACCTCCAAAGAGTAAAAATCATCAAGCCGATACTGAAATACCTGAAAGTATCGAAGCCAATGCCAAAAAAATTATCCTGCCAAGGCAACTCAGAGTAGACTATGTCAACAAACTCACAACTAATCACAATCTTGGTCAACATTAGAAACACCCTGCTCAACCATAAGAAATTAACCCCATCATGACACCTCATGATGCCCCAAAGAAACAAGTCAATCTCAACTATATCACTAAAATCAACCAACCAAGAAATGCCTCTGTTGATGCAAACCGAAATCATAACATCAACACTCAACCTCCAAGTGTCAAAAGAATGGTCATGAACACACCAGCACACCCAAACCAATGCAATCAAAACGACATCATCTGAAATAATGCATATCATCTCCAAAGAAACAAGTCAATCTCAGCTATATAACTAAAATCAACCAACCAAGAAATGCCTTTGTTGATGCAAACCGAAATCATAACATCAACACTCAACCTCCAAGTGTCAAAAGAATGGTCACAAACACACCAGCACACCCAAACCACTGCAATCAAAACGACATCATCTGAAATAATGCATATCATCTCCATGAAGTAACTGCAGTAAGTGTCACTCACCAAAGTGGAAATAGTAAATGAATGAACTGTGCTCGGAAAAACACTCTCAGCCAATTGTCCCAAAGCCTACCCAAACTCAAAATCAGTCTACTAATCAAAATATCATCATAACCAACGAAAGAAAGTAAGGGCAGCAGTAATCAAACTCAAATCTCACTGAAAACATAGGAGAGATGAGTATGGAAGTAGCAATAGAATCATCTCCTAGGATCAATTCATCACTGCCATCCAGACTCAACCATGAACTACTCAACTGTTGAACTAAAGAAACCATCCAACTCATCTACATATATGAATCTGAAATCATATGCAAGCTAATCAGAAAGTGGGCAGCGATACTAATACTAGAAGTTGACCCACTACTCCAATCCTGAGACAACACCTCATGTCTAGAAACTGCACTAGGGTCCCAAGTCTTGTAATCAAATCCACTCGCATCACTGAAATTGTTTGGGTCTCCGTCATCCAACTCGAAAATTGGATTGTCATGAGTCAAATCAGCATCCCATTCAAATAAAGGATTATCATACAACTGATGATTATCCTCAACTCCCAAATCAAACCAATCCTCCTGATTTTTTTGGACAAGGGGCAAGATCATACTCCTCCTAAATGATATCAAGCTCCTCCATTACATGTTTGATCTCATTAGCCCTTTCTTTGTTCTTCTGCTCTATAAAATGTAGAGCCTCATAGAGTTGATCGCCCCTTGGACACTTTCCAAAGCAAGTTTTCTAGAGTTAAGCTCAATGGTGAGCTCACTGACCTCTCCCCTTAATTGCTTAGATGTAGACAAGGTTTCATCTGCAAACTTGGTGGCAATATCTCTATCATGCATCATGTGTAAGTAAACAGTTTTAAATTCTTCAATAGAGCTCTTCATTGTATGTAAATCAGAAAAAGAGATATTAAGCTCACTTTGTCCCATTGGTGGTTTTGAATTAAGTTTTCCACATGCATATGTTTGTTGTGCAAACTTGATAAAATGTGCACCTCATTTTCGGCGGATACCAAGAGTTGTCTCTTCCTATCATGATCAAACATGGGTAACAAACTGCTGTTATGTTGCATGTAAAAATCAGAACTTTCATACCTGATATCAAAATCTCCATGGCTGTCCCAAATTACTTGTACCTCTCCCTGATCATCCTCAAAAGAAGATTGTGAATCCAAACCAACAAGGCTGCTAGGTCCATGCTTAAGATTAGCTTCATGCAAGATGAAATCAGATTTGTTCTCAAGTTCAAGAACATCATCAATGTCATCTATGCCATCATCCTTGCATAACTATGGAGTTGAATTGGGAACAACACTATGGTCAAAAGAAAATTCATCCCAAACAAGTTCCTTGTCATTCTTAGGTGCCATCACACCTAGATCCCATGTGTTAAGAGGCTGATTGCTATTTTCACTTTGCTTCTCCTGTGATGTTGTCTCTTTGAATAAATCATTCTCCAACTCATCACTATACATGTCAACACACAAATCTCTCTCCACAAATTGGTCCTGGAAGTCAATACCAAAAATAGCTACGTCTTCATCTCTGTGCACATCACTATTCGCTGTTTTGGAAGCCTCATCTATGTTGCCTTCAACAATAATATCATCCAAAGGTGTGTTATTGATCTCAACGTTGTTAACCATGGTACTAGTGTCTATAGTTTCACTGGATAGCTCTAGAGATGAATTAAAGGTTGTTGTCATGTCCTTTCCCTCATGCACAATCTCACCAATGGTAGCCACATGTGTGCCAGAGAGGTCATCTTGGGTTCCTGCCATACTTTATCTGCATGCTAGCTTTGTTGTATTGCACACATCCTCAACATGAGCAGACACATGCACCATCATAGAGTCACTGTTAATAATTGGTAGCATCAGTCAGATAAAGGACTTGGATCGCTATTTAAACAAGTAATAAGTTAAATAAAGAGACACGCCCCTTGAGTCGACATGTCTCCACTTTGTGGAGACACATCCACTCATGGGACATGTCTCCCACATTGATATTTATATTCACTCCTTCACTTGAATAACATGGAAATCTATAGATGTTTTACTTGTGAGGATCGACCTTCAATAAACTAGAATTTAATCATGGCATTAACATGGTATCAAAGTCGGGTTCGGAAAAATTCGATTAAATTCTTGATCTTCGGGTATGCGAGGAATGAGAGAACTGAGGATGCGCAGACTATTTGATCTAATATGCATAATCAAAATTTGATTTCTTGGACATCGAATCCGTGTTGGTCCTGGAGCCCTTTCACTGCATGTGCACCCAGAATACTCTTGAGTCCATTCAAAATTTGACCTCGGCTAGCTTGGAGCGCCCCATTTCTGGTGCGACTTAGTGCATTCCTTATTAGTGAAGTGTCTTACGGACTGTTCCTAAATCCGTTCCTAAATCGATCGCGGGCCTTGGAGATTCACGCAAGACATACAACTCCGCGAATGTCGTTTCACACAAGACATCCAACTCCAAGAATGTCGTTTCACGTAGGACATCCAACTCCAAGAATGTCGTTTCATGTAGGACATCCAACTCCACGAATGTCGTTTCACGCAGGACATCCAACTCCACGAATGTCATTTCACACAGGTCCCAAGATCGTAATTGATAATGATGTCTGGCAAAATGCAACTATGGTAAAGATTATTGCTTTGCGGGTGGACAGTGCAAATAAATACGACATTCTTTTGGTGGTTGTGCAGGTATTGGTGGACTTGAACCTTAATGTGAGCAAGGCATATGTAACCTATGATGGCAGGAGTTTGACGGACGTTTTCATGTGACAGACGCCAATGGCAACAAGCTTACAGGTGATGGGGTACATTGAGAAGGTACGCTCTGGTTACTATTGGGGGATGGCATTAATTTTGAAGGCATAAATTGGTTCCTATGCCAAGTAAGGATCGGCGACAGAGGAACAAAGATAGCGCCAAAGTCGTCTCTCTGATCTGCAATCGAGAGACTCCTATATATCATCTCCATTCACGAGCATACACAGGATCATATATTCTGGGATATGCTGAGTTTGCTCATGTGGTGAGCCGAAGTCATTTGAATGAAGTCGAAATCGGGGAATATATAATGTTTATCTGTCAAATTATCTCGAGCACTGTCGGGTGTGATCATTGGTGCATAATCTGTGCTAGTGATCAATGTCCGAAATTATATCAGGTTTGAGGAGAATTCGAGTTGCCTAATACGAAGGAATGCATTGAGCCCAACATCTTAATTAATTCTATAGTTGCGTTTGATCCTGATATTCTAATAGTTGGGATTATAGGAGGCTGGTTGTATTAAGCAGAGTCAGCAGCCAGGTGCAAAATTAATACAGATCTCGGGATAGATAAATGCAGACTTGAAAAGCATGTTGATTTCATCATGACAATAAAGATCGTGCCTTCTCTTGAATAAGTGATCTCTGGGATGAGATCCTTTGGAGTCACTTTTCATTCATTGTGAGATGTTCATACTAGTTGTGAAAATTTTGAGTGACTCAGAGATGATAAGAGAACTGCAATTTCGTTGTGATTGGATGGGCACATCGATACCATTCTCTATGTGCATGGACTGTGATGGTGCCTTGAGGGGCCTGGTTCTATGTTAAATATGTTGGCTGCATAATGTGTTTGAGAAATCTGAGTTGAACAGATTGACTCTTGTTGTGCTGAGATTAGCTCTTTCGAGAGGAGTAAAAGATGGAAGAAAGATATATCAGAATCAATAAAGATAAGTTCTATTACTTCTTTATTTTTGATCTTTTGATACTTGCTACATATTTCACTTATAGTTTGATTCTTATATATAAACTATTATTAATCCTTTAAAAAGTGAGTTTGAATGAGAAACTATTTCAAACCCTTGTTGTCTAAGATTACCTGAACATCTTGATAGAGAAGTCACCATCAATACTCAAAGCAGAAGTATTGACACATACGTATGTTGCAATCGAAGCCAAGAGTTTGCATTGAGAGCAGCAACGATCGACGCCACTACAAAGGGCAGAGAGAGCAAATATTGTGATCGTTGATATAAATTCCTCATTTTTGCATACAGGATTCTAATTTTAATGAGATAAGTATTGCACGGTTGAATAATGTTCATGAATTGTTATGTAGTTATTAAATCATGCTATAACATTAAGACAATCAATCATATAAGCTTCTAGCAATGGTATTTTTGTTTGAGATAGTTGAGTTTCATGAATTGTTAGTAATCTCTTCTTAATGTTTTTAGGACGAATAAAGAAGTGTAAGAGATTGCTTCCAAGAAGAGCTTGATGCATCCTGTAGGTTGAAAAATGGAGACACTGCTTGCAACCATGAGATTGTGTGAATGGCTGAAGATATCTCTTGAAAAGAAACCATTAACCTTCAGAGGGAGCAAACTTATTCATAATAGAGTGGTCTGGGATAAGGTTGAAGAGAACAGCCCTGAATCTCTACAAAGGTGTGAGTTGGAAACCATTTCTCTAAAACAAGTATTGCGGACGATTTTAGACAAGGTTAGGAGGCTGATGCAAGTACTTAGAGCTTCAGAGGGAGTCACATCATCACTTGTTGTAATGCATAATTCTCTGAGATAGAGAGATATGAGGTGAAAGCCCTTGTTCATCTCTGAGACTAAGATGAGGCGTCATGTTTATAGACTCCATGAAGACATCACGTTGAGAGACTCCGTGACAAATATGCAAATTGAAGAAAGCCCTATATGGACTTAAACAGGCCCCCAGAGCCTGACATGAAAGAATTGATAGCTAACAGGAACAGATCAACTCATTGCTCAAGGAAAGAAGGATCTAACTTTAGAAGATCCCCAAGCACCCACAGTGTGGCTTAAGGGGGGGTGTTGGAAATAAGCCACACCCAGACTAACGATGGGCTGGCCACAAGGGGCCAGTAGCTCAGTTGATAGAGCACTCCAGCAGCAAATGGAAGGTCCTAGTGAATGTTCTAAGCCAGTTCATGTGTGAGCCAAAGGAAATTCACCTTATGGCTGTAAAACATATATTGAGATATCTTCAAGGCACTATTGGATATGATTGGGCTAGGAGTGTATCTGATCGGAAAAGCACATCAGGATGTTGCTTCAGTTTAGGATCGGCTATGATCTCTTGGATCTACAGAAAACAGTCTTCAGTGGCATAAAGCTCGACAAAAGCTGATTACATTGCAGCCTCTATGGGGGCAAGAGAAGCAGTGTTGCTCTGGAAAATTGCTTATGGGACTCTTTGGCGAACCCTTGAATCCTACTATCATTCATTGTGATAATCAGAGAGTTGCATTAAGCTCTCTGTAAATCCAATATTCCATGATAGATCTAAGCATATTGAGACCCCCTACCATTATGCAAGAGACATGGTAGAAAGGAATGTAATCCAATTGGAGTATATTAGTACAAATGATCAAACTGCAAACATTCTCACCAAATCTCTTTCCAAAGTCAAGGTTGAACACTTCAGGAAGAAACTTGGCATGGTTGAAATGTAATTTGATATTATGTTTGAAATTCAAATTGTTTAGAAGTTGTACTAATATATTTGTTGGCGTAAAAACTAACACCTCTGGAGTGTGAGTTTGTACGGACAGCTATGCACACTACGTAATGAGTGCTCTTCAAATTAGGAGGGGAAGCTCCCTTGTTGTGCTAGAATGCATGAAATAGAAAACTAAACTAATGTCCTATCTTTTTGTTCTCAGCTGGTAGAGGCACAAGGTTAAGAAAACCTAGAACGTTGCAGCTAAGTATTTTCTGGTTTCGCAGATCATCTAACTACAACTAAGCTAACTTCTTTAAATCTATCCAATTTCCTCAAGAAACAGAGCATGAGGAAATGGAGCAGGAATGTATTGTACGATAAACTCCAGGTGCGGGCTCACAACATGAAGGCAAGGTAGGCGCAACTATTTGCTAATCCGGGAAGAAGTTTATTAAAACAAACAAATGAACGGTAAACCTGGTACAGCTTCACAACATGAAGGCAAGGTAGGCGCAACTATCTGCTTGGCTGAATGAGTCTACTATAACACACATCAAACGATAAGCTTTAAGTACAGTTTCGCAACATGAAGGCAAGGTAGGCACAACTATTTGCTCTTCTGAATAGGCTTATAATAAACAAAACAAAAGGTAAGCAACTGGGACAGTAGATTGTATAGACGCAACACGCATGCAATAACGATCAAACCAGCAACCCCATTTAACTAAGGTCGAATAAACACCATGACAATAACATGAAGGCAAGGTAGGCGCAGCAATTTATTATAACAGCAATTACTCTTTGAACAGATACAATAATAGCAATACTACAGGCAAGGTAGGCGCAGCATGTATGCTATCAAGCAAAAGTTCTAATTTACAAGGGTGAACCAATCTTGAGAATAGGCATGTTGCCGACAACGCAGCAATTCTCTATCACCAGGAAAAGCTAATTACAAATGAGCTAAAAGCTCTTATTTATAGACTTCAAGGTGTAGGCAACCCTAAAATCACCTTGAGTCAACTACAGTCTTGCAAGACATGCAAGATCTTATTCTTAAACCCTAATTGAATGAAACTATACAGTTAACTGGGAAACTATCATCAGTTAACTGAAACATCTAATCTAAATGGACAATGTGCAAGCATGCACGTCCTTATTGAAAGCAAGTTAACTGGAATGCTATCATCAATTGACTGAAAAATCTAATCTAATCTCCAAGTGTACGTAGATGTTTCCAAGAAAGACATGCATGCAATGTATAACAACCAGTTAACTCGGAAAGAAGCCTCGAGTTTAACTCCTGTGTCTAATGTCTATCTTGGAAAAGGTGGGACGCCTTGAACTGAAGTTCACTGACCCTGATCTCGAGCAAGTAACCCCTCCACGAGGTTAGTGACTGCATCACCATCTAGAGGTCGTCACATGTCTCAACTGTCAATTCACTGCTTCTTAGCAACTCAAGCAAAACTGAAAATCTCTGCATACTTAAACTGGCCCTTCACTGGCTGGTAACTATGGCGGCTTTGTAACTGAAGTGATGGCCACTGTTTCCTCTGCAGCTTGATGTTTCTCACGTTTTTCATGCTTATCAACCCTCTAAACTGGCCTTGGAAGACAATCAGCTATACGAGGCATAAAACCATGTGGACTTGAGTGACTACGCTTGTCAACCTTTCTGATGCGCTTGATACAAATCAATGTCAGCTTTTCTGATGAAATCATGAATTAAGACTGACATCGTCTTGAATTCGATTTGTGTGAACTGCATCCGGAAAAACTCGCCTGTTGACTGTGAACACAGCTACTTTCTGACAACTTCTCCGGAAAACCAAAAATCACTCTAGATAAGGCTAAAAATAGCCTGTCGAAGGGCAATTTTCACAAAATATTCTGAGACGTGGGTTTTGTGTAGAATCAAATTCTAAGATGACCCACAATGTCAGAATTTTGAAAAAATGTGATTTAGGCCCGCATGCAAAAGGTTTTCAGTTGAGATCTGAGGGGCTGTGAGGACATTTTTCCCGAGAAAATCTGAGATATGGGTTTTGTCCAGAAGATATTTCTAAGACAACCCACAACGTTAGATTCGAAAAATATCGACTTCTACTCCACCATGCAAAGGAATTTCACTTCAGAAAATCAAAGCCTCAAGAACTGATGCTCTGGAACAAATTTTTCTTGAAAATTCTAGCACATGGGTTTTGCTGAGAAAGCAATTCTGAATCAACCCAGATGATTTGTTTTGCCAAAAACGCCAATTCTTCAAACATGTGAGAAAATTTTAAGACGAGAAGATGGAAGAAATCTAGAGAAGAAGAAAGATGTTTTTTAATTTTTATTTATTTATTATCTTCTTCTGTCAAAATCGCCACTCTGCCTTGAATTCTGCTGATGAATCTTGACTTGTACCTGCAAAAGAATATTTTTTATGCCTTCACAACTGACCGCTGAAGAAATTCGCCCAACTCTGGAAAGAATTCACCTCTGCTCAAGCTGGATGAATGAAATGATGAATGCCATGCTTGCATAACTAGAGCAAAATCGTACTACAAAAGCAAGACTGCAAGCTCAAACCCTAACTGTGAAGAAGGAATCCGATTGGCCCTTTACCAGTTGAACTGCTGCTATCTCTGAGTCTTTAGACTAAAAATAATATTTTAATTTCAAAGCATGCAAACTAAAAAGAGGCACCAATATTTAGCTCTTTGAAGAAATTCGTCACTTTTTAATGCTTTGCATGCAAAAATATTATTTTAATCATTTTGCTAAAAATAGCATCTGGATGTGCCCAGCAAACTTCACTGATTTTAGAAAGCCGAAATTTGACCTTCTAGGCGTCCATTTGCAAGAGTTATGAGATTTTTGAGAATCTCCTATTTTGTAGCTGACTGCAAAGTTACAACCGACCATGTTCAGCTCTGATTTCTGGCTGACTGACTGAGCCTGCGACTGTGCTGAGATATCCACTGCGAAGCCTGCATGACAAGGATGAAATGTCTGCTGGGAACAACAACTGCTAAAATCATCATCTGATACCTTAGAAAATTAGGCGCCTCTGATTAAATTGATGTTTTGACTCCAGACTTAGTCATTTCTTCGTTCTGCCTTCTGATGCTTCAAACTGCCGTTGACGGTGAATGATGAACTCCACTGACTGAATAATGAATTCATTGCATGACTAGAAGTATTCTGCATCCAATGACTGTATGTGAGGGATTTAAAAATTGTATTAAGAACCCCAAAAGCATGAGCGCCCCTATTCTGTGATAGCTCAAACACCATTTTGACAAAAGTGTGATTTTCATCTGAACACCATACTTTGACCCTTGATACCGGGAACTGGAATGTTCCAATATGCGTGCCGTCTGTCTTGTTGTACAGTTTGGTCAGCTTGAAAAAGATGTTCTTGGAGACGACGAAGCCAGAAAATTGCTTTTAAGGCCTCTAAAAGAAAATCGCCTTTTTCAAAGAAAATAATATTCTTACACTTAGTCATTTTTTGAACTGCCTTCAATCAACTCTTCTTTACAGCATTATCATCTTGACCTCGCACGTACGAGCATTCGCCAAATCCCGGAGGCTGTCGGCTAGACTCGTTGGATAGCTTGAGTAATTGCACACAAGTCTTGTGAAGACTGTAATTGCAAATAACCCCGTTTGGCAGGCCTAAAGGAGAATCGCCCCTAGCCTACAGCTGTGCAACTTTGTGTAGCTACGCTTCACCATCCTCTGTTTTACGTGCTCGGTAGGACCTCTATCACAGTTACTCAGAACATCGGATCGTCTTGTGAACAGATACACTGCAAAACTGAACTGAGCTGGAAGAGATCTCAGGAAGACCTCAATTACAAATTCATCCATCAAACAGGTCTTATTCAGGATCGCCCCTGGGCTACAGGGGAGTGGATTTGCTTTGAATTCATTTCTACTGACATGTATCCTGCCTGCAATTTCCACTTCTAACGCTGATAACCGGATTTCTGTACTGGATACGCTTTCGCTTGATAGCTCGTTGAAAAGCCAAACTAATTCTGCAAAGCCTGAAACCATCAAAACACACATGCATCTAGATCTGGGCCTTCAAAAAGAAAATCGCCCTTGAGCTAGAAGGGAGCGGATTTGCATCTCTAGACTGCCTCCTTGATGAAAACACTCTTCGCAACCTCGGCTTCTGTCTTCGTTTGCCGGAGTTCTGTAACTCGGATAATCTTGCTTCATGGCTAATCGGAAAGCTGACTGAAAACTGAACATAATGAATGTATCCTTTATCCAAAACACTCAAATCTTGACCTTCAAATGGAAGGGCGCCCCTAGGCTACAGGGGAGCGGATTTGTTTTGAATTCATTGATTTTCACCATTTTATGCTTTGCAAACGCTGTATCCATCCCTGCGGTTGACCATGTCGAAGCGTTGTGACTGCTGAGGTGTGTGGATGACTATACTTCATCATTTTCACATGTACGGACACTATAAAGTTGATTTGCACGTTGATTGCGCAAGTGTCTACTACGTTACATAGTGAAAAGTTCCCAGACTTAGAATATTTTAGCACTTTTTGCCAATCTGAAAATCCCCTCCATCAAAAAGCATTATTTCCAACATCTTTTATCGTAGAGCGTTCCTCTTTGAGTTTCAGGCTTAGATATTGATACCTGGTACTGGCCAACTGCCATTGATGACCCCGAAGATCCTAACTTTTCTCCTGAAAAAGTGAAAACTACCCACCAGCCTTAAACTGACTTTTAACTGAAACTGACTTCACCATTGTGATTGTGATGTGAAATAAGCCAATCAAAATTAATTTCAGCCAATTCTGACAAGTTCCTATTTTTTAGGGTTTCTAAAAATAGATTTCAGAAACCCTAATTTTCAAAATTTTCAAATTTTGCCAGTATCTTCCTGGCATCACACTGACTAAAAGCCCATACTTTATTTGCCCAAAAACTGAGTTTTGACCCCACTTTTACAAGGTTTAGACCATTTTAAGCAAAATGCCTTAATGAAGCAAAAATTTCGGTTTGGATACAACAATATTTAAAGATGTTTAATGTGTAAACTCTTTCGTCATGTATGTAACTCCATGACCATATGGGCCCGCTCCCCCTGTGTACATTATTGAAAGGTGACGATCTTTCTAATAATGAACACTTGTATGTGACATTGTAAAGTGACGACTCTACAATGATGAGTTGAACTATCATGATAGATATCATGTGACTTGATATTTATGGACATGTCATGATAGTATCTCTTGGACACCTTGATGTCATTTGAAGATCATTGTGTTCCTTAAGAGATAATCATGGTGGATAATTATATATCCATGGATATGCCATGAATTATTATGGTAGACATCATGTGACTTGATGTCAGTGCACATACCATAATGAAGATGTGTTATGAAGAATGTCATGTGACTTGACACTTTCAGAAGCATACCATATCTTCTGATATCACGAGTTAGGTGATATCACTTTATACTTGTTTGGAGTTTATCCTTCCTAGCTAAGAGGGAGTGTTAATAATTGGTAGCATCGGTCAGATAAAGGACTTTGATCACTGTTTAAACAAGTAATAAGTTAAATAAAGAGACACGCCCCTTGAGCCAACGTGTCTCCAATTTGTGGAGACACATCCGCTCATGGGACGTGTCTCCCACATTGATATTTATATTCACTCCTTCTCCACTCAGTTACTGGGTTCGCCCCTAGGAAGCCCGGGTTTGATACGGGTTCAGTTCGGGTTCGAAATTCAGGTCCGGTTCGACCAAATTCGCTATGGGTTCAAAAAAATGACTGTGGGTCCGGCCAGGGTTCGGTTTTTTCGAACCTGGTTCGAACCCAAGCAGAATTCTCACCCAGGTGGACTTTTCCAATGCCTTTTTGCATTTTTTAATTACTTTTTTGACTGTTTGTTGACTTTTAAAGATTATTTTATTCCCTCTAACCCTAATATTTGCCTCTAACACATGAAATAGATATGTGTAATCTTCGCGTGTAGTTGTGTTGAGATGAGTTTCAATTGAATACCATTAATATTTTTTTATAGCTGCATGAATTGTGGTTAGCCATTAGACCAAAGTAAATCAATTTCTTGCATTTATTTAGTTCATACAAAAAAATCAGTTAGGGATATTGTACTGGTATCTAAGCTAGTTTTCCTACCAGCCTGTTGGGTCTCTAAGAGATTGATGCAAAAATATACTCCATATGCATCCAAGTGATAGAATAAACAAGTGCTATCAGATAGAACTCAAAAGGCCACAATTTCAATGTTTGGAAAATATAGAAGGATTTCCATTTGCAGATTTTGGAAGTAAAAAGTTATGGCAAACAAAGATAAAAGAAATTCACATGAGGACATTAATATAGACTCTAGAGCAGCAACTAAATGCACTTATACAGGGACAGCAACAGTTGACCAAGTTATTGACACAAATGTTAAAAATATGAACAGTGATGCAATTAACTCTGCAAATAACAACAATAATAATAATAATACCAGAACAATAATAGGATCAGTAACTAGACCCCTAATGCCTAAATTTTGGACGGAGTAGAAGACCTAGATGCTCATAGGGACAAAAGAATGTAGGGCAGAGCTATTTGGACTACCTAAATGAGTATAGATCTCTTAGGAATAATCTCATGAAACAATGCCTCTTACAAATTTTTGCTAATTGCAGCTAAGAAACAGACCCAAGAAAGAGAGAGGAACCCACAGCTAGGACTTACAATGAAGGTTAGGCAGGTTGTGCATACCTACTTTTGACAGCTCAAACAAATGCACAACACGTTCTTAGATCCAAAATTTGGATACATACTTCTCCTCAAATCCTATGTTTGAAGAGGAAGCAATAAAATATGCCAAATGAATCTATATCATGACATTTGAGTATTAAAGTGGTGGTGTATTTTTGCTATGTTAATTGACTATTAATATGGTGGTGTATTCTGAACTTATATACTGCCTCAAATATGTATATATTTCTGATTTTTATATGTTTTTGTATTACCGAACCCAAAACGAACCCAAATCCAAAAAAAAATTTTACCGAACCGGCGAACCGGGTTCTCGAACCCGAACCCAAACCCAAAACCGAACCGGTAACTTAGCTTCTCCACTTGAATAACATGGAAATCTACAGATGTTTTACTTGTGAGGATCGACCTCAATAAACTAGAATTTAATCATTGCATTAACAGTCACCTTTAGGTTCTCCCTCAATAACCAAGAAGGGCTTCAACCTCCTTTCACATTGTTTGAACACTCTGTCGACCAACTCATAAGCAACAATAGAGACATCCCGTTCTATCCTCAAAATAGGTATCAACATAGATACGAGGAGTTGGGGAATAGTATCATAATCATCAATGATGAGGGTCATAATGGTTTGCATGTAAGAAAAAGCCTGTGTTACCCGAGGACGCGTCCCCTGGTCTAAACCCCGCCGTCCCCGTCCCGGAAAAGGCCAGGGGACAGCAACAATGTACCATGTTCTTTTTATTTTGATTTTCATATCGTAATTGAAAAAAAACTATATTGGCAATGAATTCTTAACATAAATGTTATATGCTAAGTTTCTATAATGTATATATGCATGCTTTATCCATGTTTTCATATGAATATTTAATGTTTCCTTATATATTTTAATTTTTTCTATACTTTATATAGCCATCCCCTGCCGTCCCTAAATTTGGCCTAAAAAATCGGAAACTTGGGGACTCGTTCCGCCGTCCCCTACCGTCCCCTACCGTCCCTGTCCCGGAAACTTGGGGTAACACTGGAAAAAACAACTTCTCCATGATCCTCACTAATGGATACTATGAAATAATGTAACATTTGGATAATAAGATTTTCACATTCTAAATCAATCAAAAGATAACAAGATTTAAATCTCGCCATCACTTCCAGCATCTTAACCCTTCTACCAAAGGAAGGGCCTTGGTTATCAGGTAGCCCACGAAAACTCTCAACAATCAACTATAGAACCTCCTTCATTGTGCCTTCTCCATATGGAATCTTAGGATTTGTAATTCTGATGAACTCACTAAAAAAACTGGTGACTAGAAGTCTCACCTTTTTATTTTGATGCTCCATAAACATTGGCAAAGAATGCATTGTTGGAGTCATAGCCCATCGCAACAACCGAGAAGGTCAATTGTTAACCATGTATAAACACCTTTCGACTTCCTCCAATGTGCTAAGAAGACCCTCTTTTGACTGAGGTAGGTGTTTAAGTTTCTTACTTGCTTTTAAAAGCCTTTTGCCCAACTCTTTTTCACTCAATGATGCCATGATTTGCAACTGTAACTCAACCTTTGAACTTCCCAGCAGGCTAGCAGAATACTTTGTGCTCTGATACCACTGTAATGAACAACCCCAAATCTTTTTTTTTTCTGATTTCTAATTGTCGTTTGAAGGGTTTCTGAGTTTGCTTGTTTGTGATTCTCATGTGCCAAACATGGTGTAAACATGCCCAAAGATATATAACAAACATGCAATACTAACACTTGAAAACATGCTAGAAAGAGATCATTTTCAGACCAAGAATGCTCAGATTTAATAACAAAATATTCAGAGATTACATTGTATTTTCAGACTTCTTAAACAATTAAATCAAACTAAAAAATGTACGTTTTCAGACCTAGATATGGTGTCTTAACAACAGATAACACTTTTAGGAATTTCTTTGTAACGTCACCAGCAAAGGGCTTCAAACAGCATTGACTTATCTTCACCAAACGTCCTTTCCAACGCCCTTTGTAATGTCCCCTTCTCAACAGTGACCTGACTATTGGCCATTAGTCTATCCTGGTGACCCATAGACTACTCGGAAGCAAAATTAGGGTTTCCTATCTTCTAGGAGGGCGTTTCAGCTTGTGTTGAAGTGTGCTTCTGGAATCTTGGTGATTGGTTGGCAGCTCTTTTCTGGGTTTTCAGAGAGCTTCGCATTGGTATATCTGGCATGATAATCCGAGTTACTTCCGGAATTTACTATTTTTAGTAAATTTTATTTCTGGCAGTGGTCTTGTTGGCTTCAGTGTTCTTGACTTGCCTCATCAGTGGTTCAGCTGGCAGTATCTGATTTGGCGCATGGATGCAGTTCTAGAAAGATAAGTTGTTTTAATTAAAATAATGTTTATTTTAATTATTTCCCCCCTTGGTCTAGCTTCACAAACTTAAGTCATTTTTAAAAAGGGGACTTCTATGGGTTGGCACCTCATCCAAATAATTTAAGTGAATTTGTACCTTTGTTTAACAATGCTAATTTAGAGAAAAGGTACGCCACTTGAGGAAGAATGTAAAAAGTGAAAATGGTGTGGGATTTACCTTAGGAAAAAGGTACGCCATTCCTTGAGTCAACAGTCAACAAGGAATTAGGGCTTCTCTGAGTGGAGCGCACCTTCTGGAAGCTTCTAGAGGTGCCTAGCAAAGTTATATAAGGAAGTTTGGGATCTTCATTTCAGCATCTTGAATTTTATGCAAAGTTATGTTGTCGGAATGGTATTAGATTGTTTCGAGGGATGCATACCTCCTAGCTAGGCTTGGCTTCTTGCTTGAAATATAGCAACTAGTTGAGAGTAGGATTCTAGTGTACTGATTTGCATTTTGGAGTTTGAGTTCATGTATTTATGTCTTTTTCATAGTTGTTGTTTTGCCTGTGGCTGATCTAGATAATCAATCATATGTTTATGGACGATTTTATTTTGCTTAGGGTATTGAGTAAATGCAGTTGGAAGGTTGAGGCGACCCCTTCCTCCAAATATCAGAATTTATATCCAAGTGTGGGATTTTATAGAGCAAAATCGCCCCTTCTCTTGGGCCGTACCTTTCTGTTGTTGCTTGGATTTGCATGCCAAATAATTAGTGGTCATTTAAGTTTGTTTTATGTTCTCATCTTGGGCGCCTTCAATACTAGATTATATTGCATTTTACTTCATGAAGTTTGGGTGTGTTTTGAAGAAGTTATCTTCATTTTAGTGATTCTCTGTGTTGCTGATTCTGCAGTTTCAGTGCAGGTCTGCATAACCAGTTTGGAAAATATGGGGTTTGGGAGTTGAGTTTAAGCCTTGGAAATCTAGAAGAGTATAGATGAGTCCCTTGCAATTATTGCAGCATGTTATACTATCTAATCACGTATGCTCGGTAGGCTCTCTTTGATATTGTAAGCTGAACAGTAGTACTGTCAGCCATTCATCTCTCATACTTAACTCATTGTAATTCCCACGATTGTGGAAGAGGTCGGCTTGCCGCCTATTAACTTACTGTACTGCATTATCATGCTGCTGATCGGCTAAGCCGTCAACCTACTCCCGCTGAATAAGTGGTCGAGTTGCATCTTTGAATTCGGTATTGTACTTTCATTTCCAGTCCTCCCGCTGAATAAGTGGTAGAGTGATTGCTTTCCTTTCAGTTAATTTCAGCAAGTTCTTGCTTGCTAACGATCCCCTACGAGTATGCTCTCACCTTGCCCTTATTGGGATCTGGGTTGATCAGAAAGTCCAGGGTTCCCTTCAGCTGGTTTATGATTACACTAACGCTAATGGGTGCACTTAGTTGTGTAACAAAATGAAAAAAATTGGCCGGTATATTTCACCCTTAAAGTGCAGATTTCTAAACATCGAAATGTAAACCTAGAAACTTCTAAAACACACCAAACTGGGCGCCTAGTAATGAAGGGCAATTTGCTCCATAAAATCAGTACTGGCTCTAAAAATTCATGTGAATATATATACTTAACCGCCTTGACTAGGATAATGCACAAAACTATTACCCACATTGCAAATAAAATCAAATAATGAGTTGTGATCCAAAAACCAGGTTCAGGTTCAGATGCTAAAGTGCCCAGAAAATGATGAAACCACTCCCAAACTCCTTGAAATCCATGCCAAAATGAGAGTATGCAACCAAAAACCAAAACCAAAACCAAACTGAAACTCATCAAAATTACTTGAAGATCTTCATTCTAAATGACTGTAAATTGCGATTTGAAGACCAGATTGCGACTCCTAGATGGAACCACATCTTCACCGGCTAGGGAAAGTCTTGCACTACCGAAACCAGTCCAAGATGTCAAGGGATTTCGTCCTCAACACTCACTTTCAAACCTCCTGGTCAAAAACCAACAGCATCTCCGTATGCAACCAAAATCATCCATAACCAAATGAGAGCCAAAACTCAAATTTATAAAAAGTGTCAGAATTGACCGAAAGCAATGGCATTCCTCGTCTACTAGGTCTTCTGAGCATTTCCATGACATTTAAGCATTCAAACGGGCTCAAAATCTCGACTTGGCCGGACTGACTCTCAAAAAGTTATTCAAATTGAACTCTAAAAGACGTTGCACGGAAGGCGGAACCAAAACTTGGGGGTTCCTATTTTTTAGGGATGCTTTTTGCTTTTTCTATTTTTAGAAAGTTTCTATTTTTGGAAAGTTTCTATTTCTGGATCCCATCAAGCAAGAAATCAACACGCCTCCAGACATCAAAAGAATCAAGGCAAAAATGGCAAAAGTTCGGAAAATGGCTAAGTCTGAGAGAGGCGCCTATGAGAGAAGAATGGCATGAAGAGCATGAAGTCCACCCTACCTTTGGCATGCCAAAGGTAGACATTGGTGAGCCAAGCATGAAGTCCACCCATGGCATGGAGGTCTCCAAGTCCGCCATGGCACAAGCAGAGCCAAGTCCGCCCTTGGCAAGAAAGAAGCCAAGTCCGCCCTTGGCATGAAGAGCATGAAGTCCGCCCAAGGAGAAAGGTGGATGGCGCAAAAAGGTCAAAGTCCACCCAAAGAAGTCAACGGCATGAAGGCTAGCAAGTCCGCTCAGCCTAAAGGAAAATGGCAAGAGGTATGTGAAGTCCGCCCCAAGAAGTTTGGAGAATGGTGGAAATATGAAGGGGTTCGCTCCAAGATGTTTGGAAAAGGGTGAAATTACAAGGAAAATTTGCTATGTATTGAATTAAATGGCCAATTACAAGTGAAGTCCGCCATTGGACAAGGCAAGAATAAAACTCGCCATGGCAAGGAAAGTGTGAAGTCCGCCTTAGACAAATGGAGGATAAAATACGCCATTAGCAAGGAATTATAAGAAATTCGTCCAACTTTGAAAGATAAATTTTTCTAAGGCATGGAAGAAAGGAGAAATGTCCAGAGGAAGAAGAGGTTTGGCCGGCAAGAAAATCACTCCTCGACACAACGGAATGAAATTCTTGACACAAAATGGAGAGTGCTTGGCAGAGCAAGTGTGAAGTCTGCCCCTCTCAGCTTGGAAAAATTCCTAAGGCACGGATAAAAAAAATGACAAAGTGGTAGAGATCTCCAAGTTCACCCAACCCAGAAGATGAATTGTTTGGCTAAATAAAAACGTCCGGAGAGGCTAGAAGTCCGCCTGGAAAGTTGAAAATCGGCAGACAAGTTATCGAGCACATTTTGGCTAGGCAGACAATTGGAAGATAAAATATTTGGCCGCGGACAAACAAACTTAGCCATGTACCAATTTTAAACGGGTTGGAATTTAACATTTTAATATTTTTAATTATTTTCCGATACTTGGGAAATTTTAATTAAAAATTCAAAGCACGGAGATTATTTGGAAGATTAAATTATTCTGCCTTAGGTAAATTTAAAGTTGCCATGATTCAAAGATTTAAAGTATGTTGGAAAATTAATTAATTTAATATCTTTTAATATTTTCTCCAACACTTAGGCAATTTTTTAAGAAATTCGAAAATCTCAAACAGAGGTGGCACAGAGATGAAAGTTGGAAACTTGCCTCAACGACTGAAAGTAAAATTAGAAACTTGCCAATCCGAGAAGAAAAACGTTTCTAAAATTGGAAGAAAATCAGAGAAAAGAAAGCAATTCCTTGAGGAAAATCGCACTTCTCAACCATAAAATGAGTTTCAACAACTCATTTCTTCACAATTTCGACTGAGAAGAAGCTATCTCTCTCGAATCTTCAGGGAATCGTTTGCGAAGGAGAAGTTCATGAAAGTAACGTTGCTATGAGAACCAAGGAAGCAATTTCTTGTTGACAGGCATGATTTTTAGAAAGAAATAAGTTATTTATTTGCTAAAAATCGTACTTCCCAGCTTTGGCGCACTTCTTCTGGCAGATTTTCAGAATTTTTAAATTCGTTTGCAGCCAGAATACGATCTCTGAGGTTTGGAAATTAATTCACAGTGTGTTTGTACTTCGTTTCTATCTTCTACTTTCTTTCCGGCACGAGTTTCATTCATAGATGGGCGAATTTGTTCACTTTCAGCTTGCTTTTTGACAGAAATTTTAATTTAATAAGCTGAAAGTACGATTTTATCCAACTACACCCCAGAGTAAATTGATTTTAAAAGGTCTTATATTAATGTTAAGTATTTTGTACTTGCAGGTTGACAGTCGATCAAAGAAAGACGTCCAGGCAAGCACAGATGAAATTCGCAAGCAAGGGATCACAGCCAGAGACTAAAATAAAATCAAAATGGAAGAACATCTCGGACACCAATCTCGGCCATATTGACCTTGATGAATTCAAAAGAAGAATATACGGATATAATGGACCTTTACCGACTCTTGCCACCAGAAGAATGGTGAGGAATGGAATCTTCCAAGCTGCCGGATTTCCGCCTGCGCTTGAATGTGCTGAATTAATGGTGGAGTGTGCACTTCATTATAATGCTAAGTTGAGACAAATTGTGGCACCTGACGGGAGAATATTGGCACATCTGGGAGAGTTGGCCATACAGGAAGCCTTTGGCATTCCTACGTATCCTAAGACCACCTACAAAACCAAGGAAGACGCTCAGAGATTGTACGATGAACAGCCTGACCTGTGTGCCGCCAACATCAACAAGTCATGGCTGGACAAGCCTAGGCCGTCGGTCAAGAAAATGCCCAAGAAGTTGATGCGTACAGACTTCAAAGAGGACTATGGAGACATCATTATCTTGCTGAACAGAATAGCAGGCAGTCCTTTGGGGGCGCCGTTCGAGCCGTGGATGTACTATTTTATTGAGGACATCACAGAGGGCGTGAAGATGTTTAACTGGTCACGAATGATAAGCAACAACCTCCACGAGAAGCTTGTCAACTTGGAGAAAACTAAAACGTTTTATATGAGTTCTTATGTCATCTATATGTTGGCTAGGACTTACAAGTACGCAGGCTTAATATGCAAAGGCACGGTCGGCAGTGGATCAAACGAGTTGAAGGCATATGACTGTTATCCACAGCTGCAGTTCAAAGAGAAGGCTCATTTCAGGCGAGCTCATGACGCCTTCCTTATGTATATCACCAGGATACTCCAGGGAGGACGCATCAACGGCTGACTCCTGAGGCCAAGAAGCTGATTGGCAAATATGGATCTTGGTTTATCCAGTATCCCCGATATACTTACATCAGAATCCAGGGATTCACCAGGAGCCCATATCGTTTGCCCATCTTCCCGACTAACAAGATGGTCCTGTTGGAAGTACTAAGGAAGCTAGAAGAATTTCAAGGCCTCCAAAGGACAAAGCAAAAGGTGGCAGTAACCTTTCCCTTCTTTATAAGGAACATGCTAGAATCTTGTCCATCATCGCAAGCAGCAAATAGTGCCAGGCTCGAGATACAGCATTACCCCTTTGCTACCTATCAATCTAGGAGCCACTTCGACCCGCATCATCACATCAAGACGGTGGATGGAAGGAGGTACAAGCATAGGGTTGAGCTGGAGGATTTCTCGGCTGATGTTGCAAATGAGTTTGAAGTTAGGAGAAGGATGTGGTCTAGACTGCCTGTCAGCTTGATCAGGGCAACAGAACTGTGCCGAGTGCCGGATCAATTGGAAGAAGATGGACAATAGGTACAGCCGCACCTTGATGAGAGCTTGCCTTTGCCGGTGGTCAGGTGGTCAGAACCCGAGCACGCCGATTTGAATACTTTGATGAGACCAGTCATCAAATATACACAGTGGTGTGTTGATCAACAGATTAAGGAACTCAGGCGAAAAAGGATAACGTTGACTTATGATATGTTGAGTGAGGCGGAATCCTATTCTTCCAACGCAGACGCATCCCAGGGCGTAGAGATGATAGAGGCCACCACTTCTAGGAAAAAGAAGGAGATAGCTGCAAGCAAGGAGCCAGTTCAGAAGCAGGCTAAGGTAAAGCCTTCACACTCGGTCGCATCTTGGAATATTGAAGAGATGTTGGCTACTGTAGATGCTTCACTGGTTGACATTAGGGATCCTTCCCCGATTCCCGAAGACAATGTTGAGCCTCAGCCGGACAATGATGCACCACCGTCTCCTACGGGCACGGAAATATTGGAGTCCGATGATGATAATGTGCACACCCAAAATGAGGATTTCTAGGAAGGAATGATTTCAGCTCTTAGGGGAATTCTGGACGTTCCTGACAGGGAAGATAGGCCGGAAGATGAAGGCATGGAGCAGTCGACGATCCCGGATTGGCTAAGGGAGAGACTGAAAGTACAGGCACCAGTGGAAGAGCCAAAAGAGGATGACACCGCGGACTTCTTGGCTAGACTTACGCAGACTGCAGTCAAGAAGCCAGCAAAGAAATTCTCGAGCATACAAAGAGATGAGGCCGGCAACAGAACAATGCAGATTGCAATGCCTACGACGGACAGGCCACAGGAGGACATGGCTCCACAAGATTATGCCATCACAACCATTGACTTGGGTCCAACCACGAAGGGCCAGGAAATTGAAGACTTGGACAATTTTGTGTCCACTATCAAGTCAAGGTTGGCAAAAGAGGTAGCCAAGAGGAAGGAATGCCAGTTAGAAATTGAACACTTAAAGGAGTATATCCAACACTTGATCAAGCCAGTTGATCAGGATAACACGGCAGCTCCTCTTCTCCAAAACTCTTCACAGGAGGCAACCAAGGAGATGGAAGAAAACATGGTCACAGCTCAAGAGGCCAAAGAATGGATAGCAATCAAGGGCACGGAAGCTGAGACATTCATGGAGAGGTTGACCTTAGTTTACGGGCAGGCCACTTCACTGCTTTCTAGACTAGCCGCTTAGGCGGAAGTATGGGAGAGCCTTCCAGATGTGCAGGATAGGATCATTCCTTGCCTTAGGATTTTGAAAGGAATTCCGAAGCAAGAATTAATAGACGGAAGCGTCATTGCAGCAAGTGCCGCCTACGACTTCCATACTTGGTATTGGGCGCTAACGGCACGAGGAGAAGTCCTGGACAGAGTAAGGGTTGATAGTCTCAAGCTGGAGGTGTAGGTCAAAGAAGTTCAGGCCAAAATTCTCAACATGATTGTCGATATCCTGGATAAGGAGGCTCTACGAGAGAATGACCTGCAATTAGAGGTTTTGAAAGGGAAGGTCCAAGAAGGCATCTTTGCCATCACAGGAGCCATTTTGAAGCAGGACTGGGCCAAATTGGCGAACTTCTTCAGCATCCGAGAGTCTTTTGAGAAGACCAAGCCAGAGTGGGAGGATACCTTTGCCAGATGCGCCGAGAGTGTGGACAGACTGGAATTCAGGATTGGAATGCTTCCTTAGGTACCCATGGATGAAGTTGCCTTGATCATGTCCAGATTCATCGAACACACAGCAACGCGGGAGGATCGGGATGTAATTCCTTGAAATTAGCTCCAAGCGCCACATCACCCTGTCAACTCTTAGTTCACTGAAGTCATTTTGGGAAACCCTAATTAGGGTTTATTTGTTTTGATCTTGGCCATTGGCTCATTTTTAATCTGAGCCGTTTATTCAATTTTGTAAACTCTATATAAACTTGTTTACTCTCATTTACAATTTGTGAAGTGAGTTGTATAAGATTGTTGCGATAAAACTATTTCCGTTTATAAAAGCTCTTGTGCATGATTTGCTAAGAACCACTTTTATTTTCAAGTAGTGTGCAAGGTTTTAATATTTCTCCTTCAACACTTAGAGTAGAATTAAGTTAGTATTTCATTTACATGTTATTAGTGGATGATAGATTTGATAGCAGTGGTAGATAAAATCAAGCTCATACTTTTGTTGGATGGATGATTTGCATTCAATGTGTAAAGTTAGTCTGAGCCATTAATTTGTGGATGCTTAACTTCTGTTTGTTTTAAATCAATTCAAACATGAAAATTATTATCACTTCCGTTGAAGATTGCACCCGCTTTGTGTAGTTGTCCGAAGGAGGTGAAACAAAGTGCGGTTACCCTATTTTATCTCGTCACTGCCGTCTCTTGAGTTCTTAGGCGTAGTTTAGATTTCTAAACCCTTATCCTTTTGCCCTTTTTTTGGAAAATCTGAAACAGCCATCTAAAGAGCTTCAATGATAAAGCTGTCTAAGTCCTCAACTCGAAAAATGAATTTTATGTAAGTCCCCTTGTGATTACCAGCAAATCACAACGCCCACTGACCTTGTCCATATGTCATGACCTGACCAAAAGAAACATTGGAGTTATTGTATTATCTTCTAGGTATTTGCAATTACTTTTCAAGAGAGGATAAAGTGTCCTTGGGCATTTTATTCTGTGTTCGGTGGCGTACTCAAAACACACACCAACAATTCCCAAAAATACACAAAAAAGACTTGGGAGAAGTTTTAGTTTACTTGAGCCACTCTTTTGATAACTTAAAGTCTTTGAAATTGGCCATAACAACCTAGGCACACGCCTCCCACACTTTGACTTAAAGGTGGAAGTTTTCCTCACTCAAACGGAAGTAGAACTATCAGCCACTTCAACCAAGGTAGAAGTTCTAACTAATGTTGCCACTTTTTGGATGCCTTAAACCAGTTTTAAAGTGCCATGACGGAGATTTGACTTGGCTGAACTCAACCAAAAGCATGCCACTTAAGTGATTCCATTGAAAACCTTAAAATAGACAGAGATATACTATGATTTTGCCAACTTAAAGACCCTTGGTGGAATAATCCAGCGGCTTAACCAAGCCTGGTAAATGCCCTTATCATCGTTGTCATTTTTTCACTTCACTTAGCAGATATTTAAAATGTTTAGGCCACCCTTGAACTGCACCCAACTTCTTGAGTGAATGTTTGGCAGAATTCTTTGACACTTTGCCAAGGTAGAGAAACATGCTAATGTCACCATCCTTTCATTGCTAGGTGCAAAATTATTCACTATCGTTGTTTTTCCTTGCATCTAAATGCTCTTATGTGCTGCTGATGTTCTCTTGTTCTGTTAATCTGGAAGTATGCCTCTAAAAACTTATAATTTGCGTGAATATTTCATTTCAGAATCTATGTTACCGAGTTCTTCTATTTTACCCCTGGTTCTGGTCTTGGTTCGCTCCTGGTTCAGGTACTGGTTCGGTTCGCCTATGGGTTCAGCCAGGGTCCTTCATTTTTGGGTCTGGTTCGCCTAGGCAAAATCCAAGAGAACCCGGGCAAAACCCAAACAGAACCCAGGCGAACCAAGACAAAACCCACATGCCTAGACATCCAAAAAGTGGTTTTTTGGGTGTTGGCGTAAGAACTAACACCTCTGGAGTGTGAGTTTGTACGTACAGCTATGCACACTACGTAATGAGTGCTCTTCAAATTAGGAGGGGAAGCTCCCTCGTTGTGCTGGAATGCATGAAATAGAAAACTAAACTAATGTCCTATCTTTTTGTTCTCAGCTGGTAGAGGCACAAGGTTAAGAAAACCTAGAACGTTGCAGCTAAGTATTTTCTGGTTTCAGATCATCTAACTACAACTAAGCTAACTTCTTTAAATCTATCCAGTTTCCTCAAGAAACAGAGCATGAGGAAATGGAGCAGGAATGTATTATACGATAAACTTCAGGTGCGGGCTCACAACATGAAGGCAAGGGAGGCGCAACTATTTGCTAATCCGGGAAGAAGTTTATTAAAACAAACAAATAAATGGTAAACCTGGTACAGCTTCACAACATGAAGGCAAGGTAGGCGCAACTATCTGCTTGGCTGAATGAGTCTACTATCACACACATCAAACGATAAGCTTTAAGTACAGTTTCGCAACATGAAGGCAAGGTAGGCGCAACTATTTGCTCTTCTGAATAGGCTCATGATAAACAAAACACAAGGTAAGCAACTGGGACAGTATATTGTATAGACGCAATACGCATGCAATAACGATCAAACCAGCAACCCCATTTAACTAAGATCGAATAAACACCATGACAATAACATGAAGGCAAGGTAGGCGCAGCAATTTATTATAACAGCAATCACTCTTTGAACAGATACAATAATAGCAATACTACAGGCAAGGTAGGCGCAGCATGTATGCTATCAAGCAAAAGTTCTAATTTACAAGGGTGAACCAATCTTGAGAATAGGCATGTTGCCGACAACGCAGCAATTCTCTATCACCAGGAAAAGCTAATTACAAATGAGCTGAAAGCTCTTATTTATAGACATCAAGGTGTAGGCAACCCTAAAATCACCTTGAGTCAACTACAGTTTTGCAAGACATGCAAGATCTTATTCTCTAAACCTAATTGAATGAACCTACACAGTTAACTGGGAAACTACCATCAGTTAACTGAAACATCTAATCTAAATGGACAAGGTGCAACATGCACGTCCTTATTGAAAGCAAGTCAACTGGAATGCTATCATCAGTTAACTGAAAGATCTAATCTAAGCTCCAAGTGTATGTAGATGTTTCCAAGAAAGACATGCATGCAATGTGTAACAACCAGTTAACTCGGAAAGAAGCCTCGAGTTTAACTCCTGTGTCTAATGTCTATCTTGGAAAAGGTGGGACGCCTTGAACTGAAGTTCACTGACCCTGATCTCGAGCAAGTAACCCCTCCACGAGGTTAGTGACTGCATCACCATCTAAAGGTCGTCACATGTCTCAACTGTCAATTCACTGCTTCTTAGCAACTCAAGCAAAACTGAAAATCTCTGTATACTTAAACTGGCCCTTCACTAGCTGGTAACTATGGCGGCTTTGTAACTGAAGTGATGGCCACTGTTTCCTCTGCAGCTTGATGCTTCTCACGTTTTTCATGCTTTTCTTTATGGAAGAGTGTTTCATGATGAAACTGCGAACTCTTTGGTTGTGAGAAATACAAATGAACATGCTGCATACATAGAAACCCAACGGTATCAACCCTCTAAACTGGCCTTGGAAGACAATCAGCTATACAAGACATGAAACCATGTGAACTTGAGTGACTACTCTTGTCAACCTTTCCGATGCGCTTGATACAAATCAATGTCAGCTTTTATGATGAAATCATGAATTAAGACCGACATGGTCTTGAATTTGATCTACGTGAACTGCATCCAGAAAAACTTGTCTGTTGACTGTGAACATGGCTACGTTCTGACAACTTCTCCGGAAAACCAAAAATCACTCCAGATAAGGCTAAAAATACCCTGTCGAAGGGCAATTTTCACGAAAAAATCTGAGACGTGGGTTTTGTGCATAATCAAATTCTAAGATGACCCACAATGTTAGAATTGTGAAAAAATGTGATTTAGACCCACATGCAAAAGGTTTTGAGTTGAGATCTGAGGGGTTGTGAGGACATTTTTCCCGAGAAAATTTGAGATATGGGTTTTGTCCAGAAGATATTTCTAAGACAACCCACAACGTTAGATTCGAAAAATATCAACTTCTACTCCACCATGCAAAGGAATTTCACTTCAGAAAATCAAAGCCTCAAGAACTGATGCTCTGGAACAAATTTTTCTTGAAAATTCTAGCACATGGGTTTTGCTGAGAAAGCAATTCTGAATCAACCCAGATGATTTGTTTTGCCAAAAACGCCAATTCTTCAAACATGTGAGAAAATTTCAAGACGAGAAGATGGAAGAAATCTAGAGAAGAAGAAAGATGTTTTTTAATTTTTATTTATTTATTATCTTCTTCTGTCAAAATCGCCACTCTGCCTTGAATTCTGCTGATGAATCTTGACTTGTACCTGCAAAAGAATATTTTTTATGCCTTCACAACTGACCGCTGAAGAAATTCGCCCAACTCTGGAAAGAATTCACCTCTGCTCAAGCTGGATGAATGAAATGATGAATGCCATGCTTGCATAACTAGAGCAAAATCGTACCACAAAAGCAAGACTGCAAGCTCAAACCCTAACTGTGAAGAAGGAATCCGATTGGCCCTTTACCAGTTGAACTGCTGCTGTCTCTGAGTCTTTAGACTAAAAATAATATTTTAATTTCAAAGCATGCAAAGAACTAAAAATGGCGCCAATATCTATCTTTGAAGAAATTCGTCACTTTTCAATGCTCTGCATGCAAAATATTTTTTTTTCATTTTTGCCAAAAATAGCATCTTGTTGTGTTCAACACACTTCCCTGATTCTAAAAAGTCAAATTTTGATCTTTTAGGCTTCCATTTGCAAGAGTTATGAGATTTTTGAGAATCTCCTATTTTGTAGCTGACTGCAAAGTTACAACTGACCCTGTTCAACTCTGATTCTCCGGATGATTGAATGATCCTGCGACTGTGCTGAGATATCCACCGCGAAGCTTGCATGACAAGGATGAAATGTCTGCTGGGAGCAACAACTGCTAAAATCATCATCTGATACCTTAGAAAATTAGGCGCCTCTGATTAAATTGATGTTTTGACTCCAGACTTAGCCATTTCTCTGTTTTTTGCCTTCTGATGCTTCAAACTGCCGCTGACGATGAATAATGAACCCCACTGACTGAATAATGGATTCATTGCATGACTAGAAGTTTTTTGCATCCAATGACTATATGTGAGGGATCTGAAAATTGTATTAAGAACCCCAAAAGAATGAGCGTCCCTATTCTGTGATAGCTCAAACACCATTTTGACAAAAGTGTGATTTTCATCTAAACACCATACTTTGACCCTTGATACCAGGAACTGGAATGTTCCGATACGCGTGCCGCCTGTCTTGCTATACAGTTTGGTCAACTTGCAAGAGATGTTCTTGGAGACGACGAAGCCAAAAAATTGCTTTTAAGGCCTCTAAAAGAAAATCGCCTTTTTCAAAGAAAATCGCCTTTTTCAAAGAAAATTATATTCCTACACTTAGTCATTTTTTGAACTGCCTTCAATCAGCTCTTCTTTACAGCATTATCATCTTGACCTCGCACGTACGAGCATTCACCAAATCCCGGAGGCTGTCGGCTAGACTCGTTGGATAGCTTGAGTAATTGCACACAAGTCTTGTGAAGACTGTAATTGCAAATAACCCCGTCTGGCAGGCCTAAAGGAGAATCGCCCCTAGCCTACAGTTGTGCAGCTTTGTGTAGCTACGCTTCACCATCCTCTGTTTTACGTGCTCGGTAGGACCTCTATCACAGTTGCTCAGAACATCGAATCGTCTTGTGAACGGATACACTGCAAAACTGAACTGAGCTGGAAGAGATCTCAGGAAGACCTCAATTGCAAATTCATCCATCAAACAGGTCTTCTTCAGGATAGCCCCTGCGCTACAGGTGAGCGGATTTGCATTCTGAAAAACTTCTTCTGACATGTATCCTGCCTGTAATTTCCACTTCTAACGTTGATAACTGGATTTCTATACTGGATACGCTTTTGCTTGATAGCTCCTTGAAAAGTCAAACTAATTCTGCAAAGATTGAAACCATCAAAACACACATGCATCTAGATCTGGGCCTTCAAAAAAAAAATCGCCCTTGGGCTAGAAGGGAGCGGATCTGCATTTCTAGACTGCCTTCTTGTGAGAAAACACTCTTCGCAACCTCTGCTTCTGTCTTCATTTGCCGAAGTTCTGCAACTCGAATGATCCTGCCTCATGGCTAATCGGAAAGCTGACTAAAAACTGAACATAATGAATGTATCCTTCATCCAAAACACTCAAATCTTGACCTTCAAATGGAAGGGCGCCCCTGGGCTACAGGGGAGCGGATTTGTTTTGAATTCATTGATTTTCACCATTTTATGCTTTGCAAACGCTGTATCCATCCCTGCGGTTGACCATGTCGAAGCGTTGTGACTGCTGAGGTGTGTGGATGACTATACTTCATCATTTTCACATGTACGGACACTATAAAGTTGATTTGCACGTTGATTGCGCAAGTGTCTACTACGTTACATAGTGAAAAGTTCCCAGACTTAGAATATTTTAGCACTTTTTGCCAATCTGAAAATCCCCTCCATCAAAAAGCATTATTTCCAACATCTTTTATCGTAGAGCGTTCCTCTTTGAGTTTCAGGCTTAGATATTGATACCTGGTACTGGCCGACTGCCATTGATGACCCCGAAGATCCTAACTTTTCTCCTGAAAAAGTGAAAACTACCCACCAGCCTTAAACTGACTTTTAACTGAAACTGACTTCACCACTATGATTGTGATGTGAAATAAGCCAATCAAAATTAATTTCAGCCAATTCTGACAAGTTCCTATTTTTTAGGGTTTCGAGCTAAAAATAGATTTCAGAAACCCTAATTTTCAAAATTTTCAAATTTTGCCAGTATCTTCCTGGCATCACACTGACTAAAAGCCCATACTTTATTTGCCCAAAAACTGAGTTTTGACCCCACTTTTACAAGGTTTAGACCATTTTAAGCAAAATGCCTTAATGAAGCAAAAATTTCGGTTTGGGTACAACATTGGGCATTTTTTTTTAATGTTTATGGAGTTTGACTTTGACCCACGCCTAAGAGAACCCCAAAAGTTACCTCTAAATCACTCTAAATACCTTAACTACTCTCATTCTTATTCATTAGTTTTGCAAACAAGCATTTTCATTCCAAGAGGCTGAGCTTTGATTTTTGCTTGTTGGATTGAAAGCGGACTGTGACACAACTTTCTTTTTTCAAAAATTGTTCTGCATCATTGTGGAGCTATATTTAGCTACCACTCTCAAGACCAATGTAACAATGATACAAAATAATGTTTGAGACTGCAAGAAGACATCAAAATGGCTAGTGTACTAAACAAATTCTTATGATTTCTGATGAATGCTAATAACTCTACTTAGTTGGCTTCTTTTTTCAAAATCATACAAATTGAACCCTTTTATCAATAAACTCTGTATATCAAGCTACCACAATTCAAGTTTCAACAATGAATATTTATCATGCATTCAAGTTTATGGTGGTTTTGTTGTTAATATGATGTTATGTGATATTCTAATCCTAATTCATGCTTCTAGGCTGCATATATATATACATGTTTTTTGTACTAACGAACCGAACCCACCCCCCAAAAAAATTAGCCGAACCAGCGAACCGAATCCTCGAACTCGAACCCGAACCGGTAACTTAGTTCAGAATAACTAAACCCTCAATCAATTTGCAAAAAATCATTAGTAGGGAAACAAGGCCATGTCACAACTTTGCAAATTGATGGGAAAGACAGTACTTGAAAGGGACTTACACATACTGACACCCAATCATGATGAAAGACAAGGAAAAGGGATATAGAAACATGGAGTTTTGTATGGGTGCAACTACAACATACATTTATTTTGTTTTGGTTGTTCCCATTGAGAGTGCATACCAAAGGACTAACTTATACAATAAGACTCATGCAATGTCCATTACTTTAAGATACATTATAATTGTAAGATTCACATGCACCTCAAAGTGGGGGCAAAATGTAATGATGAAATTTGCATACCCATGTCATTTCCCATTCAGCTTTGTGACCACTTTGAGAGGATATCTTAATACATTTACATATTAACAAATGGTACAATAACATGTGAATTTGGGCCCATTCCCCTGGCTTTTAACCCATTCTCACACACATACATTGCTATACATTTATCTGCACCTTATCTAGACATGAACACATTCTGATACAGTCACTTAGACCATGCATTAATTATGTCCATTCATACATCTATTTGTATACATTCTACTATCCACTTGATTTGACAACTCGCTTGTCCCAACTCATTTCTATGGACATGGGGTTGAACCAACACTTACATATTTGAACCCTAATTTTTCAAAACTCAAATTCAAATTTAGCTGATTCCCACCCATTCTAAAATTTTCTTTCATTCTATATACTGTTGTTACAAAAGTACATACTCAAAAAAAATTAAACACAGCTGATTGCCACCATAGAAAACTCAATATTCAAGTACAAGAAGGCTCACTTGGTTTTAGAATCGTCAATAGACCAAAGAAAATTTTATTTTGCTTCTCTTCGTAGTTGTACGGCCTGTCCTTGTAAGCCATGGCACCCCAAAAAGAAGTATGGCAGCCTTTGTTACTTTGACCCCCTTAGCAAGATACACTAGCTTATTTGAATTCAATTTATAGCTGCATTGAATATTGCTGGGGCCCACAAATAAAATACCAACTCCTATTTTCCCTTGTTGAATACAATATGAGGCGTACGGCAGCCTTCATGTGGTACGGCAGGTTTAGGAGGGGTGATTTTTTTATTTGAAGACTATGTGACTCTTTTCCACCTCCCCACAAGCTGCATTGAACGGTCTCAAGGCTTTAAAGCATTCTACGTGCATTGACCCATCCTCTTTGGTATTGTATGGCATTTAGGAAGCATATGGATGGTACAACTAGGTATGTATGCTCAACAATAATTAAAATATATAATATTTAAATCATTTCATTCTGCAACTCCTCAAATATGGCACCCATAATAAACTCCAATCTCTCTCTGTAAATATCGCCTACATGATATTTGTGTGACTCTACCTGCAAATTGGCTAGGGTAGATGTTGCACCATCAAAACCAGTTCCCTTATGGGTTCCATCCTAGGATTTTCTCAAGCTAGAAGCTCAAATTTGAAATTCCACAATAGAGAAAATAAACAAGCATATGCAAATGACATTTCAAATCTGCTTTAATAATTCCAATAGAACTTTCTCAAAGTTGCTTTTTTTAATTTCCTACTAAAAAATGTATCATTTAATGCACTTTTATAAAGTGACTTTATAATATTTTTCTTTTAAAACATTAAAGTCACTTTATTAAATTAATTAAAGTCAAGCAATCCGAAAAATTTGTTTTATTGGACAATTTTATTTATTTAATTAATTATTCCCCAATATAGGCCAAAATTAATCTACGGGAAATAAATAGGCTAAATGGATCATTTCCAGCTACTCCATGGAAGGGGACATTACAAAAACACAAGTTTGAGAAATTTGATGCTATATGCTTGCATTTAAAAGCATTCATTTACATCCTTTCATAGTCAATATTCCTCTCTCATCCTAGAAGCATTTAAGGAGCAATAAATAGTGGAACACTTTAGTTTGGTTCACTATAACAAATCTGAATATTCATCCTACAGCATTACTTATTGTCTGCCAATATTTTATACACTTTTCCAAGGGTTGTCTATTAGAACATGTCCCATTGTGACATACTTGCAATCTTCTAGAGATATTTTTAGATACCTCAGTTTTTAAAGCAAAGCAAAGAGCAACTACAAAGACGAATTCAAAAAATCAGAGAGCAAGAGAACATAATCATATAGATCATATCTATAAGGTAGAAGGACAAATGTGCAGATGTGAAAATGACCCCGAGGTGCAAACTTGACCCAAAATAGTCCAGATCAAGCACAAAATATGAGATGACACACAGACAGAGAGGCATCTTTTCCTATATCAAAGACAATTCATATTTAAATGCCACATCGACATCATTCATTCTTCTTTCATAGAACTAAGTACTTGAACTTTTTGCATTACTATCCTCAAATAGCATTTAATTCAGAATTACATTAGCCAAAATATTATTAATTAATCTAAGTTCATTTCTGTTTATATGTTTGCATTCTATTGGATTGGCCTAGATCCAGTTTAGGGAAAGTTTATTTTTCTTTCCACTAATACAAATGACTGAAAGGATTTCAAAGTTGAAATCCACAATTAATAACACCCCACTAGAAATATAGACCATATTTTTAAAAATTATAAGTGAGCTATTTTATTTTTGTATTACGGGTTAAGATGAGTTCTTGGATTACCTTGTGATGAATGGACCACAATGCAGGCAAGATGGCTGCTATGTTTGAGACAACAAGTGCTGCTGATTGCCATATTTGACCTGATTTTCAATGAAGAAAAATAATACCATATTAGACAATAGAGTTGAGTTTTAACGTCATAAGAAACTATTTAAAGTCATGATTTAAGCCAAGTATCAACAGGCATCTATTACATTTAGCAAGAAATTATATTATGAAATAAAGAAAGCTTTATTCATGGGCACTTAATAATATATACACCACAGACTACCAATGTTGTATCGATTAGACCAATGTTTAGGAAAATGTGGGTTCCAAAGGCAGGTTAAGTGGCACTGCATGTGTATTTGTCTCATCAATCTCTGAAATTATGTTCATAAAGCAGAAAAACATAAGAATAATAACATCTTAAAGCTTATTTTCACATATTTAAATTTAATTAATAATTATTTATATAATTTTGTAGCTTTTCCAGCTAGCTTACCTTAAGGGTGAGCATAGCATTCAAGCACCAAAAGAATGCAAGAAAAAGAAAAGAGAGCGAACAGATTTACCTCTCATTTTGATTTCACCAAAAACTTGATTTTTTTCATTTTATCCAACAAGAGGAAGTGAAATCGCAAACACAATACAATACATTCAATTCCTTCCCCTCCCATGCAATCTCCAAGCTCATCCAATCCAAAACCATTCCCAATTCATCAATTTCAAATTTCAAAGGAAGAGGGTTTCAGAGCTATTTTTCCAAAAAATGCAAGAATGCAAAATAAACTAAGTTCTTTTCCCTTTATGTCCTTCTTCCGATTTCATATTTTCTATTTTGGTTTATTTCCAATTTAATTCCCTTTTCCCCCAAAACATATTTCATAATAATTTAAAAATCCTCCAATCATTTCATTTAAAATTTTAAAATAAAACTAATTCAATCCATTCATTTTCCAACGAAATATTTTAATTTAAATACGAATTGCACCTAATTAAAATATAATTTTCTTGAACAATTAACTTAATGATATTCCCCTTTTTCAAAACTCACAAAGCATTTGACCAAATCAAAATGCATTAATTTACTCATTAAACATGTTTATGGAAAATATGGAAAATAAACCATTAAATTGAACACACAATTGTAGGTAACTCACAACATGCATGGAATCTAGAAATCGCCTTCGACTCAGATCCAAGTTTACACAAGGTCACACATGACATACATCGTACTCAATTCAAGTACAATAGGGGACAACAAATAAACAAGGCCCAATGTGGTATCTTTGAAATAACTACTGTTGGGGAATAACTCAGACCTGCCAATTCAGGTGGAGAAATACCTTGTACTTGCATCCTCAAGGCAAACGTCAAGCGTACTTGCTCAATAAATAATAGTTGAAGCAATGTATACACACCCACTGAGGTACAATAATATATACATCATATAGGCATGAAAATATGATCAACTATCAATATCTCATAATACACAAAATACAATGTTGAGTATAATTATCACAAGGCAAGGAATGGGTGGGCATTACATATCATAACTAGTTCTCAAAGTAGGTACTCTCTTACTATGTTCAAAATCAAATAGTGCTCTCTTTTGAGAATTAGGAGTCTCAAACCTATTTGTGAGGATATCACATTGAATCAAACCCTTCTCATTAATAATATTCCCAACGATCTTCATTTATTTATTATACCAATGAAGAGAAAATAACCTTTGTATATAGAAAGAGGCTTACCATTCAACTCAACAAACCACCAAATAGACCTAAAGGTATCTAAAGGATCATTCCTTGTATTGTTTACATCCCATTCCACACAAAAACCTTTCACTTGTCCCAAGTCTTCTAAATGGACTTGAAAATTAGGGGCCCACTAGTACATAAATACATCCCATGTCCTTGCCTTCTAGCCTTTGAAATAGACAAACTAGGGCATAAATTGACTAACAATGATTAACATGACAAAGATACTAACTAGAAATCCAACATAAATGCAAAGTTTCATAGGGTTACCAATTTAGGTACTAACAAAGTTGAAAGGATATAAATACATTGTTTGGGTTGGTTCAAGAAAGATCAACTACTAGCTATATAATAACCCTAGGCTTAGGAGTTGTTTCATGGCAAAGTTAGTTTTGAAGCAATATAGTTACAGTACATTTTGGAAATTCTTGAACTTCCCCAAACTACATGATGCAATCAAGAATAAGGAATCAATTTAATAACAACATTATCCTTGCAGTAAACAAAAATATGACATAGTCACAAAGAGTTCTCAAAATCTCAAAAATGAAAAACACAAAATATAGATCTCACCACACAAGGATCCATTCAACAATTAACAAAAAATATTACACATAGGAGTCTACGGATAAAATGGTAGATATTTCCATATGAAACCAATGAACCCAAGCCCATGTAAGACAAACAATCTTCCAAGCCTACACCTCCTTGCTTCTTGCAATGGAAATTTAAAGACACTCCCAAGCCAGCACATCCTTCCTTCCTACGATCAAATAAGACCACTTCAAATCCCCAACACCCCTATTAATAGATTCCATTCCATGAAGTTACATTTCCCAAATGAAGTGATTCAATTCATGGGTAATCAAGAGGCATTTACAATGTAACTCCTCACTTAATGAGGCATAATAGATGCTTCACAATGTAATTCCCAATTAATGAGGTGTCATAGATGATTTACAATGTAACTCCTACCTAAAGAGACGTCATAGATCTTCTTACAAGGTGGCCCAAGTGGTGTGAAGTAGAAGATCCTTTTGCAAGGGTCCAAGGGGGGTGTTGAACATCATGAGGGATCAATGTTTACAAATACAACACAATGTAATGGGATTCATAGATACTAATCAACAACATGAATGGTTGGAAAAACAAATCTTAGAAGCTAAATAGAATCATTGATGAAGTGCATTGGCTTTGTAGCAGCTTAGAATTAATAGATGTAAACCAGATCAAGAACGAAGGAAATGAATTGGCTGACCTAGCTGCAAATAAAGTTATTGGTCTTTGGAGTGCTTTGGAGGTTTGGAAAATGGTTTGGATCCCCCTCCTTCACCCTTCACTCCTCACCCCTCACCCCTATTCCCACTTAACGAATTGTATTTTAGAGTTTGATGGAAATTGATGCAGCTCCATATATTGAGGCCACTTCTTTTCACAAAAATTCTTTACTTCAAGTTATGAGGAGAATCCTTGAATCTAATCACCAAAGTAGGTTGAGATGCTCCTCAAGCATGTTGGGGACACCTAAACATCCCCAAATTATGCAAAACAAGGGGGAATTTATTAACAGCTATTAGAGGAGTCCAAATCTCATTAACATCAATGCCAAGGTCCTAGGTGGTCAAGAACACCAAGTAGATGTTTCATCTTCACCCTTAGATTGTAAGCAATATTAGAAGTGGTGCCATGAGGTAAGGAGATGTGTTCCCATGAATCAGTCTGAAGAACTTTTGTACCATGTTTTTCATCAGTTTAGGATAAAATAATATCCATAATGACTAAACTAAAGATTGCTCCTAAATTACATAATGAATTTAGTAATGGATAGGACAAAGACTAATTCTGCAAAGCAAGAAAGGACAAAATATTATAGTGGGATGAACAATCATTTAACCTATTATTTGCAAAATCAACAAAAGAGTTTTATTTTACAATACTACAGTGAAATTAGATTTGAAGAAAATAAAAAATTCAATGACAAGTTACCGGCTCTGTCATGCAAACATTCATCTGCAACAACAATAAATACTATAAACTAGCAGTCAATATCAAACTCATAAGATCATTATATATTAGCTGAAGTTAATATCAATAAAACCAAACTTCAATCCTGTATAGTGATATCAGTGTATCTCCCCCACAAATTGACTCTGCATTTTAGCAGCAACGCTCATGTCTTCTGAATATTTAATAATGATGTTCAACATCATTCAATTCAATATCCTTACCAATATCTACAATACTGGATAAATAGTTGTATTACAATAAAATAGCTATAATAATGTGTTCCACAAGTAGTTCATGTCCAGCTATGTATATAGCATTGCTCATGCCTATAAGTAATAAGTTGGGAGTGTTCCACATTATTTCATACATTCATCTTTGTAATTTTATATGGATATATACATTAAAGGCTATTAAATTCCAACATGGAAGTACAAGTATGCAAGGTTTCATTTTAGATGTGTATGCCAGCACATTGTAGATTTAATCAAATGATTTTGAGTATCCATATAATCTGATAAAGTATACCTTTAGGAGAGATGAGCTCCTTTGAACAATCGAAACCTCCATGAGTCCGGTCACAATAACAATAGCTGTAGAAATGAATTCAAAATACATGTTAATATGAGCAAATTCACTGGGAGAAATTCACAAGTAAAGTGCTACCATGCTATGAATGAAGCCTTCGTAATGCTGGTCAAAATGCCAGTAATATTGACTGCTTAAACTTGTATGAAAATATGGAAATTGTAAAACACTCCATGCAAATCACAACTAAAAAGGTGTTGGAATCATGGGAACATACAAAATTCTGGAGTAGTTCAAACCTGAATAAAGTCAGTCCACTTTCTTCGTATTTATGCTGGCAAGTCCCGTGTTTGGAACAATGATTCGGACAGCCCTGCAATGAGACAGACATTGTAACTTGTTGATTATCCACATTGAGACTATGGCCCGAGGAGCGCATTAATCCTAAGCACCAAATGCCCTCATGTGGGTAGATAATAATCAAATGCATCTTTGTCCGCTTATTTGCATCATTTGAGGTAGTTTTTATTGATCTTTCTGCAGAATCAGTAACATTTGCATGGTAATCCCAAACATGACGAGTCGGCAAGCTTCCAAATCTCCCATATATGTCAAAAGACATCATAGAATATGATCTGAGCTCAATAGATATGACTCCTCCAGCTGCACCATAAGGCACTTCAAAAAGAAAAAATGTCCACTCATCTTCACCATCTTTGACTCTGGAAGAGTTATTGAAAAATGTTTCAATAGGAAAACTGTCGGACTTGGTAGATTCCTCTTGATTGATTGGCAGATAATGTGATTCCAAATGGATATTTTCTCCCACCCGTTTGACTCTCTGAATATAATGTTGTACAAGATATCAATGATGACTCATCGTTTAAGGGAAATATTATTTTTTTATAATTTTTGTGAACACAATAGAACACATATGTGCTGAAACCTCAACCATAAAAGGAACATAAAACAAACTGAAATATCCAGGAAAAAGATCACGAACATAGAAAAATGAATTGATCAACATTCAATATAAGGATACAATAATTCATAATCAAGCCAAAGCAGGAAGAAGAAACAACTATATAGAATCAACATCCTGTATGAAAATAAAACCTATGTTTTACACCTAGAAGGATCATTTAAGGGATTTCTACTTATGACTTAATACTTATTCCATACCAAACAAGAATATTATGGTATTTTTTACCTTAAGTGTACTGATTTCCCATCTGCAACCATCACCAGCCTTTCCAAGGCTACAAGAATATATTCTCCAGTTCAACACAAAGCAAAGGGTTGCCTCTTCCTTCTCCTGGTCTTGTGCTCCAGGCTGTTTTGATGTGTTTGAAAAATAAGCACCAACATACCACCAACCCAGCTTTGGGAACTGAATAGGTAAAGAAGATTTTCCTATGGATAATGAATATTCATATAATGTTTTTTGAGGTAATGAATTGTATCTGACATAAATTGTTGCTTCTACCTCAGTCTGCTTTGTGGTATCATTCAAGCCATTATGTATATGATTCGGTTTACTAGCAGAAAGGTTGAAGTTCTCATATTCAACCGTAAGTTCCAACACGGAACTAATATCTACAACTTCTAAAGCAAAAAACTTCCATTCCCCATTTTTTAAGCATTCTTTTCCTTGAGAGTTGGAACAAAGTAGTTCATATTCTGCAGACTCCGACAAATTATCTCTCTTCTCAATTTGACCTCTACCATTAGAAACAGATATTCCTTTTTTCCTCTTTCCATCAATAATTTTACTGCAGTTAAACAAGCAATTTCCATCAATGTGTACTAATTGTTGGGAAGGACCTTTTCTTAGAGGATAGAGATCTCCAGTCTTCCAATGCTTCTTCCCATTTAGAGGATTTTCATGCAAACGCCTTGGATGATTATAGAAACCAACCTTAGGGCAAGTAAGAGAATTGACTGTATTATTGCAGAATGATCCTCCCAAAAATGAGCTCTTGCATCCACGAATAATTAGTTCAATATCAACAGTGTAAATTGAACCTCGATTGATCTGCAACAGCAACAAAAAACTTTAATTAGAGATCAAAATTCTCATCTTTTTGAGTTAAAGTGAAGGACAAGAACTTATGAGTTGCAGAGCAACAAGTTATCATTCATCTAAGCAGCAAATGTATTAATAACAAAAAGTCAATTCTTCATTAAATTGTTCCTTTGTAAACTTTATTACAGATCTCATGTAGTTTAGTTCTACAACTGATACTAAATATTATGCAAAAGGAAAATTTATGCATTATCAGTATGATGTCCTAGGCATTATATACCAAAAATATTAACCAGATTTGTTTAAATTTTCAATAACATTCTTTTAATTTGACAAATGAAAATTTAAATTGATAGGGAAAATATTTACAATAAAAGAGAGCAGCTTTAAAATCATGCTGACTATGTCAAGATCACAAGACATCTGTCTTAAACATAGTAGACAGCTGTATTTAATATAGTACAATAGAAGGTCACTAGCTGTATTCTTCAAATAAGTAGTGAAAATGCAGTTGTTTAGCACAGAATTGCTGTTGGAGAAAACATAAAGAGTTGCATAGAGATATGACACTACTATTTACATCAAACAAACATAGAATCAATTTGAGAACATAAGGAGACGAGTGGAGCTACTTCTTCCCTAGACCATACTAACCATTAGGAAAGTGGAGCTGGCTGTCCTTTTGGTGTACTTACTTGCCAAGGCTTGATTACTATGGCTTGCTGACAAGAACCTACTTTCCAGTCAGTCACTTGCACACCCACATTGTTGGAAATCTTTCTTTAAAGAATCTAGTGTCTGAGTAGGGCTGAGAGTTTTTCTTGCTCTTGAATGATTTATATGATATGACAAAGGGCATTTTCTGACAAAAGAAATCTATTTATGGATTGCAAGATATGGTAATTATTAACTAATTAGATTACATTATCAATCTTTGTTATAGTAATACAGCACTAGATTGAAACTTGCCGAAATCAGGAATTCCCAAGGCAAGGTGCTTGATACAAGGCCCAAAGACTTGAGAACCAAGTACCCAACAAGTCTGGTTAGACTATCTGGGTCTGCCACAATTGCCAAACTCTCGAAGTCCTATCTAGAAAACTTTGTTGTGGTAGTTTGGCAGAAAGTGAGAAAACAAAAACATTTAAATGACCTTTAACACTTCAAAACTAAGTTATCGGTCCAAGTATGGGTGCGGGAAAATTATATAATATAAAAAAGTGATACCCATAAATTTCCAATAATCAAAATATTTTAATACCTCATAATTTACAAAATGAAAATACTCATAAATTTAAAATTCAACGATTTGTCAAATGTCAATGAACAATGAAAATTACAGTAAATATTTTATTCTTCGTATTGATCTTCATCAAAAGCATCAAAGTCAACATTTGGTTCAATTTCACTTGAACCACAATGACTTACAATGCCACTCCACTAGCCATGGATTGTACAAGTTGCCTCGTCTAAAAAAAAATTCTGGCAAGTTGTCCAACAACATCTAAGTCAACACACTGAAGAGTTAGACCCTGATTCCTTGTCACCCCCTCATTGTAATCAATCTTCTTACCTGACAAGAGATCCTATAACTAGTGGGGCTCTAGGAGTGGAGACCCCAATGGGGTTGAGGGGTTAACACTCCTCATGGGGGTTTACGTGCAATGCACCCAATGGAGTCGAGGGGCAGCACCCCTCACGGGGTTCAGAGGCAATGCCCCTAACACGTTCCCAATTGCGATATAGGGTGTTGGAAAAATATTGTCATTGACGTCAAAGAGCTAGTCAATGATGTGGAGATAAATTGCAAAAAGGATGGTTTATTTTCTACATGGGCCAACCCATGTCTGCCCCCCTTGAAGGTGTTTTAAATTGCAAAAAAAAATTAGAAAGATTGGGACGACCCCCTCTTGGAGCTGCCCCATTTGGGGATTTTTAAATTCAAAAATAAATTAGTTTTATATTTTTCATGGGGCCCCCAAAGTGGGATGACCCCCTAGAGTGGTGCACATACCTTGGGCATGCAAAAGGAAAATAAAATAAAACTCATTTAACGATTAAGGCAAGACCCCCCTTGGAGAGTCGCCTTCCTTGGGTGAAGGGATATCTTGGTGAGTATAAATAGAGGTTTGAAGGAGAGGCAAAGGCAATCAATTCAAGGAAAATCATTCATATGAAAAGCAAAAATAAAAGGATATTTGAGCAGATCTACAATAGATATTTAAGCAGATTTATGAGAGTTTTAGCAGCAACTTGTCGGGTTGGTGCTTAGTGGTGGGGAATGGAGTCTCCAAAGGGTTGGTGCCTACGAAATTTGTAAGAAGATTAATACAAGAATTTTTTGCCATGGTTTTCTCTTGTAAGGGTTTCCACATTAAATCATCTGTCTCTTATGTGTGTTCTTAATTGCTAGACCTTGCATGTATGTGTAATGTCCCCTTTTTCAGTCCTAGGCTTTCCAATCACAATTAACCTATTTCCAGAGTCCCATAGGCTATTCGGAGGTGTTTTAGGGGATTCCAAGATTCTTGGAGGATTCTTGTCAACATTTCAAGGGGTAATTGGAGTGGCTTGCCAAAGTGTTTTCTAGGTTTTTCTGGGTTTTCTGAGATCTTTGGTGGGTATTAACTGCTATTTTTAGTAAGTCATAGTTGTATCTTAGATTGAGCTAATTTTGAGTTTGGACACACTTTTTTTAGCAGTATGCTATTTTTAGTAAGTGTTATTTTTGGCAGTAGTCCTAATAGTAGTTCAATGCAAGGTTTCTATTTCTGGAAGTGATGGCATTTTCCATTATTGTGCTCTGTCAGTTTTGGCAGTTCAATGCTTCCACCTCCTTTGGAGTTTGAAAAGGCAAAATATAAAATATAACTTAAGTTATAAAGTTTCTTTTGGACCCCCACACCTAGGAAAGTGAACTTAAGTTGCTTTAAAAAGGGGGCCATGAAGTTGGACGCCCAAGTTGGGAGTTTATCTAAATTTAAAATAAAATGTTTTTCCTCTAGGGTTGGAGTCCCATTTGGAGGGACGGCTTTTTGATATTTGGAACCCTATTTGCTACTTAAACCCCCTCAGAGCTCTCATTTGTGATGTTGAAGATTTGATAACGAAGTGTTGCCGGCATGATGTCGGGATTCTTCAAGGCCTTGAGGATGAAAACCCTCAATGGTTCTAGTTTCAGAGTTAAAAGATACTCCCTAGCTGGACTGGTGTAGCTTCATTTCAGGAGCTTCCATTGGGCTTATTGGTGATGTTTTCAGTTTTAAAGTTTTGATGATGTAAAGTTCCTTTCTGGAAGCTGAGAAGCTTTGCGATTTTTCTAGTTTGATAGATGTTTCATTTTATCAAACTACTTCATTTTATGCATATTAATCTTCTTAGAATGACAAGGATAATATAAATCTGATCTAGCAAATTTGAAACATAGAACCTTATGATGGACTGAAATTACAATGCAAGTTCTGAAATATACTTTCAGTCTTAGTACAATGTTTCACTAACTCAAAACAGTGCTAAAAGGAGCAGATTTATACTCAAAATGCTGATATGCATCGGAAACCCCAATATTGCACTGCTAAAAAATAGTACTTACTAAAAATAGCATATTGCTAAAAATAGTGTGTCCAATTTGCATTTTAACCTCATTTTGAGCAACAGTCACAAATTACTAAAAGTAGTAAGTCCGGAAAGGTCCTCTGTTTCAGTTGCATGTCACACCATTACGAAGCTCTTTGAAAACCCAGAAGGAATCCAAAATCCAAACTACAAAACTCCAACATGCAAGCCCTCAAATTCACAAAAGAAACCGCCAAGCAGCTAGAAACCCCAATTCTGCCTCTGACTAGCCTACGGGCATCCGGGGATAAGTTATCAATCGCTGGAAAGTGTAGTGCTAAAAATGGGGACATTATAGATGATCATTTCCCCTTCTTTTGAAATTGTATTTAAACAACCTCTATCGAACTATATTATCCATGACTTTGTATCCTCTGTCGGTCTCTTTTCAAAACAAGCAATGTTTTGGTCTTCAATTTCTATTTCTGATAATCACACAATTACCAAGACCCGTTTCAAGCTTTGCTTCTGCTGGAATAGATGACTTGAGCACAGCTTGCTTCTTTACAACTTTGAGAATCTGATCTATTTGTTCTGGATGATCCTAAAGATATTCCAATTGAAAGATTTGCACATTGGGCTTCATCATGGAAGCTATGATGTCAAAATTTTCTGAAGACGTCTCTTGAGCAATTGGCATAGTGTTGTCCTGTGAAGATCTAGGATTTCAAGTGGAATGCACCTTTTTTCCTTTCTCATTTGATTTCCGCCTTTCTTCTTCTTTTTGTGCTTTGAAGTACTGAGCAAGTGTGAACACAAGCGTTGAAACATCTTCATGATTCACCGCAGGAGCGTACTGACGGTATTCTTCTTGTTCTTTATTTACAGGTTCATTGTTAAAGTATCCCGCAATGGAGTTGCCATCGAAGTTGTCTGTCTGTGGTAAGACAACGCTCAAACTTGGTGTTGGTACAAAACTATAACTAGGAGCAACTTCAGTATATCCCATGATCTGGTTCATCCTCAGATTCTCCGGACATGTGGATCCGGTATGTGCATTGGTGTCATGAAAAGAGCAAAATACTGCACTGTGCGCAACTTCAATCATTGGTCTTGATGGAGATGTCGGCAACCGTGGCTGAAGATTGTCTCTCTTTGGCTAGTACGATTGTTGAACTAGAGATTTGTTAGAATTTGTTTTCATCAAACCGGAAGTGATCATATTATCCTCCAGCTTGATGACGTGTTCTTGCGCACTCTTCAACTCTGTCGCTTTTGCTGTCTTGAGGAAGAAGTTTTGTCGTCTTGAGGAAGAAGGCTATCTCTGATGGAAGAGCATTTATGAAATAGCTTATCAGAATCTCCGATGATGGATCAAGTGTAGAAGAAAGTCTTGTAACAAGATTATTAAATCTTGCTACAAAATCCCTCATGTGTTCATTGTGCTCCATCTTTGAATTTGTAAGTTGGGTGAACAACAGGTGACTGTCTTTAGCAGGCTTGAATCTCGCCAAAAACTTCTCGCTCATAGTTGCCTAGCTTGTGATACTGCCTGGCACCAGGTGATTGAACCAATTGGCAACATTTCCCGCAAGAGTCTCGACAAAGAGACACACCGCGATGTCTTCATGTGCTACGTGCAAGACAACACAAGCCGTTGTGAATGCAGAAAAATGTTCCTTTGGGTGTTGATTTCTGTCGCCGTGAAACCAAGGAAAGCGCTTCCTTGACCCTTTAGGTAACTCATGATTTACTTGAAAGCCAAAGGTCCAATGTTATTACCCCAAGGTAATGGGGGTGGACGTTGCTGATTTCTATTAGCATTATTGTTGTAATCATCCATTTCTACCTATGGTTGGAGTACTCCCGTGATAGATGAGCACTGTGATAGTGGTCTTCCCTTGGTAGAGTTTCATGCACTTCAAGAAGCAATTGGAATAATGAAACAAAATTACCTACAACTACTTGCGGACAAAGATTATCTTTTTGAGTGGGATTGCATCTGTTATGATGCATTGAGGGGAAAGGAAGAGGAGGTTGAGGAGCTCACTCATGAGCTTGAGGTGACTATGGACTCATTGAAGAGTGCTCAGTTGGCCCTTCAAGAGTCACAGTCACCGATAGAGGAACTTACCATGGATTGAGAGTGGCACAGTCTTCACCATCTACAGATATAATCCAAGTCTCTATGGCAGCAGTTGGTGAGGAGCATATATCCATGGAGTATGGTTTTGAGCAGGTTGAGGATGTAGTCACATCCATCACAGTTACAGGTGCAATTGATTCAAATGGGATGAGTACATTGTTTGAGAGTTACAGAGAACCACATGTTGCACTAGGTTCTCCTGAGGGTAGTCCCATGACAGGTGATGCAAGGCAGATTATTGATAGCTCTTGTGACATAGTAGTTGATTCTCCAATGAGTTGTGTGACAGTTCACGACACGACTCCATCTTATTCACAAGAGATATGTAGAGTATCATCTAGTTGGGAGATTGGTTCTTATATTGATTTGTTTCCCTCTCCTGGAAGCAAATCATTCACTTCATCCCATACAGCTAACTATGATCAACAGTTTGTTGAGCCATAGAGTTGGAGGGATCAGCTAATGGTTACAAGAGAGAGGGTTGACTCGACCCTACCTCGTGTTGTTTGCAATGATAATTTTGTGGAGTACCTTCTTTGGAGAGCAGAACTTCAGGAGAGACAATATGGGGTCTCAACGAGTACTCCTATTCGTAGTTTACAGTTTATCAGGAGCGCATTAAGGGCAATAAAATTGAAATACCTTCATTTGCTTTGTGATAAGGATTTTGCTATTGGGTTCGTAGAGAGGGTTACCAGTGTGCCTACCCAATTAGCCATTCAGGATCGGATTCATGAGCCATCTTCTAATTCTAGTGTCGAGAGTGATGGGACTAACAAGGAGGGTGTTCCCTAGGACTATGATGGTCAGCCATTGACAGAGGTGGGAGCATTTTAACTTGATTGCATAGTGAGGAGTGCTTATCACTTCTCTTTTAATCCACACATAGAGGATTTGTTGATGTGTCGGTGTGGATTGGCTCAGGGTTTGTACCATCCATTGTGGGATGGAGAGTTGTCGTCTTTAGAAGATGGCACTAAAGGCTGCAAGTACCCGACTCAGTTGTTTGCGGGGGATTACTTGCAAGATCAAAGGTTGGATTACCATCATGCAAATGAGTACCTAATAGAGTTTGCCACTTTTGGGTTTCATAAAGATTATGGTGTCAATGGGCATGATGGTCTAGTTAGTTATCACATCCATGAGAGTTTCGCAGAGCTTGGGCAGAGATATTGTGTTGTAGATGTCTCCAGATATTCTTATCTCATCATGGCGGATGGATGTGAGTTATGTTTGCATTGGGATCCGGGTGGTGACGGAGTTGGCACTGCAGTTTGGTTGGGTTCCGATGTTTTGTTTCACCTTTTTCAGCAAGCTGAAGTTGAGATCAGATTAGAACAATGGAAGTCAGAGGTTGATACGTATGGCAGACTTCCAATCTGGTTGTGGGATCTAGGAATCCTTCTGTTTGGTAGATTGCTCTACGATGTGGTAGTTGTTCACCGCAGTACTGAGCATGGTACAGTCTTTATTCAGTGGGTGCAGTGGACAAGTAGTTGGGCATTCTGTAGAGTGATTTGGGATCCCGATATTCAACTGAGCTTTGAGTGTAGAGTTTGGGATATTTTTGGTGCATCAAGATTCTAGACAAAGCTTTTTGGTGATTTACGCGGCATGTACAGTTTGCAAAGAGCCTATAGTTTCATCTTTGATTTGCTTGTACATGAGTTGATAGTGATGCACAATTCCGATGCACATGAGTTCAACAGTTGGTATGATGTTTATCTTTGCGCAGTTGAGGTAATGTCGATGCTACGGGAGGTAGTTAGATTTGTGTGGGACATTTCACAGTTCTTCATTTGGGCTTCCCAAGGAGTGGAGTTTCTTTGCAGTGGAGATTGCTTGGGGACAAAGCAATTTTAGGCAGGGCATACTATAATGTCCCCATTTTTGTGAGCATCAGAGTTAGAAGGATTAGCCTATCATTTGACCCTCGTAGGCTAGTGTGGTGGATTTGAGGGTCCAGTTTGGGCGTTATGGAGCTCTTCAGGTGGCAATTGTAAGTGTTTATCCCTCCAGATCCTTCAAATGTTCTAAGGCATTGATATTCACAGGTTTCTAGTTTCGTTTGGAGGTACTTACTACTTATAGTAAGTCACTGGATGTTAGAGAGGGACCCTGACTATTTTTAGTAAGGTAGTTGGATGCACAGTGGATACAATGGTTAACTCCCATGTTCAGACGAAATTGAGAAATAATGATTATTTGTGGAGTTATGTTATTTTAATTATTAATAAAGTGATTCTTTTATTAATAATTATTTATAAAGTGCACATTATAATGTTTTATTATGACTTTATTGAAGTGGGGCCATTTAATGACGAAAGACAATTATAAAGTATCTTGATATTGGCACCCAAGTGATAAGATGTTATAAAGTCAAATTAAAAGGGCAAACAAACATTATATTATTTATTTAATGATTTTTTATGTTTTAAAAGGCCTCATGGAGAAAATCGACCTTATCTTTGGAGAAGTATATTAAGGCCATCGAAAGTAAATGAAGGTATCATTGGATCATTTTATACTTGTGTGTTTGGAGAGCTCCTCTCTTGGAGAAGGAAACCTAAGGTTTCTGCAAGTTCTAGGCATTGGAGAACGAAGTATCTTCATTGTATCAACTATTGTAACGAGACTCGCCCAAACTCGCCAGGAATCGGCGAGTCCCGGGTCGAGTCACCCTAGCCGAGTCCTACCGAGTCCTCGCTAGACTCGCTAAGTCTAGTAGACTCGCCAGACTCACCGAGTCCAGGCGAGTCCTGTCAGCAAGACTCGACAATAGGCAGGGTTTGAAAAGTGAAAAAAATACATGAAATTAATTTTTTTTTGTTTATTTTTTTACTTATTGTGAATGGAAAATGATGTACGCCATGGAGGTTTGTATTGTTTTGGAGGTTGCTGCCCCAGGACCCCGCGAGGGGCACTGCCCCTCAACCTCGCTGGGGGCGCTGCCCCCAGACCCTCACAAGGGGCGTTGCCCCTTCATCCCGCTGGGGGCACTGCCCCTAGACCCTCGCAAGGGGCGTTGCCCCTTGACCCCACTGGGGGCGCTACCCCTTGACCCCGCTAGGGGCGCTGCCCCTTGAACCCATTGGGGTAACTGCCCCCAAACCCCCGCAAGGGGTGTTGACCCTTGACCCCACTAGAGGCACTGCACCTAAACCCCCACAAAGGGCACTAACTCTCAACCCCATTAGGGCCAATTTACCTGATACTTGAGATTATGGCTACTACATCATCTAGGACCTATCTTAGACACATTCATAGGAAAGATGCAGGTTCTTTTGAGCCATAGACTTCTAGTTATTGTTTTGAATCTTTTGATATGTCATATTTGTTTGAAACATTTGATGTCATGGATTTCATAGTCCATGAGTTTTGTATACATTTGAGTCTTTGACTATATATCTAAGTGTGCTATTTGCTTGAGCATTGAGCAACTCAACTACAATTCGTGTTAATAGTTATACTTATATGATCGATGTATACTTGTGCTAGTGATGAGGACCTTGATTGGGTTGACTAGGTAAATAGAGAGGTTGAGGCTATAGCCATGGTAGAGGAGGAGGCTAAAGCATGAGCAAACACATCCAAAACTAATGTTGGTGAGGGTGGCATGGAGTCACAAGCAGAGACTATGGTTGCAATTGCTACATCATCTAGGACCCACCTTAGATGCCTTCGTAGGAAGGATGCAAACTCCTTTGAGCCATAGACTTGTAGTTATTGTTTCGATATTTCATATTTATTTGGAAAATTGATGTCATGGACTCATATTTTGTACCACGCACTACTCCTGGTTCCCAACCGTCACTTGAGAGCATGGGTTGGAACAAGGGCGCACATGATGCAGCAAAAAAGACAATTGCAGACTTTTGGTACTACTGCACCATTCCCTTCCATGTAGCCAGGTAATTCTTTTTCGTTTAATTGTTTTAAAATTTATATTTAATTTTTATTATTTTAGAATCTAGATGTATCTCATTATCAAATTCAAATTTAAAGTTAAAAACTTTAAAAAAATCATTTTACAATACTTTTGTAAGTAACTTTTCATCATCCGGGACCCTTAGACACCTTCGTAGGAAGGATGTTGGCTCCACTATGCCATAGAGTCATAGACTTATAGCTATTGTTTTGATATTTCATATTTGTATGGAACATTTGATGTTATGGATTTCATATTCCATGAGTTTTGTATACATTTGACTAATTTTATATATCTAAGTATGCTATTTCCTTCAGCAACGCAACTACAATTTGTGTACTTTATACTTATGTGATCGTTGTATACTTGTGTATGTGATCAAATTTGCTTTTATTTGTGATGTATTCAATAAAGGGTGCTTGAAACAAGTTTTAAATCCTTAAAAATCTCTAAATTTCTAGGGGTTTTTCAACTTTTTTTCATTTTGCCGAGTCTGCGCCGAGTCCATGTCCCGAGTTGAGTCACCCTAGCTGAGTCTGAGCCGAGTCCGAGTCTTGTTATTATGGTATCAACAGTTTGAGGTTGTGAGATATCAGTTGAAGGTGCTTAGTGAGTTGGCTTCACACAAAGGTCAATATTGTGCTTCAAAGGATTAATCAAGGGTTTCAAAGAATAATCATTTGCAGATTAGAAATTCTGAAGTTTATCATTGAAGAAAATATTATTAAATAACTTACAGCTGTTAGAGCTTCATCTTCTTGGCAAGTGGGATTTAGTATGTGCAGATTTTGTGAGGTTATCAAGTGCAGATTAGAAATACGTTGAAGGAGGACATAGCTGTTTACATATTGATTGCTGTTACACCTTCATTCAGACCTGGCCGTACAGTTCTTAAAGAGGCTGTATTGTTCATTCTAGCTGGGACGTGTGAAAGGCCAAAATGCCTAGGGTTTGAGAGACTTTTTGCCTTCATTGTGGACATCTAGAAGATTGTTCCAATCTGCAGATTAATTAGAGTGGGAGAAATCTGTATGTCTTGTGTGGCGTCTATGGCAAGGGTTTCAGCAGGCTGCTGATATGAATTTCCAGTCATTGTTGTTAAGGGTTCAGATTTGCATATTCAGGTATGAGCTTGTAATTTCATGAAATGAAAAAAGATAAATCTGTATTAAAGTCAATTGTTCATTGTAAAGGATATCATGGATTTGTTTTGCAGCCTTTCATATTTACTATCAGCATATCTTTCATTTGAGCATTTGCATATGTTATTTGTACTTTCTTTATTTCCTGGCAAAACATCATTGAAAACTCAATCAAAACCCAAACATTGAAAACAAAGAATTATAAACAAGGCAGAAAAATTTGTGTTCTCAAGAATCCACCTGGTGATGGTTCTTACAAATTGCAAACAAAGTCAATACAACCTGTGCAGAATATTCTTCATGATCTCCTGCTTGGAAGAATCAAACAAGGTTATTGGCAACAAAAAACAAAATGTTATATCACCTTGTGCAGAATTGCCACATCATGTTTGAAAACAGATTCTTGATAGAATCACAAAAAAAAAAGATAATAGAAGTCTCCAGAAGAAAAAGAAAAAAAAAAAGAGAAAGTGAAAGGCAGGATCACAGGTAATTTGGGCCACTCACTCTTTTTTGGTGTTTCATGTTGCGTCATAAGTAGTGTTGTACCCAAAATTAAAATTTTGATTCAATAAGAAATTTTGGTAAAAATGGTCAAAATCTTGTAAGATTGTCGTCAAAAGTCAAAAAAGGTCAAGATGTCTAAAAAGTAAAAATAGCAATTTTCTATTTTTAGAAATTTCTGAACAACAAACGGATCATGGGGTTTTTCTAGATTTATTGTCAAAAGGATGCTCGCAAAATTTTGAAAATTTTGAAATTAAGGTTTCAGGCCCCTATTCTTAGAAAAACCGTAAAAATAGGATCTTTGCAGAAATTGCTCAAAATAATTTTGATTGGTTAATCTTTCATCACGATCACACCGATCCAATCAAAATCATCAAAAAGTCAGTTTTTCTCTAGTGGGTCTATTTCGCTTTTTTAGAAGAAAAATTAAGACCTTTGAGGTCATCAATGGAGGATGGCCAAATACTAGGTGTTAGAATCTAAGCTTCAAACGCTGCACAAAACAATCTATGGCGAAAGTTGTTTGAAAAATGGAAAACAACGGAGGGGAATTTGAAAAGTTGAAAATTGCGAAAAATAAACTAAGTCTGGAGATGGACGCCTTACCTTAAAGAAGGTGCCTAAGCTTCAATGTCTTAGAATATTATTAGTTTTTGTTTGTTACGCATGCACAACGGTGAGTGAAATCAACATAGCAACAACGACGATTGACTCAGTCAACGACACAATGAACGCGAAGCTCGAGAAGGTTGAAAATCATTAAAAATGACTAACACAGGAGCAAAAAAGCACCCCTGCAAGCCAGGGAGCCCATGAATTCAAGGGTTCAAATGTAGTTGTTAGGATCTGAAGTTTTGGGGGTCCTCTTCAAAATTTTGTAGGCTTTCCAACGATTCCAACATCTAGTTCACAGGATCTGTCAAACACCTGAAAACGAAGATCAAGCGAAAAATGTTGAAAGTCAAAGAAAATCAAGAAACTCATAAAGTGGCTAAGTATAGACCAGAAAAGTGCCCCTACAAGCCACAAGCACCTAGAATTTTGAAGCACTAGATTCAATTTTCACGTTTCATGACCTCCAACATGTCCTCAGATTTTGTCAAGCTTTGCAATGAGTCCGTCAACAAGTTCACTGGGTTTGTCGAACATCTAGAAACAAAGATCAAATTGAGGTGTTTTCGTCGAGAGGACAAGGTGAAAATTATATCCTTTGCACACATGGGCGCCCAAGTCAGCCAGGGGCGCCTAGGAATTTGAGCCCTCTAAAACAATTTTTAGAGTCTGCAAAACCAATCATCCTTTCCGGAATTCTTTTGGCTTTTCATTGAATATCTCAGCCTGATCACGAGATCCATCAATCACCAGAAATTACAGATCGAATGGAAACGAAGCACAAGAGACAAAATTGAAAAAGTTGGAAATCACTAAAAAGTGGCTTAAGTATGGAGCACAAAAGCACCCCTGCTAGCCAGGGGCGCCCAAAATTTTGAAACCTCAAAACCCGTTTTTAGGATTCACAGCCTCCAAGAGATCCTTCTCCGATTCGATCATGCTCTTCAATGAATTCGTTAGTCAGATCAGAGGATCCATCAGACGTTCGAAATCGAAGATCAAACGAAGGTGTTTCATCAAGGAAAAGTTGAACATCTTGAAAAATGTTCTAACACTGCAAAGTTGGATGCCTTATATCAAGGAGGCATCCAAGTCAACTTGAGTTAGAAATTTTTTAAAGACGTCTTCATGCTTTGACCACCCTATTTTATAGGGATTCTTCGAGTTGACAAATAATTCACGTGATGACTGCTAAATTTAGGGTTTTTGCGAGTTAACTGCTTCTTTCACCTCCAAACTTTACTTTAGAAGCATTTGGGCATCTATTCTTCATTATTTTGCAAGTTAGCTTCAACGAGCAAACACAAAATTTTCTTCTCAATAGTATTTGGAGGATCAAACGAAGGGCATTTTTAGAGTTCTTCATAGGTTTGAGTTCAGGTTGCACAAAAGAAAACTTTTCCATAATCCATTTTTCCAGGGCATCATTTTACAGAAACAAAAGGTCATCGTTTTCAACTTTCATCGATCTAGGTCAACTTCTTTTTCATTCTTCTTCAAAGATTGAAATTTTTTTTTGTTGCTTCTTCGACTCCCACTTTTCTAGGGTTTCTTGCATGTTCAAGAAAAATCAATTTTTGAGAAATTTGACAATCTAGGTTTATTCAGCACGAAATTGGCCACAAAACCCAAACCTCAAATTTCTTTCATAAAATTTGCTTTGCTACCTCTACTACTTCTACTTTTCAAAAACTCTTATCTTTTTCAAGAAAAACTCAGTGTTTCGCAAAATGGACAATCTGGGTCTCTTCAGCACACGAGAACCTACAAAACCCATATCTCTGATTTTTCCAGAAAAAATTTGCTTCGCAGCTTCTATTTTTTAGAGGTTCTTGCATGTTGGTAAACAGATTAGTTTTTTGAAAAAACGGACAATCCGAGTCTATTCAGAATGACATTCTCTACAAAACCTATATCTTAGATTTTTCTCCAAAAATCTGCCCTTTTCTAAAGAAGATTCAACGAAGCTATTTTTAGCTTTTGTGCAGAACTTGTTCGAACATATTTGTGTTCACAATCAAACTTCACGGTTTCATCATGCAATACTCTTCCATTGAGAAAAAACAAGAAAAGCGTCAGAAGCATAAAGCTGCAGAAGAAATAGAGGTCATCACTCCAGTTACAAAGCCGCCAAAGTTACCAATCAGTGAACTACTAGTTGAAGCGTGCAGATATTTCCAATAATAGAACTCAAGTGAAGGCAACAGCTAACTTGATCTCTTTTCCAAGTTAACTGGTCATCCTCTTTTCATGCATGTCTATTCTTTGGAGTTATCTATTGTATAGTTGAAGTTTTTTTTAGTTTTAGATTAGTTAATTGATGTCAGCATTCCAGTTAACTGTTAGTTATCTTTGTTTAGACATAAGAATAAATCTTGCATGTTGGCAAGACTGATTGTTACCTACTCCTATGTTTGTGTATAAATAAGAGCAGCCTTGCTCATTATTTTTCTTAACCGTGCTTGTGATAACAAAACGTTGAGCATTTGTTGCTTGCTACTTCGTTATTCAGTATATATTCAACTTTGTCTAGTGTAAGTTGGTTTGATCGTTTATTGTATGCTTGTCTTCTCGGTACAATCTACTGTCCCAAACGTGTAATTGTTGTTGGAAAGCTTTGAGGAAATAAATCTTATACCTACCTTGCTTTGATCCAAAGTCTCAAAATCTTTCGACGTTATTGTTTTATGTTTTTCTTTCATGAACTTTATTTCAGCTTATATCTGAAAGTACAATGAGTCTTCGGATGTGTTTTGCCAACTGTTTACCAACCATTCTTTGTTTACTTCTAAATTCTCTTGCTCTGAATTTACTTGAGAAGTTAGAAGCGTCACTAGTTTAGGCCTAGTTGTACTTGAAGTTTCGAAACCAAAAAAAATCTCAACTGCAATGCAAAGAGTTTTATAACCTTGTGCTCTCAACTGAGATAAAAAAATAAGCAATTAGTTTAGTATTTTCTTTTACGCATAATCAGCAAAGAGGGAGCTTCCCTTCCTAATTCGAAGATGAAATATTCTTTCTCAATTTTTTCTTGTTTTTTATGAACATTTACAGTAGAATCAATCACCCGTTAAGGTTAGCATAACCCAAAATGTACATGAAAGAACTCTAACCAAGAATGCGCCCTAAAACCACTTAAGGAGGAGGGGCGGGCATATGGTCAAAGGATCCCTAGGATCTACTGAATCAATGAGTACGAGAATTATACTGAAAGAGAAATATTAAACTCGACACCAAGAATGTGCACTCAAGATCCTTTGGCAGGCGAGGTGCTAACATATGGTGGAGTACTACTGCTGAATTCAAATGAAACAAGGCGGATAACCAGCCAAAGAACCTTCCACGCTACCACCAAACAGTGGGGGGAAAAAATTACAAATGATTACTTCTTCTGCTGCAGCAGGCATCCACTAAAGAGTGGGGATTCACCACTTGAAAGTGGGCAAGAAAGATTAAAAAATTTGTTTCTCCACACTGGCGGTATACCATCCAGGGGTGCTTAATGTAATTAAAAAATAATTGCAGCAATAATAACTGGAATAGTACTACTGTTTACAGTTTTACAATGAAAGGAAAAGCTGCAAATTACATGAACATTACAAAGATTCAAGGCACCAAGAACTAGATGACTCCACGTTAGATAACAACAAACTAGATGAAGGAAAGACTAGAAGTTCAAATTGAAAAAAGTTTGAAATGAAAACAGCAAAACTGGAAATGAATTACCAGCAACTGTGGCTCACTAAATTGTTCATAACTTCAGCAAATCTCCACCGAATGGCATGAAATCAAATGCAGCAGCTGCTAGGAGTAAAGGCGTCCATGTTCCAACTCACAAACTGCACCAAAAACTCCATATTTATTTTGCACGCATCCCAAGGTCAATTCTGAAAATGTACGGCCTTCAAGAGGGGCAAATTTTCTTTTTAAAATCAAAAACTCATTATTAAAATCTGCAACTCCTTGGAGAGGGTCGCCCAAGGCATAGAATCATATTGAGGAAATACCCATAACAGAAATAAATTCAACAAGAGAGCTGTGAGCAAAAACACCAATCAGCCATGACAATATCAGCAACTCCGAAACTGAAACTATCACCAAAAACTTCAATTGTGAGGCTCAATCTACTAGTCTGGATGAGAAGCAGTAATAAGAACCAACTAGGTGTTATCTTTCAAACACGAAATTGGATTGAACTAGGAGGTCAGCATTCCTCGAAGTAAGAAACAAGTTGTCATTTCGACAGCATAACAATAGCATAAAAATTCGATGACAAATGCTGGAGACAAGCCATGTTTTTAAAGAGAGAGGGATGACTGTTCAAATCCTTGAGATGGTACGCCAAAAGCCATCTCACATTTCTTTTTTAAAAAAAGATATAATTCTCTCAAAAAGGCGTCCCACTTGACACAACGAAGAATTAATAAAAACATTTTAATTTCCTTCATGAGGTGCCACCCCTTTAAGTCCCTCTTTTAACACAACTTAAAGTTAATACCTTAGGCCAAGGGGTCAACTGCAAATTAGAACAATTTTCCTTTTTAATGAAGAATTTCATTAAAATAATATTTTCAAAAGGCCAAGGCTTAATTCTGCAAACTGCTCCAGATGACGTGATGAACTGAAAGCTGACAACTGCTAACTGCGAGAAATAGTATTTACTAAAAATAGTAAATATTGAAGAAAGATCACAAAACCTCCAAAATTGGAACCCTTTGATTCACCTCAACAAGCCTACAGGATCCCGGAATAGGCTAATGAGCCACTGACAGGATTACTGCCAAAAGGGGAACATTACAGAAGAGCAGCCTAACTATGCACAGCTATCCGTTTCCAATCCACACTCTAGAGGTGCGAATTGAAACACCAACAAGTAGAAACTTCCAAAAGCATCCTAGCAATGGCCATTAACTACTTATATAATAAAAAAAATTCATTCAATAAGCAGGAAAGTCAACAGGAGTTGAAGCTTGAAAGTATTATATCAATTCATAACTTTGGAACTGACAACCCTATTACTGATTTAGGAACTTCCCATGTAAAAAGATACACGTATAGGCTTTGGATTTATTTCTTGACATGCAGACTACTATGTTGAGTATTGGGATTAGGTTTGATGCTCATCCGCTTGACCTTAATAACAACTTTATGAATTGCATCACATAGTCAGAATAAAAACTTTATGAATTGCATCACAAACTCAGAATCCACTTTAATTTCATGCTCAGTTCTGTTACATCTTGTTCTGTTCCTGAACTATAAATTGCAATAAATGCAGAGCTAAACTATAGCCAATTTTTAGATGAAATTATTGGAACTGCAGCAAATGGAGTGTCAGCTAAAGCTGTGGAGAACTTGAGAAAAGATGCTTATCTGCAGTTTAAGATGGTTGATGGCAATATACAGTCCTTTTCCTCTTCATCATTAATTAGAGTTTCTTATCTGCATCACAATTTTAGTATGGGCTTTTTGCAAGTTTTGGGTGCCTTGTCAGTTAAATTTGCAAATATTCTGTAGCATAAAACAGAAATTTTGACATGTCTCAAGCTTGCAGCAGTCTCTGAACATATTTGTATTTACAAGTATATTTCAGATTTAAATTTGGAATAAATAATATTACGAATATACTCAAAAAGGTTAGCTTTATATATTACAAGTAACCAATCTAGGAGCTTGTCATGCATTAATGTAACATTTCTTCACATAGAGAATGAAAAGAAAACAAGCCATTTAAAGCAATTATTTGTTACATACCATTTTTGATTGAGTGCGTATGGGACCAACACCATTGAAGAATCCCAAGTAAAGAATTCTTGAAGAAACCTGCATGTACAAAAAGTTTCCTTGACAATCACCAAGACAGCCAAGATCTATTAACCTCTTCCACAACCAAGAAATATGGCTGTTTTCAATGTTATTTATAGGACCTAAACTAATAAAACTAAGAAATCACAATATTTTCCTTCAGGTCTAATTTAATTAACAAGTGCATTCATTCACTAAGACAAATCTTTGCACAAGTATGAAAAACAAGGAAGGAATAACACAAAGCACAACACAACAAAGAGATCTAATCTTAAATCCTTAAGACAAACACATTGTCCTTAGATGTATGCAGTCCTACTTATCACCTAATGGAAATGTAAGAGCTAAGATCCTTGTCAAATTGGTCGTCTTGTGCACCACTAACAAAGAGTGTGGCAGACACATTTCAGATATCCTAGTGGGGGAGTTTGGGACAGTCAACAACTCACTACATCTCTCACAGGTCTGCATTGTTTGTCATCGATGGCTGATATTTAGAATGATGCATTTCAATTTATGACTATAGAGTCCAAATCCCTTCCATTTCCACTAGAGGGTGCATGTCTATACTTTGTTCAAAGTTTTCCAATATGGATAGTGGTATGCTCCAAAACCAATGCTTCCCTTCGATCCATAGCTAGAATTTATTGTGTTCCTTAAGCTCCTATCGATCCCTAACACATCCTACTACATGTTATTGAAGGGAATGCCTTTTCAAGCCAAACATAAACGAGCCAAATAGGGGGCTGCCACATGATACAACACCAAAAGATAGAACAATTAATCATCTCTTTCATCTTTTGGCAACATGCATACAAAAGAATATAGATCATAGGGTGGATTTGTATCTAAACATGGTATTCAGGATGTTAGCATATGATTTCATTGCTTACCTAAAATATTTTACCATTATATTTGTCCTTTTTAGGACAACAAAACAGAACAGCACATACAATAAAACTGCTCTTCAAATTATACAGAGAAGTTCCTTGAGATCTAACTAAACCTAGACTAAAACCTTAGATGGAATTCACAATATGAACTGTACAACGCATTTTCTAGTATGCACACTATACAAGATCTCAAATTATAATCTATGCACATTACATAAATTTTAATGAAATCTTGTATAGTTGTAATGATGTAACTTCCTATTCCTTGAAAGTTTTCTATGCACTTTTTTTGATTAAAAAAGAATATAAAAAAAGGCTAAAATTAGACTCTATTCCATCCCCCAAAAATAGCCACTACTGAAGTTGAAAATTGCCCAATGTGTTTGATGCCTAAAAACAAATGCACATGGATGACCATCTAGGAATCTAAAGTATTATGGAGTCAAAACTATTGAATCTTCTGGAATCTTTGACATATGGCTAATTTTGTGAGCATGAATCTAATGACAGCCCCACAACGAACCCACTGATGACATGAAACTTAAACCCTGACCATGATGAATTCACTGAAACTCTGCCGTGGTGAAACCTTACTTCAAGTCTACATTTTGCTAAAGGATTTTGATGAAACTCTAGATTTGATGGTATGCCAATCCTTTGTATTTCAAACCTTACTTCAACAATAATTTGATTAATCTCCTATGATGCTAACTTGAGGTCTAAAAGATAACTTCCTTTTCACTGTCCTAGTGCTTTGGTAAGTAGAAATCTGCAAAGTCAGCTTTCTGGGAATAAAAATAGTCCTTGAAATAAAAGGAATTCTTGATATGGAATTATGCAATAGCAAAACAAAACAAAGCTAAATTTAACAAGGAAAGGCTAAAAACCTGTTCTTCTGTCAAGTTGACTATCATGCTTTCTTGAAATAAGGTACATTGTCCCATAGTTGAAATATTATGCATAGTTGAAATATTATGCACATATCCAACAGAAAGAGCAGCAATTGATTCCAATTCTACTGCAAAGACAAAAAAAATAATGAATATACATTCTAAAATTCCAAATCCCTTTGCCTGCTGGATGATATATGTAAGAAACCAGTTATTAAAAAGACAATTGGCAGTTAGTGTGCTTGAAAAAAGAAAAGAAAAATCTTTTAAATTTCTAGGTTGACTTTTATCATTAATGTAATTGGATTTATGAAAATAAAGACTGAATTTGTCCTACCAACCAGACAAATCTTCACAAGCCTCAAACAAACTCTAGAAATTAATTATAAAAGACAGATTCCCAACTTCATTGGAGTTACTTTGAATTCTAACAAACACGGAGAAAATTCGTTATTAGTCTATTAGATAAATACAAAACAATTATAACAAATGTTTTCTAAATTGCTGTACTGTATGTAGAAATTCCTTCTTCCATTAAACAGAAGTTGCACCATTGAATTGAAGGGCAATATTCTGAAAAGGGCATCTTTCAAACAGGAGAAATAAGCACCATGTTCACTCTTCACAGCATCATTATTAATAATAAAGAATCATTATAAATGAATAAAAAGGAGTGCAGTATTGTGCTTATTAAATATTTGGATTGGCAGTAGGAGTGTTCTTTAAATTTTGTTCATTGGGTTGTTACAGTTGGCTGGGCCAAGCAAAATGTTGGACCCATTCCTCCTTGACACCTATTCATATTGTATCCCTGCTAGAGACCATATCATTGATATGCCATCTGATCAATGTACTATAAGTAGATCTTATCAATATATTGTTGCTCAAGTTTATAAAGGGCGCTGTGTTCTCAAATCATGCATAAATTAGACTTTTCCTTTCAGCATCATGTTATCCATACTACGATGTGTTTAGCATGTGTGATTTTCTCCATGCAATATTCTGTGTTTGTTTATTTTCAGTCCCATTGTCATTACCATATCAGAGTTCTTTTTGTTTGGAGAAACACACCTTACAGAAGATCATGGACAGAAAATTTCATGAACCTAACAACTGTGTTACAAGAAAATTCTCTCCTTAAGTAAGCCAAAAGTATAATATATTAATAACTAAGCCTATGCCCCAGAAGCAACAACCTCACATACATTTACCTCATAACATCATGCTACCTCAGAGTTAACCTTCCTATCCCTCAACATACTGCAGCCTATTGCATTTTACCATGGGTCTTACCCACATGCTTCTCTTCTCTTCAAGAATTGACTTGGTTTTATTTGTTGTGTTATGTAGATAATGCATGTTGAGTTGTATGAAAATTATTTAGGATTCACAAGGAAAACCTTTTAGGAATATATAGAGAGAGAGAGAGATGAGAAATAATTAGATAACTCAATTCAGAGAAAGGGAGAAGCTAAAACCATTGGTTTTTAAATCTTGGCTGTAATATGCTGCCCTGTTTGCCTTGTTTTTTTATTTGTGTTTTTGGTTTGTGCGTTTTGCAAAGGGAAATGAAGTGCAGAAAATATAATAACTTGCAGAAAATACAAAACATAGAAAATTCACAATTTAGAAAGCTACAATGAGCAGAAAATTCCAGATTTTATTACATTCAAAATATTGTTCTTTTCTTGATTACAACAACAACCCAGTTCATAAAATACCATTACATATCTAATTCCAACATATCCAAAAACCATTGGCAACTTTGTCTGGGGGCTGTAGTTGAAAACAGCGAACTGGAACCCTCAAATTGGCGCGCCACAACGAAGCAATAGCTGGAAAACACTTGAGAAGTCTGCTGTTCACTAACTAAGATCTGCACGCCACCAAATGGAGGTAGAAAGAGCACCAAACCCTAGGCGCCCTGCTGCTCAAGCTCCCACGTCCAAGCTAGGAATGGTACGGCCCAAGGACAATCTGGAAATGCAAATTAAAGTCTGCCAATCTGCCTCAAATCCCAATGCCTAACCCTTCCTCGCTCAGCCATTGCTTTGTATGCAATATAAGTTGCCAAATAATGTCTGCAAATGCAATGAAGAGGAGGTATGGCTTGTTCTAGAAAGGTCGACCAGCAAGAAGAAGCTTTTCTAATTTGCAAATAAATTCAAGATCTTTTTGCTCAATATTCAAGCACAAACTCCAAAAATTCAAAACTGGAAGTCTTCAAAACTTCGCAATAAAGCCCAGGAGTGAAAACCTGAATGGCAATCACCATCAATACCCAACATTGAATCTCTCACCAATGTCGGAGATGTCACCTACGAGGGATTTCGTACCCACAAACCCTACTAAAGAAAGCTCCTCCAGCAATAAAGTGTTCTCTTATCAAAATCAACCTGAATGAATGAATTTCTCAAATAGTGCAATTTTTATTACATGCCAAAACCCCATGCCCCCCTTTGGCATTTCACTTTTAAAGTATTTAAAATTTATTTTTTACTCCTCAATGTGGCACCCAAACATAAAAAGGTCCACACCTTTTAAATTTAAATATTTCACTTTATAAAATTTCCTTATGTCTCCCATGGTCCCTTTAATAAAGTAGCTTTATAAAATAACATAAGTTAAATATTTAACTTAACATTAATAACTTTATGTTACTTAAAATAATTGCACTTTACCAATTAATCATTAAAATATGGATATCAATTGCTCCCACCGACACTGCTAAAAATAGAAAGATTGACAATTGGCTTCATCGATGCCTGAAACTAACTTGTTAAAAACAATGTGTGGGAGAAATCACCAAAAACACTCCATAAAAGGGCAATATGCAACTCCCCACAACACCATGCTAGAAAAACGATCACCAAAGTTGCCTCAAGGATTTCGAAAAAGATTAGAAACTTGCCAAACGAAGAGAAGAAAACAATTCTAGAATTGAAAAAAAACACTCAAAAGAAAAGAAAGCAATTACTAAGGAAAATCGCATTTCTCAACAATATAATGAGTTTCAGCAACTCATTCTTCACAAATTCGATTGAGAAGAAGTTTAGCTCTCTCAAATCTGCAAGAGATAAACTTTGGAAGAAGAAATATTGAGAGAAACGTCGATTTTTCTCAGTGGAAGAGATAATTTTAAGCTGAAGAGCGTGATTTTTGAAGAAGTAAATTATTTCTTGGCTGAAAGGCGTAATTCTCAGCAAATTGGCGCACCTTTTGATTAAATTTTCAGAAGTTGGAATTAATTCGCAGCCAAAAGATATTCTCGAAGGTTTGGAAATCGATCAGCTAGGCTCTTCTATTCTTTTCTAATCTTCTGTAGTCATTCTGGCACAAGATTTATCAAGCACTTAGCAAACTTCTCCACTTTCAGCTTGCTTTTTTGCAGAAATTCATATTTTAAACAAGCTGAAAGTATAAATTTATCAGATAAAATCCTGAAGTAACTAGATTTTGAAAGTTCTTATATTAATGTCAATTATTTTTGTATTTTTAGATTGATGACTACCTGGGGAGAACCATCCAAACAAGCACAAATGAAGTTCACCAGTAAGGGGTTGCAGCCGAAGTCCAAGATTAACTCGAAATGGAAAAATATCACGGACACCAACCTTGGACACATCGACTTCAAAGAATTTAAAAGGAGGATGTACGAGCACGATGGATTCTTGCCAACACCCATTGCCAGACGAATGATGAGGAGCGAAATTGTTCAAGCTACCAAATTCCCACCAACAGTTGAGTGTGCCGAACTAATGGTAGAGTGCGCCTTTCATTATAATGCTCAAGACAGGCAGATTTTTGCGCCTGACGGGAGGATACTAGCTCACCTCAAAGAGTTAGCTATACAAGAAGCCTTCGGCATCTCGACATATCACAGAACTTCCTACAAAACTGAGGATGCAAAGACATTATATGATGATAAACCTGAACTCTGCGCCGCAAATGTTAATAAATCGTGGCTTGAAAAACTAAGAGCTTCCGCCAAAAAGATGCCCAAGAAGCTGTTGCGCACGGACTTGAAAGAAGATTACGGAGACATCATCATCTTGCTGAACAAAGTAGTCAGCAATCCTCAGGGAGCGCCTTTCGAAACATGAATGTACTACTTTATTGAGGAAATCACTGAAGGGGTAAAGATGTTCAATTGGTCTCGTATGATAAGCAATAGCCTCCATTAGCAACTGGTGAATATGGAAAAGACGAAGACATTTTGTATGAGCTCCTACGTCATTTACATGTTGGCTAGGACGTACCGGTATGCAAGCTTGATTTGCAAAGGCATGGTTGTGAAATGTCCTAGCTAATTTTTTTCAATTTTTTTAACACATTAATTTCACCCGTTAACATTAGTGAAACCATAAGCCAACTGAATGAAACCCTTTCTCTTTTTTATCAACCTAGATCCCAGTATGGGCAAGGTGAGAGCATACTCGAAAGGGGATCGTTAGCATAAAACCAGAACTGCAGGAAAGTACAATGAGAGGAAATAACAATCAATTCAACCACTTATTCAGCAGGAGGACTGGAATTGAAATTACAATGCTGAAAGTAAATATGCAACTTGACCACTTATTCAGCAGAAGTGTATTGACGGCTCAGCCGATCAGCAATATGAGAAATGCAACTCAACCACTTTTCAGCGGGAGTGAATTACAAAGTACTAAAAGTAAATGTTTGGGTGGCTAGCCGACCCCTTCCGCTTTTCAACGGGCAGTACAGAAAAGTAAATACCGAAAAGTAAATAGACGGCAAGGCCAGTCTCTTCCACTAAAGTGGGGATACAAAATGTAAAGCGCAAAAAGTAAAGAGCTAATCAGTACTACTGATTCAACATTACAATATGATGAACAATTTGCAAATACAATGAGATATAAATAACCAATGAACTCCAGAATGTTAGGAAATGAACTCCAAACAAGTACAAGCTATCCAGCATATGAAATATAGTAAAAAGGACCGAAATATCAGGTCTGATATAAAAATTGCAGCAATCAGAAATTCATACCAGCAAGCCCTAGAATCACCAAAACGCTCATAACTTCGTCAAAACACCTTCTAATGACGTCAAACCAAGTGCAAATGAAGCATAAGAGAAGGGCAATCAAGATAGAACTGAGAGACTGCAACAAACTAGAGTTATTTATTTTTCTAAAACTTTCCGACACTTCCTAGGCAAAAGTATGACTTGGGAGAAGTCGACCAGCAAGATCAAAAACCAAGAGCCCAGCAAAAATTCTAAAACTTTGCAAGAAGGGGCACCCAAGGTAGACTAAAGCATAGGGTCAATACCCAGAATCAACAAAAAATCGAGTGCAGAGCAACGAGTAAAAATGTGCTTCAGCCAAGCACCGAACCAACAACTCCAAAATATGAAATATCACTCAAAAACCAACTTGAAGCTCAATCTGCAACCTCTGGATTGAAGAAGCAGTCTCAACAGCTAGGGACTATCTCTCAAATACGAAACTGATAAGCTAGGAGGTATGCATTCCTCGAAGCAATATGTCTGAAACCATTTCAGCAACATTTCGTTAAGATAAACAATAGATAACTGCAAATGAAGGCCAAGTCTCATATTTATAACTTCTTCCCAAATTCGAATTCCTTTTCCCTCCAATTAGGGCGCCCAAGGTGAAATCCATATTTACCTTCACAATAAACTGTAATTTGTATTTCATTACCTCCTTCACTTAGGCATCCAAAAGCATATGAGGAAAATACTTTATAATTATCCAAATATCTTCTCCAAAGTGTCCCTTTTTCATGAAGGCAATATACTTTATAAAATGCAAATAAAGTATAATATTGGCATCCCATAAGTTAAGTGAAAATAAACATTATAAATCACTTAAATAATTTCCTTTATGAAATTATTGCAAAGGAATTATTTTCACTTAAAACATTATCTCCTCATATTTATAACTTCTTCCCAAATTCGAATTCCTTTTCCCTCCAATTAGGGGGCCCAAGGTGAAATCCATATTTACCTTCAATAAACTGTAATTTGTATTTCATTACCTCCTTCACTTAGGCATCCAAAAGCATATGAGGAAAATACTTTATAATTATCCAAATATCTTCTCCAAAGTGTCCCTTTTTCATGGAGGCAATATACTTTATAAAATGCAAATAAAGTATAATATTGGCGTCCCATAAGTTAAGTGAAAATAAACATTATAAATCACTTAAATAATTTCCTTTATGAAATTATTGCAAAGGAATTATTTTCACTTAAAACATTATCTCCTCAAATATTTAACTTGCCAAATTAAATACCTCAAAAGTTGGAGACCAAACAGAATATGCTGCCCTGCCAGATATAGCCATACTATCAAACTGTTGAACACCTGCCAAAAATAGCCTTTGCACTGAACTGGTGAACTGCTGCTAAAAATAGCACTGCCAAAAATAGCACCAAGGGTGTTGGAGACCAAACTGCTCAAACCGACCTGCCAGATATAGCCACAAAACTGAATTGCAAAAACCCTGCTAAAAATAGAACTTACAAAAAATAGCATACTGCTAAAAATAGTAAGTTGTTCCAAACTCATTTTAACCACAATTCGAGCAGCCGTCGTACTTACTAAAAATAGTAAGTCCAAAAAAGTTCTTTGATTCAGTTGCTTGTCACACCATTGCGTAGCTCTCTGAAACCCAGAAGAAATCCAGAATCAAAATTGTAAAACTCCAACATGCAAACCTCCAAAACAACGAAAATTGCAAGTCAACATCTCGTCATGCATGTTACCACATCTCAAAGCTCTCCAAAAACCCAAAAAGCTCCACCAGACATGCATCCGAAAATCTTGCATGCAAGCCTTCAAAATCTCCTCTAAAATGGAAACCCTAATTTTGCCACTGACTAGCCTACGAGCATCCGAGAATAGGCTATCAATCACCGGAAAGTGTAGTGCTAAAAATGGGGACATTACAGGTTGGCAATGGAGAGAATGAGCTGAAGTCCTACGACTGCTATCCACAGCTGCAGCTAAGTGAGAAAGCCCATTTCTGACGGGCACATGACGCTTTCCTCATGTATATAACAAGAATACTTCAAGGAGGGACGCACCAAAGGCTGACTCACGAAGCCAAGAGTTTGATCGGCAAAAATGGATCTTGGTTCATCTAATACCCAAGATATACGTACATCAGAGTCGAGGGATTCATTGGGAATCCCTACAGATTGCCCATCTTTCCTACCAACAAGATGGTCTTGCTTGAGGTACTAAGACAGTTGGAAGAATATCAGAGCTTCTAGAGAACAAAACAAAAGGCGGCAGTTACTTTTCCCTTTTTCATCGGGAACATTCTAGAATCATGTCCATCAGCACAAGCAGCTGAAAGCGCCAGGCTGGAAATACATCGGTACCCGTTCACTACATATCAGTCTAGAGAGAACTTTGACCCGCATCATCATATCAAGACTGTGGACGGGAGAAAATACAGGCATAGAGTCGAGTTGGAGGACTTTTGGGAAGACATTGCGGACGAGTACGAGGTCAAATGGAGGCTGTGGTCCAGACTGCCGGTGAGCTTGATCAGGACAACTGAACTTTGTCGAGTGCCTGATCAGCTCAAAGATGATGGAGAACAAGTACAACCATGCTTTGACGACAGCTGGCCTCTTCCGACTGTAAAGTGGTCACAGTCTGAACATGCGGATTTGAACACCTTGATGAGACCGATAATCAAATACTCTCAATGGTGGGTCGATCAGCAGGTCCAAGAGCTGAGGCGGAGGAAGGTGACACTTACCTACGACAGGTTGAGCGAGATGGAGTCTTACTCCTCAAATGTAGAAGCCTCCCATGGCGTAGAGTTGATGGAAGCCACTACTTCCAAAAAAAGAAAAGTAGTTGTGGACAGGGAGCCTGTTCAAAAACGAACAAAGATAGAGCCCTCACGCTCTGCCACGTCCAGGAACATTGATGAGATATTGGCCACCATAGATGATTTATTGGCCAACATTGGAAACCCTCCCCCAATTACCAAGGAGAATGTGGAGCCCATTCAGCTGGATGATGATGAGCCACCATCCCCCACCGGCACAAAAATACTTGGATCAGATGATGAGATGGGCGCTCAAAATGATTATTTTCAGGAGGGACTGATTTCACCCCTCAAAGGAATTTTGGATGCTCCGAACAGAGAAAATGTGCAAGAGGAAGATGGCATAGAACAACTCACGATCCCTAACTAGTTGAAGGAGAGAATGAAGATACAGACACCAGTTGAGACACAGGAAGAAGACGATGCTACAGATTTCTTAGCCAGACTTGAGCAAGTTTCAGTCAAGAAGCCGGCTAAGAGGTTTTCCACTATACAGAGGGATGAAGTTGGCAATCGGTTTGTACAAATTGCAATGCCAACGGTGGACAAGCCTCAAGAGGATATAGCTCCAAATGAATACGCTGTCACTACCATAGACTTGGGCCCAACCACAAAAGGCCAAGAAGTTGAAGATTTGGACAACTCAGTGTCCACTATCAAGTCAAGGTTGGCAAAGGAAGTGGAGAGGAGGAAAGATTGGCAAAAGGAGATTAAGCGCCTAAAAGAGTACATACAACATCTGACCAAGCCACTTGATCAAGATAATACAGCAGCTCCTCCTCTCCCGGATCCTTCACAAGAAATAGCTAAGGACACGAAGGAAGACATGGTCACGGTCAGAGAAGCCAAAGAATGGATAGTGGTTAAGGGCGTAGAAGTAGATACATTCCTGGGAAGGTTGACATTAGTCTACGGTCAGGCCACCTCATTGCTCCCCAGACTAACTGCCATGGCGGAAGTTTGGGATAGTCTTCCGAATATACAGGAGAGAATAATTACGTGCCTTAGAGTTCTGAAAGGGGTCCCGAAGCAGGAGCAGATTAACGAAGACATCATATCAGTAGGCACGGCTTATGATTTCCATACTTGATACTGGGCTTTGACGGCACGAAGTGAGGCCTTAGAAAGGGTGAAGGCTGATGGAATCAGAGTGGAAGAACAGGTTTGGGGGATCCAGAATAAAATCTTCAACATGACTGCCGACATGTTAGACAAGGATGTCATACAGGAAAATGATTTACAGCTGGAAGGTTTGAAGAATAAAGTTCAAGAAAACTTATTTTCTGTCACGGTATCTTAAAGCAGAACTAGGTCAGAATGGCGAACTTCTTAGCCATCTGGGAGGTTTTTGTGAGGATTGAGCCAGAATGAGAAGACAACTTTGCCAGGTGCGCCGAAAGCTTGGATGGGCTAGAGTTTAGGATTGGCATGCTCCCACAGGTCACTATGGAGGAAGTTGTCTTGATTGTGTCTAGATTCATCGAACACATGACAACTCGAGAGGATAGGGATGCACTTCCTTGAAAGTAGCTCCATGCACCACCTCACTCTTTGTCAACTCATTGTTTACTGATGTCATTTGGGAAACCCTAATTAGGGTTTATTTGTTTTAATCTTGTCCATTCATTTATTTCTAAAACTCTATATAAACTTGTGTACTCTCATTTTCAATTTGTGAATGAGTAGTATGAGATTGTTGCATTATGCCATTTCTATTAATAAGAGCTTTTATGCATGATTTGCTTAGAATCACTTTTATTTTCAAGTGGTGTTCAAGGTTTACATATTCTCCTTCAACGCTTAGATTAAAGTTAAATTAGCATTTTCATTTGAATGTTTGTTAGTGAATGAAAGATTTGATAGCGGTGATTGATGAAATCTAGCTCATAATTTCTTTGGATAGATGATTTGTATCCAATGCATAAAGTTAGCCTGAGCTCTTAAATTGTGGATGCTTAACTTCAGTTTGAATAATTATCACTTCAGACATGAAAATTATTATCACCTCCTTTGAAGATTGCACCCACTTTGCATAGTTGTCCAGGGAGGCGAAACAAAGTGTGGTTATTTCGTTTCATCCAATCATTGTCGTCTCTTGAGTTCTTAGGCGTAGTTTAGACTAAAAACCCTCATCTTTTTTACATTTTTTTGGAAATCTGAAATACCCCAATGGAAAGAGCATTCAATGACAAAATTGTCTAAGTCCTTAGCTTGTGAACAAATTCTAACGTATGTCCCTTTGTGATACCGGTATATCACAACGCCCACTGATCTTATCCACATGTCATGACCTGACGAAAGAAACCTTGGAGTTGCTATATGATCTTCTTTGCAATCTTAGCATACACAACAACTTTGTTCAAGAGAGGATAGAATGTCTTTGGGCATTTTATTCTGTGTTCAGTGAGTATTAAAACGCACACCAACAAACCCCAACGCCTAGACTCATGACTTCAAGTTGTTTTTAAGTTGGGTTTCTCTTTTGGACGCCACATTTGGAAATAAATTGCTAAGTCATTTTGGGCACCCAAAGTCAAGTTGGTCGAATGCAAATTAAAATGAAAATTTAATCTCCTTGGGCTTCCCTTTTGGAGGGAAAAGGTGATTCAAATTACAAGGTTGGAAAAGTTATAAATACATGGCCTTGCTTCTTCTTCATTTGGTATCCATTGCTTATGATAACAAAGTGTTGTTGAAGTTGTTTCAAAACTCTTGCTTCAAAGTTTGCATACCTCCTAGCCTTCATCAGTTTCCAATATGAGAGATTTCTCTTAGCTGATCAGAGATTGCTTCTTCACTCTAAGGTTGCAGATAGAGCTTCATTGTAGATGGATTTATTCAATGTTTTCTAATTTTGGTGTGGTAGTGAGTTTTCTTTCAATTTCTGCTCATTTTGATGTGTTTTCTTCAGTGTTCATGTTGTTGTTTTAGAGTATGGCTGTCGGACGTTTTGACTGACATCTTTCTGAGGAGTGGAGTGATTTTTGTGCATACTGGCTCATTAGATTCCTATCACCTAGGTGCCCCTATGCTCCTATTTTGGTGATTTTAGAAGGTGTGCTTGATTTTTGCTTGAGGTCGCCCTTCTCAGGAAGGTTGTACCATTTGCAGCATGTCCTTTGGGATGCATTCCAAAATAGTAAGTGTTGTTGGGGTTGTCTTGGCTATTAGAGATTGGACACCTAGCATCTAGGCATCTTTTGCTTTTAGTTTGGAGTCATTCGGAGAAGATTTGAGGGAGATACGAGCATTTTGGTGTTTCTCAGACTTGCTGGTCTAAAAATCAAAATGCTGCAATTTTGTATCAGACCTGGTATTGCCTTTATTTTGTCATATTTTCTTGATGGTTTTCTTTGTATTTACCTTGGTGAATATTGTCTATCATTTGGGCTTTCAAGTTGATAAGAATATCTCAGTTTCATTGTAAAATAACTTAATATTGTAACGTTGATTCAGCAATACCGATCAACTCTTTCATTTATGTTCTTTACTTTCATCGAGGCTGGCTTGCCGCCTTGTTGTTTCCTTTGTTACTCGCTGAAAAGTGGAAGAGGCTGGCTTCCCGCCTAAGCATTTCATTTCCATTTACTTTTCCTTGTAGCCCGCTAAAAAGTGAAAGTGGTTGGCTTGCCGCCTAAGTACTTTCATTTTCTATATTGGTTGGTTTGCTGCCAATATCATTGTATTTCCAAATTTTTCAGTTATAGCTAACAAATCCCCTTACACCATATGCTCTCACTTTGCCCAGTCCGGGATTTGGGTTATCAGAAAGTGAAGGGTTGCATTCCAAATTGCTTACCTTTCATTAAGCTAATGTTAACGGATGAAATTCTTGTGTTAAAATTTTTAAAAAATAACTAAGGGAGATATTTTAGTGGTATCAGAGCTAGTCATCCTGCCAACCTATGTTTTCAGTGATCAGTTTGTCAGATGAGTGACAGAGAAACTAGATACTACAATAGAGAGTTGAAGAGAACAATTTTAGACCCCCTTAGTTCCAAAAAATGATACTTTTCCAAAGGTTCTAAGGAACCGTGATATTGCAGTTGAAACCATGTTGGATAAGGAGAAGGGTCCAGCCTGTGAGAAAGATAGGGATGCTAGAACTGTGAGGAAGTTTGATATCATGTTGGACATGATGTCTTAGTTGCTAGATAAGATGAATCAACAAGTTACTCCGATGCAGCAGAACACAGAGACTGAAAACAATAGATCTAATACAAATCCAAGAGGGAGACCTATTGGTCAACATGTTGAGGTGACTAGGGGATCAACCTCTAGACCTCCTATTCCTACCTTTACACCAAGGGAGGAACCACCTACTGAATTTGAAGTACCCATGCCAGATGAAGTGAGAAATACTTACATGGAATATGTTTCCCTTCCTAGTGAGATCTATGAGATTTTGTCATTGGATTAGTACATGAACCAAAAGAAAAGGAGAGGAGGCGGAAGAATTGAGAATCGTGCTCGTGTGTCTCCGAGAGATCTCCAACAACCTCTTGGGAAGGTTACCTTGGCTCACTTCGATGGGAGTGACAAGTGTTCTGCAAGATCATAGGTTTTGAAACTTGACAACTACCTCTCTCTAAGACCGATGCTAGAAGAAGATGCCATCAAGTTTGCTACCTTGCACTTAGATGGGGCTGCCCATGAGTAGTGGTATCACTGTTTGGTCACTCTTGGCCATAACCTTATTCGTACCTATGAGGATTTTACCAACAAAATCATTGAGAGGTTTAATACCAAGGATCCTGAAATCAAGTTTCGTGAGCTTGCGCAGCTGAAACAACATGGTTCGCTTGACTCTTGCATTGTAGATTTCCAAAGGCTTTCAATAATGGTGCCCAACATCACTTAAAAAAGGCTTGTAATCTTGTTTTCTGAAGGATTGATGGAACCTTTGAAGGGGTGGGTTAAAACTTTCAATCCACCAACTCTTGATGAAGCAATCAAGAAATCTAGAAGCATGGAGTTGGCTGCCCCAAGGCCAAAATTTCAGTCAAGGACTTTTGCTCATAAGAAAGACAAAAAAATTCTTCCAATCAGACCAAAAAGTTTCATTCTAAGATGGATGATGAACTTCGTGAAGAGCTCCGAAGAAAAAAATTATGTTACACTTGCAAATAACCATGGAGTAAGGGTCACAAGTGCTTCAGAAAAGGTCATTCCCATCACATGGAGGCATATTCTGATTCTGGATCAGAATCTGATATGTCAGAAAAGCAGTCTAATTCTATGGACAGCGATGAAGAAAGAGCTCCAGAAGTGTTGGATAAAGACCAAGGAAGTGGGGGCACGTTTGCCCAACTTTCTAGTTTTCAAAAAAATGAGTCTTTCAAGGTTTGTGGAGTACTTGGAGGGCAGTGAATCGTTGCTCTAATTGACACTCGAGCAACACATAATTTCATTAACGAAGGGGTGGTTTCAAAGAGAGGCCTTAAAACGGAAGAGTTTTAAGGTTTTAAGATAATGGTGGTTGATGGTTTTACTATGTCTTGCAACCGAAAGATATGCAGTTGGGTAACTACGAAGTCAAGGATGACTTCTATGTGGTTGGCATTGGAGATACTGATGTAGTGCTTGGCATTCAGTGGTTGCAATCTCTTGGAGAGATCACTTTAAATCTGTAAACCATGGAGTTGAAGTTTTCATCAAATGGGAAGAAGGTAGTGTTGAGAGGGATGTCAAATGGAGGCCCTCATATTGTGTCTTTCAAGAGGATGGAAAGGTTGATTCATCATGACCAAGTTGAATGAGCAAAAGAGTGCATAATCTTGTCATCCACTCCTGTAGAAGATAAGAGGCACTACCATCCTAATATTCAGTCTTTGATCAACAAGAAGAGTAAGGTGTTTGGCAGTATGCCACCTAGGAGAGCTCTTGAAAGGGGGACTGAGCATGTCATAGAGCTCGAAGAAGGAGCCAAACCTGTCATTGCTACTCCATACCAATACCTCAAGAAGCAAACAGATGAGATTGAAAAGGCAATCAAAGAAATCCTGGTCATGGGTCACATTCACCCAAGCAAGAGTTCCTTTGCTTTTGCAGTAGTCTTGGTCAAAAAGAAGGATGGCACTATGTGCATGTGCATAGATTATCGTGCTTTGAATCAAAAGACAATCAAGAACCAATATCCCATTCCCAAGATTGATGAGCTACATGGAGCTATGTACTTTTCCAAGATTGATCTCAAATTGGGCTACCATCAGATCAAGATGAGGGAATTAGATATTGAGAAGACTGCTTTCAGATATCATTTTGGGCATTTCGAGTTTCTAGTCATGCCCTTTGGATTGACTAATGCACCAACTACTTTCCAGTCCTATATGAACAAGATATTCCAAAAGTAGTTGAGGAAGTTTGTGCTTATCTTCTTTGATGACATCCCCATCTTCAGTAAGTTATAGGAAGAGCATCTCAAGCACTTGGAGTAAGTGCTAAGCATCTTGGAATCTAAGTCATTGTTTGCTAAGGATTCCAAATGTGAATTTGGAATGACAGAGCTGCTTTACCTTGGGCATGTGATCAACTTTAAGGGAGTTAGTGTTGACCTAGAGAAGATTAAGGCTATCTTGGATTGGTCTCCTCCAGATAACCTCTCTCAACTGAAGGGATTCTTGGGACTTTGTGGATTTTACAAGAGGTTTGTGGAGGGATATTCTCAAATGGCTACCCCTCTTACTGATCTCACCAAAAAGGGGGCATTTGCATGGTCAAAAAAAGAACAAGTTGTTTTTGATAAGTTTTGTAGTGTAGAAAAATGTACTCCTTTAAAATTTCACACTATGTTTGGGTCCCTTAATAAATTGGACTTAATTAAGCCTCTAATTGCCTAAGTTTTGCATCTGCAAGCCTAATTAATTGCAATTTTTGAAGGGGGAAGTGTGATTTAATTAATGCATTTAATTAATTTAACACCTTGAAATTCAAAAATCCTAATAATTAAGGTCAAGACCCATTTCCCCTTGGGCGAATGGGTCCCCTTTAATTTGAAAATCCAAATTTTAAATATGTTTTTGGCAGTATTTTCATGATCCCAAATTCATATTCAAATGTTGGATTGTAATGTTTAATTTTCGGGAAATTAGAAAATCATCTATAAAACCAACGTTATTTTATCAATTCAAAACTAGAGATTCAAGAGAGCATTCATTCAAGTTTCACAAGAGCTAAGATTATTGTCAAAGGTGTTCAAGAGCAGATTTCTTCAGCATTTGTTGCAGCAATCAAGATCTCAAGCATCATGTCAAAGTTATCAAGCATCATGCATGTTTTTGGAGCCAACATTGTGATGTAGGTTTCAAGTTTCAAATCAAGATTCAAGCTATCAAATCAAAATCACATCAACAATCAAGCCATTTCATTCAAAATCCACTAAGTTGTAGTCCTTCAAGGGTTTGGTGAATTGCAACATAACACTTGTTCATTCATCATTCCTTTCATGTTTCATTGTTTCAATTCAAGGTATAATTAGCAAAACAAGTTTTGACCAAGGCAAACCCCCATTCACCAAAAACAAACATTTTTCCCCTCTCGTGTGTGTTTTGCAGATCTTAGGCTAAAGAGAAATTGAAGGTTGGAGATCTCTAAATTGCAAAATTGCAAAAGTTGTCAAAGTTGCAAGAAAAGTTGTCAAGATAACAAAAACTTAGATCTCAAAATTATTTCCGATATTTTTGTAGTGTAACCTGTGGGAAAAGGCATCTCAAATCCATCTTCAAAGGCTTTCGAAAATTCAGCTCAAAATACTGCTCCCAAGACACATTCACCATTAGGACACTTTGTGACAGTTTTGGATGCTCAGCAACAGCATTTTGATGATAGGTGCAAAAATACTAAACCATCTCAGATCTGTCTGAAAGTTGTTGGTTCTGTTAGATTAAGGTTTAATCTCGTGATTCCAAGTGTTACTTTGCATTTTTAATTTGATTTACTATTTTTAGTCTTTCTCAAGTGTTGTCTCAACAGATCTGCCCCGTCCATACACACATAAAAGAAATTGCTAGATCTTCCATAGAATTGACTCACCTAAGGGCTGAAAGTTAATTCTATCTCGGAGGATCTCATTTCCTGAATGAAATAAAAGAAGGTAGGTTCATCACACCCCATTTTTCCCTTTCCTATTTATAGAAAATTGTAATAAAGCCCCATTTTTCTATGTTTTGGTGAACCTACGATCTTTTTCTATGTTTCAAGTTCAAGCAGCTCATGAGTTCATGTACTGTGTTGGCCATACCTGACTTCTCCAAGCCATTTGAGAAGCATTCTGATGCTTCGGGAGGAGTTAGGGTTGTCCTAATGCAAGAAAAACATCCCATTGTCTTTGAGGGCAGGAAGTTGAGGGGTGTTGAGAGGACCTATTCCATCTATGACAAGGAGATACTTGCAATCATGCATGCATTGGGCAAGTTCAAACAGTACTTGGTTGGGAGCAAGTTCATGGTGAAGACTGATCATAACAATCTTAAACACTTCATATATCAGAACGATCTAAATGAGAGGCAATAGAAGTGGATGAGTAAGCTCCAGGCTTATGATTTTGACATTGAATATGTCAAGGGGAAAAACAACATTGTGGTTGATGCTTTGTCCAGGAGATCCCATTTGAACTCTTTTGTTGAGATCACGACTGATTGGAAAGAGCAAATTATTGCAGATTATGCTCAAAATCAGTTTGCTACCAGCTTACTTGAGGGCACTTTGCATGATGAGAGGTATCAGTTGGTTGATGGTTTGATACAATATAAGGGTAGAATCTTCTTGGTACCTCAATCTAAGCTCAAAAGGAAGATTTTGCAATCATTTCATGGCATTCCCTTGGCTGGTCATCAAGGGTATTTCAAGACATATAGGCAGATTCGTGAGATATTTTCATTGAAAGGGCTCAAGGATGAGGTCCTTCGTTACATTAAAGAGTGTCTGACCTGCCAGATGAACAAAAATGAGCACACATTTCCAGTTGGTTTGTTGCAACCCCTACCTATTCCCAATCAGAAATGGGAATGTATCTAGATGGATTTCATCACAGGGTTGCCAAAGGTGCAAGGGAAAGATTGCATATATGTTATTGTTGACAAATTGACAAAGTTTGCTCATTTCTTCGCCATTACTAGCTCATTTACAACAGCTTAGGTTGCTGATTTGTTCTTCAGAGAGGTGTTCAGATTGCATGGGTTGCCAAAAAACATTGTGAGTGATAGGGACAACAAGTTTCTAAGTACTTTTTGGCAAGATATTTTCAGATCGAGTGGTACAATGCTCACTCCAAGCAACAGTTATCACCCGCAAACTGATAGACAGACAGAAATTGTGAATAAGAGGTTGGAGGGCTATCTCAAGAATTACGTTTCAAGGCAGCAGAAGGCTTGGGTGAGATGGCTTCATTTGGGAGAGTACAGCTATAACTCTTCCCACCACATGTCTATCAAAATGTCTCATTTCATGGCTTTGTATGGATATGAGGCTCCTAGCTTCGTAGATTTGTTGTTTAGTGGCAGTAGAGCCCCTCAAGCGAGGGATATGTTACAACAAAGTTGGGATATTTTGAGATCTTTGAAGGATAATCTTCACCATGCACAGAATCAGCAGAAATTGTATGTTAATCAGCAGCAAGTTGAGTGCACATTTGGGGTTGGTGACATGGTCTACTTCAGATCTGTAAGGAGTCTAGCTCAAAATGACCTCAATTTCTTCAATTTGCTGCCTTTGTAATTTCATCAAACAGTTGGTGTACAATGTTCTTGTTTGCTGATTTGTAGTTTCAGTTTGAAGTTTGATGTTTGTAATGTATGCTAAATTGATTTGAAAGCTTTTAAAACACTTATACAATTTCTATGCTAATATCTAAATACAATGCAACACCTTTTTGGATTTTTAAATGCATATAGATGAAAAACTACATGTAGAAAACGCATCTACAGCCAATTGACATTTTGTCAAACACTTGGCATGCATACTATTAAGCTGAGTACAAAAGATATTAAAATGCCCAATGAAAACTATAAATGAACAGCAACTTATATCTCCTTGAATGCAAATGAGATGTCCAATACAATGCTTATACAAATTGGCCAAGACTCTTGGCATTTACAATAATATCAAAATGTGACACTGCTGATATGAATGCACACCTACAACTGCAACACTAAACTCCTAATATGCAATGATATTATGAAATTTTGATAAAGGAACTTGATTGCTTGGTGGCGCCCACAATGATAGTTGATGAAGCAATCAAAATCCAAGCAAGATGACCACTCTTCAAGCCAAATCGAACCTTCTAGCTAGCTGCCCCTATTTCTGATATGAAGGCAGAAAATAAATAATTCCCAGCTCCTTACAGCCTCAAAACACATCAAATGGAGTCGCCTAGTGTCTAGGAGTCAAGTGCCTCCCTCTCTTGGGAAAATCGAACCATCATAAGTCCACCTCATGCAAAATCATGGTACCTTGTGCAGAATTATTTGTGACTATAATTTTCTGATATTAAATTCTGATTCTCCTCAATGCAAGACGTCCTCCTAAATGCAAATTAAATGAAGACCTTGATACCAAACTTGTCTCCAGCAAATACTCCAAATCGATTTATGCAAAATTGGCCTTTGGCCATTAATTTTGCCCAGCTGAGATGATTGTAGTATCACCTCCTCAAATGCAACTCTTCAGAAGATATTTCACTCCCTCAGTTATGCTATCAATGGGAGTTATAGTTCCCAAAGACAATGTTGATATACTGCAGAAACCCTTGGCTCCACAAGTGCTCATAAAAGGCAAATGTCAAATACTGGATGTCTAGAAATGACCCCCTTAAGATCCTTTTATAATTTCCTGGGTGAACACATTCACTTTCCTTGCCAATGTGAAATAAAAGATATAATCTATTTTTAATTTTTTAGTGACTTTATGATATAACATTTTATTTTAAGTCACTATATTAAATTAATTAAATATAAGGTTACCTTTTGATTTTAATTATTTAATAACCTTATAAAATAATTAATTTAATTATTTCTCCCTTATTTCTCCAAATAGCCTTCAGGAGCAAAAAGGCTAATTAATATCACCATGATGGCCCTAAGAAGGGGACATTACAAGATCCAACCTTACAAACAGTCTATTCTCAAGAAGAGTGGAGCTGAGAAACTCAAGCCACATTTCTATGGGCCTTTCAGGGTCATCAGAAGAGTTGGAGAAGTGGCTTATGAGTTAGAGCTACTGGCGAGTAGCAAGGTGCATAATGTCTTCCATGTATCATGCCTCAAGAAGGTGCTTGGGCATAATGTTGTTGCTTCGTCAGATTTGCCTCTATTGGATGAGGAGTGACAGTTCGTTTTGGTTCCAAAGGCAATCATTGATTTCAAAGAGCCCTCTTTGAGGAGGTCTATCAAAGAGTACTTGGTGAAGTGGAAGGACTTACCGATCAAGGATGCTACTTGATAGGATGAGCAGATTTTGTAGCATCCAAACTTACAATTGTTTGAAGATAAGCAATTTTGAGGAGGGCGGACTATAATGTCCCCTTCTCAGCAGTAGTTCCATCTGATGACCGTTAGCCTATCTCGGAGGCCCATAGGCTAGTCGGAAGTGAAAATTAGGGTTTCATATTTTCTAGGAGGTTTCTTCTAAGCTTTCAAGGGATTGCATGCAAGAGTTTTGCAATGGGATTTTTGGGTCTTTCTGGATTTTTAGAGGGCTTCAAAATGGTATAACATGCATTTTCATTAGATGACATTTTTGGACTTACTATTTTTAGTAAATTACGACGGTTGCTCGATTTATGCCCTAATGGAGTTTGGAGTCACTTACTATTTTTAGTAAGTGTTATTTTTAACAGTGTAGTTTTAGTAGCAATTCAATATTCAATGTCTATTTCTGGCAGGGCCATTTATGCAGTGCGTCTCCAGAATTATTGGAGCCTATTTTGGAAGGTAGCAACTTAAGTTATGTTTTAATATTTCCTTTTCAGACCCCAACACCTAGACTCATGAATTCAAGTTGTTTTTAAGTTGTGTTTCTCTTTTGGACGCCACATTTGGAAATATATTTGCTTTGGCTAAAGTTTAAATTGCTAAGTCATTTTGGGCGCCCAAAGTCAAGTTGGTCAAATGCAAATTAAAATGAATATTTTAATCTCCTTCTTGGGTGTCCCTTTTGGAGGAAACGGTGATTCAAATTTCTAGGTTGGAAAAGTTATAAATACAGAGCCTCGCTTCTTCATTTGGTATACATTGCTTAAGATAACGAAATGCTGCTGAAATTGTTTCAGAACTCTTGCTTCAAGGTTTGCATACCTCCTAGCCTTCATCAATTTCGAGTATGAGAGATTGCTCCTAGCTAATCAGAGACAACTTCTTCACTCTAAGGTTGCAGATAGAGCTTCATTGGAGATGAATTCATTTGACATTTTCTGATTTTGGTGTGGTGGTGAGTTTGCTTTCAGTTTCTGCTCATTTTGGTGTGTTTTCTTCAATGTTCATGTTGTTGGTTTAGAGTATGGTTGTAGCAGGTTTTGATTGACATCTTTCTTAGGAGTGGAGCAATTTTTGTGGGTACTGGCTCAATAGATTCCTATCACCTAGATGTCCCTATGCTCTTGTTTTAGTGATTTTAGGTGTGCTTGATTTTTGCTTGAGGTCGCCTTTCTGAGGGAGGCCATACCATTTGCAGTTTGTGCCTTGGAATGTGTGTCAAAATAATAAGTGTTGTTTTGGTTGTCTTTGCTATTGGAGATTGGACACCTAGCATAGCATCTACACATCTTTTGCTTTCAGTTTGGAGTCATTTGAAGAAGAATGAGGGAGATACGAGCATTTTGGTGTTTCTAGGGCTTGTTGGTTTAAAAATTAGAACGCTGCAATTCTGTATCAGACAAAATATTTCCTTCATTTTGTTGATGTTATAACAACTTAGGGCTGCACTTCCATTGCACGAATTCCAAGAAGAAAGCATAAATTAAATGAGTAGCCATTCGGCTATTTAATTTATGACAATAACATTTAATAAATGCTTAGGGCCGACCCTATATGGTTCACATGTTTTGATTATTACTTAGGCCGACCTTATTTGTAAATTGTCATTTATTATGTTTTTTTAAGAGGGCCGACCTATCTTGAAGAGGCGCCTCTCTTGTATATATACAAGGTCTTACATGTCATTGTATTCATTCATTCAAGTCAAGTAAATTCGCAATTAAGAGCAGCAGTTCGCACCTTCATAGCAGCAGTTTGGATTCAAGGAAGATCTCATATTTATTACATATCTTGCATCTAGGAGAGGTGTGATTTCTTTGTATCAAGTATTGGCCATTGTTGGGCCTAAGTTGTAAGCAGATTTCTGCTCTTGTTCTACTTTATATAAGTGATTCATTTGCTGGGTTTTTCTCCCTCAAGAGGAGGGTTTTCCCAGGGTATCTTGCTGTGTTTATTGTCTTATGTGTTGCAATATTATTAAGTGTTTTTCATTGTTTAATCTGTGATCTAAGAAACACTAACACATTTTGTCATGTTTTCTTGATAATTATCTTTGTATTTGCCTTGGTGAATATTGTCTATCACTTGGGCTTTCAAGTTGATAAGAATATCTCAGTTTCATTATTTAAGAACTTAATATTGTAACGTTGATTTAGTAGTATTGATTAGCTCTTTCATTTTTGTTCTTTACTTTCATCAAGGTTGCCTTGCCGCCTTGTTTCCTTTGTTACCTATTGAAAAGTGGAAGAGGTTGGCTTGCCGCCTAAGCATTTTATTTCCATTTACTTTTCCTTGTAGCCTATTGAAAAGTGGAAGAGGTTGGCTTGCCGCCTAAGTACTTTCATTTTTTATGTTGGTTGGCTCGCCACCAATATCATTACATTTCCAACTTCTTCAGTTATAGCTAACAAATCCCATTACACCGTATGCTCTCACCTTGCCCACTTTAGGATCTAGGTGATCAGAAAGTGAAGGGTTGCATTCCAGATTGCTTATCTTTCATTAAGCTAATGTTAACGGGTGAAGTTCTTGTGTTAAAAATTAAAAAAAAGCTATGGGGGATATTTCATCTGCTGGTTTGAGTTTGGATCCTTCAAGGCTTTGAGGATGAAAAATCCTCAAAGCTGGTTCTAGTTTCGGAGTTGAAAGACACTCCCTAGCTAGACTAGTGTGGCTTCATTTCACGAATCACCATTGGAGCTCATGGTGAAGTTTTCTTTCATGGTTTTCTAATATGAAGTTTTTTGAGGAGATTTGTTTCCTAGTATTTTTTGTGCTGATCCAATGATATGAAAATTCATTTGTGAAGTTTTCAGAGAGTTTTCCATTGCTATGCCATACTATTCCTAGGACTTGGCTGTACCACCTTTGTGTTGATGCTAGTTGAAGCTTAAGAAAACTCTTTCTAGGTATTTGACCAATGATTTTCATGGCTTGGCCGATGAGGTTGTGACTGATTGCAGGTCCTATTGTGGAGTTTCTGATATTTGGGAGCTGATCACCCCTCCTAGGAGGCCGTACATTCCTTGAAAGGGGGTGTGTGAATTCTTGATGGGAACCACCCCACATAATCTATCTTTTGGGCTCTTGAGGTGGCGCCTAGACCTTTATAGGCCTTTGAAAACAGTTCTTGAGTGATCTTTAGTGTTTTGGGGTGCTCTTTGGCTGGCGTGTTGTGTGTATACCTGTTGTTTTCATATCAAACCTGATTCAGTTGCCTTGCAGACCTATTTCAGACTCCTGGGTGCTGTTATTGAGGTATACTTGTTCATCCTTAGCAAGGGTTAACTTATTCATGTTGTTGGGTATAATTGTGGGGGATTGAATCAAGTTCATATCATCATTTTCATTGTAGCATCAGTCTTATGTTGTCCTAAGACTGAATTATAATGAGCTCTTATTGTTAACACCATTTGGTAGTACCATAGGTGAATTAGCTCTTGAGTTTATTTATTACTTACTCCACTGAATATGTTGTCTTATTTCTTATCCCACTCAATTAGTGGCATCTTTCATTATCCCACTGAATAAGTGGTTGCATTTACTTAGTTACCAGTCAAAAATTACATATAATACTAGTTTACTTAACTCTAATTGTATAGTCTCTTCATGTAGCTTCTATAAATTCAAATTGTGGAGTGGTTATAGAAAATAAGAAACATGCTACTCATCCAAATTCCAAGGGAATGAACAGAATTATTCCATCAACTGATTTTTCATACAGAAATAAAAGGTAGGATATAACTCAAAATTTTAATCATCAGGCTTTAGATATTTTACCCACTGATTCTGCAAGAGGTGGTCCTCCATAACGTATGCATACTAAGGGAATAGTATCATTTGACAAGTCAAATAAATCTCTTTTTCCCTGCAGAGAAGACAGTATTTACTATTTTCAAAGCATACAAAGACATAGTTTCAAGCCTGTATAAGTGATGACAAATGTATGAAACTAACGACTAGAATGAAAATAAATATTGAAATTTTAAAACATATTGACCCCAAATAATACCAAAAAATTGAAAATTTTCTTTATCATCTTATATGCTTTTGCTTTATTGAGTATATATGCTTGTATAAGTGCCTATTGTAATTAACTTCTTGAAAACAAGAATCAAAGCATGCATTAAACAAGTTAACTAAAAGGTAATGTTTAATTTTCTACCTTTGCAACCTTCCAAATATCCGTGGAGTCTATAGTTTAAAAAATTAAAAGCTACCAGGTCAAGAAAGGGAAGATTGATAAAAAAAATTGAATTGCATCCATTCCGTGATACCATTTTTCACACAAGTTGTTTAAAGAGAAGCTCCCCACATATGTGAGTTTTTGTAAAGAGGGTTGAGCAGCTGTGCAAAAACATCCAACTGTGAACTGTTGGATTGTAGGAAGCAAGGGCTCCCCCTTGTCAACATAGCTGATACTCCAACTCCCTTCTTTGTTGATTACTTTCTTGAACTTATTTTCATTTTCTTTTAAGGCTCTTTATTTGATTTCTTATTGTTTGCTCTTGCATGTTCATTTCCTAGTTTTTAGTTATGGCAATGAGAAAATGTATGTATATTTTACACGTGCTTTGTAAGTTCCTTCCTAGTTTTGACAATTTAAGTGACTCGCAATCAGTCCCTATCTAGATTAGACTCTTGGTCTATTTGTATGTGTCTACAATGATGGCATCCTAACCATGAACAAGAAGAAGAGATTATTACTTGATGATATAAGTAGCCTGAACAATTTTCAATGGCCTTGTATGTTTAATGATTATTTTAATATCCAATAATTTCTAGATCAATTTTGATGACATTTTTACAAAAATATCTTGTATTCTGACAAATATTAGTGATGGTTGAAGTGAGAGAGAATGCTTCTGGTAGAAACTATGTTAGTACATTTTTGCATCAAAATTCTGGATCATACTCCATGATCCATCACCAAGATGACAAAAAAAATTCCAATGATGGATCATGGAGTATGATCCAAAAAAATACTTACACAATTTCTACCATAAGCATTCTCAATCATTTACATGGATTGTAGAAATATCGTGTATGTTAATATTTGAAGCATTAGTCTTTTCCAAGGATAAAATTCATCACCCAAACAATAATTAGGTGGTCTAATCCTCATAAAATAGTATGTAGGTAAAGACTTAAAGTTGTACTTATGTCAATATACGAGAAAAATAAAGTTATCCTGATAGAAGTTTGTTTAGTATGCCATGGATTCAAAACCCATGACAGGTTTTGCCACCTTTCATACTAAACCCACCCACCTTCCTTACCCTCTACCTCCCACCACACACTCCACCCATGAGACCATGTAGTGGTGCGAGGAAAATGTGTATGCATAAGGAGTTATCAATTATATAACCTCTCCAAATTCAAAATAAATATTTCAATTGAAAAATAAACAACATTTTTACTACTATGATTATTTATAATGGCTAACCATGCACGTGTTCTACCAAATGAGGCTTTTGAAAGTGTGTATAAGTTAAGATAATAATGTGTACTATGTAGTTCTTCAGATATGTTATCTTTATGGGATTTTTCATTGTGTGGATTATTTTTTACTCAAGCTATGCTTCTATGTCAAACATTCTTCTATATTTGATAATCTCTTCCATTAACTATTAGCAATAATATACGTTAAGCATACATGGATTTGAAAAGAATATTAATTTATTAATATTTAATTACCAAATTAAGTAAAACATAAAACTTGGGATGATGTATAAATCATTGAAAAAAGGCGTAAGGAATACTCACAGATACCCAATTTGATGTGAGAGTCATGGATAGAGTTGAAAACCCATTAGGAAGCTCAACTGGAAAACATTTATAACATATTAGAAGACATAACACAAAAAATACAATGATAAGAATATCATCCTAATCACATTCTTGAGCATTTGATGAGGCTATATCAAAGAAACAATTGCCCATGTCCATTCTTTTGGAAAAATGGAATAGATGCAAAAATCAAAGAAATTATTTTTGGTAATGAATTTCACAATTTAAAAATGATACATTCTACTAATTAGGTAATGTTGTATTACGTCATACAACATAGTTAAGTTGTTTCTATTTGGATTACATTAAAAACTATAGTTAATACCTAGGATAGTGATCAACAAGAGAAATGTGTTCAAAAGAGAGCTATAAGAACCCATAACATAGGCCCTTTAATTCTAAAGTCTAGACCACCTTCCCAATACCTACACATATAAATGCATACGAAAATACAAGGATGATTACCAATACCATAATGCACAAAAGATGATCCACATGGTAGCATCTTTTATACACATTACACTCAACCAACATTTTCTTTGCATTCCCCTTGTAGAGTCAAGAGGTAATGCCCCTTATGGCTCCCCATTCCATTGCATTGTGAATTTGAGGGTAGGTTACCTAACTCCCTTAACTCACCACCCTTGCTAGCATCATTGAAAAACATTCAATTGCCAATCTAACTTCAATATTAAGTCACGATGATGCTAATTCAACATAAATAGCTTGAGCACGGTACCAATCACTCAATAATGACCAAAATATGTATCATTTCATCTTCGCATGGTATCCATTTATTTCCATCCTTCCTCAAGGATGTGTCTTTAGGGGCATTTGTTTGATTGGGAATGGGACGACATTTGGGGACGAGGATAAAATGCCCCCACCCCCTCTTTTCTCCTATAAATCTAAGGGTGTCCCAAATATGCCCCCTCATCATAGGAGACATCTCCTATCAACAAGAGAAATGTGTTCAAAAGAAAGCTATAAGAACCCATAACATAGGCCCTTTAATTATAAAGTCTAGACCACCTTCCCAATACCTACACATATAAATGCATATGAAAATACAAGGATGATTACTGATACCATAATGCACGAAAGATGATCCACATGGTAGTTCAACACAGTAGCATCTTTTATACACATTACACTCAACCAAAATTTTCTTTGCATTCCCCTTGTAGAGTCAAGAGGTAATGCTCCTTATAGCTCCCCATTCCATTGCATGATGAATTTGAAGGTAAGTTACCTAACTCCCTTAACTCACCACCCTTGCTAGCATCATTGAAAAACATGCAATTGCCAATCTAACTTCAATGTTAAGTCACGACGATGCTAATTCAACATAAATAACTTGAGCACGGTACCAACCAGTCAATAATGACCAAAATATGTATCATTTTTGTTAGTTTTTTTATGATCAGATAAATCTAATTTAAAGTAAACAGAAAAATGCAACACATGAGACAATGAACACCACAAGATACCCTGGGAAAACCCTCCAACCTGAGGAAGAAAAACCCAGCCAATATATCTCCTATATATTGATTTAAATATGAGCAAAAATCTGCTTACAACTCAGGCATAACACAATGCCAAAAAGATACAAGAAACAGCACCACTCCTAGATACAAAGATACAAATGATATGCTTCTCCTTGAATCGACTTGCTGCTACAAAATCAGATCTGCTACACAGGTTCGATCTGCTGCTCTGAAATGCGAATTCTTCTCAATGAACTTTATAATCAACACAAATGAAATGCCTTGTATATATAGGCAATTCACACCTCTTCACCAAGAGGGGTCGGCCCAAGATAGATGACTTTTCATAATAATTAAATATTATTTAATATAGGACGTGCCTCTTCATTAAATAATTGCAATGAATATAAATTGAATAGCCATAAGGCTATATTCAATTTATTTCATTCAAGTGAATTGCACCTGGAAGTAGACATACATAGCTGCAAATCATCAACACTCCCTCTCAGCTAGGGAGGAATACTTCCAGCTCTATAAGACATATCACCTCATCGTGATGTCAACCACAATGACTACACCCATATGTGGAAAGGAAATATATCACCTCACCGTGATATCAACCATCATGGCTACTCCCATGAAAAGAGCTTATCACCTCATCGTGAAAGCATATCACCTCATCGTGATATCAACCACCATGGCTACGCCCATGTATGGTATGTACAAGTGCTCATCACTCAACATGATGTTGTCACCTCATCGTGACGTTCACCATGGCTCTCCCAGAGGGTGAAAACATAAGTACAAGAAAATCATCACGGAGTCCCTCACGTGATGTTGTCATGGAGTCACACACATGACATCCACCATGGCTCTCCCAGAGGGTGGAATCAAGGGATTTCACCTCGAACTTCTTTTACAAAGAAGAACTCATTAGCAAGGGATTTCACCTCGAACTTCTCTTACAGAGGACTCATTAACAAGGGATTTCACCTCAAGCTTCTCTTATAGAGAAGAACTCATTAAAGAGGATCACTGATGTTGAGACTCCTCCTCAGTTAAGGTTGTATTCTCCACCATACCAAGCTTATCTCAGAAGTACACAAACTTTATCCCGGAGAGAGGCTTGGTGAGAATGTCTGTCGTCTGCTCATCAGTGTTGATATACCTCAACTGTATAGCTTTCCTCAATACCATATCTTTGATATAGTGGTATTTGATCTCAACATGCTGGTTATCACAATGAATGATAGTAGGCTCCATTGATTGTCCAAACAATCCTACAAGGAGCTTACAAAGCCACACTACTTCCCAAGCTGCCGCACAAGCTGCAATGTACTCTACCTCTGTTGTACTCAATGCTACAGATGACTGCTTCCTGCTACACCAAGATATCATCGCAGACCTCAACCTGAAACAACCACCAGAGGTAATCTTCTGATCAACAACACAACCATCTTCTTTAGGTTCAGTAGGCTCCCTCTGAATCTTCAAGTGCTTGCATCAATCTTCTGACCTCATCATCCAAGATTGCCTACAACGCTTGCCTTGGAGAAATGGTTTCCAGCGCGCACCTCTGTAGAGATTCAGGGTTGTCCTCTTCGACCTCATCCCAGATCACTCTATTCTGAATAGGTTTGCGGAGCTACCAATGTTAAATCCAAGTTGACTGACTTGAGCAATTCTGATCTCAATTGCTAAAGAGGTACTTCAAGAATTTTAGCATCTGGCCTTGCAACACTGCAACTCTTACTTATTCTCAGCGAGTCATAGAACTCCCTTTGAAGATGAATTCTTCCTCTTCGAAGAGATGTCTTCAATCATTCACTCAAACTCATGGCTGCAAGCAGTGTCTCCATTCTTCAACCTATAGGATGCATCAAGCTCTTCTTGAAAGCAATCTCTTACGCTTCTTGATCCGTCCTGAAAGCATGAAGAAGAGATTACTAATAATTCATGGAACTCAACTATCTCAAATAAAAGTACCATTGCTAGGAGCATACATGATTGACTATCTCAATGTTATAGCATGAATTAATAACTACATAACAATTCATGAACATTATTCAACCATGCAATACTTATCTCATTGAAACCAAAATCTTGAGTAATCCTAGATAATTAATTCATCATTCATCTTTGTTGATTCTAACATGTCTTTCTTCCATTTTCTCGGAAGAGCTAATCTCAGCATAATAAAAGACAATCTACACATAATCATAGATCATGCATATAGAAAAATCAATCATAGTCGTAATTTTAGTTCTCCTTTTATTTCAGAGTCGCACTCAAAAATTAGCATGAACCAACTTGCAATGAATAATTCTTAATTCTAAAGAATCTTATCCCAGTGATCATTATTTAGTGGTCACAAGTAATCCAAGCAAATAATGTCAAATTTGCACAGCTCGGCAAATTGAATTTTAGCCTAGAGGGGTAATTAAAATCAAAACAAAGAATACTTATCTCTTAAATATTTTGAAGGGTGGACACAGTATGATACGCTGCTCTTGCGCTCAGATCACTACACAACCTTCACGGCTTGAACACAGGCCCATGACTTAGGATAGAAATTCCCTAGAATCATTTTGAGGAGAGATCTCAATCACATCTGCAAATGAAGCATGTTGATTAAGCCTAGTAGGGCAATCCTTCGCATAGTGACCAAACTTGTCACATCTAAAGCATTGAACACGAGAGAGGTCCCACTTCTTCTTGAATGCAAGAGCACCATCTGACCCTTTATCTCTATTCCTCTTGAAGTATCTTTTATTTCCTCTTTTTCCTTCCTTCTTCAAGGATTGAGCAGAAAGAACATGAATGTCTTCATTTGTAGGGCTTCGACCAATACCTCTCGCAGCCAACCTCAACTCCTCTTGAATACAGTCTGCCCTCAATCGATCAAACTTGGAAAGTTTCGATCTTGCACTTATACCTTGAATGTATGACTCCCAAGATGAAGGAAGACCATTGAGGGCCAACATGGTCAAATCCTTGTTGTCAACAAAATGACCAATAGTAGAGAGCTGATCTCTTAACTTGGTGATCCTCATGAAGTAAGCGATGACAGTTTCCCCTTTCATCATCTTCAAATGATGGAGTTGTTGCTTCAGTGCAAGTGTTCGACTTGTGTTATTGATTTCGTACATCTCCCCCAAGGTTTTGAACATCTCTCTTGCTGACTTCAACTTTGAGACGATAGGAACAATATGATCCCTTACGGAATCAACTAACATCTTCTTTGCCTTAGTATCTTTCTTCTTCCATAGGGCCTTCTCTTCCTCATCCGTAGGCTCGGGAGCGGAGCTCTCCACAAATTCTGCCAATTCGCTTTCCTCCAAGGTGAGCATGATCTTGAATCTCCACGAAGTGAAATTTGATGCTCCCCCAAGCCTATCCTCTATCTTAAGACCATTTACCATCTTGATGAAGAGATAGAGGTAAGCAAAGATGAGAAATAAAATAGAGAGTATCGCTGTAATAAGAAATCTGATCAAGATCTTCTTCAAACCCGCTCTGATACCATGTTAGTTTTTTTATGATAAGATAAATCTAACTTACAGTAAACAAAAAAACGCAACACATGAGACAATGAACAACACAAGATACCCTGGGAAAACCCTCCAACTTGAGGGAGAAAAACCCAGCCAATATATCTTCTATATATTGATTTAAATATGAGCAGAAATCTGCTTACAACTCAGGCATAACACAATGCCAAATAGATACAAGAAACAACACCACTCCTAGATGCAAAGATACAAATGATATGCTTCTCCTTGAATCAACTTGCTGATACAAAATCAGATCTTCTACACAGGTTCAATCTGCTGCTTTGAAATGCGAATTCTTCTCAATGAACTTTATAATCAACACAAATGAAATGCCTTGTATATATAGGCAATTCGCACCTCTTCACCAAGAGAGGTCGGCCCACGAGAGATGACTTTTCATAATAATTAAATATTATTTAATATAGGACGTGCCTCTTCATTAAATAATTGCAATGAATATAAATTGAATAGCCATAAGGCTATATTCAATTTATTTCATTCAAGTGAATCGTGCCTGGAAGTAGACATACACAGCTGCAAATCATCAACAATTTCATCTTCGAATGGTATCCATTTATTTCCATCCTTCCTCAAGGATGTGTCTTTAGGGTCATTTGTTTAATTGGGAATGGGAGGACATTTGGGGACGACGATAAAATGCCCCCACCCCCTCTTTTCTCCTATAAATCTAAGGGTGTCCCAAATATGCCCCCTCATCATAGGAGACATCTCCTATCAACATTTCCCGAAGGGGGACCCCCAAGGAGATGCCCAAATGTCCCCAACGTCCTTGTGATGTGTCCCTCTCAAACTATAGGTTTTTCAACATGAAAATAATACTTTTTTAAAATTTGAAAATCCGACACATAGAAATGATCGCACAAATCATTGTTTTAGATGGTGAAGGTGTGGACATTGCCAAAGAGATAGAGCACTTCACCATGAAGACAATTGTAAAAGTATCCAAAGTTCACAAACAACCAACAAAGAGAAGGACAAAGGACATTACTGAACTAAAGGTGAGGATCATAACATGGCTTATGGAAATAAGATTGAGAAAGATAACACACCAACATATTGGGGATTGCAGATTGTTTATTGCATACAATGTAGCAATGGTAACATAATTCAATTTTGTACATTTTTGTAAATTATGATATATATTATATATATATATAAAAACAATATATATTAAAATATAGCCATCCCCAAATGTTTGGAAAAAAATTGTCATCCTTGGAAACACATACCCCACCCCAAAACTTGTAAAAAAAACTATTTATTTCCTATTAAAGATAATTTGAACATTAGAATGTCTAGCACAATTGATATAGAAAGATTTCAGCAAAGAAAGAGAAAAATTGATTCCTAAAACCATTGCACCAACTCAAAAAATGGTGCAACTATCATTGGCTCCAAAACACTTGATAGTATCATTGGCTCCAAATCACTTGATAGTAAGTGCATTAAGTGAAAATCATGAGATGCTAAAACCAATGTCAAGTAAGAATACAAAGGCATCAAAAACATGAAATACCAAGGCAATATGCGATGACAAAAGCAAGCCAAGGAAGCGATCAATATCTCAAAGCCTTGTATGGATTTAGGCAATTTTGAGATGGTTATATATCAAATTTTCAGACTTAACATTGATGTCATATTTTGTTTCAGCGGGTATGGGAGAGTGTACGTGAGTATGATTGGTGATAATCATAGGATTTGGGATCCAAGTACAATTTTTAAGGGTGAGATGTTGATTCAAAATTGGAGTGGTGGTCAAAACTTTAGAGTTGGTACTGCTGTCCACTTTCCAATCAGCCTACATAGGACTTTGCATGATAGCATACCAATGGATTGGCCAATACCTCCAGCCCGGTAGTGGAGTAATTTTCAATTGATGTTGATGAGTAGGGGTAGTTTTTTTATTGGAGGAGTCCCTTTGGTCATTCCTGCACTCACATTTCCTATGTTTTCAAGGGTAATGATTTATGATAGATGCTGCCCTAGCATTCCCACTCTGATTATGACAGCATCATTTTTTGGACAGATGAGTTTTGAGTAATATTGTGGGTTAAGTTTCATGGTAATATTCAATAAGGGAGTGATATCAAGTTGTGAAGAAAATGGGAAGGCTAAAGATACTATTGCTGCCAAGGAGGGAAATAGTGCTGCTATGTTCTTATTAAGGGTGACATGGGTATGAGGGGTAGAGTAATACAAGCCTTAAAGAGTCGTGTAGTTTCAAATTAAAAGAGAAGTTGGTGCTGCACTTTTACGAAGGCTTTCTTGTAGTATAGATGTCGTTGCTTCCATTTTCAAAGGCATCAAACATTGTGTACGAAGTGTGTATGTGACATGGAGGCAGTCAAAAAAATCGCTGGAGGTTTCGAATCTCTTGGAAACTACTGCCAATTTATTATGGTTGCCACCTTTGGGAAGGACTTGACTTAATTAACCATCATATATGCCAATAGTTGAGGGAAGTAGTGGGGACTTTTTGCAAATCATCGACAGCAGGAAACTGGTCGTGGTCCTTGGAAATATCTATTCTTCTGGCCGCCAATATTGTGAGGTGTGACAAAGATGTGACGTGGTCATTCTAGGTGACTTTGAACCACCTTCCAAATTATTGAATGTTGTGGAAGTTCTACAGAGTCAAAGGAAGGCTACCACTAGTATTTCATATTGGGAAAGGTTGGCTTATCGATCATTTTCATGGGAGAATGCAATGTTTCAAACTTAAACCACCTGTCATAGTTGAGTTTATAAAGGAGTTGCACCAATCACAATAAGGTTAGCCAATTATTTAAATATTAATTTGTGTGTAAACTGCCAGCCCGGACTTGTCTATATAATGATATTTTCTTTTGGACATTATGTTCAGACTTTCCACGTTGTGGTAATGGGTTTAGATGGCATCTAAACTGAATGAAATAAAATGTATTGATTGAGTTTACAAATTGATTCTACTTTGGAACTTGTGAAGTTTTGTTGTATGTCTGAATTGCACGAACAAATATTCATCTATTGAAAACACATTGAATACAAGTTCAAAACATCAATATGACAACTACTTGATGAAATGCCCATTCTTAGAAGTTATGAATTAAAAATTAAAAATTGCATACAAAATTTGTTTGGGATATTACAATTACCAGATATCTACATTTCTATCCCTTCCCTCAAACTAATACAACATATGTTGCCTCCACTTTCCTTTTAGCTTAGATATGCTCTCAACTTCCACTTCCTCCTCATCCTCCACAGCATCTCCTTCCTTGTACTTGAACATTGGATAAGACTTCAATCAATACATACTTCTCCCACACCAATTATATTGGGCATAGGTCTTGGGTTGCTTAATATGCATGGTGAGCTCATACTTCTCCTTTTTCATTGTAGACTTGGGATATCGTGATGTCTTCACTTTTAAAAAAGGATGGTGTGATGTCGATTCCCATACACAACCATGATAAATATTTAGGTTGTTGACTTATTGTTGTCACTAGCAATGTTGCATGGTCATCATTCCCAGTTAACATAATTCTAACAAAGGCCACTCAATCATAAAATAAAGCCAATTCATTTAGTGCAAATAAAACCCATTAAAAGAGCTCATGAAGCAAATCTTGTGTTGGGACCCAAAATTGCTACTCCAAAATCCTAGAACACAATTTTTCCTTCATGGCTGGAGGTGTCTTCAAGAAGGTAAAACCAACTTTCATCTACTAATTGTGGATGGTTAAAGGCCAATGAATGAGCATGGATAAGCTCTCCTACACTTTGGGCTCAACTTTAACCTGGGAAGGTGTTCCCAAAGGTATCCTAAATAGGATTGAAGATGTCGAAGATAAAGCAATATAATAGTTTGTAGCTATATCCAATGTAAGCTTAACCCCATTGACTTAAAGACTGACCAACTACACAAATGACCTCTTATATTGTTGATGGTGACATTATTGCACAAAGGGAAAGATGAAGACAAGTATATATGATTGTAAAATGATTTACGTAATAAGGTTCTCAAAAGATGGCTCACTAATTAATTGCTAAATCATGAACTACAAATACCAAGGCTAAATCTAAACTATTGGTGAACGATTTGTTTGTTTAAAGAGTTTGATTGAATCAGCTTTTTCTTGGACCGGTGCCTATACAATGAGTTATACAATCGTAGTTCACAGGAGGGGGAAGCATAGAGGAGTTGATCTAAGCATAAAATGCATCAAGAATAGTTATCAAATACATTACATATATAATGTTCCAATATTAAATTGCATAAATTCACATGTAAAGAAGAGATGATCATAACAAGCCTTGAAATGTTTTAGAAATGCTACTAAATCTATCAGGTCTTCAATGCATTCATATTAGAAAATTTGATAAGAGGGAACCCTAATAGAATGCTACACATTCCCCTAAAAATATACAAAAAACGGGGACATTCACTATTTGACAACCATTACAATATTCTTGCCTACAAATGCTTAAAAAACTGACTATCCTCTTGTAACTAGACATTCAACACTTGAAACCCTAAAATACACCTAGCACTTGAAGAAAAGCATTGGAAATAATGATGATTAACCCTTGTGATGTGGAACAAGCTGACATTTATACCAATAGATAAAATCATCCACTTTATCGCTTGAGAGAAATAATAGCAAATCAAGACATTCAAAATGACCTACCACATTGGTGGAACATTGCAAAATCGAATATGGCATTAATAGAGAGATCTAGAAGTCATTGGGGTAGGTGAAACAAAGTACTAGGACGAGCACGAGGATCTAGTTCGAGGATGAAATTGAAACCAAGACCAAAAGAGGATGCAGGAACTAGGTCAAATTCCAATTGGAGGTCAAGCGAGTGAAGGGAACTAGAACCAAGGACCTCGAAGAAGTTCCTAGGTCCCAAGTCCCTCTAGGATTCCACAACCCAAGGGAAGGAACTGCTGAGAGGGGATAGGAAGGACATAGTCCAAGTCCCAAGAAGGCCCACAAACAAAGGCGAGGAGAGCGAAAGGGAAAAAGGGGCTCTAAAAGGAACAGAGAGTGGGAAAGACTTGTCACCAAGGATTAGGTGCTAAGGTCCAAGGTTCATTCATGAGCTCCAACCAACAAGGAAGAGGGAAAAGGGGTAAGAAAGCATGGCGAAAGGGGCATTCGAGGCACAAGGGCCAGGACAAATCTTCCACTAGAAACTTGGTGTCAAGGTCTAGGATCCTCCTAGAGGTCTGGGCTCTAAGAGGAGGAACGAAAGGCAACATGGAAAAGGTAGAGGTGGGGAATAACGAACTCTAAGAACTTGTCAAGGGTTCGAGGGGTTCAAGAACTTGTGGAACTTGTGAAGACCCAACAAGTCTTCCATAAAGCTTGCCTTTGAGGATGTCAAAGGTTTAGGGAATTCAAGAACTTTTAAGTTCCTTAACACCCTTCCTCACACACTTCATTCATTTCATATGTTGGAGTACTTGATGACCTTGGAACCATGTTGACAATTTGGCAAGTCCACAAACTTGTGAACTCATCAACAACCATTGCCTTAGCCATTCTATTCCTTCTTGTTGATGACATAGGCAGATTTTAAATCTTGTTGAAGATTCAAGAGGTTACTAAACCTCTGACACCCTTGATAGCTTTACTTTCCTTTTTCTCATCAAAGTTCTTCGCCTTTCATTAACTAGGTCGAAGGTTCAACATTCTTGAACCTCCCAAAAGTTCGACATTCCACTTAAGATTTTTCAATGAATATTAGACCTTCTTAACACAATAGGACCCAACTTAAGATTTCTTATATTGGATATTAATGGTGGGAAAAATAGGCCAAGGGCACAAAGGGGTAAGTCTTTAGGCAAATTTTACAAACTTTTGAAGGTGTCCCAACCCTTTGGAGACAAGAAATCAAACCAGAAGTAAATTTCTCCATTCATCGATCCTTACTTGTAGAGAACAAATCAAAGTTCCAAATCTATATTTTTTGTCCCACCAATGAACTCACTAGAAATAAGATCTCATATATAGTGTTACTCCTTATGTAAGTGATCTTCAACACACTCTACTACCATGATTGCTTTCATATGTTGTATGAACCTTCTCTATACAATCTAAAGTTCCATAGTAACGAGACTCGAACTCGGCTCAAACTCGGCTAGGGTGACTCGACTCGGGGACTTGGGACTCAGACTCGGCAAAATGAAAAAAAGTTGAAAAAACCCTAGAAATTTAGAGATTTTTTAGGATTTGAAACTTGTTTCAAGCACCCTTTATTGAATACAACACAAATAAAAGCAAATTTGATCACATACACAAGTATACAGCGATCACATAAGTATAAAGTACACAAATTGTAGCTGCGCCGCTGAAGGAAATAGCATACTCAGATATATAAAATTAGTCAAATGTATACAAAACTCATGGAATATGCAATCCATAACATCAAATTTTCATACAAATATGAAATATTAAAACAATAGCTATAAGTCTATGACTCTATGGCATAGTGGAGCCAGCATCCTTCCTATGAAGGCGTCTAAGGATCTTGGATGATGAAAAGTTCTTACATAAGTATTGTAAAATGAAAAGTTTTAAGTTTTTAACTTTAAGTTTGAATTGGATAATGAGATACATCTAGATTCTAAAATAATAAAATTTAAATATAAATTTTAGAACAATTAAACGAAAAAGAATTACCTGGCTACACGGAAGGTAATGGTGCAGTAGTACCAAAAGTCTACAATTGTTTTTTTTGTTGCATCATGTGCGTCCTTGTTCCAACCCATGCTCTCAAGCGACGGTTTGGAACCAGGAGTAGTGTGTGGTACAAAATATGAGTCCATTGCATCAAATGTTCCAAACAAATATGAAATATCAAAACAATAACTACAAGTCTATGGCTCAAAGGAGTTTGCATCCTTCCTACAAAGGCATCTAAGGTGGGTCCTAAATGATATAGCAATTGCAGCCATAGCCTCTGCTTGTGACTCCATGCCACCCTCACCAACATTAGTTTTGGATGTGTTTGCTCATGCTTTAGACTCCTCCTCTGCCATGGCTATAGCCTCAACCTCTCTATCTACCCAGTCAACCCAATCAAGGTACTCATCACTAGCACAAGTATACATCAATCATATAAGTACAACTATAAACACAAATTGTAGCTGAGTTGCTCAAGCAAATAGCACACTTAGATATATAGTGAAAGACTCAAATGTATACAAAACTCATGGAATATGAAATCTATGACATATCAAAAGATTCAGAACAACAACTAGAAGTATATGGCTCAAAAGAGCCTGCATCTTTCCTATGAATGTGTCTAAGATAGGTCCTGGATGATGTAGTAGCCATAATCTCAAGTATCAGGGAAATTGCCCTAATGGGGTTGAGAGGTAGTGCCCTTTGTGGGGGTTTAGGCGCAATGCCTCTAGTGGGGTCAAGGGTCAATGCCCCTCGTGGGGGTTTGGGAGCAGTTCCCCCAATGTTGTCAAGGGGCAACGCCCCTTGCGAGGATTTGGGGGCAGCGCCCCTTGCGGGGGTCTGGGGGCAGCGCCCCCAGCAAGGTCGAGGGGCAACGCCAAAACCATACAAACTTTGAAAATCAAGCCCAAATTAAGACCTCCAAAACCATACAAACCTCCATGGCGTACATCATTTTGCATTCACAATAAGTAAATAAATTTTAAAAAAAAACAAATTTCATGTACTTTTTTGCACTTTCAAACCTTGCCTATTGTCGAGTCCTGCTGATGGGACTCGCCTGGACTCGACGAGTTTGCGAGTCTACCAGACTCGGCAAGTCTAGCCAGGACTCGGCCATGGCCGAGTCCAGGCTCCCAGGCCCTGGCCAGGGTGCTCGGCTCGGGACTCGCCGAGTTCTGGTGAGTCCGGGCGAGTCTCGTTACTATAAACACAATAATTTTTCACAATTAACATAGATATTCCATAGCTAACTCATAAAAAAATGGTAATCCATTTTTAGTGAATTATGCTTATTGTCCTCTAAGTGCTTTGCTTAAGATAAAAGTAAATTGCCTTAGAGCTACGATGCTTAAGTGCTGCAAATTGGAGTGGATAGTCGTGTGAATGAAATGAAACAAGTAAAGCACTGAAAAACTAAAGAGGAAAAACTCCAACTCTAAAAGAGTAACAGCTATGCATTTTCTTGCCACTATCTTCTTGGAATACTACAAGCCAATGGCCTTCTTAAGGCCTCCAAGAACAATAGCAGCACATCAATAACGTTCTCCTAACTTGCCTTGCTCTGCAACTTGCTCCTCCACAAAAGACCTCAGAACAAAATTCGCCTCTACCTTATTCACTCATTTCTCAATTTACACCTCTACCTACACAAGTACATCGCATCATCATATATGATTCCAATCCTTTTTTTAAAAATATACACATTGATTGCCCTGTATATTTTTTCTTTGCTAGATTAATCTCTTTATTCTATTCTACGATGTATCCCTGACTTTCATAAAGCTATTTCAAGAAACTTCAATTACAGGAAAAAGCTTCCAGCTATACTAATTCGAACGCATCATATTATCTATCCCTGTCTTTAATCAATCTGTTTTGTAGCTTTGCAGAAGCTTAATTTAAGAAATAGAAGTTTCCAAGCTAAGCCGTCTGTAATTTATCTGGTTTCCAAAAGCATCTATTTAAAAGACTTTTCTAGCTACGCTAATTTTAAAATATTGTGTAGCATACTTTTAAAGCAAAAGATAAGACTAAACTGGATAATTTAAGAAGAAGATAAATTCATACCTCTAATATATCTCCAGTCATAGTGATGAAGACGAATTTTAGAATACTTCACGGCCGACAGCAAAGTAGTAAAATCTGAATAATTAGTTGATCCTTCGACATCTACACCATTCCAATTTACGATTCCCAAAACAAGTATTACTAAACATTGACGAAGGAACAATTTCTTAAAAATGAAAATCTCCATGTTATAATTTATCCGCGTCTTCCACAATTTTCGGGAAAAACAGAGGAATTTGTTTCATGAATTCCTGGAGCTGCAGAACATTCTTTTCCCTGCAATCTTCTTTTCTCTCTCCTTTATTTTGCCAGAGAGAGTTTAAAAAAAGATCAGAAGTCGATGAGCTCCTGATATTATTTATGTTCTGTCTCGCTGTCTAGCAGACGAAAAAAAAATGTAGTTTTGTGCTATTTAGTCAATGAGGTAAATATAAAACAAGAGGCGTGAGTCTCTCGGTTTGTAGGGTTTTAAAATAATAAATAACCGTACAGTGGAAGCTTGGAACCTGATTTGAGTCCCCAAGATTAGTATAAGTACGACCGCCGGCGGAGAAAACAGCCGTGGGATAAAATCTATGGACTTTATTCCATTCACAGGTCTGTACGGATGCAGAGACAATTCTAAATTATATTGTTTTATGTGATGTCAGCCTGACCCAAAAACATTTGTTGACTGCTGCAAATTTTCATTGCTTGTCATTTTACGGTTTTTCATTGCGCCATTTTTACTTTTTCGAAGTGTCTCTAATAACAAGCGATTGCTGTCATGGCTTTTAGAACTTTTTAAGATACATAATTTTGACGTGGATTGGGGATATCTTCAATGATTAGGTATATACCTTTAAAAATCAGGGTATTTTCTAAATTAAAATTATAGGAAAAAATATATGTATTAAATATAAATTATTATAATTTGTAAAGATAAAGTTTGTAGTTTAATTTTTGTAGTTTTGTATACTATTGATATGTAAGATTTTTCATGGGATAAAATATAAATTAAAAAGATGAAATATGTTAAACTTAAATATTAAAAAATTGAAAAGACTACAAATATATAAAGAAATATATAAAAATGAAAAGAGGGAAATTATATGTCACACATTATTAATGAGTAAATCTATATACAACTGTTAAAAATATGTGAAAATAATTAAGAAATATGAAGAAATGAAGAAAATGGAGAATAATAAAGATAAATATTAAATTTGAGAGATGTTAGGGGAGAGGACCCAATAGTTGTGCACCCTAACTTCGCACTTCTCAAAATCCTACATGGAAATTTCAAATCACTCTAATTTTTTACAGCAGCTTACTTGGCAAGTCCCTGCATATAACTTTCATTTCAGAACCACATCAGCATGCTCTTTGTCAAGGTGTCCAAAAAGGCCCAAAAAAAAGTGAGACCAATATTTGTGCATTCACATCATAGGTAGTTGAGCGCTGATGTGGCATCACATGATTGATTGTTTTTTAGATCAAAAGAATACATTTTGTTTAATTATAGATAGTCAAGTTACAGCTATTGAACATTATATAAACAACTAGGAAATCTTCTCCCCTGTATGCCTGTGTACAATTATGTTAAAAATAGAGTGAAAAATCGATGCGTCGGCAGATGAGGCAATGCAGACGTATCTGTAGGACGCAAGATCAAGAAACAACCAGGAGCATTTACGAAGGATGGGTCAGGTAAGGAAAGAATGAGATTTCCAAAGTGGTATCCCCATCAGAGATAATGGCAATAGCAACAATCGACATGGCAAAAATCTGAAAGGTGGGCAAGAAGGCAAATAGTATGGTGGAAGAAAGGACAAAGTGAAAAGCTCCAACTAGGGACAGAATAGCAACTGGAGGAGGGGTGGCAGCACCAAATGGCAAAACAGGAATAAAGGGAGAGAGATCTCCACCAAGGATGGAAGAATGTTCTCAATTTGCCAAGATCTAGGCATGTTCGATAGAGGAAACTTGACGACCCAATAAGGCAAAAGATGCATTTCAGAGATGAATCGGTATGGGGTAGGGCAGCGGATCAAGGTAAGCGGGGTGCTGGCGATGGGACTGGTTCCCGAAATAAGGATCGAGGGTATGCATTTGAAGGAATCGAAGAACAAACCTCTCCCCTTGCTACTGGAGAAAATGCGGTATCTTTGGGCCAAAGGAGGGGGGAATTTCGTCTTGTTGCTATAACGGGAATTAGGAACCAAGAAAGGCATTTTTATTAGGGGAAAAATGGGGCTGCGCGGGGCAGATCTAAGCCACAAGAAATGGGTATCACCAGAAGGCAGAAAGCTTTCAATAGCAAGGGCATGGTGATCCCAATGAATGCACTTCAATTGGCCAAGAGTCATTTGAATAAATATACCTTTTTTTGCTAAGTGGTGTGGCCAATGGCTTGCAAGAGAAAGAATGGCTAAATGGTGGAGAGATAGATGGGGAGCAGAATGAAAATCAGATTCCTACCCAATAACTTTCTACTTGTGGATGTTCATAAGAGGAACTAAAAAAAATCATAATGGAAGTGTGATCGTTAATGTTGGATGATCGTTAATGTTGGATGAGGCAGGATTTCTTTTCAAAGATTGGAAACCTAAGTTTGATCCACTATCACAAGAAATGGAGAGAATTCCAATATGGGTTAAACTTTTCAATTTTCCTACGAAGTATTGGGGCAAAGAGGTGTGAGAATTGGTTGGGGATGAGCTAGGATCATTCGTAGGTGTGAATGTAAACCTTCATCAAGGTGAGAAAGGCTCATATGCGAGGATTTGAGTGAAGATTGATCCTAAAGGCACACATTGGGACAAACTAGACATCATTATAGAAGGTGGTCACTAGAAGGAGAAGGTAGTAATAGATTAAAAAAATGCAAATACCTATCTATGGGTGATCTATCTAGGGGAAAAGTTAGGATCATAGAGGCAGAGATGCCTAGCTTGTTGCTAGAGCATACTGTAGCGGTGGAAGTAGAGAGGATTGTAAGAAAGGACAAAAGGTCATGAAAGGGATGGAAGAAGTTATCCAAACAAAGTTATAGAATTGGGGCTTGTTATACGAGATCAAAGAGGTTGACAAAATTTTAGAAGTAGGGTGTGAATTGTTAGGTCTATCTCAAAACTTAAGAAAAGGTCTGGAGAATGCAAAAATGTGTGGATGTAATAATATCTTGGGTGGTTTCGACACACCAATAGGAGAGTTGTTGGAAGAGAGTGAATTTAATGAAGAGGAGTAGCTTTCCACCCCAAAAGGACCAAAAGGGGTTGCAAGCTTAGGGCAACCCTCCTTGGAGATGGAGAAATTAGGGATAAAGTAGGAGGACCTAGCAAAGAAATCTTTGGATTGCAGGGAGGGCAAGAGGAAAGGCAAGAAAAAAAACAAAAAAGAACTTGAGTGGTAGGTTAAGATCATTAGGATGTTAAGATTAGGGAAGGGAATTTCCCTTCCTAGGGAGCCATGAGGATCTTATCTTGCAATGTTAGGGGTTTAAACGTCCCTAACAAAAAGCACCTAGTCAAACACTATATGGAGGTGTCTATGACGAATATCTTTTTGATTTAGGAATCTAAAATGACCAATCTAGAAATTGATTTGTTTAAACGTAAATTGAACTTGACAAGCAAAGGCAATCAAATCAGAGGGATCCTTGGTTGGGCAATAAATATATAAATAAATACATATATACATAAATAAATAAATGCATATGTATATAAATACATACATAAATATGTATAAAAATAAATGCATAAATAAATACATAGATAAATATATAAATAAATACATAAATATATATATAGATAAAAAAACACATAAATATATAGATAAAAAAAATACATTTATAAATATATAGACAACCAAATAAATACATATTTTAAATAAATAGATAGATATATAAATAAATACATAAATAAATAAATTCACAAATAAATAAATAAATCCATATACATAAATAAATGCATGCATAAATAAATACATACATAAATAAATAAATCCATACATAAATAAATATATGAATAGATAAATAAATACATACATATATAAAGACATAAAAATAAATATATTCATGCATAAATGCATACATAAGTAAATACATACATAAATAAATACATGCATAAATAAAGAGATATATAAATAGATAAATAAATAAACCAGCAAATAAATAAATACATAAATAATAAATATATAAATAAATGAATATGCTAATAAACACATATATAAATAAATACATAGATTTTTAAAAAAATCGTTAAATAAATAGTTAAATACATATATAAATACATGAATAAATAAATACATATGTGAATATATAAATAAATGATTAAATAGATAAATAAATATATAACACATAGATATATACATACATAAGTAAAAATAAATAAATAGATAAATTAATATATATAACTAACATATATATTAAATATTAATAATATATATAAAAATGTGGAGAATATCTTTTGGATACGTCTAATTTTTAATCAATTATTCACATTAAAATACAGTAGACGTTTTTAAATATATTATTAATAATATATATATGTTAGTAGCATTCGCAATGCAACATGGAAGAAAAAATTATTAAAGTTAGGGTTAGGGTTAGGGTTAGCACTAGAGATTAGAGTTAGGGTTAGCATTAGGGTTAGTGTAAGAGATAGAATTAGGGTTAAGGTTGGGGTTAACGTTAGTATTCGAGTTAGGGTTAACCTTAAATATTAGGGTTAGGGTTAGCACTATTATTAGGATTAGTGTTAGGGTTAGGTTTAGGGTTACAGATGAGGGTTAGGATTATGGTTAGGGTTAGCATTATGAAAAGGGTTAGGTCTAGCAATAGGATTAGAATTAAAGTAAGGGTTAAAAATAGGGTTAGTGTTAGGGATAAAATTGAAGTTAGGGCTAGGTTTAGGGTTAAGGTTATATAAATACATAAATAAATAAATAAATACATAGATAAATAAATAAATACATAGATAAATAGATAAATAAATAAATACATAAATAAATAGATAGTAATATATAAATAAATACATAGATAAATAAATAAATATGCACAAATAATAAACACATAAATAAATAGATAAACACATATATAAATACATCCATAAATAAATAAATGCATAGATAAATAGGTAAATAAATATATAAATACATAAATAAATACATGCATAAATATGTAAATAAATACATAAGTACTTGTATATGGAATATTTATGTATTTATTTACATTGATACATAAATACATACATATATATAAATAAATATATACATAAATACATACATAAATAAATAAATACATACATACATAAACACATATAAATACATACATAAATAAATAAATACAAAAATAGATACATAAATACATAAATATATACATAAATAAATGCATACATAAACAAATAAATACTTAAATACATACAAAAATAAATATATAAATACATAAATACATAAATACATATATAAATACATAAATAAATACATAATAGAGCGAAAATGCACATTGGGAGTCTGGAAGCATAGGATGTTTGCGGCGATGGAGACACAGAGATGGGCGCGAGAGGAAGGAAGCTACAGTCTAGTGCGAAGGTCATGGGTACAAGCAAATGATTGGTAGGCACTAGGGAGGGAGTTGCACCACCAGTGGGGAGGGACACAAAATATATGCCCTCACTCTGGTTCGACTCCAACAAACAATGCTCTGCCCATTTCACGTTTGCAAACCATAGGGTCCAATCCTTTGGGGGTGTCCATGCCTGGTAAGTCACCCAGTGTCGGGTGTGTGCCCCCAGATTTGGCTCTGAAGGTTCTTGCATCTTGCAAAAATAAAGCAAACCCTTATCATGAATGTTCGACCTTTTGCATGGAGCAGATTCGACAAGCCAACCCATCCCTTCCCATGTTTGTGCTTGACTCGCCTTCTTCGCCTACTAGGGGTGCTGCATCTCTTCTTGGTGGCTCTACTCTTTTCATCGGGGATTTGGAGGTGGCCCTCGCAAAAGAACCTCTCTATTATTGTATTTCTAATGGTTGCATTGATGCAATTGCAGAGGATGGATTTAGGTAAGCACTCCTTAATTATAAGATGCTTGTGGAAGCGTCTATCTCTGGCTTCGATTTAAGGTTGGGTTGAAGCAACTTGGAGCAACTTGTCCTTCCCAATGATTGAGTCCTTGGATTTTGGTTTATTCCTCCTTTCTTTTAGCTTTGTTGCAAACTGTGATTTCGTGGTAAAAAACGGCCCTTGGTTGTTTTAGCATTCTGGCATTTTCATCTCCCCTTGGACTCCCTTCTTTGACCCTACTACAGCCAAGATTACATATGTTCCTCTTTGGATGAGGCTTTATAACATGCCCATAGTCATGTGGAATGTGGATCTTATCACTGATATGTTTAATCAAGTCGACTCCTTTGTGAAGCTTGACAAAGCTGGGATGGCTCCTAATCGTAGGTTCTGAAGGGTCTGTGCAATGGTTGACATCTCCAATTTGGACACAATATTCAAATTTTGAAGGTATGCCTTTTCGATGATTTTGTTGTAATATGTTGGGACATAAAATTGAGGTTTTCTCTCTCTAATGGAAGGATGGTTCTAGGTATGTCAACAATAAAAGATGGGTTAAGAAGGCGGGTTCTCTATATGTTGACTTCATTTGGCGGAAGCATGGAATATTCTTTGAGTCCCACTCGGGTATGGAGTTGGATCTTGTGTTGCCTACGGTTTCCTCTCCTCCTCCAACCTGTCTTGCTTTGGACAGATTGTCACATATCCCTTTTGAGCCAGATGAGGATAGATCGAAGTCTGATCGCACCTTCCCTTTCATGGATGATTTAGATGATTTTAGCCTAGCCCTAAGGGCTTTGGACATGACATGGTTTTGGCTCCTCAAAAACTTTGGATCTCTCAAAAGGTGAGCATCAAAACTAAATTGAACTGTGGTATGAAGAGAAAGAAAGGTAAGAAGACTGATGTTGAAAAGATTCGTATTGAAGACATGGAAGTTGTTGAGGAGGGTTCTTAGTGGACCATAGTGACCCTCCTCTCCTGGAACATCAAACATGCTTAGCCTTTTCTTTCTTTGTAGTTTCTATGACTCTAGTGTTTGCTCCTTGTTGCAAACTCTTTTTGTATCTGCATATCTTATTTTTACTCTCTATAGTTCCTTTTAGGATTCTTGGTCCCTTTTATATCTCCTCTCTTCCCTTATGTTCCTCTTATTTCTATGCAGCAACCTTGATGTAATTTCTATTCTTTATTTTTAATATAAGAGAGTGGGCCCTTTTCCCACAACTTACGTATCAAAATATAAAAATACATAAATAAATAAACACATAAATAAATAAATATATACATAAATACATAAATAAATAAATACATATATAAATACATGCATAATTAAATAAACACATAAATACATACATAATTAAATAAATCCATAAATACATACATAAATAAATAAGTAAATGTATAAATACATACATAAATACATAAATAAGTGGGCGACTGGGCAGGCACCTTTCCACATAGGAATTTGTGAAAAGATCGGGGTCATGTAGGGGAAGGTGGCAAATTACCTAGCATGTTGCATTGGCTCTCCATGTGAGCAGGGGCAATCTTTTCACTGGGAGTACTTTGGGGAATGATGATCGAGTAAGTCAGATCTGGATTAGGGTGGCGATTTGATGTTTCATTAATGTTCCCTTGCCTAAACATGCCTCTAGGGGAGAGGAGCCGATACGTAAGCACCCAAAACCACACGGTCTAGTTGGCAGGCCACGTGGACCAATAGGATTTTTAAAAACTAACCCATTATAGAAAAAGGCTAATTAAACAATAAATTATTATTTTAAATTTTTTTTAAAATAATTTGCCACGTGGAAGGTCCAATTTTGTCCACGCGTCGAAAAAAAAGGAAAAAAGACCCGTCGACCAATACAGACACACCTCGGGTGCCACTAACTGTGTGGCTCGGCGTCCGAAGGTGACAGCCTTGCCACGTCAACTCTTCCCAGTCCACCACCCTAACAATCCACTACTGAGCATTTATCACTCGTCGCCACTTCCTATTCCTATCTACAATCTCAAATAAATGCTGCCACCTCTCCTAAGCTCCACGCCACCTCGCGTAAACGAACTGCATTGAATGCTCCCAGTGCCTCGCTCTTCTCGCCATTCAACCAGCCTTTCATTTTCCCGAGGACACATTTCATCTTCACTTCTTCGCCAGTACCTGTTCGTTTCGTCGTCTGCAACGTTCGCACTCTCACCACAACCTGCAATGCTCAGAGACCATATCGTGTTTGAGTAGAAGCCGATATGGAGACGGGTAGACGCCAGTTACCGAACGTCGCCAACAGCTCCACTTCCGCCATGCAAGCAACGAACGGGTTCCTCGCCGCCATGCAAGCAATGAACGGGTTCCTCGCCGCCATGAAGGTCACCGCAAGCAACGAAGGGGTTCGCCGCGTGTTCGACCCAGGTGAGCTTGCTCACTAAGGCTGGCCATTGTTCTTCTGTTTGTGTTCGGTTTGCAATTTCGCTTTGTTTTATGGGTTTTTTGGTGTTGCAGATTTTGTTTATTTTGTTGAAGTTTAGTGTTTATGAATACTGCATTATTTGTGTTCATAAACACACTAAATCTTTGGAAATTAATCTTTTGTTCAAGCATCGCTCTGTTTATATTAAATATATTAATGCAGTTGGTTGTTTTCTTCTTTCGACATGTAATAATGTTCGTTCTTTATATGGGTTTTGGTCTGTAGGGTTTATATTGCAAATATTACGCTCATATTTACCTCATTTCTCTTTCAGTAGGGTTTATTTTGAGAATATAGCACGCATAGTTTAGCATTTATGTTTCGGTAGGGTTTATTTTGTAAATTTTGCAGTCATAGTTTAGGGTTTTCCTATTCTCATAGGATTTGCATTGACATTGACTTTGCATATCGTATTCTCATAGGTTATGCATTATCATTCACTTTGCTTGTCGTTTTCTCACAAGTTCTGCATTATCATTCACTCTGCTTCTCGTATTCTCATACGTTCTGCATTATCATTCACTCTGCTTCTCGTATTCTCATACGTTCTGCATTATCATTGACTCTGCTTAGCATAATCCCACAAGTTCTGCATTATCATTCACTCTGCTTGTCGTTTTCTCACAGGTTCTGCATTATCATTCACTCTGCTTCTCGTATTCTCATACGTTATGCATTATCATTGACTCTGCTTAGCATAATCCCACAGGTTCTGCATTATCATTCACTTTGCTTGTCGTTTTCTCACAGGTTCTGCATTATCATTCACTCTGCTTCTCGTATTCTCATACGTTCTGCATTATCATTGACTCTACTTAGCATAATCTCACAGGTTCTGCATTAGCATTCACTCTGCTTATCGTTTTGTCATAGGTTCTGCATTATCATTCACTCTGCTTCTCGTATTCTCATACGTTCTGCCTCATCAATGACTGCTTAGCATAATCTCACAAGTTCTGCATTATCATTCACTTTGTTTATCGTGTTCTCATAGGTTCTGCATTATCATTCACTTTGCTTCTCGTATGTGTATGTGTATGTGTATGTGTATATGTGTATGTGCATGTGTATGTGACTATGTGTATGTTTATGTGTATGTGACTATGTGTATGTCTATGTCTTTGTGTATGTTTATGTGTATGTGACTATGTGTATGTCTATGTCTTTGTGTATGTGACTATGTGTATGTTTATGTGTATGTGACTATGTGTATGTCTATGTCTATTTGTATGTGACTATGTGTATGTCTATGTCTATGTCTATGTGTATGTGTATGTCTATGTCTATGTCTATGTCTGTGTCTGCCTATGTTTATGTCTATGTGTATGCCTATGTCTATGTCTATGTGTAAGTCTATGCCTATGTCTATGTCTATGTCTATGTCTATGTGTCTATGTGTATGTTTATGTGACTATGTGTATGTCTATGTGTATGTCTATGTCTATGTCTATGTGACTATGTCTATGTCTATGTCTATGTCTATGTGTCTATGTGTATGTCTACTTCTCTATGTGTATTTGACTATGTGTATGTTTATGTGTATGTGACTATGTGTTGTGTATGTCTTTGTGTATGTGTCTATGTGTATGTTTATGTGTATGTCTATGTCTATTTGTATGTGATTATGTGTATGTGTATGTGTATGTCTATGTCTATGTCTATGTCTATGTGTATGTCTATGTCTATGTCTATGTCTGTGTCTGCCTATGTCTATGTCTATGTCTATGTGTATGCCTATGCCTATGTTTATGTGTATGTCTATGTGTATGTGTATGTCATTGCTATTTACACCTCTGTCAAACCTCCACCATATGCAATACCTGCAATGGAACACTTCAAGTACTTCATTGAATTGCAAGTCAATGTACCAGTTTTATCATAAAGTATAGTGTCAACTTGCCCAAGTTCCTCATTTAAATTGGATGTTCGAGCTCATGCATGCTTGTCAGTTTCTTCATCATACATGTTTTGGTCTTCATCGATGAATCTATATTGATACTTTCTTATGCTCATATAATGGGTATAAGCATTACAGAACTGTTGTTATATCAGCATTGTAATGTTGTGCTCGTTCAGATTTGATTTTTAAAATAGTTTCACTTTTTTGTACAACATATTGCTATACAAGTTTTTAAAGAATTTGATAAGAGTTTACCATCAACAGCGCATTAGTCATTAGTGTCATCACGTGGCAGGACATAATGAGTAGATCCAAATTGCCAATAAGAATATTCAGTAGGAAAAAAACCATCTAAAAACAGCAAATAAAGATGCATACAAACCCTGGACTATAATTGGTAATTTCAACTTTCAGCTCATTTGCAATGGATTTTGATTTTCAGCTACTATTATTATTTTTAATCAAATGACTGTATTTTGATTTATGGTTTTACAATAGGCATTGCTTAATTAATGTAGCTCATAAATTCTTGTTATCAGAAAATCAGCCACCTCCCAAACAAAAACAAATGCATGGTTAGTTTTTTCATCAGTTTCACTCAATCTTACATGTATGATTTTGTTCTTAGACTTTTTATCAATATTTGATATGTATATGTATATGCATATGCAGTATATGCATATGTATATGCATATGTATGTGCATACATATACATATGCAATTGTATATACATATATGCATATATACATGTATATGTATATATGCATATGCAAACAAAAAATGAAGTTGTTTTAGATGTAGAGTGGAGCGAATGGATGGAACATGCATAATTTGAAACAACAACACCATTACACTATCCCTTAAGCTATGCATTGTACCTTACATTCGTTACACTCTCCATCCAAAATGCATTACATATGCATATATACATTTACATATACATATGCATATATGTATGTGTATATATACAACCTGATTGGATGTACGCTTTGTTTGTTGTTCAATTAAAGTGACTGTAAATATCGGCCCCTCTCCCTTACAACTAACTATGATGATGGTTGACTCCTACTTATGCTATAACCATTTCTTATATAGATACTGAAATATAATTTCATACAACATTATCAAATGTATATATAACTTTGAACAACGCTATGGTATAGATGGATGGTTAGTTTGTTCATCCATTATAATCAATCTTATAGGTTTTGCATTATCATTGATTCTGATTTTGGGTAATGCTCCATCAATTTTTTATCTGATTTATGTTTGATGTGATCAAGCCTATCTATGGATGAAATTAACCTTACGTTGTGGAGGACCAGCGTATAGGTGTGGGCCCCAACGAGCGCATGGCCCATAGCACATTAGGGCCCCCGCTTACTTATTAGGGGAGAGGAGCCGATACGTATGCACTCAAAATCACACTGTCCACATGGCAGGCCACGTGGACCAATAACATTTAAATGAAAAAAAAAACTCATATCCTTCAATAAGTTTGTAATGCAAATGTTTCTATCTTTTCTTAGGTGCCATTGGTTATTTTGGGGGTGTTATCTTTTGCATAGGTTATTTTCCATCATATTAGTCATCCAATTATTGTACCTTAATTTTGTGTCTTGGAAATATATGGGGGGTGTTCTATTTTTTTTAGGTTCTGCTTCATCAACATAGACATATACATAGGCATAGACATATACATAGACACATAGATAGACATATACATACACATATACATACACATATGGATATGTATATCAGATATTAAATGCACACATAATTGTAATTATTTTGAAACAAAACAATTACCCGCTGGCAGCCAAACATGATGAAGTGTATCCAACTTGTATATGCTTAAGTTCTTTGCATCTTACTTATATATATATATATATATATATATATATATATATGCATATGTATACACATATTCATATACATATACATATGTTTATGTTTATGTATATGTATATGTATATGTATATGTATATGAATATGTCTATATATTTATGTATATGTATATGTGTATGTGTTTTTGTATGTCTATGTCTATGTCTGCGTGTATGTGTATGTAAATCTATGTAAATATGTATATGTCTATGTTTATGTGTATGTCTATGACTATATGTATGTCTATGTTTATGTGTATGTATATGTGTATGTGTATGTCTATATTTATATCTATATGTAAATATGTATTTGTATATGTAAATGTGTATGTGTGAATGTGTATGTCTATATGTAAATGTGTGTGTGTATAGATGTGTGAAGAGGTCTTAAGTGGACAACCTTGCCACGTCTACTTCTCTCAGTCAGCCACCCTAACAATCCACTGCGTCGCATTTATCACTCGCTGCCTCTTCCTATACTTCTCTACAGTCGTGTTTAATTCACATATGTCTATGTCTATGTCTATGTCTATGTCTATGTCTATGTATATGTCTATATTCATAAATTCAGACCTACAACAATTGTATCTTTTCTATGTGCCATTGATTAATTTGGGGGTGTCAACTTTATATGGTGTGCACCTATACGTCGGTCCTCCACAACGTAAAAAACATTCATCCATAGATAGGCTTGATCACATCAAACATAAATCAGATATAAAATGCACACAAGTTAGCATTAATTTAAACAAGGTGTCAAGTCAACAACTTTGAAACCCATCCAACCCATCTTTGACCGATTGGCGAACCCATTACAAGAATGTTTCCCATTGTACCATAACCAAACCAACACGCAAATGCATTCGCCTATCCCATGAGATATACAACACGTATCAGCTTCAATCTGTCCCATCTTGCCAAGTAGGGTGCGCACGTATTGGAGCCAAACGCAAATATCCCACCGGCATCCATTTAACACTCCTATAAGGCCGCCATTATTCAAAACAAAAGCATGGAAACAATTTCAAAGAATCCACCAAACCAATCAACTCAAGAATTAAAGGCTGAAATCAATCAAATCTCCAATTCATACGAAACAGAACTCAATTTCAAAAGAAGACAGCAATTTATTTCACCACACTAAACAACCATCAATCAGATTCAAATAATTCCCAAGTCAAATAGCCATGAAAACCTTCAAGTATTGACATGTATTACAATAGATCAATATTGAGCACTAAAGCTTTCTTACAACATGTATTTAGGGGACCTGGTTTTCCCAAGGCCTTTCATGCTTGCCTATGTAGCACTTCACATAGATTACCATAGCTTTGTATTTGAATGACTTAGGGGACTTGGTTTTGTGAAGGCTTGTCATGGTTCCCTATGCAACACTTCACAATTTGAATGGAGTTGTGGACCCGTGCAGCATAGGTTGCCATCAAACGAGCGTTCATAAAATAATCAAGTCTCCCTAAAACATGTCTGTATTGCTCAGTTGATTGAATTGATGAAGCATAACCTCTATGTATATTTGTATGTCTATGTTTTATGTATATACATGTGTGGCCTATGTAGCACTTCACATAGATTACCATAGCTTTGTATTTGAATGACTTAGGGGACTTGGTTTTTTGAAGGCTTGTCATGGTTCCCTATGCAACACTTCACAATTCAAATGGAGTTGTGGACCCGTGCAGCATAGGTTGCCATCAAACGAGCGTTCACAAAATCAAGTCTCCCTAAAACATGTCTGTATTGCTCAGTTGATTGAATTGATGAAGCATAACCTATATGTATATTTGTATGTCTATGTTTTATGTATATACATGTGTGGCCTATGTAGCACTTCACATAGATTACCATAGCTTTGTATTTGAATGACTTAGGGGACTTGGTTTTGTGAAGGCTTGTCATGGTTACCTATGCAACACTTCACAATTCGAATGGAGTTGTGGACCCGTGCAGCATAGGTTGCCATCACCTATGAAAAATTTAACACCCCCAAATTCATCAATGGCACCTGAAAAAGATAGAATAGTTGCACAACTTAATTGTATACAAATATGTATATGTGTATACATATGCATACATATATGTATATGTATGCATATACATATACATATCTATATATGTATGCATATGTATATACATATGTTTATGTATGTGTATGTATGCATATATATATACATATACAGTATATGTATGTGGATGCATGCATATATATACATATGTATATGTATGTATATGGAACCCGTTCATGGCGGTGAGGAACCCGTTCGTTGCTTGCATGGTGGAAGTGGAGCTGCTGGTGACGTTCGGTAATTGGCATCTACCCATCTCCGTATCGGCTTCTGCCCAAACACGATATGGTCTTCGAGCATTGCAGGTTGTGGTGAGATAGCGAAGGTTGCAGACGACAGAACGAGCAGGTACCGGCGAGCAAGTGAAGATGGAATGTTTACTCGAGTAAATGAAAGGTTGGTTGAATGGTGAGAAGAGTGAGGCACTGGGAGCATTCAATGCAGTTCGTTTCGGAATAAACGCATATGTATGTAGATATGTATTTGCATATGCATATGTATATGTATATGTATATAGATATGTATATGCATATACATATACATATATCTATATACATATACATATGTATATGCATATACATATCTACATACATATACATATACATATACGTATGTATATGCATATGCATATGTCTAATATGTATATACATATGCATACATATGCATATGTCTATGTATATGTATGCATATACATATGCATATGCATATGTCTATGTATATGTATGCATATACATATGCATATGCATATGTCTATGCATATGCATATATGCATATGGATATGTCTATATATGTATGCATATACATATGCATATGTCTATGGATATGTCTATACACATATATGTCTATGTATATGTATGCATATACATACGCATATGTCTATGCATATGGATATGTCTATACATATGGATATGTCTATACATATGGATATGTCTATGTAAACGTGGGGTGGTGTGGAGCTTAGGAGAGGTGGCAGCATTTATTTCAGACAGTAGATAGGAATAGGAAGTGGCGGCGAGTGATAAATGCTCAAAGTGGATTGTTAGGGTGGCGGACTGGGAGGAGTTGTCGTGGCAAGGCTGTCACCTTCGGACGTCGAGCCACACAGGTAGTGGCACCCAAGGTGCGTCTGTATCGGTCGACGGGTCGTTTTTTTCCACGCGTGGACAAAGTTGGACCTTCCACGTGGCAAATTATTTGGAAAAAGGAATAGAAAATGACAAAATGTCAATGAAGAAGCAAACATTTGAAACAAAAACAGTGACACATTGCAAATTACATAGAACACACATTGCAATATGATCCTAATACATTGCAAATCAAAACAAAAATGATGCATCTGTAATTCTCATATATTTAAAAATGTCAACGAAGAAGCATACATTGCAAATTACATACAACACTTTTTCGAATCTGATCAGATTACTTCACAAAACAAAACAATAACGGTCAATCTGTACTTATCAAAAAATTACAACTGTCCACAATTTCGGTGCATTTGTAAATATCAATACTTCTAAAGTCTATGAAACTAGCATTTGTAATCTAGCTGTTGCTGTTGTGAAAAGGATCTTGGCTGGTTGGGGTGCCAATTGCCATGTTCTCGTCCCCTTCCAGTCGACGGGGATTGCTGCATACATGAGTGGGACTTGGAGTGGTAAATTGGGTGCAAGTGACATGTGTTGGGGGCGGTGGTGAAGACATTTGTACATCTCGAGTGCCAAATTGATATGGATATTGACTGCCCCTGAAGTCAGATTGGGAGAGGCTTGAATAATTCATTGTCGTGGAGAACTGAGGGATATTAATGTTGAGAATATCACGGAAGGCTCCATTACTTTGAGACAACGGATTAGAAGTGTTCCTTAACCGCCTCTCTCTCTGTAAAGCCCTATGTGCCTCCTCAATCTCTTTTTCCTTTCGGTCCTGTTCCTTGTGAAGCCTCTCTTGCTCCTTTTTTGCATCTCTATCCTTTTTTTGTTGTAATTTTTGCTGCTCTTTTTCTTTTCGCAGTATGTCCTTCTCAATTCTGGCATTCTCCTTCAACTCCGCTGCCACAATTCTTGCTTCCCTTTTCTCTGCATTTTGTTGTCTCTTTCTTGCTTTTATCTCCTCCACCTCTTTCTTCCTTTGCTCTTGCTCCATTAACAGCCTCATGTAGTCATCTATTGTCAACAATTGAGATTGTCTACTGATCCGAATTGCACCTGCTTTGGATTTCATTTGACGAACAATGTGCACAGGTAACTTGAGGAACTTGTTGATGTGCGGAATTGTTTGTGTTTCTTGTGTCCCATCTGATTGTTTGCCAATGACCTCCTCGACTACCTGTGAGCCCTGTGGTACATCTTCATTGGCTTGTAAATCTGAATTGCAAGAAGGAGCATAGTAATGGACAACTTGAGAAAGGTCAATTTCTGGTGGTGGTGATGGAAATGTATAGGTATCCTGTTGTTCTGGGACTTCCAAATCAATGCCCAAGTTCATTGCTCCCTCAACCAACCAGGATGGTTGGCTTCGTTGTGATGGAAAATCTAAACTTTAGCTGAATTGATCAACGGCCCTGTCCACCATGGGAGGGGTGTGTTCATTAACCACCACTTGTGCAACTGATTCAGCAGGACATGTATCAGGTGAGTGTTGTGTTTCTATTGCAGGCTGCATGTGTCCATCTAGAAGAGTGGACTGCAATACTGTGACATCATCACTTGACACACCAAGTCCAGAAAGGCTGAGAATGTTTTCAACTGCGTCAGCATCCTCACTGACCACAAATGTCTCACTGGGATGCATGTCGTTGACAAATGCATCGGGATTCAGCGGCCATATACCAATCCTTTTAAACCCAGCCTTGATGTTGTCAACTGTCAAAGCTCTTTTCATTGCTTTGCTGCCTAACATTGCAAGTTCTCTCCTCCTCACTTCAATGTTTGGAAAGCTTCACAAAAATTCTACACGTTATGATTTGAAGTAAGCTTTGAAAGGTGCAAACACACTCACATCCAACGGTTGTAGCTTATGTGATGTGTGTGATGGCAATGTTAACAAATCTATACCGATATCTCTTGCTTCCTGGATGGTTTCGAGTGCTACATGGCTTCCATGGCCGTCGAAGATCAACAATACCCTGTTCGTGGGTGAGACACCGCCTGGAATCGAGTTTTTGAAGTGGGTCAACCAATCTATGAACAATTCTTTGGTCATTCATGCATGTGGTTGGGCTGCCATGCAAGCACTTGGTTCACAATCTATGATGTAATTATCTATGTTCGCACTCCCCTTGAACAAGTAGAATCCTAGAATGCTCTGTCCGGCAACATTGACACAACATAGAATGGTTATCCATTCACGACTCTTTGGGATAATGTAAGAGACATTCTTGCTACCTTTTCTTACGAGCACCTTCATGGACCCATTTTTGCCTGCTTGGATGCCAGTTTCATCGCAATTCCATATGCGATCAGGACCATATGGCATGGCTTTGTATGTTGCAGACAGTGTTTTGTAGAATGCATCTACAACATCAGGTCTAAGATTGAATGCCCTATCTTTGTCTAGGCCTTCAGCAGTTCGTAATGCGAGTTGAGGATGTCTGTGCTTGAAGCCTGTCCACCAGGACTTCCCTGGGAAGCCATTGGTGAAAGGGTTTGGCCTATTTTGACATATTTGAGCAACCTCAGACTTAAGATTGACTATCTCATGACCATGACCAATATCAGCCATTTGCTCGCACCATTCCACAATGCGATTTTCTTCCTCTTCTGTGAGGACTATTTGCGGACCTTTCTTGGAAGTTGTTGTTAGACCCCCTAGCCATTTGGACAGTGTGGCTGTTGGGATTGACCACTTTTTGGAAGCCCCCCTTATCGACATGTCATTCTCTTCAACGTCATAAAGTGCCCTTTTCATGTCATCCTCAGACCACAACTTCTGTATTTGTTTTACCTTCTGCGGTATTTGAGTTGTAGTAACCTCAATCTGCGGTATTTGAGGAGTAGAAACCTCATCTACTTGTGCAACATGATCTATTTCAAGGGGGAATCTGCATCCTCGTTTCTCGGCAGGCAACCTTGTCGTGGCTCTTTTCTTTTTTTTGTTCCCAGTACAGGTCACCACTGCATTGCCCTTAGCCATCTACACAGAATAATTAGAATCAAAACAGTGATGCTTGAACAAAAAAACAATCACTTTGTAATGCAGAACATATGAGAATATGATAAGCAGAGTCAATGATAATGCATAATCTATGAAACATAAATGGTAAACTATGAAATACATCTATATATGTATGAAGAGAGTGTTGTGATGCTTGAACAGAAGAATAATTAGTTTGCGATGCAGAACATATGAGAATATGATAACCAGAGTAAATGATAATGCAGAACCTAGGAAAGATAAATGGTAAACTATGAAACACAAATGCTTGAACAGTTATCTTTATATGTATGAAGAGAGAGATGCTTGAACAGAAGATTATTTAGTTTGTGATGCAGAACATATGAGAATATGATAACCAGAGTAAATGATAATGCAAAACCTAAGAAAGATAAATGGTAAACTATGAAACACAAATGCTTTAACAGTTATCCTTATATGTATGAAGAGAGAGATGCTTGAACAGAAGATTATTTAGTTTGTGATGCAAAACATATGAGAATATGATAACCAGAGTAAATGATAATGCAGAACCTAGGAAAGATAAATGGTAAACTATGAAATACAAATGCTTTAACAGTTATCTTTATATGTATGAAGAGTGTGATGCTTGAACAGAAGATTATTTAGTTTGTGTATGTGTTATCTTTTTAGTTTCTTGCATTTCAATTGAGATTATCTTTTGTAACAGGAGTTTGTTATCTTGAGTTATCTATTCTAGAGTGAGCGACATAAGGAAGTAGAGGAGTAAGAAGCACAAAATTACAAGCTATGCAAGGGAGTTAGAGTTTAAGAACATCTCATATCTCTTAAGCGTTTACAACATTAACATTCTTATGCACAGCAAAGTGAAAACCACACTCATGTTTGAACAACAGAAACTTTAGAGACTGATAATGCAGAAGATATGAGAATAAGATATCCAGAGTGAATGACAATGTAGAACTGAAAGAAGAATAAGATAACTAGAGTGAATGATAATGCAGAACCTGTGAGATTATGCTAAGCAGAGTCAATGATAATGCAGAACTTATGAGAATAATATAACTAGAGTGAATGATAATGCAAAACCTATGAGAATAAGATAATCAGAGTGAATGATAATAAGACCATTGAAACATAAATGGTAAACCATGACCAATATGTAACATATAAACGATAATGCAGAACCTATGAGACTACGATGTGAGACTACGATAAGCAGAGTGAATGATAATGCAGAACCTATCAAACAGAAATGTTAAACTATGACTGTAATATTTGCAATATAAACCCTACTGAAACAGAAAGGCTAAACTATGACTGTAAGGCTAAACTATGACTGTAACATTTTCAATATAAACCCTAGGGAAACAGAGATGGTAAACTATGACTGTAATATTTGCAATATAAACCCTAGGGAAAGCCTTAAATGGTAAACCATGACTGTAATATATGCGTTATAAACCCTATGGAACACATATGCTAACCTATGACTACAATATTTGCAATATAAACCCTACCGATACATAAAGAAACATATAATATGAGAATAATGGGTGTAATGAAGATCAATATGGGTGTTGTTAATGGCTGTAATGAAGAACAAGTGTGAAAAGGAAAACCTGGTACAATATGGATGCTGGTGCTCTGGAATCTGAGCTGTTGCCTCCCCTTGATGTTAACTCGTTCAATTATGTGCTTGTCACTCCTCCTTTTCTTATGTCGCTCACTACAGAATAACTAAATACTTGATGATTTTCACGGCTATTTGAATTGGGAATTATTTGAATTTGATTGATGGTTGTTTGGTGTGGTGAAATAAATTGTTGTCGTCTTTTGAATTTGAGTTTTGTTTCATATGAATTGGAGATTTAATTGATTTCAGCCTTTAATTCTTGACTTGATTGGTTTGGTGGATTATTTGAAATTGTTTCCATGTTTTTGTTTTGAATAATGGCGGCCTTACAGGAGTGTTAAATGGATGCAGGTGGGATATTTGTGTTTGGTTCCACTACGTGTGCACCCTACTTGGCAAGATGGGACAGATTGAAGCCGATACGTGTTGTAGATCTCATGGTAGACGGGACAGGCGAATGCATTTGCGTGTTGGTTTGGTTATGCTACGATGGGAAACAATCTTGTAATGGGTTCGCCAGTCGGTCAAAGATGGGTCGGATGGGTTTCAAAGTTGTTGACTTGGCACCTTGTTTATTTTTTGTAGTTGTGACTAATGTGAAAGTGACGCTTGCATTGGTGCGAAATTTGGGTTTAATAGTTTACGGGGAAGGGTGCATGTCTTAATGTTTGGGCTGTTTTTATTCCATGTCGGAATGGTACTTGTTATATGTCAGATACAAGTTGGATACACTTCATCATGTTTGGCTGCCAGCGTGTACTTGTTAAGTTTTTTAATTAATGCTAACTTGTGTGCATTTTATATCTAATTTATGTTTGATGTGATCAAGCCTATCTATGGATGAAAGTAAGCTTATGTTGTGGAGGACCGGTGTATAGGTGTGGGCCCCAACGAGCGCATGTCCCATCGCACGTTCGGGCCCCCGCCTACGTATCGGCTCCTCTCCCCTAGCATCGGCGATAACAAAATCACTATTAGCAAGATCTACGGGTGCTTAGTGTAGATACGGTTTGCATCCCCGTTGCAGTCCCATGATGTGGCATCATGCACGATTGCTGACAGGTGGCGGGTGCGTAGGAAATAAGGGAGGACATGCACGCGTTTGCACAGTGTAGTAAGTGCAGCATAGGATCTTTAATTGATCGGAGGTTGGCACAGTCTCACCAAAGTTTGGCTTCATTGTCCTGGTGCGGTCTCTATTGGTAGGCATGGCAAAAAGATCAAAGTACATAGTTGAGATTTCAACAAAGGCGCTGGTGAGCCTAGGGCTTGACACCCCCATCCAATTGGATTGCAAAGCTCAGTAGACTGCTTTCAAGGCAATTACCGACCAACAGTTGAAGAGGATTATGCTCAAGGCCGACCCTCATGCGGTGGTGGCGGTCAAAATGATATTGAGCAAGGGGCATTTGGTGAACCGAGAGACATTTTGGGTTAACACCCACATTGTCTCCAGGTTCCTATCTTTAATGCTTGATGTTCAAACACCAAAAGTAGAAGTGAAGGCGATTGTTTGTACAAGCTCTTTAAGAAAGAGCTCCTGGGTGGCCTAGATGAAATCCTACAAACGACACTCTTGGGACGTGGCGTGCCCCAACCTTGTGATCTTCCTCTAGTCAAGGTTCCTAGTGAGGTTATTAAGGTTCACCCCTTGCTTCTCAATAAACTATATTTTGTGCATTGCTTGCCACAACCTCTCCTAGAGAGGAGCAACTTTGCTTTAGCATCGTTACTTCGTCCTAGAGCTTTTCCTTCTCAAGCTTCAGAGCAAAGTTCAGCCATTGAAAGGAAGACATTTAGGTGTTAATACCAGCATACTGTAGAAATGATAGGTCACACATGAACACAAAGCCTATTTCCCTCCCTACTTAACCAAATAAAATGATATACTCTAGATAATTGGCAATGGTTAATTTCAATATTGACTACCTAGGTCACTGCAAGTATCTAAAAATACATGGCCATCATCAGCTGAGACAAGAACACAAACCCTATTGCTCTTATTACTTAGGCAAGAATATAATACATTCAAGACAATTGGCAATGGCGATTTCAATGCTGAGTACCTTTTAATTCCATACCTTTCACTTTAATATTTTGCATATGCTTGGCCAGTAATTAATATTTTTACAAATATCAGAAACAAAAACTGACCCATATTATTACATATTTTTGTTTTCAACCTTAGAATTTACTTCCATATAACAGAAAAAGACAAAAACAGTACTCACCAATTGCTTCTTGTTTTCTTCTCTATTCATCCATCTGGAACATTAGTTGCTATTTCTGAAGAATATATACACCCTCCTGTAAGAGTTTCCGACAACAATCTCGGAGCTTCTTAATGTACTCAGCCATCTTTTCCATTCGACCCTGTTTAGCACCAACTCTTACAGTTATTCTACTGGATTAACATTTAATAGAGAACAATATTCTAAGAAGCCAAGTAGGAAGCGGTTGCTTGTGGACGTAGGATTACCTTTGAATCATGCTTTGCTTTTCCTTGCCTCTTCATGTTCAGTAACGCCTACACTTCACTTGTAATCATCGTATTCCCTTTACCTTCCTCTAGTCCATTTACACTCAAAGTTTGAACTAATTGAACTGATTCCTCTACCTGTGCTTTGTGGAATTGGAAAGGAGAGATTCACAGCCATTGTTTTTAAGTGCTGACATTTGTTTCGAATTGTCATCTCTTGGAAGGAACTTCCTTTTCTTCTTAGGTGGACCCAAAATTATGTTCTCCTTCTGGAAAATACAATAAAGGGACAAATGATAATCACATAAGGACTTGACTGTTCTTTAAGTACTCGCTGAAAAAGGAATTGAAGTTATAGTTCATTGTGTGTTTTTTTAATTTTTTACATTGCATAAATTTCAAAATCATAGTGGTCTCATTGGAGAGGAACTTCGAGATTCGTTTGCAACAAATGTGGATTTCAGCTCAGCCACAACTTTTTGGAAATTTCCATATATACTTATTATTATATCAAATATTCTGGTAATATCAAACAAATATAGGCTTCCTTTGGAATTAAATCACAAAAGTGGGTGCTTCAAATTTTTAGACATCTTAAATAAAAGTTTTTACAAGTTTCTATTTACACCTATTGTTGAGTATTTAGTAAAAGTAGTCTGAAAATTCAGGACAAACGGAAGCTTCCATTTGGAAATAAATCTCACAAGTGTGTGCCAAAAGCTTTCAGAACAGAGCTACAACTTTTTACAGATTTTCATCTCAACTTATCACTATATATCTTAGTGCGAAGTTACCTGAATTTAGAACAAACTCTAGCTACCATTTGAAAATAAATTTCTTAAATGAGTGTTGCAAACTTTAAGCCATGATCTATAGTAGCCACTGAAAAATTTCCTTCTAAACAGTGGCAAAAACAAGTTTCTGAAACAGATTCTAAATTTTGCAGTCTCTAAATTTATCACGTTTTATTGATATAAAATTTGAGCAGTAGCCCTTTCCATGGGACCCTGCCCTGCACTTTTTTAAACAGCACGAAAAGCGATAGCTAAAAGACATTTGTACTTCCTGTAAAATATGATTTTCTTATTTGGGTAAATTTACTTGTATGTTTCTCCACACTATTTCTTGTAAATCATATCACAATCCTAAAATTCTCCATCAATTTTTCAAAGATATCATTTATTTAGAATAACAAATTCAAGGAGCTCAAAAGTTTTGAGAAAATTTGTCCACAAGCAAAATGTGTTTCCCCAATGTGAAATATGTCTTATTAATGTAAGTGATTGAGAAGTATCTCTCACACGTATAAATAAAACAAAAAAAGCTATCCAGCCATAGAATTCAAACAATTTTGCTATACACAAGAGGTAGATTCACACAAAGTTTTTTTTTTGGTGTAATCTTCATGTATGGTCCTCTATGAGTTCTGAAACCACAAGACATTTTCATTTCCCATGCATTGATATTTTTATACATCCAAATTTAAGTGTTTGTAACTCTGCACCATGTGTCATAGAAACTAAAACTAATTATTGTTCAAAACATTCATGGACCCTTCACTTCATGTTTCTCTCTTGCTCTGCCGTGGATTTTACAGTCACGGATCCTGGAAACTTAAAATTTTGAGCAAAATTGCAAAACCCCTGGTGTGAATAAGCAAAATGTATTTTCCTCACATGAAATCAGTAATATTGTTGCAGAAATCTTTTAGGATTAACATTTTCAAACCAGCAAAATGTGTTTCAGGGCCATGGAATTCAACTTGTTGGGCTATGCACGACAGGCAAAGCTCACACGAATTTTTTTCATCAATGATTCATCTACAGTCCTAAAACCTTTTGAATTATTTTTTAACACCTGTGAAAATTAGTTTGCTGTAGCCATCCCTACCCTAAATGTTTCTTTCCAATAGGGAATATAATAACCTCTAGATGTTTGCATTTCTTGTACAGAAAAAATAAATTCGTATGTAAGTTATAAAATTGTAGTTGTGCATTGTTTCACGTTGAACGCCATGTGATTCAGCATGTAAATCAGGAAGCTTAGACAAAACTTTCAGGGATGTGAGCAATGTGTGTTTCTCTAGAATGAAAAATGGTGTTAATATTGCAAATGATTCAAAGAAAATACAATCAAGAAAAAGTTCTGCCTCCCATTGATGGGTTAGTTGTTCCTGAGATTAATAGAAGCAAAAGGAAATGGAAAGTTCCTTTGCAAATGGGGAAAGCTTAACTTTGATGGCCCATCTAGGGCTAACCCCGATCCAGCAGGGGTTGGATGTGCGTTTCGAGACTCCTGGGGTGCATTTGTGCTTGGAGGCTCCGATCACTTGGACATAAAACCAATAAGGAAGCTGGACGGTAGGCTCTTTAATGGATATGATCATGGTATACTCTGAGGGATATCAGAATATTGTAGTATAGGAAGACTCATTAATTGTTATCAATGCTTTGAAAAAAAGCTTTATGCCCTAATTGGAAGCTCCAAACCATTCTAGGAGTCGTCCTATATAGGAAAGATAAATTTGAAGCGAATGAAGTGGTGCATTGCTACAAAGTACAAAATAACATGGAAAACTTCATGGCTATCAAGGGCATTGATATTTATAAGTTCTCCTCCATGTAAAGTCATGAGATTAATGACTGGATTGGTCTCTCAGATCATTGATGAGGACTGCCTTCCCTGAATGCATATCATCTTATCGATTATCCGTAGGGGAAAAGTATGATCCGAGGCTTCAAGGCTCTTCTCATGAGCATTGATGGTTACTCCTATTGTACCAAGGTATATGACCTCTTTCCATTCGGCGCTCATTGTTGTTTGGAATGTTAGTTTTTTCTTTCCTAGGGTGGTTCCCATCTAGTTTTTGTAGCTGTTTGTTGACTTGTTCTTCATGGCCAAGAAGAGCTTGGGATTGTCAAGGGATCCTCTTTACCAGAGGAGGGCCTTTGATCACAGGTTAAAAAATATATTTAACTGTTCCAGTGTGGCCAAGCTGAAAGTGATCAAATCCATCCTGGGTAGTGACAACATAGAGGATAACAACCTTCTTCATTTGTGTGCATCAATCTTGGATGAAACTGAAGTTGAATTGGCAGAAATTGTCAAGGCAGCAGATGTAAGGGCTAGCTTGATGAAACTTTTATTGTGATCGAGATGTTGGAGTGCCCTAAGTTCCAGTTGAAAGCAAATCCTCCCCCGTTGGTGCTTTCTAAGGCAAGCATGTTCGTGCAGGGCTTCTAGGCTATGATAGCAGAATCACTAGATTTAATCTTGGATGTGAGCAACTTATGCGAATTTGCCAAGATTTGCATATGGTTATCAAGAACGTGTTGGTACCACACCTTAAGGGTCTGCTTGAAGTGTCTAGTGGCTACATGCCGCTCAATTTGGGAAATGAAAAGCTGATGCACTCAGTAAGAAGAGCAGAAGTGTTAAAAACTTAGAAGGAATTAGGTTTGATGGTTTGGAATACGTCGCAGGTCCATCTGTCGCAATGGTGCTATCAATTGAGGTCTCAGGTGAAGTTGTTTAAGCAAGGCATATGATAGATGGAAAACAGTGCTGAGCTGCTCTTGGGTGGCCTGATGGGGAATATCTAATCTTCCCTGTTTGAATGCTAGTTTATCCTTATGTTCATTTGAGGGTTTTGGCTTTCATCTCTTCTATTGGTTGATGTTGTTTAGTCCGTTTTTGGTGGTCTGTGTACCCGATAAGCTGTGGTATATCGTGTTGCTTGTTTTTCTACCTATTTTGCCCATCTATGAGGTGTTAACCCAGTTTCTTGGAATTTTGGCCTGGAATCGTATCCCTGCTACGCCCTTATATGATCATATCATATAATAACAAAAAATCTAGCTCGATCATATCATGCATCAATATTTGTTTATGCGTAATTATTTAATTTCCTTCAAATTAGTGTCAATGTTAGCACAAACATATTATCTATTTTTCGTTTTTCAAATAAGATCCTTCAATTTTATGCATCCATTGTTTTTTTCTATAGATGTTCTTTGAATTTTCTAGATTCAATTTTGTTATTCGTGTATGATCCTAATGTGCTCCATGATAGCGAACAACTTTCTGGTGACAGCGAAGAATTGAGATCTATAGAAACGAAAGCTTTTGAAGAAAATGTATAGACCACATTGCTTTCCAGACATATGTTTTGAAAATAAGAACATTTGAAAAAAACCCTCCAAATCTCAAATCCTAAAGAGATAAATAGAATGAATTAGTAATGTAAACAATGGTTTTCTAATTTCCTTAAGGAGGAATTAGAATTTATGCATAAGTCTTTCTGAATTACCGGCATAAAATATGTTGAACTTTCTGTCCAGAACAGACTGTGGCAGGGGAAATGAAGGTGAGAGTGAAGAGTTCGGACAATGAAGTGTTTGAGGTGGAGCAGGCTATAGCTTTTCAGTTCCACACCATTGAAGCTGCTGCAGATTTCGCAGGCATTGATGTCACCATAGCCGGAAAAGCCTCCAAAATGTCCTGTAAAAATCTTCATCCTAAGATTTAAATAATTCTTCGAATAAACAAATTAAATAAAGAAAACACAAAAAAACATTCTACTGGCAGAAATATATTAAAAAAGCGCGGCCTGGGAAGTCCGCGCCCCTCCCCTTTTCTTTTTGAAATTGGAGAGAATGTTCGATACGCTTTAAAGTTGATACCCATTATTTTTATCCTTTTTTTTTTTTTTTAATCTTTTTTTATCTTTTTTATTACACGGTATTTTTTCGCGGGTGTAAAAATAATAAGTTCTAGTAAATGATTTTGATTGATCTCTTTTTTAATTAATATTAATAGAACTAAAGGTTTAGAAATAAAATTTAACTTCTATTGACATATTTTCAGCTTTTAAGTTATTAGTTTTTATTTTCAGCTTCAATTTGTTGGTGTAGCAATGGTTTAAGTTTGTTTTATACAATAGAATTAGTGTCTAAAATAATTTTATTTTTTTCAATTATTTATTTAAAATTATTTTTAAAATATTAAAAGATATCATATATATATATATGAATAATCTTATGTAAAATTGATAGTTTCTCAAAAGTTTCTTCTTTCATATAATAGTTTTAAAATTTTAGTTGTATTTTATGATAAAAATGTCTAAATATAGTTATATAGTCATTAAATATAAGTCACAAATAGAATTGACCTTTATTATAAATTTAAATTTTACCTCAAATCTAAGTTAGTTCAAAATTTAGCTTTTTGTATATATTAATTTTGTACCAAATTTTTAAATAAAAACACATTACTTAGATTATGTATAAAAGAACATCACCTCTAAAATATAATGCATCTATTACTTAGCTTTATTATTACTCCTTACAATCTAGATCACTCACTCTTAGCATTGTGTCACTCAAAATCACTCTTGCTCTTATCATAATGCCACTCTTGATCAATTGTTATAAACAAACACCTCTTTATCAATAAAATTTAAAACTTTTGTTCTTACACTAGCTTATTGCATCACCCTTTTCACATGCTATTCAAATATCAATTTTCACACATTACAAAATTGGATCATTATCATTTGCTTTATTGATTGTTGTCTTCCAAATTTATTAAAAAAATTAAATCAGACTTAACCAAGGAGAAGATCCTTAAAAAAAAACTCTAAAAAATATCCATAACATTATAAATATTAATTTAAATATTAAATATTTATAGACATCCAGTTTTATATGCACCAAAATAAAGCACACATGTCAATTCATATTTATCAAATTGAAATTTCAACTCATTATTGTAAACATGGCAAGAGTTGGTCTAATGGTGTTGTGTTGAATGGATTATTTTCTTATAATGAAAGCAACAAGCAAAGGATGAATCAAAGAGGATCTCTTGAAATAGGTCATTTGTCTTTAGGGATACAAATAAAGGTAACATGTGGAGTGTTTTATCAAAAGAAATGTTGAGTGTTTGGTAGTGAGGTATTCTTTTGTTTCTTGATTGTTTGTTCTTTGTAATGTCTCTCATTAAATCATTTCAAGAAAAACAACATAGCCTATTTTAACTCTCTTAGGAACTCTATACAACTTTGATCTTAACTCAAGATGCATGTAAAAACAACAATGGTTAGAGGAACAAGCACAACCTATTTTAACTCTCTTAGGAACTCTAAACAAGTTTGATCTTAATTCAAGACACATGTAATAAGATTGAATGTGGTCACCAAAGTCAAAGCACGCAAGTTATTAAGTTAATTATTTATTTAAGACCAAATGATAAATGCTATTTTTTTTTATATTTATCGTTTGATATGGTAGTTGAATGTTTGATTATTTTAATGTTTTTTAAATGTAAATATTTTTATTTGTTTTGATTTTAATGTATAGGTAAATAAATCTAAATTAATTAAATTTATGTAATTAAATAAAATTATGTTTTTAGTTTTTTTTGTTATTTTAATTTATTTTTTAAAGAAATTAATTCATCAATCAAAAAGATCATTCCTCTTGATCTTGATATAATTAATCATAAATTAGCATTACTTAATGTAAATAAGGGGACTTTCCTTTTATATTTTTTTATGTTTAAAAAGATAAAATAAATTAAAAAATCAATTTGAAATAAACTAATTAAATTTTATTTTTTATTTTTTTGAAGGATTTTATATTAAACCTACAAAAAAAAAATATCTATTCAATATGAAAGCACAATTCTTACTCTAAAACTTCTTTATTTGAGAGACAAGGATTAAGGAGTATCTATTTCACCAAACTATCATTCAACTAAAGTCACTTAGGGCATAATCTTAGCCTCATCTATTATGTATTGCACATCTAGAGGATTTAATCCTTGAAAAATGACATTATCAAGGTGTTACAGTAATAGGTTAATTACTTAATTAATTTAATCATATTGATTAATTAATTAAGTCACCTTTTACTTTATTTTTCACTCAAGCTCAACTTAGGCCCATTAATAATTAATTAATTATTAATTACTCACCTTTAGGGTTTCAATCTCCTTTTCATAAGGATTGATCTTATTGTAATTAATCAATTCTTGTTTATGCAATTTTTGCTTCAAGCTTGCAGAGCACCTTGTTTGTGTTTCAATATGTCTTCTACATGACAGGTTATTTGCTTGCAAGTGTTCATTGGGTTATGTGAGGTTGGTTTATCAACTTCTACACAAGGAACATACCATTACACTTAGAAATTGTACTAGACCAATTGAACTACAACCCTTTGATAAATTTCTTTTTTGGATTTTTTTTTTGGTAGGTAAATTGTGGGAAGGGCCCACTCTTTTAAATTAAAACATAAAGAATAAAAGCTACAAGTCTGCCAAGAGAAGAAACATAAGGCAAAAAAATTGGAGAACCAAGAGAACTAAGATAAAGGAACCTCACTTCAAAGAAAGGGACAAAGATCAACAGAGAAAACAAAACAAAATCAGAAACCACCAATCCTCCATAAAGAGCAGCTAGGATATTTTGATGTTTCAAGAGAGGAGAGCATCAATAGCTGACTGAGAACCCTCCTCAACAGCCTCCTTGCCTTCAATTCGCAGCTTTTCAGACTCAGACTTCCTCCCCTTTTTCTTTTTGGAACCACCATAATCTGGTTTAAGCTTAGTGCTCGTAGTTTGAAAGAGACCTAGATTCTGAGGCGGCTCTGACACCAAATCAGTCTCAAAGAAATCGTGGCTAAAATCATCAAGATCGTCCATGAAAGAAAAGGTCCCTTCAGAATCGAGGTCCTCCTCATCGAGCCCATGAGAGGCTTCATGAGGGTCATTTAGAGCATAATTAATCTGCTGAGGAGAGGGCTCAAGAGGCTGAGTAGAGTCCAAATGAGACACAAGTTGAGAATCAAAAAACTTGCCATCGTTTTGCCATTTAAAATCAGCACTAGGAGATCCATCTTTCTTAATCCATTTTTTAAGACTGACATTTTTGAACCCAACCTAGCGAGTGTGAGAGCAAGCTTCGATTTTGTGCCCCAACATGTTGCATCAGAAGCAACGAAAAGGAAACCCTTCAAAGTTTAGAAACTGATTCCAGATACCATAAGACGAGTGAATCCGAATAGAGTGGGAGAGTGATTTAGAGATGTCAACCATAGTACAAACCCTATAGAATCTGCATCCAGGAGCAGCCGACTCAGTGTCAAGCTTGACAAAGATTCCAAATTGGTTAATCAAATTGGTAATCATATCGATATTCTTGAAAACCAAAGGCAAGTTATAGAGTTTGATCCAAATAGGAATATCAGTTATCTTCTCCATAGCAGGATCAAAGAATGGGGTCCATGGAGAGATAAAGAGGTCCAAGAGACCGAAGAACCAAGGACCATTCCGGAGAACAAAAGTGCAATCAACGGCAAAGCTGAAAGTGAGCAAAAAAAAACCAAAGTTGAGAGATTCAATCTCAGGGGAGGACAGGTTGCTCCATGTAGCATTAGCCCATTCGATGATAGAGTCCACTGACGGGTGCCTATGAAGGCATCTCAAAACCAAAGATTGATTGCCAACATCCTGTGCAATCGCCTCCACACAGTCATCATAAATGCTCAAATCCAGGGGTTCATCAAAGATCAACACCTCAATGTCACCTAGAGAAAAGGATAGAATGATCGAGGCATGTTCCATGGGGGCAGAAACAGGAGGAATAGGCGGAGTACAGTGAGAGGGTGAGGAAAGATTGGCTCGCCTGATTTGTTCCAAACAGATTGCAGAGCATTCATGATACGGGTTAGATCTGTTCTTGCAAGCAGATAATTTGGAAGGATTTGGACCAAGAGCCTCGGAATTGCCACCCAACATCGGAGCTCTAGCATATAACCTAGGGTAATTGCACTGAAATGCCTCTAGGTAGAAATCTGAACACACATGATAAGGGTTTGATTTATTTTTGCAGGCAAAGAGCGAAGGAAGATCCAAAACAGGGGCCACAGGCCCATCACCAATCACAGCATCAACTTGAGTTGAACCCACTGGATCCAAACCCGACAAAGGCACAGGAGGAGCTGGAGAAGGTTTGGACTCCAGTGCAGCGCTGGAGTGCAGGGGATACTAACGCAGCCCATCTCCCTTTGAAATGCAGTCATCTTCCTTTGCCTGGCGTTTGCTTCTCTACCTCTTTGCACCCTCTGTAGGCACCTTTCGCCCAGTTATGCCTTCACCATCGCGATTCACACCTTCGCACATCATGCACCACTCTCATGAATATTTTTGTTAAAAGTTTTCTTTTTTTTAATTAAGTTCTGGGCCTTGGTTGTTGGCACTACAAGCAAGAAGCCCCACCAGTTCACCAAGGAGCCTCCCCTTAAGACCAGGGTTAATAAACTCCATTGTTGACGCAGTAGAGAACAACCCTGCGAGGTTTGAACCTTGGTTGTTGGCTCTATAGGCAAGAAGCCCCACCAGTTCACCAAAGGGGCGCCCCCTTTTAAAGATATTAAGGTTTGGGCCTTGGTTGTTGGCACTACAAGCGAGAATCCCCACCAGTTCACCAAGGAGCCTCCCCTTAACACCAAGGTTAATAAACTCCATTGTTGACGCGGTAGAGAACAACCCCGCGAGGTTTGAACCTTGGTTGTTGGCTCTATAGGCAAGAAGCCCCACCATTTAACCAAAGGGTCGCCCTCATCTTTTCTAAACAAATATTAAGGTTTGGGCCTTGGTTGTTGGCACTACCAGCAAGAAGCCCCAACAGTTCACCAAGGAGCCTCCCCTTAACACTAGGGTTAATAAACTCCATTGTTGACGCGGTAGAGAACAACCCCGTGAGGTTTGAACCTTGGTTGTTGGATCTATAGGCAAGAAGCCCCACCATTTCACCAAAGGTTCACCCCTTCTTAAAAGATATTAAGGTTTGGGCCTTGGTTGTTGGCACTACAAGCAAGAAGCCCCACCAGTTCACCAAGGAGCCTCCCCTTAACACCAGGGTTAATAAACTCCATTGTTAACGTAGTAGAGAACAACCCCGTGAGGTTTGAACCTTGGTTGTTGGCTCTACAGGCAAGAAGCCCCACCATTTCACCAAAGGGTCACCCCTCTTTTTTGGATTTTTATATGTAAAGATAAAGTTTAAAAAAACTAATTAATCTAACAACTACAAATAATTAATTAAGTAATCAACTAAAAATTAAACAGATTTTTCTAATTTGTCCAATATAATTGAATAATTTTTGGCAATGGTTCCTGCTACCAAGGTTAAAACCCCTATTGGGGTGTTGTATTGAGTATTCATGTTGGAGATGAGGTCCCTCATTTGTGGCCTCACCGATTCATAACTCTAGTCAAAAGCATATTACCCCTAATTAAAAAAAATGAATAGTCAATTAAATATAATTAATAGATCAATTCAATGCAATCTTATAGGTAAAAACAACTTCATGAAGACATGTAGAGAAGAAGCACGAAGTAGAAAATAATTAATTTTTTTCTTTCAATTTTCAAAAAATAATAATTTTTTTTTTTGGAGGATATAGTTCTCTCAATATGTAAGGAATATTATCTAATATTTATTTTTATTTTCTCTTCAAACTTTTGTCTCTGTTTTATAATGTGATTAGTTTGTTTGTTGATTTGAACTCTAGATCCATTGAAAGTCTTCTCAATGCTTCTTTTGAATCACTCTAAATGAATTAGAGGATTTTGAAGAAAACCTTTAGGTAATCCTTCTTAATAGAGTGTGCTTTGTCATTAAGATTTTTGATTCTTAATTTCTAGTGTAAGTAGTAAAAATCTTTAAATAAATGAATTCAATAAAAACTTGGAAGCAGGATCTAAATAAAAGAATATTTTCAAAGTGAATAGAATTATTTAAAGCAAGACTTTAAATGAGAGATTTTTTCAATTGCAAACAATATTCTTAGAAGCAAAAATTTAATTAAAAATAAGTTTTTAATAAGGCAAATTAATCTAAATCTAAATATGGACTCTACTAAATAAATTCTAACCTAATCTATCTTAAAAAATTAAAAATCATACTCAAATAAAATTAATTTAAAAAAATCTATTAGTATCTATAAAAAAATAAAGTTTATGCATAGGACTAGAATTGTCTCAAATGAGGAGCAAGTTTGAATGGTGGAAAGCCATTCTCAGTAATCTAGTGGTATCATTCTCCTTCAACCTTCAACTATGGTAACTAGATTTTCAAAGTATAGGGGTAGGAAACTAAGCTAAAATTCTTAGAGGAATAAGTTTATAGGTAAAACAATTTTATGAAGACACATAATTTTGACAATGAATACTTTGGATGCAAAAATTTAGACCATTTGGCTAGTAAGAAGAAGGTTATTAATACATTTTAGAGTGATTAGAGGTTAAATTCAAAGTTTTCAAGTCAATGTTAGGATCAATATTTAAACTATAATTAAAGATGAATTCATCAAATTAAGAAAAATCACATGTATGAACTCATCACTATAAAAATAAATAAAAACACTTTACAAGAAATAAATATGCTAGTGTGAACACTTAGTTCATTGCTAAAGGGAAGCAATTAACTCATAATTTTAATTATAAAAATTATTTTTAAAAACTATTTTTTACACAAGATAAAGACATAAACACTTGGTAGATGATAAAAGGTAGCTAAAAATAACACACTGTAGAGTCTTACATGGTTGGCATGATCACTTTACCTTGGATATGTTAATTGAAATTTATATTTATATTTTACATTCCATTTAGACTCATGAGTTGGATTTCTAATCATCATTATATTTACCATGTAGGCTAGTTTAGATTTGGGCACTTGGAAGGTTGAATATATTTTAAAGGTCATATTTGAAGGTACAAAGTCACCCAGGTTGGTACACGATTATAAAAATGGTCATAATTTTGACATCAAATTCTAGGTAGCAACCACTTGATTATCTCTTTTTCATCAAAACTAAGGTACAAATTTGTTATTGCTCATTTTATTCTATTTTTATATCTAAATTATTTTGTATTATTTGTATTTATGTACCCTAGATATTTATATGTAGGTGTGATTTATTTCCCTACATTAAAATGATGAACTAGACATTTGAACTCCTCTAGGCTTTTTCCTAGGATTTGAATTTTCTTTATTTTCTAATTTTTAAACCTAATATTATCATTTCAAATATAATTAAGGTTTGGATTCACCCTCTTATGCAAATAATTGATTTGCATTAATTAGGGCTTAGAATTTCATTAAGTTCGTTACCTACCTACCCTCCTTTTTATTTTACTTCATTTAATATTTTCTACTTTTGATATCATTTTGTATACATGCAATACATATGAGGAGGTTATTTTATATGATGGAATTGCTTCATTAAATGCTTGTGATGCTGTTATACATAGTGATGGTGTTTCCCCTTATCACACAATAGTCTTATACCCTTAGGTTTAGGTGATTTTTTATTTTTTCTTGTGAGAAGCCTAGGGATATTGTTGTGTTTGATGAAGGTTGTCATCTTGATGCACCTCTTCATAGTGTCATGTCTTTAGGACTGTCAAACTATGGTGATTATCCTAGTGGTGCAACTTATGATGATCATATTCCTTCCACCACTAGTGATATTTTGTCTTCCCTATCTTGTGGTCTACTAATAAGTTATTTTGTGAGGATCATATTGAAAATTATTTATCTTCTCATGAAGTGGTTGATGACACTTCAATAGTGATATTATTGATGTTAATGATAATTTATTGTGTGATGGTTGTTTAGTTCATGTTTCTAGAACACACATTATTTATTATTATACATTACTACATCAAGTGTTTTATTTATAACTTTTTTTAAGTGTGCTTACAACTATAGATGATGATGAGTCTCTTTTCTCTTGATGATTTATTTTATGAAAATATACTCAAGATAAAAAATTTATTATATTATTTAATCTCTTTATCACATCATGTTGCAAATGATGATTATTCTTATCCACTAACAAATTTTAATAATATTTGTGTAAAAAATAGTTTCTATATCGAATGATGTTTTGGATCCTACTAACATGATTTTTAGCATTATAAGCATCCAAAAACATATGAGCCAATATAGTGAGTATGATTATGTATTTTTCTTAAGATAGCAAGGAAAGGGCTCTGATCCAAAACATATGAGCCAATATAGTGAGTATGATTATGTGTTTTTTTCTTAAGATAGCAAGGAAAGGGCTCTAATCCCAAACAGGAGCTAGGCCAGAGAGGCGACCAAAGAACCAACACCAGGAACTTCAAAAATAACCATTAGAACATCGACTGAGCAAGAAAACCACAAACCCACCTAGCTATAACAAAATTTATTCAAAGTAACTATTACCAGCATAACTAGCATATAACTAGTCCATATTAAATCCAAAAAGACAGACTAAACTATCACTAAAATAACTAATGATAAAATTCATAGATATCAAGGCTCGCGGGCCAAAAACTAAGCATCAAATATCCAAGAACCAACAAAATAGAAATAGACAGAAGAGCGAGAACATTAGGAATCATTCATAAGATTCCATCTCTCTTGGAGCATAGCCACAAACTCCTTCCAGCTATCTTTATTCACGTTGTTCTCCTTCTTACCAACTTTTTTTCTTTTTGAGAATTTGACTTTTCTTCCTTATTTGTTTCTTGATCTTTCCCTAACTATACATCATTCCCATAATGGATTTTTTCATCATGCCATCCATAAAAAAACTAAGACTCTTAATAGTATTCTTCATTTTTTTAAACTTCTTATTACTATTGTTCCCTTCTAATTTCATTTCCACATCATTCATGCAAGCGTTAAGGTTTGCTACCTAAGAAATTAAGTCTTCAAGAGCATTCACAAACTTTTGAGTGTCCTACACAGTCATATTATTCTCTTCCTAAGCCCACTAATTTTTGTTCTAGTCCCCATCCACCACAAGCTCCTTCTCATATCTATCAACATAACCATCATCCATAACAATGTTGTTATCTTCCTCTTGAATCTCATCTTCTTCCATAACTAGCTCACTAGCCTCATCAAATTATGACTCCTCACTCTCGTCACAATTGTCGAGTATAAACTCTTCCTTAGAGGACACATTTTATTCCTCACCAACCAAAGCCTTACCTTTTTTATCTTTTCCTTGATATTTGGAAACAACATTCATTAAATGGACATATCTCCTACCTCTAGACTGAACATTACCAGTATTCTCCTTCATCTTCAAATTTCTACTCTCCTTCTTCAAATTTCTACTCTCCAGATTACCATATTGGTCATCAATAATAATAATGGTCAAACCCTTATTTTTAGTCTCTTTTGAATCCACTTTTCTTAGTTTTGAAGATCCAAGATTAAGAGGAGAGGACATTCATTTACTTATTTTATGTGTTAACCATAATTATATGGGTGTAATTGTTGAAGGCCAATCACTTAATACTCCAATGACATACTAGCATATCTACCTATCCCACTCAAATAATATTGAGTTCTTCACCATATAATTCACTCTTTATTGTACAACCTATGATAAATCTTAACTACCCATGCACATAATAATTATTAATAAGAAAATCATATATATTTGTTTTAAGAGTATTCACAAAAAATTCACTATATTACTCTATATTAATGTCTCATAATTATGTATTGATATGCATAGTATCAAGTACATGTATAGGTACCTATCCCCCAATGTCACCTAAATTTTCATAGTATCATGAATATTTATAATTTTAGAAAACACTTTACTACAATGAACTACAAATTGCATGTATCCCAGATTATAATATGTCTCTAAATATAATATATGTATGATTCTCTCCTTATCCCTAACAATCTACAAAAATGACACTAAGATATTCACTATTTATCTTTAGCTAGGCACAAATCAATGCACCTTGACAATTTGTTGCAATTGGACATCAACATCATCTTGACATAATTATAGATTTTGTCCTTAAAACATTAATAATTATGAGACAATTTTAATGTTAAAAAATCTAATTTTCCCATGATGAATAAAAATGTTCATTTATTTGTGTGATCTTATTGTCCCAAGATACTCATGCATTTTTGACCACCTCATTGGATAGATAGGCACAATGGTCATAGAAAACCCCATTTGTGGCAATATTATATCCTAAGTAAGAGACACTAATAGGGATTCATTTTCCATGTGTTGTGTGTATTAGTTTCAATCCTAAGCATGAATAAGTTAGTATCACCTTTATATCAATCATCTTATCCATGATTATGTTTTTTTATCTCATATATCTACCAACACGTTAATTTGTTCTCTTGTAATCATGTATTTTTCCATGGAATCCCTAATTTATAAGTAGGGCTCTTATATACCATTACACATCTCATTTATGAGAAATGTGGTTATCTTATAGATAACCTTTAAATTGATGAATATTTTATAATCATTAAATAAGTAAATGATTTCATTGTCGAATCAACTAACCATAAAATAAATCATTGACTTTTCTTTTTTAGAAATTAGGAACTTAGGTCATTTTCCTCAAGTTGAGGACCCCTATCTAGCCAATAATACACTTTTCTTTTCTATTTTCTCATGATTGTGAAATCCTCTTTGTAAATGGGCTTGACAATGCCAATTTCACTTTTGTTTTCATTTAGCTCACTAAAGTGTGTTTTTCTTAATTTGAAGTTGGATAGATGGCCCTCAAGAATGTTTAGAGTTCCAATTTATTTTATATGTTTCTTGCATCGAATCTATTTTTTTATTTTTTAACTTTCACCATCCTACCATGAACTCTGTTTATATTAGCTTGCAAGCATACACATGTAACCTACCTCCATGGTGCCATGGATATTTTTCTAAGTTTTTCATTTTCTTTTAATTTTTAGTGTCTTAAGTTTGATAAAAAAATTAGTTTTGAGTTTTAGTTCCATAGAAATATTGTAATGAGATGAAATTTACTTGTGAACATGATACTGTATAGTCATAAAATTGCACACCTTGAAATTTCACATACGTTATTGTATCCGCTTTAGTGTTCACTCCATTAGCATCTTGTGTAGGCTCATTTCAACCCCTACATCAACCTTTTTCCCTTCTCAGGATGCTCTAGCACCCCTTTTCAAAAACTACCCTTGTGCATCCACTTTGCATCAAACTTTGTGCTTTTCACATTCATTTCATTTTGTCGCATGACGTGTCCAAACACTAGCACACCACACAGACATTTGCACGGTGCACGGACGTTTGCACCCCACGCTAGCATCCTACAACGTTTCAACATTCAAATGACTATTTTCGTGCATGTTTTCCACTTCTCATCTCATTTTGTTGGTGGTAATGGCTCAAGAAGCTTCTTTTACCTCCTATTCTCTCTTTTTAATCCATTCTTTCAATCCATTTGGCTCTCCTTGGGTTCTACCTTGAACTCTCCTCTTCTTTCTCACCCTCTCTTGCTTGCACAACTCCATACAACTTGCTACAACAACACTCTCACGTCCTTGCAATACTCTTTGTAGCCCTTAGCTCTTGCATGTGATACCTCCCTTGTCTTGTGATTGTGAGCATCCTAGGATTCCATATCCCCTATCATTTGCATCCTTACATCATGATACAGGTCTACTCCTCGAGCAGGGATTGATTTTATCACCTCTTTTGTGATACGGGTTCTCCTCCTCGAGTGGGGATTTCTTTTATCACTCATCCTTGGTGGTGCGGGTTCTACTCCTGAAGCGGGTTTTTCTTTCACCACGCGCTTTATCCATTTTGGTTCATCTCTCTTTATCTATTTGGTTGTTTGTGGAGGTGGGAACACCAAAACGGGGGTTTGACTGAGGCAAACCCCTATACAGCCCCAACACTTTCTCCAAATATGACGTATGTAGGTATTGAAGACACTCACGTGCTGGAGGCTTTATTACTTGGTTGGTTGTAAGCACTTTCTTTCTCCTCTTTAAATTTTTCATTTGTACTTTACTTCATTTAAGTTTTGTTACATTATGTTACTTTCTCACATTCCAAGATTTCTTAGCAATTAGAGTAGTAGTCACTAAGCCATTTTTTATGATAAAATTTCTTTCTAGTTCGTATGAGACGCCAGTGCGCCGCATTGTCATCCTTTGGCTCAGAGCTTGTCATTTCATCCAGAGAATCTTCGTGACCTGCTCTTTTTGATTCTAGAATTCTCGCGTTGTTCCTTGAGGTAGTTTAGAGTATTTCACCCTGTGAGGCTCTCTGAATGAAGAGAACTTGTGAGTAGCCAATCCCCCTTCTCTATAGATACATTTTAAAAATATTCCAATACATTGTAATTATGAATGTGCTACTTATTTACACTAATAACATTTTTTTTTCAAAATTCACCCATGATTTTGACATCATTTTTTTTCAATAATTTTTTTTGACACAAAGAATGTCTTGTCACTACTTGATATTCCAACCAATGACTCACTCCTTATAACTAATCTTAGCATGCCATGAGATTCCATTTCTAAAATCCATTTAATGGTATTTATTGCCCTTGTTTTATACTCATAAGAGGTGAGACACTGATATATATTCTCCCCTACAATTAGGGCAACTTTCCCTACATCCCCATTTATAAATGTTTTTTCAACCATCCATTTTGGAACTCCTTATCTCTTCCATTATGCCTTCAATTTTTTAACCATTTATCATTATGTAACTAGCTTAGGTGGATGGAAATGATATTTAAAAAAATAAATTAAACTATGGTAGAAATTATTGAGAGATCAACTTAAAAAAAATAGTGTACAACTATTATTCTTTATGTTTTATTACGTAACAGGGGTTCAAATACAACACCCATAGACTAAAATAAGTTATTGAAGATAGCACTCTATGCAGTTGTGTGGTTGGTACATCTTCTCAATATGTTTAGGGATTTCATATGGAATGTGAAATCCCCTAACATTTTATTTGACAAAAATGAAAATTCACATCTAGGATACTTCTATCTTAAATGAATTTTGTAAGTTGATCCATAGTTGCTAGTAGATCCACATGGTATAGGGTACCAAAATAAATTGGCAACAAATAAACTTCTCAAAAGGGATACATATACAACTTTGGTAGGTGGAAGGTATTGAATTGATATTCTCCTACATTTCAAAAAATAATCATTCAAGTTTGGGCTATAAATATGTGTTATTATTGGAGGGAATATTGGTGATTCAATTTCATTGAATAACCAAAATTACTTTTCTTTAAGGGACTAGGCACTCTTTCAAGTTTTCCTAGTGACTTCTAGTTTTTTTTCCTACCACATGTGTAAATGAGGTATGAGAATATGATCAACATGTATGGTTCATATTTCATTGATGATATTCCTTGCAAGAGCTCTAAATATTAGTAAATAGCACATTTGTAACTATTTTTTTTTATTTTATTTTTTCGCCATTTAAAAAATGTTTTGAATCTCAAATTAAAATAGCTTTTATTTTATTTTGAGTAGGTGAGGCTTAATAATAAAATTATGAATGCATGTTTTAGATTTAGAATCATGTGTATTTTAACCACATGTTGAATAAAGATGATTAAACATGAACTGAAAACTCATGTTATATTTTTTGTAAGATTTGATTAATGGGGTATTGATTGATTAATATGATTGGAAGGCCATATATGACATGGTATAAAAAACTATTATTTGAACAAAGAGTGTGATATACATTTTCTAGTAAGAAATAAGATTATGTTTTAATACTATTATGTTGTTAACTATGGTGATTGTGCATACTTTATTTCCTTGTTTTAATTATAATGGTTGCATATTGATGCAAGAGAGTTCTTTCAACTCTCAACATAGTTAAAAACATACAATGGAAAATTCTAAATTTGATTAAACCGATATCAAAATCAACAACACATATGATAATTTTTTTTTACTCAATGTCTCCTGCAACTCATGGAAATCACAATCAAACTAGAAAGACAACATGTGTAGCTCTCTGGATTGAAGAAGAATATTAAAAATCAGATTCTATCATTTTTTTATGTGCAAGAGATCATTTGTAGGCGAGTTCTCATCAATCTTCCTTCTTCTTGCAATTTATTTCTTTACTTACAACCTCTTTATGAAAATCAATGGCACAATGCACCAATGGTCTTGCAAGGTTAATTGTTGTTGATTATCACCTCTAATGCGCAATAATTTTTTTGAAAAACAACTCTCCAAGAAAAGATACACCCCACCTCTACAATTCCAAATTCTAGGAATTGAAAAATCAAAACAACATTGTTCAAAATCCATTCCTTTACAACCACTATCTCTTGTAACTTGAAACTCTCCAACTCCATGCCCCAATATAGAAAATCAAATAAATTACAAGTGTTTGAATCTCCAATGGATGTTTGCACCACTTCTAGGAAGACATGCCTCCACTAGCCAACACATTGATTCTCTCCTTTAACAAATAGGAATCCAAATTTAAAATTTACCCAACATACACATCATGGGCATCCCACTCTCGCCTGCACTAATGAGGAATTTTTTAACAATTTGAAACTCTTGGGATAATCCAACACCCAAGTTGATTTTTTCCAATCAAACATTTAAATTTTCATTTCTAGCACTATCTCACATTACAACTTTTGCAACCAAAATTTTTCCAATTATTATATTCTAATTTTTGGAAAAAGAAAATCAACTAATTAATGAAATAATTAATCAAACCATGTCACCTCAAAATTTAGTCAATTTTATTGATACAAGATTGTCTGTAACCACAAATGCTCCTGAATCAGAAACTCATGGTAGAAAGAAAATGTTTCATGAGTGTAACTCATAAACATTTGTAAATTCCATTCTTATCCTAAATCCATCCCTCTTCCTTCTCATCCTAAATCCATCCCTCTACCTTATCTACCTAAATATTCTTTCTCACTTTTCCCTATAATCTGACATCTCTTCCATCCTTCATTCTTCCTATCTTTCCCCCTCTTTTCACATAATCTAACTCCCACCAATATGTATTATGAAATTTTGGAAAATCGTAAACATCCATTTCCTATACCTTAGAAAAATCATAAAATTCATGCATTACCTCTTTCTCGGTCACTACTACAACAATTTATTCCTTTCCAATCTAAGTTTCAACATTGTGTTCCTCTTTCTTCTTGCCTTCTAAAATACAAATTTCAGCTGCAATCTCTTCATCCTCTGCACTCACATCAATGTTAGTCAAATAAATAAGAGATTCATCCTTCACATCCTACAATAAACTATCAATCATGAGATCTTCATTCACACCAATCTCTTCATCAAACAACTCAAATTTTACTTGCTCATATGCTTCCTCACTTTCAATTATATTAATTTCATCCACCAATACATTTATTGCTGTAATATTCTCTTTTGTACCAATCTTATCATGCTAATAAATTAGTTTTAACAACATTTTCACAAAAAATAGATTGCACCTCTTCTTTCTCAATTGAAATGTTCACCCTACCCATCTTGAATGCAATCAACACTGTTGCAACTTGCATTAGTAAATCATGATCTTCATCTTCATCCTCCTTCACTAACTATTTAACACCATTAATCAAACAATTTATAGTGCTATTACATACCTTTCCTTCTTCATTACTCAATGGATTCAACTTGTGCTTGATTTCATCCTTCGTTAAGGAGTATGTATTGGCATACCCATCATGCACTACACACCTACCAAATTTCCAAGGTCTTCCTAACAAAACATGGCAAAGATCCATAAGCACAATACCACACATTATCTCATCATAATATTATCCTATCTTAAATTTCACCAAGCATTGTTTTCTAACCAAAACTTTCTTATCATTTTGTAACCAAGCAATTCTCTATGGATGTGGTTGTAAGTGTGAATAAGTAAATAAGTAAAACAGCTAAAAAACACTTCTTAATGAAACATTATATCAAGATTTAACAACAATTAAATAATTTAAAACACAAAAAACTTAAAAGTGTCTCATTGTTTCCTATCTCTAAAGATTTATTAAATCACAGAGGGATCTCACATTTGGTAAGCACTTGTGATTGTTAAAATTCCAATCTAGAGAATGGAATTATGCTAAATGCAATGATCTACTTCTATATGGTGATTTTTAAATGATATTGATGCTATATCTTGACATGAAAACTAATGGATGGAAGCCATGATATTGATTCTACAGATGCTATGATTGTTTATTGCTAAATGATTTTATGTTGAATTTCTTGAATGCTAAGATGCTTGATTGTCTTTCCTACAGAGTAAGTTTGCACAAAGATGAGAGATCCATTTCTTGTAGAATGAGGTTGTATTTATAGATTTACGACAATAATTTTGTGAAGAGGCAACACAACAAGGGCTTGGATTTAATCTGAAAAATTGAATGGTAAGAGATTGAGAAGCTTGAGCTGATCATGGGAATGGTTTCTCCCCATGAAAAAATCATGCCAGATGATAGGAAGAATCAGAGGAAGGAGATGAAGGAGTTGCCTGCAAATTTGTCTCCAAATTTGCCTGTGAAGGTGAAGTTGAATTAAATTAGATATTTTATATCTAATTTGGTAGGTGAGATATGATTAGCTATAAAATATGTTTTTAATTTGAATATTTTGGATTTATTCAAATTTAGAAAGAAATAAGATATTAAATTCAATAAAACAAACTATAGAAGTCTATTTATTAAATTAAATATGGAATAAAATGAATAATTAAATAAAACAAAATATGTGAACCTGTTTATTTAATTTAGATAGAATGATGTAATTAAGATAGAATAAATAGGGGAAATTGATAATTGAATAAAACAAAGTATTTGATTTTGTTTATTTAATTAAGATGAAATAATAAAAGAATTAGAAGAATTTTAATAAGAATTTAAACGTGAACTATATAAATAAATATTTCTATTTATTCAATAGTAGAGGAATTTTAAGGGTAATTAATCAAATAAATAATATTTAATTAATTAGATTATCCAAACCATTTTTAGGTGTATACATTTTGCCCCTCTTTGAATTGATGTGTTTATGCATTGCTTCAAAGATTTTTTTGTTGTTGCTGTTAGTATCAACGAAAATTTTTCAGTATGCCCCAGACGTTTGATTTTTAGGTGATGATGAATATATGCCCCCTCGGGAGATAAGTTGATGAATTTTTTATTTTTTCTTATTTTTGCAAAAAAAAATCATGATCTTATGATGTTTTGACAATTTATCTCCCAATAAAGAATACTGATTCCGCCAGTTGATTAAATGTTGCCCTGCTTTGCCTCCTTGTGTTTGATGATTTTCGATCATGTTAGCCTTTGATTTGATATTGATTGTTGATCCTGATAGGTTAGAATATTATTGATCTCATGATAGGTGAAATTCCATAATTGATTGATTGATTGACCTCATGATAGGCGAGGATCAATGATAGATTGATGATTGACCTCATGATAGGCGAGGATCAATGATAGATTGATTGATTGACCTCATGATAGGTGATGATCAATGATAGATTGATTGATTGAACTCATGATAGGCGAGGATCAATGATAGATTGATCGATTGACATCATGATAGGCGAGGATCAATGATAGATTGATGTTTGACCTCATGATAGGTGAGGTTCAATGATAGTCACTCATGAGATTTGATCAACGTATCACCAAAGCCGATTAGATTGATAATATTTTTGATTTGTGATATGTTATGATCATAGGAGGATTTTAGATGAAGAATATGACATGATTAATGCAAATGATTTGATCCAATGTATGAATGATAAAATGTATAATAATACAATAGAAATGATAATGTAACTATATGATAATGATGATGTTTTTGTTAATATCAAGTATACTCAATCCATTAATAAGGAAAGTTAACAGTATTAGGAATTGGTTACCCGTCTTTGGAACAAAATACTCTGCAGATGCAAAACTAATCATAAATTCTATCTAATTTAACCATGCAAAACTACATGCAAATATTGGCATCTTAAAAGTCCATGTATTGTGCTTTTTATCATCATTGAGCTTTTAAAATGTTGAAAGTGAGTACAAGCATCAATGGTATATGTTAGACCAATGACGACCTGAGTACTACTTTCATGATTTTTGATATTGAAAGTGAACAAAAGCATCTAGGTATAATTAAACCGAGATGACCTAAGCATTTCTTGCGTAAATAGACAAGAATCAATCACTTTCCTATGTGAATTTTGAATGTCATCAGTGATACTTTGTAGAGCACATCTCACAAAAATTCACATAATAATGATTAACTCACAGACATCAAACAAAGAAAATATCATTCTCCTTCCTAGCTTCTCTAGTTCAATACATCATCGAGTTGCTCCAAAGAAATCATAACAAAGATCAAAGTATAACAATTTAACTTTTTCTTAAAATATTTCAACCATTATTTAGATTATATCATCCATATTGATACTGATTTCAACGTTTGATACAAATGGTTGATGGAATGGTTTTTATGTTTGTTGTATGTTCAATGTCGGATCTTCCTATGGTCTTTGTGTTTGTTGTGTTTTTCATACTGTTGTTTGTCCATTTGATTAAGCTCAAAGTATTGCCCCCAATGAGTTTAAGATTTTTCCCCCAAGCTAGGGTGAGACATGACCACATTTTCTAGGATATGTACATGATATTTTATTGCACCTTTTTCAGATTTTATGATTCTTTTGTTTTTTTTTTTACTTTTTCACTTTTTTTTTGTATTTTTCTCTTTCTTTCTTTTTTTGGATTTTTCAATATATTTAAGATGAAATGAGATTATATGACTGATTGAAGGAACAAGATTCCCCACATTAGGTTTAATGCAACCATGGATAAATGATAGATCAAAATGAAAGATTCACTACAAAACATGTCACAAAAGTAACATATCTCTTGTCAAAAGATGATAATGGTTGATTGATTATGATGGAGGAATGATTGATTCCATAAGACATGATGATGATAAGTACTTAGGATCACTAATTTCCTTTAAGTACGATAATATTTATGATTGTGATGATTGATTGACAAAAGATATGAGGATTGGATAATGTTTTGTAGATAGGCTTAAATATGATTTGCATGATAAGATTCAAGGTTGCAAAGGGACATGGTGACATGGATTTTGATAAGCTAGAAGATATGGAATGGAAGAAAGTAAGGATAAAAATAATGAATGGTTTGATCAAGATCAACTAGATAAGATATAGGCACAAGGCCCAAGTATTTTGCCCCTATTCCTCATCAAGACCAAGGAAAGGAAGAAAGGATGTATTTAGTAAGAATGATGAAATATGGATAAGATGAAAGATATGGTATGTAAGATATGGATAAAGTGTATAGGATGAGATATATGATGTTCAAGAAGATCCTTAACCTTGTCAAGATCAGAGGTGGAAATGTAAGGAATGAGCATAGAAAGGATAATGACCATGAATGATAAAATGGACGAAACTTGTCCCTAAGTGTAGATTGCAAGAAGAACATGGAAGATAGGATATGGATGATAGGGAAATGGAGGAAGGACTTAAGCATCAATTTTCACAACCAAATATCCCTCTAATAAACCATGGAAATCGGAATTAGACTCCTAAATGTTCGTAGATTAATGATATGATGGAAGAATCTAAGGACTTATGCAAAGGTTTGGATTAAAGGAGAATGATGGGGGATGAATGTTGGATAATGGATAGGAGGTTGGAAGGCCTGTTGATGGATAGATGGAAAGGATGGAAAGATCAACATTGGCACACACCTTGAAGGGTGGCAGAGTGATGGAGGAAAAATGGATTTGGAAGGTGATAGGTTATTAGATGGAAAATTGGAGGAAGCTTTTGGATTAGAAAATTTGGATGCCAATTTAGATTTTATTGATTCTATGAGACTTTTAGGAATCCACACAACTTTTGACATTGATTTTTTCTTTGTGGGCCTTTTTGGCCTTTGAAATTTTTCTTTTTGATTTATGGACCTTTGTGGTCTTTGAAAATTGCCTTTTTGCTTTGATGGGCCTTTGTGGCCTTTTAGATTTTTCTTTTGATTTTGGATCAAAATTTCTTTTATTTTTGCATGTCTCTTAGAGGAGACATGTTGATCCTTTGATACAAGTGGATTTTGATATAGAAGCTTTTGATATTTGGCACCCAAATTGCTTCCAAGAGCAATGGGAGGGGTGGATTGAGATGAATGATATGGAGGTATTATGGATGAGTTAATGTGGGTATAATTTTGAAAGGGCATCAAGGATGTGTGCCATTATTGTTCTTGAGAAATAGGATATGGACCTAGGATATAGGGAAGGTTTGATGTACTAGGATGAGGACCTAGGATAGATGGAATTTTTTATGAACTAGAATGAGGACCTAGGATAGACGGAAGGTTTGATGAACTAGGAAACTTAGGCTTATAATCAAGACCATGGTGATATGGGTTTCTTTGAACAGAAATGCGTTCTAGGATACCTTGCTCATGAAGGCCTAATACTTTTCCTTTGTAATTCATACTTTGACATATATGTTTACCAATGGGATATGTATTGTTTATGAAACAAAATGGAAGTCCATTTTGGGGAGGATATGATATGGATGAGAGGATAGGTTTTGGAAGTAAACCAGAATGGATAAAGGTGGAGGATCCCAATTTATAGGTGTGGGGTTCATGGATAGATTGAATAGGTGTGATAGGATCTTGACATGGGAATGATGGGGTGTTTTGATCTTGACTTGAAAAAGTATCCTAAGGTGTAGGAGAGGAAGTAGCTTGCCCTTTATTGAGTATGGAATCATTATGAAGTGGTATGAAAGGCATATCTTGATCATGAGAAGGATAAACATCTTCATAGGATGAAAGGGTATCCTTGAATGGAAGCATATCTTGATCTTGATGAGGAAGGGAATCATGATATTTTGTAGAAATCATGTCTTGATCATCAATTGGTAAGACATCATTAGATAGGATGGAAGAACTATCATGCTCTTGTGATGCAATAGAATCATGAGATGGTATGGATTGATTAGATGATGTGGAAGAAGAACCTGGAAGGATACTTGTCTCTTGAGATGAAAGGGAATTATTTTGGATGAAAAGTGAAAGAAGAGGATCGTCATAAGATTCTTGAGAAATGGGATCTTGATCAAAGATTGGAAGAATTTGTGAAATGTTGATATCATTGGATGGAGTGGGAATAATATTTTGATCTTGATGTGTAAGGGAGTATATGCTAGCATGGTTTGGACTAAGAGATTGACATGAATAATTGGATGTAGAAGATATGATAGAAGAAGATGGTTGGATGGAATCGTTGACTTGAGTGAAAGAATCTTGTGGTATATTTTGGCTTATGGGAGATGAAGATAGATGCATGACATGGAAATATTGTTCAATATACTTTGTGTTTGAAGACTTTGGTTTGGGTTTCTCATTTAACTTTTTCAAGAATTCAAAGAAATTGAACTTGGATGATGTAGTTGTTGGTGGAGAAGGTTTCATGTTCGTATTTCTGTCAGATGGATAAGAATAGATGTCTGACAACAAATAGCTTTATGTGGTTGTTTCCCTTTGCATATCCCATATTTGTTGTTGAAGGTTTTTCATTTGATAAGCTAAAGCATTCAATTGATCCTTATCTATTTCAGGTTAATGAAATTTGTGAAGGGGGTATTCTTTAGTCTCAGCCATGATGGTTTGAGTTTCAATTTCCTTTTCTCTAAGTTTATGTCTTTGTAACCTCATCAAAATTGGCATACAAGTGTTTTTTATTCTCACTAAACTTTGATATTTTTATTTGGATGAGTGTCAAGGGTATTAACTTAAGTCGAATAGAATGATAAATTCTATTGATGAGACTAAGCTAAAAATTTGATTGTTTTGTTTTGTTTCTTGATTGTAGGATGATAAGATCCTGATAAAGAAACTTAACGTAATAATCTAGAATTTGTGTTTGATGGTTTAGAAACTTTAAGGTTGCAAGATCTTGGTTGAATTTGATAAATTTTGACTTGTAAGGTATTATTTTTCTAGGTTTAAGACATTATTTGGATTGGGAAAATGTTTTTGTTCTAACAAAGATCCAGGTTTTGACACAACAGTTTGATATCAGTTTCAAATAGCTCTCTATTTTCTTGTTTTGTGGATGCACTATAATAGAGGATAGACGCACTAAAACATACCGTGGATGTGATAAAATAGATGGTAGATGCACTAAAACAGATAGTAAGTGCACTAAAACAGACTGTAGATGCGCTAAAATAGACTGTAGATGCGCTAAGATACTGGTAAAAGTGATGACTGGCTGGTAGATGCGCTGAAAAAGTAGGTGTACGCACTAAAATAGACTGAGGATGCACCACAATAGATTGTGGATGTGCTAAGATACTGGTAAAATTGATGACTGGTTGGCAGATACGCTATAACAGATGGTGGACGCGCTAATCTGGAAATTATCAGGATGTTTGTTGTTTTGTCTGTTTGTTCTGGTTTTTCTCTGTAAGATATTTAGTTCCAAGTTGTAATTTGTTGACCAGTGAATATAATGGATGGGTATTTGCTTGCAAATCTTGGATTTTTGGGTGATCTATTTGGATGATACTTTGAAAAAAAATGACTTCACACAATGAAGCCAGATTGTGAACAGTTGTTTCAAATCTACTCATTAAACATGTAGTGAGTGTTCTAGAATTTGGTTCGATTCTTTCATTTTCATAGGTTTTTAACACAAAGACAAATAGATCAAGCACTTTTCTAACTCAAATGGGTCACTTAGAATATCACAACCCACAACTTGCAATTATGTCAGCTCACACAACCTTGTCACCCCCTAGAGGGCGCCCGTGTTTTTGCCTTTCCCAAGTCTTAGCCAAAGTCAAATCCTTCACTTTTGGCCAGGGTCTCTGATAGTTATATGGTGAGTGTCTTGGGGGCAGATTCTTCCCTCCCCTTGTACCGTGATATAAGAAGTGTTCAAAAACTGACACAGTCGGATTCTACACTAAAGTTCGTAGATAGGATATTCATTCAGAGCAAAAAATAAATAAACTCCCTCAGGAGACCTCCCAATATTTAGAACAAATATTTTGGGGATGGTTATCTTGCACACTTCCGTTGAATATGGGTTTCGCCAAAATTCACTTTTGATTAGAGTGGGTTGGAAAACGTGGCTTTGGTTGTTCCCACTTAGGTCATTCCCATAGGGTGAGTACTTTTTCCCACTACGACAGGCCTTCTAAAGGGTTTAATAAAGCGTAAATAGCAAGTGTAGCATTTTGATCACCCAGTAAAGGGGAGAGCATAAGCCTATTACTTTCAAAACATGGAATACATGGGGTTCAAACTATTTTATTTATTTATAATTAAGCTAGATGCACTATCTTAACCAAAGGAAATTAAATGAAATGATATAAAACCCTGCAAACATCGTTAGTAATTTCTAAATTTTGTCTTTGACCGGCGTATGTTTTCCAAGCTTATGTCTTTGATAAGCGTATTTTGTACCCAAGACATAGAAAAACAATGATTAGACCTCAAAAATTTAAAATTTTGTAAAAGAATAGTGGTTAGATACACTATAATAGACTTTAAATGTGCTAAAAAGGTCTATGCGCTACGAAAAATGATGAACGCGCTAAATCAATAGGTCTATGCGCCGAAAGAAAAATCTTCTAACTGGTGTCATTGCAAATTTGATGAATTGGAACAGTTGACAAATGCGTTGGAGTATTTTTATGATGTGCTAGAGCAGTTGTCGAACACGCTAGAGAATTTTGTTGATGCGCCGGAACAGTCATCGCACGTGCTAAAAGAAACACGTCAAAATCCTACGAAAACACTTTTATGAAAAAAGAGTTAAGTATGGGGTTAGGCCCCATGGTGGGTGCCAAATTGTAAGTGTGAATAAGTAAATAAGTAAAACAACTAAAAAACACTTCTTAATGAAACATTATATCAAGATTTAACAACAATTAACTAATTTAAAACACATAAAACTTGAAAGCGTCTCATTGTTTCCTCTCCAAAGATTTAATTAAATAATAGAGGGCTCTCAGATTTGGTAAGCACTTGTGACTATTAAAATGCCAATCTAGAGAATGGAATGATGCTAAATGCAATGATCTACTTCTATATGGTGATTTCTTAATGATATTGATGCTATTGTAAACTATCTTGACATGAAAATTGATGGATGGAAGCCATGATATTGATTCTACAAATGCTATAATTGCTTATTGCTAAATGATTTTATGCTGAATTGCTTGAATTCTAAGATGCTTGATTGTCTTTCCTGTAGAGTAAGTTTGCACAAAGATGAGAGATCCATTTCCTGTAGAATGAGGCTGTATTTATAGATTTACGGTAGCAATTTTGTGAAGAGGTAGCACAACAAGGGCTTGGATTCAATCAGGAGAATTGAATGGTAAGAGATTGAGAAGCTTGAGCTAATCATGGGAATGGTTTCTCCCCATGAAAGCATCATTCTAGATGATAGAAAGAATCAGAGGAGGGAGATGAAGGAGTTGCCTGCAAATTTGTCTCCAAATCTGCCCGTGAAGGTGAAGTTGAATTAAATTAGATATTTTATATCTAATTTGGTAGGTGAGATATGATTAGTTGTAGAATATGTTTTTAATTTGAATATTTTTTATTTATTCAAATTTAGAAAGAAATAAGATATTAAATTTAATAAAACAAACTATAGAAGTCTATTTATTAAATTAAATATGTAATAAAATGAATAATTAAATAAAACAAAGTATGTGAACCTGTTTATTTAATTTAGATAGAATGATGTAATTAAGATAGAATAAATAGGGGAATTTGATAATTAAATAAAACAAAGTATTTAATTTTGTTTATTTAAAGATGAAATAATAAAAGAATTAGAAGAATTTTAATAAAAATTTAAATGTGAACTATATAATAAATATTTCTATTTATTCAATAGTAGAGGAATTTTAAAGGTAATTAATCAAATAAATCGTATTTAATTAATTAGATTATCCAGACCATTTTTAGGTGTATACAACTAAATCATGATCTTCATCTTCATCCTCCTTCACTAACTATTTAACACCATTAATCAAACAATTTCTAGTGCTATTACATACCTTTCCTTCTTCATTACTCAATGGATTCAACTTGTGCTTGATTCCATCCTTCGTTAAGGAGTATGTATTGGCATACCCATCATGCACTACACATCTTCCAAATTTCCAAGGTCTTCCTAACAAAACATGGCAAAGATCTATAAGCACAATAACACACATTATCTCATCATAATACTATCCTATCTTAAATTTCACCAAGCATTGTTTTCTAACCAAAACTTTCTTATCATTTTGTAACCGAGCAATTCTCTATGGATGTGGGTGTTTTCTTCTTTTCAACTTCAATTTATTTACCATTTCTTCATAAACAATATTTTTTGTAATTCCACCATCAATAATCACATTACATACTTTACCTTCACACTTACTTATTGTTTAGAACAATCTTTTCCTTTGATATGTCTCCTTTCCTTTGTTCATCAGGGCTCTTCTTATAAGAAGTGCTTCTCCACTTTTTGAATCTTCTTCATTCACATTTGATACCCTTACATTATTTTTAGTCCTTCTATTGGTTCTTTCTTGATCATGAGGGAAATCATAAGTTCAATGTCCCTCTTCTCCACACCTAAAACAGGTTCCTTGAAAGCCTCATCTTTTGAATCCTCTACCCGATCTTCCTCTTTTCCTCTAAATATTTTCTCACGGGACTTATTTGAACTCTCACCTCTTTCATATTTGTTATCCTTAGTGTCTTTAATTTGTTGTTCATCCTCATTTTTCTGCACATAAACTCTACCCTTTCCCTTTTGTTTATTCTCAAATTTTTTATTCAACTTTTTCTCAACTTTCAAAGCAAATTAATAAGCTTCTTCCAAATTAAAATTTCTTACCAAAATTAGTTCTTCTTGAATTCTTGGCTTTAGTTCGTTGATGTATCATTCTACCTTCTCTTTGTTGGCTTTTGAATGTCCCATTATAATCAAAAGAGTGTGAAACTCCTCAGTGTATTCTTAACTAATTTTCCTTGTTGTCTCAATCCATGCATCTTCTTTAATAATTCCAAATCATAATCCATTGGAATAAATTTTCTCTTAAGATTCTCAACCATTCTATCCCACTTTGTAATATTTTCCTTTCCTCTCCTACCTCTTTCAATCTATATTTATTTCCACCAAATACTTGCATGTACTTTCAAATTTATCTTTGCAAACTTTACTCTGTCAGGGTCTTCGATCTCTTCAAATTCAATGAATTCTTCCATGTCATTTATACAGTCTATAAGCTCCTCTGGATTCAAGATTCCATTAAATATTGAGACCTCCATATTTGGTCTCTTCCCAATCTTGGAAATGGCTTTAAGAAATCTTATTTCTCCAAGATCTATTTCATCATGTGCTTCTTCTTCGAATGACTCCTCATTCTCAGCTTCATCTTCAATTTCATCTCTTCCCCTATGTTCAAATATTCTATGTAGCTCTTCTTGCAATGTATCTACTTACCTTCTAAGGGATTTGAAATACTCCATACTAGGATGGTTTCTACCTCCACCTCTACCACGATGGGCTACTCTAGAAGGCATTTTCTTAACACCCACAACTCATAGGTCCTGCTACAAATTGCCTCTCTTTGACACTCTCCTTATAGACTCAAGAAACCTTGCTTTGATACCACAAATAAAAGAGAGTTCTTGCAACTCTCAACACACTTCAAAATATACAATGGATAATTTTAAATTTGATGAAAAACCAATATCAAAATCAACAACACATATGATAATTTTTTTATTACTCAATGTCTCTTGCCACTCATGGAAATCACAATCAAACTAGGAAGACAAAATGTGCAGCCCTCTAGACTAATGAAGAATATTAAAAATTAGATTATATGATCTGTTACAGGCAACAAGATCATTCACAGGTGAGTTCTCATCAATCTTCCTTCTTCTTGCAAATTCTTTTTTCTTTAACTGCAACCTCTTTTTGGAAATCAATGGCATAATGAACCAATGATATTGTAAGGTTACTTGCTACTAATTATCACCTCCAACCTATAATAACAAGTCTGAAAATAAATCTCTAGGAAAACCTATGTCCCACCTCTGCAACTCCAAATTCTAGAAATTAAAAAATAAAAATAACATTGTTCAAAATCCATTTCTTTGCAACCACTATCTCCTACAACTTGAAACTCTCCAACTCCATGCCCCAACCTAGAAAATAAATTGGATTTCATAAATTACAAATTTTTGACTCTCCAATGCATGTTTGCACCAATTCCAATAAGACAAGCCTCGACTAGCTGGCACATTGATTCTCTCCCTTAACAAATAGGAGTCAAAATTCAAAATTTTATCAACATGCACATCATGGGTATCCCACTCATTCTTGCACTAATGAGGAGTTTTTGAATGCCATGAAACAATTTGAAACTCCCAGGAAAATCCAACACCCAAGTTGATTTTTGCCAATTAAATATTTAAATTTGCATTTCCAAAACTATCACATTACAACTTTTGCAACTAAAATTTATCCAATTATTAAATTCTAATTTTTAGGACAAAGAAAATTAACTAATTACTCAAAAAATTAATTAAACCATGTCACCTCAAAATTTAGTCAATTTTATTGATTCAAGATTGCTTGCAACCACAGATGCTCCTGCATCACATATGCTTTCTTTCCTTGTGTTAATTATGATAGTTAGATACTCTTTATTTAATCATTTATAAATTTTGTAGTAATTCTAGTAGGATTAAAGTATGCTCCAATGCCCTTTTTTTTACAAAATACTACTTTTTTGCAAAAAAATCCTTTTCACAACTCAATTCAATACAATTTTTTATTTTTATTTTATTATTGTTAATAATAAAGTAAATATATTCCCATTAATGGGACTTTAGGGGATCATCCTTGCAATAATCCAAGGGTGGGTGTGAAGTGGAGTGCATCGGAGGAGGGGTGGGTGAAGGTGAACTTAGATGGGGTAGCTAGAGGTAATCCAAGGATCGGTGGTGTTGGGTGTGTGATTAGAGACCACCACAGGGATATCATCTTACACAAATCCACACCTTTGGGGGTTGGCACTAATAACAAAGAAGAGTTCAGGGTTGCGCTTATTGGTCTTGAGTGGGAAAAAAAAGAGAAGCTAAGTAAAATACACTTGGAAGGTGACTCATTGATAACTATCAATGCTATTCAAGAAGGTTGGATGTCAAATTAGAATCTTAGGAAGTGGTTGACCCCAATCCTTCATTTACTTGGTGAATTAGAGGAATATAAAATTTCCCATATATATCGGGAAGGAAAGGATTTAGCAGATGACTTGGCAAAATTTTTCATGGGGGATGATGGGAATAATGTGGTAATTATGTTTGAAGTTGGCAGTGATATTGGTGGGAGGCTCAAAGGTTGAGAATATTGAAAGGATGAATTTCAAGGATAGTGGTTTGTGTGAATGATTATTAGAAATGGTGGGTTGGTTGGCAAAAATATTCACCAAGTTAAATGTAGTTATTTGGAGTCATTATCTCACATTTTCATTTGAGTTTGGTGGTCTGGGCTTGAGGTGGTGATGTCTGCAATGGACACCCCTCTGCAGTTGGAGTGCTCAAAGAGGTAGATGTCCTTTTTAGGAGAGATATCAAATGAATGTCTAGGAAAGGTTTTCAAAACCCGCCATTGTCTGATAATACATGTAAAAATAGTGCTTGGGAAGGAGTTTCTCTAGGTTGATAATTGATACCATGTGAATTTTAATATATCTTCCATGTTCTTAGCCACAATTTTGGAAGAGGGGGAGCCAAAGGAGATGGAAAGGACGCTTTGCAAAAAGTTAATATGGGGTAATTTTCTTCTAGGGTTGGATGATGTCCTCGAAAATAGGATGGTAGGGGGTGCCTTTATCCAGTGAATATTATATGATTAGGAAGCATGGAAGAATCCCAATGTAGTATCCTCTAATATTTTTTGAGGACCCATCTTCTCTGCCAAGGTTCTATGGGGTTGTCACAAGGGGTATATTGTTCCTAAATCACATACATGATATGGCTTCAGGTGAGGGTTTTGGGTAGTTATAAAAGTTTATTCATGAAGAAGGGTAGGTGGAGAGCATGGTTCAGTTGTGTGGGTGAAGGTGCCAAAGAAATCAATTCATGAGGTTATTGGCAAGGAGCTTGTAGGTGACACCGGTTGTGGGATGGTGGGGGGATGAGGTATGTGGGTCTAGCTGGGGGCTATATTATCTAGGCTTTGTTTTTATTTTCTGCTGGGGGAAATATAATGGTTGTTCGGTCTGTAATAAGTTGATAATTAGCTATGTATGTAGGTGGGTTAGGAGATGGTCTGTGTAATGGTTGGTTGAGAGGTGAAATTTTGGGTGTTTGTACTATCCTTTGGCTCTAAATTTATTGTCTTGTCATATAACAAGGTTTTGTAAGCTAAGATATACTCCCATTTTGTTAAACTATATTTTTCTCTAGTTAATATATGGATTTTCTACCACATGGCAACCTTTTGAATTGATTAAAAAAAAGTAAATATATGTATTTAATTTAATTTATGTCATTAATTTCTTATTATCATAATAATTCAACTTATATCATTAATTTATTATCATCATAAATAAGTAAATGAAACTACACCATTCATGAAGATGTCAACCTCATGCAATCAATTTAAATTTAAATCTAAAGCACATATAATTTCCTCTATTGCAAGTTCTTTGTATATTATTTCACAAATTATTCTAATATATGATATGCATGATTTGGTAAGAGCATATAACATTGTAGTCGGTAGATATTTTGATATGAATGGGTAGGAAAGTGTATTCTTATATTACTATTAAAGATAATATTGTTTGGTGTTATTTTATTTGTCTTAAACAAAGATAAATGTCTAAGTTTTTATTGTTTCTTATTTTCTTTGTCTTCAAAAAGATAAATGTTTGTGTTTTTATTGTTTCTTAGGTTGAATATTCTATATAAGTTTCAAGAGTGCCATCAATGATTTCTAGAATGTACCATATCAATTTATTGACAAGAGATATCATCATTAACAACATCAAGTTTCCACAGTCCATGATCATGAATTGTTTAGTTTTCTAGATTGAAACTGTGTGCATTTTTGTGAATCAACGTTTTAGATCAAACTCCATGATCCATCCTCAGGATAATGCATGCAAATAGAGAGAAGAGAAAAAAATAGGATGAGATAGCATACTTAGAAGGTTAAAGAGATGGGTAAGTGCACCAATCTGTGACACAATTTAGGTGCCAAATTGAAAAAACGATAAAAAAATGCCAAAATAAGGCCTTTGGTGCACGCCAAATGTCAAAAAAATATTTGGCGCATGCCAAATTGCATTTCTAGACATAAAATGCAAAAGTCGGGTTTGGAACCCTCATTTTGTCTTCAACCCGCTGCTTGAGAAGGAAGATTTCAGGTCTGTAGCTCACGCTCGCCAAATCTCCTCCATTATTTGCATCCTTAGCTTTCCATTTTCCATGAGAATGTCGCCAACACGTTGAAGAAGTCGAAGATTGCAAAGAGGTGTGTATTTTTATTCTATTTATTTCGAATTTGATTTGGAATGCAACTTTAAATAGATTTTTATAATAAAACTTTGTTCTAATTCTTAGGGAATGAATCTCCACCTCAAAACACTGAGAATTCACAATCACCCCCTCATCAAGAGCCTCCTATACAAGAACAACCCGAAACCCCTCCATCAATTCATAGGCATCCTCAAGGAACACAAGAAAATATTCAAAATCAAATTAAAAACAATAAAAGAGACATTCAACAATTAATTGCAAGATTAACCGAGCATGCCGAAACCCACCCTTATAGGAGAGGGATTGCTTAATCATTGAAGTCAATTTTAACTCATGTAGGAGAAATGAGCGAGCAAATGAATTTTTGGTCAACTAAGAGAGATGAGATGAGGCAATTTTATGCTAATGGTTTGTCATATGCAGATGTCAAAAAATTAGCAAAGCCGAGTTGTGTGCCCTATTTAAAGACCCAAAAGCCAATGAACCTTTGTCCCATGCATGTAGGAGGTTCCCCATCCATTGGTGCCACCATGATTTAATTAGAAACAAATTTTGGGAGCGGCGGTGGATGGTATTTGACCAACCTCCATGCAATAACCATGAGGTGTCACAATACTTTTTGAGGAAACTCTATTGCAAGTTTGTCCTCAATAAAATGCCAAACTATTTTGACATCTTAGACTTTCAGGGTAGAGGTGGGGGCTCCACACACGATAGACCTGTTGCACGATGCAATCCACAGTTGGCATCGAGAGACTTGGGCAGAACCATGGTGGAACATGTCGTTCCTTCCATTGTTAAGGATAGTGTAGAGTTGGACACGATGAAGTCGATTAGCTCACTCACCCAGACCATTTTATAGTGTGTGAGTCCTCTAGTAGAGCCTTGTGTGGAGGAGATGTGTAGGCCTTGAGCTCCACCCCACCATTGTGGCGCTTGTGGTGTTGTTTGCATGTACGATTATCAGGGTGCTCATGATGCAGCTACACAACCTACGTCAGTTGCAAAGGCGATGGATTTCATAGATGATATTTTGAATGATACATTCGGCATTGACACTCAGGTAAAATTTAGCAAGTTATTTTAATATTGTTTATTAAAATATATTTTGAAATTTAAGAATAACTAAATTAGTAGAATTTTGATATGATGAAATTTCAGGGTCGCACTGTTCATGAGGGATGCTCTATTCCTACAGACCCTTATACATTCTCGACAATGAGTCCACAGGTATGCAACTAGTATTAAAGATATTATTATTGCATTTGAACAGTTGAATGTTATATTTGAATGTTTGTCTCATAACATGCTTCCGATTTCAAACAGTTTCCTGGTGCACCTTCTTCCTCCACACCTCGTGATTCATATCCTCAAACAACGTACACTTAGGTAGCCTTTATTCATTAATAGGGTTGTAAATCTATGTTAGCTAGTTTACATAATTTTGTGTATATACAAATCTAAAAAATTGATGAGAAAAACAAACATTGCATTCAAGTATTCCTTGATCGTGTCACATTATGTTCTCCTATATCAACATGATACCTGAGATATTGTTTCATTTACAGCTGTTGACAAGAGATAGCCTTGGTGATGTTGGTGACATGATGGACCATGGAGTTGCTGTAGCAATAGCCAGTTCTGATCCATTGAGAGAGGTATGGAATAGATTACTCGATTTGACATTATATTTTCTCTTTTATAGTCTATTATAGAAAATTTTCACGATAATTTTATGCAGTTTAATTTCTATCTTCATGGTTGCTACAGGTGGTTGTCACTCCAGATCGTGGACATGATGATTCTTTAAATGTGCATGATGACTATATGTATGCGGTAAGTGATTATATTTTGTTAAATGTCATTCCATAATTCAATTTCTATGTTTTAACATCTTTACTTTTAATCGTATCTGTCATGTCCCCAAAATAGCAAATACCATAAAGACCAAGTGTTAAAATACTAATAAATTAATAAATAAAATAAATATAAATATTAAGATTAAATATAAAATAAATGTGTACCATATCAATATAAACATATATAAATAACAAATATAATAATAATATATAGGCAGATTATTGTTATTACATTCTAATATTAAATAACTTAATATCAAAAATAATAACAATAAATAAATATTATAATCATTACACATCAAAGATTGTAATGCATTAGAATAAAATAATAATAAGCTATTAGCTAATTGGTTTTATTATTATACTTTAATATTAAAACATGTTCAATAAAACATCAAAATAAAATAATAAAATAAGTATATAAATCTGAAATGTCATAATTATAGTAATAATATATTATTTTCAAATATAGATATCATTGTGATAATAAGTCTTCAAGGGCAGCAATTAAATCTAACAAAGGGATATATTTTATGAAAATTCACCTCCTTCACCAAACAATACATTCCCCCCATGAGTCACCTACCTTGAATGGTATAAATAGAAGGAAGGAAAGTAAGGAAGAGGGAAAAACATGGAGAAACAAAACAGCAGCAACAATGATTGTTATGCATTAGAATATAGAGTCATTTAATATATATAATTTAATAGGCATACAAGTATATATGCATAGATATACATAAATCTTATAATGAATAATATCATTATCAATGAATAAATAATATATATGAATAAGGAAAGAATATATATATATGGGTAAGTAGATAGGGGGATCATTGGTGAATATACAATAATGATACTTGCAACAATTATTAAGCCTTATAAATAATGATGGCTCTTTAATATAAACATAAGTAGATTATGCATATTTTGTTCTCATCCTATGATCAATCCAGTATAAGGTTGAAGGAAGACGATTAAGGAATAATGAGTCATGGGAAGACATAGCCAATCAGGTGAGACTACTCACTTAGCTTTAATATTTAGTTGTCCTCAATCTGACATGACAATGTTGCATGAACCTTGTATGCCCAACAATTCTATGTATTATTAAAAATAATTGATATCTTTATTCATTGGAATGCGCATAGTCCCCTCTGATGTGTCAGAACCATGCCTTCTTGATATCGAATTTGGAAATAGAATCCTTATACTAGAAATTGGCATTGAACTTAGGCGGATTGTGTAGTCTTTGACTACTCAGAGGCCAAATGGTTTATATTCTACAGATATGGCTTTAATAATGATTAATCTACATTTGTATTTGATTTTTGCAAATATTGGACTTGCAGGATGTATTGAATTGCAAAAGAACATAATGAACATGTAGACATGAATATTTTTCAATTTAGTTTTGTATCTGATATACCTTCATATTAGGACTCAAGGAATTGTTTGATCATATTAAATAACTCTTATTAAAATGTGTAAATACAAATGAAATACTAATGACTGTATATCGATTGTTTGAATTGTGTTTGTAATCCCGCTAGGAGAGTTGAGTCATAACTTAAGTGGTTCGTCTAAAAACCTCACCCAGATTCCACCCCACAGGCACAAAACAAGGGTTGGGTAGTCTTCCCCACAGGCACATGGGTTGGGCAATTTGCCCCACAGGCCCATAACAAGGGTTGGGCAGTCTGCCCCACAGGCCCATTGCAAGGGTTGGGTCATGGAGAGATGAGGGTTCCACCTAGGCATTCTGCCCCATAGGCTCGAGATATGGGTTGGGCATTGGAAGGTGGTAGACCTTAGGCCCTTAGGGATTCTCCTCTCCTGATGGGCTGAGTGACTCTTCTTATGTTTTCAATTTGCAAGTATGATTATGTCTGCATAATTGCATTATGATTGTCTTATTTTTGATATCTAGATATTAATGCTAATGGATATGTGTCAATATGGATGAATACAAGATCCCAATCTAGAGTTATGGAATTATGAGAATACTCATTTGGAAGGAAGAAACCCTAATCCTAATCAACAAATGAATTCTAGGGAAAACAAGTGAGTCCTAGGACAAGGTTGGGTAAGGGACATTACAGTGGTATCAGAGCATCTTTCCTGCCATCCTGTGTGTTCTTGAGCTAGTTGGATACTTGCTTGAGCTAGTTGCTTACTTTCTTAAGCTAGTTGCTTGCTTGTTTGAGCTAGTTGCTTACATGCTTGAGCTGGTTACCTACTTGCTTGAGCTGGTTGGCTACTTGCTTGAGCTACTTTCCTACTTGCTTGAGTTGGTTGCCTACTTGCTTGAGCTAGTTGCTTGTCTGCTTGAGCTACTTGTGTGCTTGAGTTGGTTTCCTACTGGCTTGAGTTGGTTGCTCGCATGTTTGAGCTACTTGCTTGCCTACTTGAGCTAGTTGCCTACTTTCTTGAGCTACCTGCTTGTCTACTTGAGCTAGTTGCCTACTTGCTTGAGCTAATTGTTTGCATGCTTGAGCTACCTTCTTGTCTACTTGAGCTAGTTGCCTACTTGCTTGAGCTCCTTGCTTTTCTAGTTGAGCTAGTTGCCTACTTGCTTGAGTTGGCTGCTTGTTTGCTTGAGCTACATATGTGCTTGAGCTACTTTCCTATGTGCTTGAGCTACCTACTCGTGTGCTTGAGCTACTTACCTGTATGCTTGAGTTGGTTGGTTGCTTGCTTGAGCTACTTGTTTGCCTAGTTAAACTACTTGCCTGCTTGGTTGAGCTACTTGGGTGTTTTCTTTAATTTTTTATTCATGTGGTTTTAAATTGTACTAAGTCACAAACTCTAACTTGTTGCGTCTGGGAGTTATGGAGAAATAGTAGAATTTAAGAATATTAGTCAATACATTATCCTCATAACCAGAGTAACCATCACTTGGGTTAGAACTTCCAACTCCTATCAAAGATAATAACATCACCACAAGAAACATCTTAAAATCACACATCTTAGATCATGATTGCTTGAGGGCAAGCAATCTTGGGCGGGATGGAATGTCATGTCCCCAAAATAGAAAATACCATAAAGACCAAGTGTTAAAATACTAATAAATTAATAAATAAAATAAATAGAAATATTATGATTAAATATAAAATAAACATGTACCATATCAATATAAACATATATAAATAACAAATATAATAATAATATATAGGCAAATTATTGTTATTACATTCTAGTATTAAATAACTTAATATCAAAAATAATAACAATAAATAAATATTATAATCATTACACATCAAAGATTGTAATGCATTAGAATAAAATAATAATAAGCTATTAGCAAATTGGTTTTATTATTATACTTTAATATTAAAATATGTTCAATAAAACATCAAAATAAAATAATAAAATAAGTATATAAATCTGAAATGTCATAATTATAGTAATAATATATTATTTTCAAATGTAGATATTATTGTGATAATAAGTCTTTAAGAGCAGCAATTAAATCTAACAAAGGGATATATTTTATGAAAATTCACCTCTTTCACCAAACAATACATTCCCCCCATGAGTCACCTACCTTGAATGGTATAAATAGAAGGAAGGAAAGTAAGGAAGAGGGAAAAACATGGAGAAACAAAACAACAGCTACATTGATTGTTATGCATTGGAATATAGAGTCATTTTATATATATATATATATATAATTTAATAGGCATACAAGTATATATGCATAGATATAGATAAATCTTATAATGAATAATATCACTATCAATGAATAAGGAAAGAATATATATATATGGGTAAGTAGATAGGGGAATCATTAGTGAATATACAATAATGATACTTGCAGCAATTAGTAAGCCTTATAAATAATGATGGCTCTTTAATATAAACATAAGTAGATTATGCATATTTTGTCCTCATCCTATGATCAATCCAGTATAAGGTTGAAAGAAGACGATTAAGGAATAATGAGTCATGGGAAGACATAGCCAATCAGGTGAGACTACTCACTTAGCTTTAATATTTAGTTGTCCTCAATCTGACATAACAATGTTGCATGAACCTTGTATGCCCAACAATTCTATGTATTATTAAAAATAATTGATATGCTTTATTCATTGGAATGCGCATAGTCCCCTCTGATGTGTCAGAACCATGGCTTCTTGATATCGAATTTGGAAATAGATTCCTTATACTGAAAATTGGCATTGAACTTATGCGGACTGTGTAGTCTTTGACTATTCAGAGGCCAAATGGTTTATCTTCTACAGATATGGCTTTAATAATGATTAATCTATATTTATATTTGATTTTTGCAAATATTGGATTTGCAGGATGTATTGAATTGCAAAAGAACATAATGAACATGTAGACATGAATATTTCTCAATTTAGTTTTGTATTCTGATATACCTTCATATTAGGACTCAAGGAATTGTTTGATCATAGTAAATAACTCTTATTAAAATGTGTAACTACAAATGAAATACTAATGATTGTATATCGATTGTTTGAATTGTGTTTGTAATCCCGCCAGGAGAGTTGAGTCATAACTTAAGTGGTTCATCTAAAAACCTCACCCAGATTCCGCCCCACAGGCACAAAGCAAGGGTTGGGTAGTCTGCCCCACAAGCCCATGGGTTGGGCAGTTTGCCCCACAGGCCCATAACAAGGGTTGGGCAGTCTTCCCCACAAGCCCATTGCAAGGGTTGGGTCATGGAGGGGTGAGGGTTCCACCTAGGCATTCTGCCCCATAGGCCCGAGATACAGGTTGGGCATTGGAAGGTGGTAGACCTTAGGCCCTTAGGGATTCTCCTCTCCTGATGGGCTGAGTGACTCTTCTTATGTTTTCAATTTGCAAGTATAATTATGTCCGCATAATTGCATTATGATTGTCTTATTTTTGATATCTAGATATTAATGCTAATGGATATGTGTCAATATGGATGAATACAGGATCCCAATCTAGAGTTATGGAATTATGAGAATACTCATTTGGAAGGAAGAAATCCTAATCCTAATCAACAAATGAATTCTAGGGCAAACAAGCGAGTCCTAGGACAAGGTTGGGTAAGGGACATTACAGCGGTATCAGAGCATCTTTCCTACCATCCCGTGTGTGCTTGAGCTAGTTGGATACTTGCTTGAGCTAGTTGCTTACTTTCTTGAGCTAGTTGCTTGCTTGTTTGAGCTAGTTGCTTACATGCTTGATCTGGTTACCTACTTGCTTGAGTTGGTTGGCTACTTGCTTGAGCTACTTTCCTACTTGCTTGAGTTGTTTGCCTACTTGCTTGAGCTAGTTGCTTGTCTACTTGAGCTACTTACTTGTGTGCTTGAGTTGGTTGCCTACTGGCTTGAGTTGGTTGCTCGCATGTTTGAGCTACTTGCTTGCCTACTTGAGCTAGTTGCCTACTTTCTTGAGCTACCTGCTTGTCTACTTGAGCTAGTTCCCTATTTTCTTGAGCTACTTGTTTGCATGCTTGAGCTACCTTCTTGTCTACTTGAGCTAGTTGCCTACTTGCTTGAGCTAGCTGCTTGTTTGCTTGAGCTACATATGTGCTTGAGCTACTTTCCTATGTGCTTGAGCTACCTACTTATGTGCTTGAGCTACTTTCCTATTTTCTTGAGCTACCTGCCTATGTGCTTGAGCTACCTACTCGTGTGCTTGAGCTACTTACCTGTATGCTTGAGTTGGTTGGTTGCTTGCTTGAGCTACTTGTTTTCCTAGTTAAACTACTTGCTTGCTTGGTTGAGCTACTTGGGTGTTTTCTTTAATTTTTTATTCATGTGGTTTTAAGTTGTACTAAGTCACAAACTCTAACTTGTTGCGTCTGGGAGTTATGGAGAAATAGTAGAATTTAAGAATATTAGTCAATACATTATCCTCATAACCAGAGTAACCTTCACTTGGGTTAGAACTTCCAACTCCTATCAAAGATAATAACATCAACACAAGAAACATCTTAAAATCACACATCTTAGATCATGATTGCTTGAGGGAAAGCAATCTTGAGCGGGAAGGACCATCATGTCCCCAAAATAGCAAATACCATAAAGACCAAGTGTTAAAATACTAATAAATTAATAAATAAAATAAATAGAAATATTAAGATTAAATATAAAATAAATGTGTACCATATCAATATAAACATATATAAATAACAAATATAATAATAATATATAGGCAAATTATTGTTATTACATTCTAGTATTAAATAACTTAATATCAAAAATAATAACAATAAATAAATATTATAATCATTACACATCAAAGATTGTAATACATTAGAATAAAATAATAATAAGCTATTAGCAAATTGGTTTTATTATTATACTTTAATATTAAAATATGTTCAATAAAACATCAAAATAAAATAATAAAATAAGTATATAAATCTGAAATGTCATAATTATAGTAATAATATATTATTTTCAAATATAGATATTATTGTGATAATAAGTCTTTAAGGGCAGCAATTAAATCTAACAAAGGGATATATTTTATGAAAAGTCACCTCTTTCACCAAACAATACATTCCCCCCATGAGTCACCTACCTTGAATGGTATAAATAGAAGGAAGGAAAGTAAGGAAGAGGGAAAAACATGGAGAAACAAAACAGCAGCAACAATGATTGTTATGCATTGGAATATAGAGTCATTATATATATATATATAATTTAATAGGCATACAAGTATATATGCATAGATATAGATAAATCTTATTATGAATAATATCATTATCAATTAATAAAGAATATATATATATGGGTAAGTAGATAGGGGAATCATTGGTGAATATACAATAATGATACTTGCAACAATTATTAAGCCTTATAAATAATGATGGATCTTTAATATAAACATAAGTAGATTATGCATATTTTGTCCTCATCCTATGATCAATCCAGTATAAGGTTGAAGGAAGACGATTAAGGAATAATGAGTCATGGGAAGACATAGCCAATCAGGTGAGACTACTCACTTAGCTTTAATATTTAGTTGTCCTCAATCTGACATAGCAATGTTGCATGAACCTTGTGGTCACGCCCACAAAAGGATATAGAAGTCACGGTGAATCCTAACCTGGGAATTGGACATTCCAACAGGTGACTAACATCTTCTCATGGTCGTTCATTTACTTGTCAAACTAGGGAACGTATACTTGAAATGGAGCGGCACTGTATGTGCACTAAGAACCGATTTTAGCCACAACCTACTCAAAATAAATGCTTGAAAAGGATTCTAACTCTGATGCAGGGACATGAAATAAAGTCTTACTAAATTAAGCATCACTTAACTAAAGAAGGAATCACAATAACAATTACTGGGAAACAAACCATGAATTGGCCTTATGCTGCAGGAACAGACACAGGGATGGATTCCTTATGCTGCAGGAACAGTTTAAGATTGGGTTTGCACTAAAACTTACTGGAATGAAATTCTAACAGATAAATGACAGAAAGCAAATAGCTAACTACAAAAACTTACTAAGTGGGCCCCCTTAGCAAGCATCAACCAACTATGCAAGAATGAAACTCAAAACATCTCTAGCTTTTTATTCATAACTCAGAATCACATACATGGTTGTTTGCTTGGAAGAAAACTTAATACAAAGCTCTATTTTTCATTATAATAGTAAACTCATTACACTCTGCTCTATCTCTACTCTCTAGTCTAATCTCTTCATAATCATCTCATTCACTCGCGCAGGAGGAACCTTTGTTTAAAGAGAAACAACTAACTAACTTAACTAACAGAGAAAGACGCGGTAAATGTCGCCTGAGACTGAGGAAAAGACTTCATAAATGCAAGTCTATCTGCTCAACAGATTCAGAGGAAATCTAGAACTCCACTCTTCCTAGATTGATGATCCATTCAGTTTCTTCCCAAAGACCCGGACAAAGAATCCTCGCTTGAAACGACTCCTTCAATGGTGTGTTGGAAACAACTTTTTTCACAAGGCCGTGTTTTGCTGTGCATTGACTTGTTCATACCAGCTTTAACAACCTGTAGAACACATGGCAATAGAGGCAAAAGAAGGCATGCACTCATAATAGCACAAAATTCCTCATTAATCATATGCATCCAATTCTTCTTACTTATCCAAAAACTAAATATATCGTATCAGTCAATTGGGAAGTCAAAACAGGGTAATGATCATAAACATACTAAGATATTTATGCTACAAGAATTTAGGAGTACTTGTCATTGAATACTACCCATTAACATTAAAAGTTCATAACCACAGAGTTTAAAACATTCATAAAAAGAGAGCTAGGGTTTTTAAAACTTATAACATGATATCCAAATTATAACCATATTTTGGGCTCATCACCTTGTATGCCCAACAATTCTATGTATTATTAAAAATAATTGATATGCTCTATTCATTGGAATGTGCATAGTCCCCTCTGATGTGTCAGAACCATGCCTTCTTGATATCAAATTTGGAAATAGATTCCTTATACTGGAAATTGGCATTGAACTTAGGCGGACTGTGTAGTCTTTGACTACTCAGAGGCCAAATGGTTTATCTTCTACAGATATGGCTTTAATAATGATTAATCTACATTTATATTTGATTTTTGCAAATATTGGACTTGTAGGATGTATTGAATTGCAAAAGAACATAATGAACATGTAGACATGAATATTTTTCAATTTAGTTTTGTATTCTGATATACCTTCATATTAGGACTCAAGGAATTGTTTGATCATATTAAATAACTCTTATTAAAATGTGTAAATACAAATGAAATACTAATGACTATATATCGATTGTCTGAATTGTGTTTGTAATCCCGCCAGGAGAGCTGAGTCATAACTTAAGTGGTTCATCTAAAAACCTCACCCAGATTCTGCCCCACAGACACAAAGCAAGGGTTGGGTAGTCTGCCCCACAAGCCCATGGGTTGGGCAGTTTGCCCCATAGGCCCATAACAAGGGTTGGGTAGTCTGCCCCACAGGCCCATTGCAAGGGTTGGGTCATGGAGGGGTGAGGGTTCCACCTAGGCATTCTGCCCCACAGGCCCGAGATACAGGTTAGGCATTGGAAGGTGGTAGACCGTAGGCCCTTAGGGATTCTCCTCTCCTGATGGGTTGAGTGACTCTTCTTATGTTTTCAATTTGCAAGTATAATTATGTCTGCATAATTGCATTATGATTGTCTTATTTTTGATATCTAGATATTAATGCTAATGGGTATGTGTCAATATGGATGAATACAGGATCCCAATCTAGAGTTATGGAATTATGAGAATACTCATTTGGAAGGAAGAAACCCTAATCCTAATCAAAAAATGAATTCTAGGGAAAACAAGTGAGTCCTAGGACAACGTTGGGTAAGGGACATTACATTTTCACGATAATTTTATGTAGTTTAATTTCTATCTTCATGGTTGCTACAGGTGGTTGTCACTCCAGATCGTGGACATGATGATTCTTTAAATGTGCATGATGACTATATGTATGCTGTAGGTGATTATATTTTGTTATATGCCATTCCATTATTCAATTTCTATGTTTTAACATCTCTACTTTTAATCGTATTATTTGAAGGTCTAGAGTGAAGAGAGGAGGAGTAGCGGACGTGTTCGAAAGACAAGACAAGCAATAGTCACTCCATCCAGCCGAATTTCGAAGGCAGCACAGGATCTATTTCCTTCCCCTAGAGGGAAATGACTATGTATTAGTGTTGTTTTTTGTATGGCTATGTGGCATTTTGGAACATATATTTTGTACTATTAATATATATACGTGATATTTTTTCAAAATGGCTCCTTTGTACTAAGCCTATATGGTTTTTTCGAATATATTTATATACTTTTATCAATATATATCATTGTATAGCCTTTCGGATTTTTGATTAAAGAAACTCTTATTTTGCTACTGCCATTCTTGAATGATGTTATCATGTGTATCATGTAAGTTGTATGCTTGAATGTTGTAGGCATGGATTTTGTTTACATTTAATGCTTAATTAATTACCGTGGAATGCTCAATAAGCCCCATCTAAAGTGTATTGTATAAGTAAGCTCCATTTGTGGTGGTTTGTATCCTTTGGAATGCTTCAATTACTTTTGCCTCACCGGTGCAGAGGAAAGGAGGCTCAAACCCAATCAGTCTGACAACCTGCCTTCAAGGGGCTCCTAACAAGAGTAATACAACCTATTTTGAGCAATCTACACAACCTCAAAGCCCCATCAAACCAAACTCTTCATTCAACACCTTACCCAACAATCCACCCTTGTAGCACTCTGATGCAAAGCCAAGGTGGAGAAGACTCACAACAATGGAAATGTCAATTCTCAACCAAGAACTCTTCTTCATAATGATTCAACCTAATAGGCATCAACCCACCCTCAAGGGTCTCAACTCCTCAACCTTGAAAATGAACAACAAGACTCCACCAAGTCCCTACAAATACCATCAACATTCATACAATGACAATTGAATCAATTGACAACAATCCCTAAGTCAGATTCATCAAGATTTCCAAAACTCACATTTGTGACTGGTTATTCTTGTAGTACTCAAAACTCAGTTTTAGCCATATTTCTCCCAACCTTTCCAAAACACTAGACAATTACAGATGGATCGAGATACCCTTTTCAAGGCTACACAACATATCAAAGAATCAGTGGTCTCTCTTTTGGACCGACATAGACTTTCAACACACCTACTTCAATTTTGGCTTCACAATCAGCCCTTTTTTTCCAAAGGGGCCACCCTTCCAACTTTAGGTATCTATCCAAACGCCTTGGATTGTCTTAGGTCGTGGTGCCAAACCTCAAATTTTGTCATTAGTTTGTGTCTACGGAGCCTCTAACTAACAAAACCCAAGAAACCCTCCAAAACCTTCACAAAATCAAGGGTTTTAAAGAAAGATACAACTCCAGACCTCTCTCAACACTTCCAAAGCCCCAAACACCTCAAAATACTTCTATTACATCACAAATTTCCCCTCAAACCCTTGATTCAGCAACACTGGGACAATCACTGTTTGTGTTGGTTCTCTCTACAAACAAAGAGTTAAGACAAAAAATAAAAAATAAATGAATTATAAAACATATAGACACATCCTCTAAAATTATTAGACCATGAAGATCTTGTATGTTCCCGTACAACACTCAAAAAGATCAAGAAAACATTATTTTTCTAGAAAATTGCTCAAAATTGTGGTGTTTATTGTGTAAAATTATTACAAAACTTCTTCCACTCTCTCATTTGAGCCTTGGTAAGGATTTTTAAATAATTTTCCAACAACCATATTCTCCCCAATGCCCATAACCAACCTTGGGATTAGTTGGTCCCTTAATTACATTTGTTTGTGTTAAAGTTGCTTTGTCAACATTTTACAACTTATATGATTTCTAATTGACTTCTAAGACACAAAACACCCTTTATTTGCATTATGTTTGATCTCTCAAAGCTTATTAGACAAAATAAACCTAAAGACACTAACATTTCCCTATTGATGTATTCAAATAAAAAAAAATTGATGATGTGGTTTAGGTGCTCCTACACCAAACTCAAAACCCGGTCCAAGCCTAATTTTTCCCAACCTTTCCAAAACACCTGACCATTTAAAGGTGGATTAAGGTACCCTTTTTAGGGTTACACAACATATTCCAAAACCAATAGTAACTCTTTTGGACCAACATGAACTTTCAATACACCTCCCTCGCTTTAGGCTTCACAATTAGGCCTAATTTCCAAAGGAACCCCCTCACAAACTCACCTCCAAACCAAGGAAACTTGAAACAATCTTAGGGATGCTCACCAAACTCAGGATTCTCCCATTTTAAGAGCCCCAAGAACTTTTTCTATTCCTCTACTCAGAAACCATCCTAAACCTTCACAAAAAGAAGGGTTTTAAAGAAACTCATAACTCCAGACCTCCCCGAATCCTTCCAAAGGTGAAAACACCCCACAATACCTCTACCCTAGCTTAAAGGACACTCACAATCCCATTCCTTTCTATTTCTCATATTCAGTACTTGAGTTCCTTACTTTCATGGTGGAAACACCCCTAAACAATAGTAGAACTTCACACCCCATTGAGTTTATTCATTCTCTCAGCCTCCAAAGTATTCATACACCAAACTAATCATGGTACAGGCCAATCCACTAAGCAAAAGGGTCAGAATAGTAGGTGGATTGGCTAATGTGTCATGGTGTTGCCCTCAAAACCCCTAACATAGAAAACAGAGCAGTAACCAAGTTTGTTGATCCCACACACACCAATGGTGGATTTAAACCTTCAGAACAGATGCAAAGAGAGTGAAAAAATATGCAATCAAGTATCCAAAGCCTCAAGTCATGATAGAATTGTATGGGCCTGTGCAAGGAAAAGAAAATTCAGGAAAACAAAAAAAACTAGTGATCAACGTTTTCAAGTATTTTGTTATTAGAAATTGAACAAAATCAACCCTCAACTCGGGGTATTACAACAATATATCTTGATACCACCTTCCAACTACCCCTTGAGCCAATCAACCACCATAACCACCCTTTGTTAGACTTCTAAGATGGAAATTTGCCAATTTTGCTCTTAATTACCATTCATTCACAAGTTGATTTTGCAAATACCACCTAACTAACCTATTAAGCGTTTTAAATACAATTGCAAGGTATTTACATAGCATATAGAAATATAGAGAGCAAATACAATAAATATTTTAACTAATGAATTGTAAAAAATGGACTTTTGTAGTTTATATTCATGTCATTGATTACATTGCATTGCACATATTTCAAAGTCAAAGCATTACTTCACTTTGCATAAGTAATAAGTAGATGCTGATAGATGCCGAAAATTTAATTACAATATAGTTTGAACAAAGTCAACCTAAGCAGTTATGCAATTTCTTCACATTGCATAACTAATAACTAGGAGCAGCTGCCAATTGCATTTTCTTATCATGGCATTCTATGAGACCAAATTTCTTTGAGATATTTTCAAATAGTTCCCTGCCTTGTCTATGTTACCACAAATTTACATACATGTCTACCAAAGCATCTTCTCAAACAGTTCATTGCCTTGTTGCTATGGCTAAAAGCCTAAAACAAGTGCTTTTGAACAAGCTATGGATGCTTCAAAAAATATATCAAAAGCATAATAGTAAGCAATAGCATAGAGAAGGAAGTGAACCGTTTGAAAAAATGCATCAAAAAAATTGCTTTGAAATGATAAATTTAGTTGTGCTTTCACTCTTCTTTAACATTGTATATCTGCTCCTTTTTATAACAAGAGATAAAAAAACGTAAAAAACTGTATAACAAGAGATAAAAACTATCTTCTTTGAAATCGAAAGGAATTTCCATAGAATAGAGATATAGAGAGAAAATAAAATAAAGAGTTTAACTAATGAAATGTAGAAAATAGATTTGTGTAGTTTTTATTCATGCATTGCACATCTTTCAAACTCAAAGCATCACTTCACATTGAATAATGAATAACTAGATGTTGATAGATGACAAAATTTAAATTACAATATAGATTTTGACAAAGTCAACCTAAGCATTTATGTAATTACTTCACATTGCATAGCTAATAACTAGGAGCAGCTGCCAATTGCTTTAGCTTGTCATGGCATTCCATGAGACCGCATTTCTTTGAGGATTTTTTTCAAATAGTTCATTCCCTTTTCTATGCTACAAAATTTTTCATATATGTCTACCAAAGCATTTTATCAAATAGTTCATTGCCTTCTTGCTATGGCTAAAATCCTAAAACAGATGCTTTCGAACAAGCTATGGATGCTTGGAAAAAATCTAGGAAAACATAATAGTAAGCAATAGCATAGACAAACCATTGAACTTTTGAAAAAAATGCCTCAAAGAAAACTGGTCTCATGGTGATGGAATGCCATGACAAGCCATAGACAAGGCAGTGAATTGTTTGATAATATGCCTCAACTACTTGCATTTGACAACTTTTTTCTCGAGTGAAAATTCACCACCATAGGAAAAAGCCTCTGAGATAGCAAAAATCGAGAAAGGTTATTTTAGAGGGGCCCAACGTGATCCCATAGGATCAAACGAGAAGTTTCTAAGCATCACGATGTCTGAGTAATAGCATGTTGAAGTTCGCAGCCATTTTGCACTTTGGACCCTTAAGGGATCGATCCGATTGAACATAGCTCAGAGTGATTCCACGTGTTTAGGTGCAAAAAAGGACCATTCCTAGCTTAAATGTACCCACCCAGATGCGTTGGAACAGTCTATTTGGTCACACGAGTTGTAGAACGAAAGTTGCACCACTTTGCAACTTTCAACTACTTGCATTTGACAACTTTTTCCTCGAGTGAAAATTCACCACCACAAGAAAATTCCTTTGAGATAGAAAAAAATGAGAGAGGTTATTGTAAATGGGCCCAACATGATCTTGTAGGATTAGACGAGAAGTTTCTAAGCATCACGGTGTTTGAGTAATAACATGCTGAATTTCGCAGCCATTTTGCACTTTGGACCCTTAAGGGATTGATCTGGTTGAACATAGCTCAGAGCGATTCCGCGTGTTTAGGTGTGAAAGAGGACCATTCCTAGCATAAACGTACCCACCCAAATGCGTTGGAACAGTCCGTTTGGTCACACAAGCTACAGAACGAAAGTTGCAACACTTTGCAACTTTCAACTACTTGCATTTGACAACTTTTTCCCCGAGTGAAAATTCACCACCATAGGAAAAAGCCTATGAGATAGAAAAAACCAAGAAAGTTTATTGTAGATGGGCCCAACATGAACTCACAGGTTTAGACGAGAAGTTTCTAAGCATCACGGTGTCCGAGTAATAACATGCTGAATTTCGCAGCCATTTTGCACTTTGGACCCTTAAGGGATCGATTCGGTTGAATGTAGCTCAAAGCGATTCCGCGTGTTTAGGTGTGAAGGAGGACCATTCCTAGTGTAAACGTACCCACCCAGATGGTTGAAATAGTTTTTTTGGTCACACGAGCTGCAGAACGAAAGTTGCACCACTTTGCAACTTTCAACTACTTGCATTTGATAACTTTTTCCTCGAGTGAAAATTCACCACCATAGGAAAAAGCCTCCGAGATAGCAAAAATCGAGAAAGGTTATTATAGAGGGGCCCAATATGAACTCGTAGGTTTAGACGAGAAGTTTCTAAGCATCACGGTGTCCGAGTATTAGCATGTTGAATTTTGCAACCATTTTGCACTTTGAACCCTTAAGGGATCAATCCGGTTGAAAGTAGCTCGCAGTGATTTTGCGTGTTTAGGGTGAAAGAGGACCATTCATAACATAAACGTACCCACCTGGACGTGTTGGAATAGTTTGTTTGGTCACACGAGCTGCAGAACAAAAGTTGCACGACTTTGTAGCTTTCAACTACTTGCATTTGACAACTTTTTCCTCGAGTGAAAATTCGCCACCATAGGAAAAAGCCTTTGAGATAGCGAAAACTGAGAAATTTTATTATAGAGGGGCCCAACGTGAACTTCTAGGTTTAGACGAGAAGTTTCTAAGCGTCACGATGTCTGAGTAATATCTTGTTAAATTTCGCAGCCATTTTGCACTTTGGACCCTTAAGGGATCGATCTGGTTGAACGTAGCTCAGAGTGATTCCGCATGTTTAGGTGTGAAAGAGGACCATTCCTAGTGTAAACGTACCCACCCAGATGTGTTGGAACAGTTTGTTTGGTCACACGAGCTGTAGAACGAAAGTTGTACCACTTTGCAACTTTCAACTACTTGCATTTGACAACTTTTTCCTTGAGTGAAAATTTGCCACCATAGGAAAAAGCCTCCGAGATAGTGAAAACTGAGAAAGGTTATTGTAGAGAGGCCCAACATGAACTCATAGGTTTAGACAATAAGTTTCTAAGCATCACGATGTCTGAGTAATAGCATGCTGAATTTCACAGCCATTTTGCACTTTGGACCCTTAAGGGATCGATCCGGTTGAACGTAGCTCAGAGTGACTCCACGTGTTTAGGTGTGAAAGAGGACCATTCCTAGTGTAAACGTACCCACCCGGATGTGTTGGAATAATTTGTTTGGTCACACAAGCTGCAAAACGAAAGTTGTACCACTTTGCAATTTTCAACTACTTGCATTTGACAACTTTTTCTTCGAGTGAAAATTCACCACCATAGGAAAAAGCCTCCTAGATAGCAAAAATTGAGAAAGGTTATTGTAGAGGGGCCCAACATGAACTTGTAGGTTCAGAGGAGGAGTTTCTAAGCATCACGGTGTCCGAGTAATAGCATGCTGAATTTTGCAGCCATTTTACACTTTGGAACCTTAAGGGATCGATCCGATTGAACGTAGCTCAGAGAGATTCCGCGTGTTTAGGTGTGAAAGAGGACTATTCCTAGCATAAACATACCCACTTGAATGCCTTGGAACAATTTTTTTGGTCACACAAGCTGCAGAAGGAAAGTTGCACCACTTTGCAACTTTCAACTACTTGCATTTGACAACTTTTTCCTCGAGTAAAAATTCACCACCATAGGAAAAAGTCTCCGAGATAGCAAAAACCGAGAAAGGTTATTGTAGAGGGGCCCAACATGAACTTGTAGGTTTAGACAGATATTTCGTAATTACCATGATTTATGAGTAATACCCTGTCAAATATTGTTCCCCTTTTGCACTTTGCACCCTTAAGGGATCAAGTCGGTTGAACCATAGTAGTTGTTTTGTTGAATGTCATACCCTAAGGTATGTTAGAGATGACCTAGGTTGCATCGATTTCTTTGAGGCATATGCTGCCCCTACCTTGTCACTTCATCAAAGGACAATAGATTTAAAGGAAGGTTATTCATTAAGACAAGCATCATGAATGTATGAACACAAGGGAACTGTGAAGGGTCACTGTACACGACAATGTGCAAATGAAAAGGACAAATTAGAAATGAGTAGTGATCAGTTGTTAAGTACAGTGAGTGTATGATTATAAAGTTCTTGATAATCAAATTCACTCACCACAGTCAATGTCCTATGACTGTCAAGTCTATGTTAGTCAGTGTCTAAAGACTCCAAGAGCTATGGTTGTGTATGCAGCAATAGGTCCTTATGAATGTGGAGTCTTCAAAAAATATAGTAAGTCAATGACAAATATAACAATAGTGATGGAAGAACATCTTGAAAATCCTCCCATTTGTCAATACTTGTAGCAATACATGTAGGGAAATAATCCTCCCATTTCCAACACAAATCATGAAATATATTGTACTTGAGAAAAGGACAAAAGGAGTTGCTGCCCAGTTTCTTTTTTCCATTCCACCTTAGCTGGCCCAACTATTTGCATTCCAAAATGGTTCAAAACATGTACATCACCTGCTCCCTACGAAACACATGGGTATTAGCCTCTCTGTGGTTGTGTAGTATCATAGGAATTTGGTCCACAAAAAACCTGCAAAAGCCTCTTAATCTTAGACATAGGCTCACATAAAAATCATTAAAAGAGAAATAACTAAATCATGTCAGTCATACATCTGACAAGACCTACTATCACCTTCATGCATGCTAGATAAGGAGGTCGATTGAAGGTCCTACAATGGTGATGTGCCCCTTCGCTACTTTATCATCTCTCGATGACCCTAAGTATAAATTTCAAATATATCACCTGAGAGGCTTAACATAAAACGTGTAGCATATAACAATCCGATAAATCTAGATGGAAAAGAAAGAGAAGATTGACATCCAGAAAATGCACCAGCAACCGATGTTTCTCATACCACTGAACACTTGCACCAACAACCGATGTTGTTATTTTCTTATATACTTTGACAAAATTCGGTATTACCTACAGTCACAATCAGAAAAGGATCAATGACAGCCGTAAATGCATATGACATCAAACAGTAATCGTGAAAAATCCTTATTGCAAGGTGTCGGTCCAAAAGAGTGATCAATAACATGGCTTTACAAATTCAATGTGCATACTTACAAATCAATCCAGGGAACCATCTGGGTCTGCTCTAGTCTTTATTGTGTCGAGTATTGCCTTGTGGTCAGACTCACGCACTTTCCACAAGTTCCTGTTCACAGGTTTACCCTTATTTTTTATCAAATGAACGTTGGTGGCGACGACAAGGTTCGAATACTGAAGAAATTTTCGATGCGTTTCGAAGTCCTCAAGTAACCAAACTGCAACATTCTTAACTGGATACCTTCGAAGCTATGTTCCAGTAACAACCACCGAACCTATAGGATATTCTATGTTTTCTCCATCTATAACTGGGGACTCCAATTTCTTTTTGGCCTCAATACAATGGCACAGGTAATAATATGTACCCTCTTCATTATCTTCATCTGCAATTACCGCATAAACGTGCCCTGCATTGATATGTTCATCTTGTTAGATTTATTTATCGAGCAACATAATAAAACTTGTAAGTAAGATATATTACCTGGTTCTAGTAGGTCCGATACATGATCAAAGTCAATGGATGATTGCATCTTTGTGATTTGTAGAGCCATCGGGAGCTGATAAGTGTCAAGTGGGGTTAGACTTCTTACAGACCATTCATCAACCCACTTTGTTGACTCGCAATCATTCCATGATTGAAGTGTACATGCGTAATAAAGGCATGCCATCTTCCTTGTATGGATAGTCCATGTACCTGCATTGGAGCTTCTAAAAGAGTGTAGCTTGCTCGATCCTATTAGTGTACAACAATCCTCATATTTTGCAATGTTAGTATCATCTACTAAATGAAAAAATCTATGAACTAAAGAATTGCCTTCACTACCTGGACCTATTGAACCATTGCACCACTGGACAATTGATCTTGCATCTATCAACTTTACACTGTTTGTGTACTTTAACTCTTCTCGTGCTAGGGCTCTTTTGATACATGCACCTGCTCCATCATGCTCCCCCTTTCCATGCCCGACCTCTGAGAAGTTCCACATATGTTGAACATCACTAATCCTATGCATCTTGCTCAACCAGTAAAAAATTCTGGCATTCTTGAATTGTGATGTACAATTATCTGACCATATGATATGTTGACTAAATGGCATACCTTTGCTAGCCAGATCGGCATAAAACATATGAAAGCAACCTTGAACAAACTCTGCAGAATGTGTGCAATCATCACTGATGTAAAAGTGATACTCCCTCAATACTTTCCTATTTTCCTCTGTACTATCATTTGCATGAATGAATGCTATATGTACAAATATAGAAACCTGCACAGAGTTGTAGTACTATGATTGCAACTTGTTATGTGGTTGTAGTGTGTAGTTCTTAGCAAAGTCGACAATTGAAATGATATGAAAAAGTGGAAATGTGTCCTTGCATAACTTGAACTGTGAGTCCAACCATTGTGCTTTGTGTGTATCCATGGCATAATCATAAACCACCTGATCACGAAAAATGCCAATAAACTAATACACTGGAATCTTATCACTAACCAATTCACACTTCTTTGCTTCTTTCCCATCTTTTAGACTGTATGCCACTGTCGTATATTTGCCAAATTCCACAATTTTGTCTCCAATTGTGTGTGTACTAGCCATGTGTTGGAAAATTGGAAAATGTTGCATGCCACCACAATGATCACATGTGCCATCCAAACATGATTTTTTGTAAAAAAATTGACCATCCTCTCTTTCACATAAAATGGAAAACAAAAATTTCCTTAACGATTTAGGTGGAGGCAATATGTTACATTCCTGCAAAACATTGTCAGTATGCATATCTACACATATATGTCGATAAACATCATAATGGTTAGAAAACTCAATATGAACCCTACAACAACAAGTAGTGCGTGTGTGATTTATTTTGACATAAAAAGGCTTTAGCATTTCAAAATACCTTTGACATATTTTAATTTCAGGAAACTTTTGTACAAAATTTGCAAAAAATTGGGTTTGAGTGGTATCCAAATAATGCATTGGATGTGGCTCATGGTTTATACTACCAATTCTCCTTCTTAAATAATATCTTTGATTAGGAGAAGTCCTTGTGTTATCCTTCCAATAATTCACAATCAAAGATCTCAAGCCTTGAGCAATTCTTGTGTCTTTTTGTGGAACTCTACCTGAAAATGCCCATAACTCATTGCTATTTGGATCCTCCACTCTTTCACGCCTTCCTTTGGCTCTCATTAGAGATGATCTAATTATTTTCAAAGAATTACTTGCCTTTGTAAGGTTCACCTTGTTCCTTGTTTGACTGCTTAACAATGTTGTTGTCATCACACATCGTGTGGCACAACTATCCTTTGTGCATGAGGTGGAACCCACACTCTCGTATGCTATCATCAAGTTCCTTACAATGGAATTTTCACTTGAATAATTCAAAAATCTTAGCCCAAGATCCTTCATGGTGGGCCTAAATTTGAGTTGCCTCATCATTTCAACAAATAGTTGGCATCTTCCACCCTCACTTAGCTTCACAAAAAACAAACTCCATATCCTTTTTGCATATCTTTGACATGTACATTTTGGAATCTTATTAGGTATCCATTTCAAAACATTGGAATCAATATCAATCAAAAATGTAGGTTTTCTATGCAAAACTCTAGGAGGAGTTCTCAAATGTAAATTTGTGTCAATATTGGGAAGGTCAACAACATTGGGGATAGATCGTGTACCTTCAATTGGAGGTGCAATTGATGACATACCTTGAGATTGACATGTAAACGATGTTGTACCTCCAACTTGAGATGGAGTTTGTGGAGTTCCTTCAAATAGAGATGTGTTTTCTAATGTACTTTCAAAACACAATTTTTTTTATGGTGTGTCTTCAATTGGAGATGTGATTTTCGATGTACCTGGAAAACCACATGTTGTTTTCAATGTGTCTTCAACTAGAGATGCGCATTGAGCTTCACCTATGGTTGATGATGTGCCCCCAACTTCTGTATTCATTACTATCCTTCCACGAACTTTCCTCATTCGTGCCCTTTGTTTTGCCAATTTGACATCTCTCTTAGATTGCACATAAGTTTGTGGTTGTATGGGCTGCAATTCCTTTGCTTCACAAGCTACACTTTTTGATGCTCTTCTCCTTGCATTTTTAACTGCACACTCTTCTGGTGTTAGAGGCTTCGGTCATTTCCTCGGCATGACCTTGAATGCTACATGTCCACAAACACACATAGAACAAAATTAAGTAATGCATTTTACAAAAAAAATGATGCAGAGAGGGGTGGAAACCATTCAATACAACAAATCAATGAGAATCACAAACCTAGGGTATAAATTGTTGCCACCTAAATAAAAACTAGAGACTATTGTGTTTATTTTTCTCAAAACCAAATTTTTGATTGTCAACAAAGTCATGAAGAATATGGATTCAAAGAAGGGTCTGTGATGCTATATCTTATCATTATTCACTATTTCTTTGGTAATGAGGTTTTCCAAATTAGATGAAAATAATTTTTTTTGAAATTAGTTGGAAAAAGAATGAAATATAGTGAATTCCACTAGCCATGCTGGAAATGGACTACTATAAGCAATGAAAATAGAATTCATAAGTAAATTTATGTTAAGTAAATGTCGTGTTTTTTATTTTTTTTGTTCTTCAAACTCATAAAAATTGAACTTTTTTATGCAAATCTAAAAATTGAACTTTTTTATGCAAATCCCATCTAATTCAATGTTGAATTCTAAGTCCAATTGTTATGATTAATAAAACCATTAAGGAAATTTAGTTTATATTGTCAAAAACAAACAAATATACTAAAGACAAACATTTCAATTTACCAAAATGAATATATTACCTTAGATAATGTAAAATGATGTAGAAACTTCAAAATATCTTCTTCGTTGTCCACCATGCAGATTGGTGGTAAAAAGGTGATGGATCAAGCATAGATTGGTACAATATGAAGTCAATTGTAGAAAAAAAAGGCATTTTTGACTCGGATAAAGCACTGAACCAGACAAATATAGGAGAATGTGGGCCTGAATCATGGGGTCAACCCTTATTTTTACCGTTTCAAGGTAAAACCCATTTGGCGCTCACCAAATTTGGAGAGCGCCAAATACGTTCCTTTGAAAAGGAGAGACTTCAGAGAGAGGGATTCAAAGTGGGAGAGAGGGGGTGGGAAGGAGAGACCTAAGAAAGTAGGGTGGGAGGTAAGTGAGGCTTAATCCCTCAATCCTTAAACCCTAATCCATAGAGACAGATCTAGAGAGAGGGAGGGAGAGGGAGTGGGAGGGAGACACCCAAGAGAGAAGGAGAGGCAGACAAAGTGGGAGAGAGGGGGTGGGAAAGAGATACCTAAGAGAGTAGGAGAGAGAGGGAGTGAGAGATAGAGGGATGGGAGAGATACAAGGAGTGAGAGAGAGAGAGATACTTAAGAGATAGAGAGAGGGTGGGAGGGAGAGGGAGTACTCAAGATAGAGGGATTCGAGAGAGATGGAGGGGGTGGGGGGAGATACATGAGATATAGGGAGAGAGAGAGTGGGAGGGAGACATCTGAGAGAGGGAGAAAGACAGAGTGGGAGAGAGTGAGAGAGAGGGAGTGGGAGAGGGATGGGAGAGAGATAGAGTGTTTAAGGGTTTAAGGGCTAAGCGTTTAGGGTTGAGGGTTTAAGGGTCAAGGGATTAAGGGTTGAGGATTGAGGGATTAGGGTATAGAGTTTACTTAGGTTTAAGGGTTTAAGGGTTGAGGGCTAAGGGTAGATGGAAGAGGGTATTGGGTTTAGGGTAGAGGGTATCGAGGTGAGGGTTGAGTGTTTAAGGGTTTAAGGGTTGAGGGTATAGGGTCGAGGGATTAGGGTAGAGAGGGAGGGAAGGATGGAGGGAGAGATGGAGGGAGAAGTGAGATAGAGAGAAGAGAATAGGAGAAAGGGATAGAGATATATGGGGGTTGAGGATCTAATGTATAGAATAGAGGGTTGATATTTTATGGTATAGGATTGATGGTTTAGGGTATTGGGTATAGGGTATAGGGTAGAGGGTAGAGGGTAGAGGGTAGAGGGTAGAGGGTTAAGGGTAGAGGGGAGAGAGATATAAGGAGTGAATGAGTGAGAGAGAGACCTAAAAGAGGGAGAGGAAGTACGAGGGAGAGACTTGAGAGAGAGAGAGAGGGAGGGAGGGAATTGCAGAGAGATATAGGGTAGAGGGTTAAGGGTAGAAGGGAGAGAGATAAAAGGAGTGAGTGAGAGAGAGAGACCTAGCAGAGGGAGAGGGGGTAGGAGGGAGAGACTTGATAGAGAGAAAGAGGGAGGGAGGGAGTGGGAGACAGATAGAGGGTAGAGGGTTAAGGGTATATTATAGAGGTTTTTAGGGTTTCGGGTTTAAGGGATAAGGTTTTAGGGTTTAGGGTTTAGGGTTAAGGGTAGAGGGGAGAGAGATTAGAGGGAGTGAGTGAGTGACCTAAGACCTAAGAGAGAGAGGGGGTAGGAGGGAGAGTCTTGAGAGAGAGGGGATAAGGGAGAGTCTATATATCTCCCCTCCCTCTCTCTCTTAAGTCTCTCCCTCCTACCCCTCTCCCTCTCTCAATTATCTCTCTCTCTCTCTCAGTCACTCCCTCTATCTCTATCCCCTCTATCCTTAACCCTAAACCCTTAACCCTTAAACATTGAACCCTCTACCCTCTACCCTCTACCCTTAACCATCCCACCCTCTTTCTTTCTCCCAAGTCTCTCTCTCCTATCGCCTCTCCCTCTCTTAGGTCTCTCTCACTCACTCACTCACTCCCTCTATCTTTCTCCCTCTACCCTTAACCCTTAATCCTTTATCCTTAACCCTTAAAACCTAAACCATTAAACCCTTTTACCCTCTACCCTTAACCCTTAACCCTTAAACCCTAAACCCTCTACCCTAACCCTTAACCCTTCCTCCCTCTATCTCTCTCCAAAACCCTCCATTCCTCTCTCTC
>CM021108.1:78784158-79228120 GCA_007115665.2 Sequoiadendron giganteum
ACACGAGAGAGATAGAGAGACTTGAGAGAGGGTAGGAGAGAGAGATGAGGGAATGATATATATGTAGGTAGAGAGAGTTGAGATAGAGATAGAGTAGAGAGGTAAGGAGAGAGGGGAAGGGAGGGAGAAGTTAGAGAGAGAAGAAGGAAGGTGGATATAGATTGAGAGAGGGAAGGATGGAGAGAGGGAGAGAGAGAGAATGAGGCATAGAGGGATAGGTAGGTAGAGAGAAGTAGAGAGTTAAGGAGAGTTGGAGGGAGAGGTAGGGATGGAGAGAGAGAGGTAGGTAGAGAGAGTAAAGGGAGATATAGAGAAGTGGAGAGGGAAGGAGAGACAAATGGAGAGGTAGGGATTGAGGGAGATATAAGGATTTAGAGAGAGGTGAGAGAGTGAAATAGAGAGAGAGGTAGGTACGGAGAGGGAGGGGAGATAAAGGGAAGTAGAGAATGGAGGAGAGAGGGAAGAAGAGGTAGGGAGGGAGAGATAGGTGAGATAGAGAGAGAGAGGAGGGAGGGAGGGATATTTAAGGAGAGAGGGGTGAGATAGAGAGAAATAAAGTAAAGAGGGAAGGGGGAGAGAGAGAGGTGATAGAGAGAAGTAGAGGCGTAATGAGAAAGGTAGATAGATTGAGAGAGGGAAAAGGAGAGGGAGAGAAAATGAGGTATATAGGTGTAGGCTAGACAAAGAGATGTAAAGTGAATTTTGGTGGAAGAGAGAGAGGAGGAAGGGATAGAGAGAGTAGAGAGGGAGGAGAGAGATAGAGAGAGGTGATAGAGAAGGAATTAGAGAGGGAAAGAAGGCGGAGATATTGAGAGAGAGGAGGCAAGGAGGGAGAGAGAAACAGGTATAGAGGGACAACTAGGTAGAGATAAGTAGATATGAAAGGAGAGATATAGGGAGAGGTAGGGATGGAGAGAGAGGTGAGAAAAAAATAGAGAGAGGTCTAGGTAGATAGAGGGAGGAGGAGATAAAGAGAAAAATAGAGGGAAGGAGAGAGGGAGGAAGAGGTAGGGATGGAGAGACAGAGGTGAGAGAGATAAAAGAGAGGAGGGGTGAGATAGAGAGAAAGAGAGTAGAGAGGGAAGGGGAAAAGAGAGAAGTGAGATAGGTGATAGAGATGTGTGATGGAGCTTAAAATTAGAGAGATAAGGAGGAAGGTGGAGAGATTGAGATGGAAGGAGGGGGGAGAGAGAGATGTATAGAGGGATAGGTTAGATAGAGAGAAGTAGAGAGCAAAGGTGGGTGAAAGGAAGAGAGAGGGAGAGAGAGAGGTGAGATAAAGAGAAGTAGAAAGGGAAGGAGAGAGAGAGGAGATAGAGAAAATTAGAGAGGGAGGGAGGGAAGGAGAGAGAAGTGAGATAGAGAGAACTAGAGAGGGAAGGAGAGAGAGAATGATAAGATAGAGAGTAGAGAGGGGAGGAGAGAGTGAGGGAAGCAAAAGAGAGAGAAAGAGAGAGAGGAGGGAGGGAGGGATAGGTAGGTGTAGAGAGTAGAGAGAGATATATAGAGATTAAAGGAGAGGGATGAGAGATAGAAAAATGTAGAGAGGGAAGGAGGGAGGGAGATAGATATTGGAGAGGGAAGGAGAGAGAGATGGACATGTAGAGACACAGTTCTTGAGCTCAAGGAAGATATTGTTATATAAAGGGATGGAGATAGTGAGAGAGAGATAGGTCTAGAGAATAAGAGATGAAAATGAGTGAGATAGATGAAATTCGACCTCCTGAGTACTAAAATTTGACCTCATGATTACTGAAATTTGACATGCTGATTACTAAAATTTGACTAAGCCTAAAATTTTTAAGATCTTCCAAAAACTAGAATTTGCATTATAACTCTTAAAGATCTGAAACCACTCTCAAACATCCTACCTATATATACATGAAATATAACTTAAAGTATAAGAAAGTAAATGTCCATATGTAAATGTCAACTTATACTTAAATGTTTATTTCATGTATATAATTTCCCTGATAGAGAAAGCAAAAATCTAGTTCTGTGCAAAGCAGGCCATTTGGCGCTCGCCAAATGACTCATCACATTTGGCGCTCACCAAAAGGCCTGCTTTAGACGTACATTAATTAATAGGATTTGCTAAATTTTCTCATTTTTTTGACCGTGCTCCCCATCTCATTTGCACATCTTTCAATGCAAGTTTATAAAAAAAACCGTGATAGCATTAACCTCTATCTCAGCTATCTAAATATATAATTATTTTTTCGTTTTGATTTAGTTAAGGTTTTGATCCATGGCTTCTATTGTAAATGCCTTCGTTTTTGGTCAAAAACCAACATGTGCTAGGTTTATGATAGATTTTTACACGTTCATCGGAACGTGAAAAAAATTACGTTTTTTGAAACTAGACTCCATTCTACACATGATGAAAAAAAAAAATCAATTTTCGATTAGTGTGCAAAAAAATTGTGGGGGGTGGGGGTGGGGGGGTGGGGAGCACGCTCAAATTTTAGCTTTTCAGGATGTGTCCACTTTAAAAATTCATAAAATATTATATATTCATTAAAAAAATTATCCGAAAGAAGGAGGATAAACTACATGGTGTTAACTAATTTCTCACCGTTGGGATTTTTGAAATCCTAAAAAAAAGTTAGCCAAAAAGGGGGGAGCCCTTAGGTGCTATGCTATTTTTTTTTGATAAAAAAGGACCTATTTTGGGCCCCCCCATTTTTGAGACCCTTAATCTTCATTAATTTCAAAACACAATAGTAGCTTAGAAACTAGACTCGGAGCACTTCAACTTTTGTTCTTGCCGCATCTTAAAATTTTGAGCGTAACTATCTTCATTTTCTCGTGCAAATCAGATTTTCCTGATTTCAAAAGAAAAAAAAAAAAAAGTGGCATCTTAAGAGCGAAAATTTTGTCACAGATTGGTGCACTTACCTAGCTATCATCTCTAAATTTTTATTAGAGTTATTTAAAGTTAATGAAACTGTTAACCTTATGACCATATGATGTTGATGGTCACATGTGGTGGAGGAGAAAGTATTGATGCATATATCATGAGGATACTTTGGCCCAAAAATAGATACATTTGCAAGGAGTTATCATGGCATTGCATTCAAAATTTTGGTTCACATTTTGAAAATGTCTAGATTACTTGGAGTGAAAATTGATGGAGCTTATTAGGAATCAATTAGCAATTTTTTTGTTGATTCCTAGTTTCTATGAGATTTATTCTTATTTTTCCCATTGCATATTGATCTAAGATAATTAATGAGAAAACATAAATAAAAATTCCGATTGTTGTGGTTCAAGTCAGTTGTTGCCTTCATTTTTCTATGTTTTAAATCTAATTTGTTCACCAAATCATAAGTGCTTAGGTTTTTAATGTTTGTATTTTTGGGGTCTTGGGGTTGTTAAAAAATATATATGTTACCCCCTTGATATTTTATGTTTATATTATATTCCCATTTTCATTTTAGGTTCATTTATTTTCAAATCGTATTTTTAGTCTATTTATTGTTGTGGTAGTTTCTTTATGCATCAAAGATTAGGGTAGGTTCTTGAACCTACCTAAACCCCTAACGGGGTTCTTAAGTGTCTCAATTTTTCCAATAAAGAGAACACAAGGTTTGTGTTGGATTCTAAGTGTGGTTTCAAAACCATGGAAAATCTAGATGTGGTATGTGGCACAATCGAAAGCTTTGACAAATAACAAAGGAGAGTGGTGGTAAAAATTTTAGGTTATGCATAGCACATCAAGGGTTTGAAGTGGTTCATGAAATCATACCTAAGCCTCAAATTTGTTCAAAATCCTTATATAGTGGGGAATGAGACCAAAGTGGGTAGACCTTCCCAAAGGAAAACCATAAATAAGAAAATAACTAAGGAGATTGCCATTGGAAAACATAGGACATTAGAAAAATCCTCAAAAAAATATTTCTAAATGAAGTTCCTCTCTTGGAGCATAAGAGGGCTCAATAGCCTACACAAGCAACTGGCTCTAAAAATCTATATTTGGGAGCACAAGATTGGCAATCCCTTATTACAAGAAGTTAAGATAAAAAAAAAAACTTTGAAATGATTGCTAAGAATTTTTGGCCCAATGCTCACTTTATGGTCAGTGAAACGTCTGGTGCCTCATGTGGTCTTGTTTTTATGTGGAATCTGCATAGGTTATGTGGCTTTGAACTATTCTAAACCAAGCACAACTTAGGTGTCCAATCCTCTAATGTTGCTTGGATATTCATTAATATCTATGCCCCTAATGTTAGGAAATTCCTTTGGCTTGAACTTTGTGATTGGATTTTGGGCAATAAAGAGGCACGATGGATGATTACAGGGGACATCAACTCCCCCCTCTAACCTTATAAGAAGTTTGGAGGGATGATATATTACATTTATAGTATGGATGACATGGAAAACATTTTGAATACTACTAGGCTTATTGACATGGAACTTGAAGGTCAACCCTTCACCCAGACTAATAGAAGGCTTGGGAAAAATCTACTATATATTAGACTTGATCATTTTCTGATCTCCCCCAACTAGGTAGCCCTCCATAACTCCAACTTTTTGGCTATTCCATGGAAAAGGTTTGACCATAACCCTCTTCTGCTAAGTTGGGAAGATAACTTTGTTGCAGGTCCATTCCCTTTCAAATACGAGATAATGTGCAACTCTCACCTGAACTTCAAGGAAATTTTTTCCACCTGGTAGAATATTCTCATTCATGGATCTCCTATGTATCATTTATCTCAAAATCTCAAAAATATGGTTAAAGGTTGGAACAAGTGGCTCTTTGGTGATGTTTTTCACCAAAATCAAGACCTAATGACTAAAGTCAAAGATATCCAGGTCATAATGGTGGATGGTTATGCTAGTGATAATAATTTCCAACTTGAGAAGGATTATCATACTAATTAGTCTAATACATAAAAAATAATTATTTTGGAAACAAAAGTCTCAAATACAATGGTTAAAAGAAGGGGGTCGTAATACCACTTTATTCCATATTTCAACTCTCAAACATAGGAAAAGAAATCAGATAAATAAACTCAAAGATAACCTTGGGACTGAAGGAACTAGCCCAACTCAGATTGGGAATATGACCTCTACCTATTTTCAATAATCTTTCTTGGAACCTGTTGTAACATCTCACTATTTCCTCGGATGATTAGCTATTGGACAAAACCCCTTCCATTTTAACTAATGTTGATAATTATTTTATTCTTAGGTGTATCACTCCTGATGAAAAAAAATCAGTTTTTTTTAGCATGGGAGCTTTCAAATCTCCTAAGCTCGATGGATTCCCACCGACCTTCCAATAATTTTTGGATGTTGTGGGAGAAGATGTGTTCCTTGTTGCTAAAGACTTTTTCAAGTTTAACAAACTTTTCAAACAATTGAACCATACTTTTATAGCTTCAATCCCCAAAAAATGTTGACCCACAAACTGTGGTCAAACCCATTAGTTTATGCAATACAATCTATAATTTTTTCTTCAAAATTCTTGTCAATAGGTTGAAACCCCTCCCAGAGAAAATTATTTTCCCCTGTGAAAAAGGCTTTGTCCCTGACTGCCAAATTTTGGATGTTACCATCTCCACTCATGAAATTATTCATTCTATGGACAAATGTAACAATGCTTGCATGTTCTTTAAACTTGACATATTTAAAGCATATGATGAAGTCTTTTGGAAGTTTCTTCTCAAAGTCCTTGCTAAGTTTGGTTTCAATCAGTCAGTTTTAAACCTCATTAAAATGAATGCATTTCCAATATCAAGTACTTTTTTCTTGTTAATGGTGTGCCTATGGGTTCTTTAGTGTTGGTAAATGGATTAGACAAGGTGATCCCCTATCTCCTTATCTTTTCATTATGGTTGTTGATGTTTTAAGCTACAATACTTATATACTTCTAAATGAAGGTCCTATCAAGGGTGTTAAACCGGTAACCTCTTTGGACCCTAAAATTATACAATAGTTTGTCTATGACACCATCCTCTTTGGGAAAGCCTCAATTGTGGAAGCTAGGAAATGGAAGTGTTGTCTCAACAACTATGATTCTAGCTTTGGTCAATGTATAAAATACAATAAAATCATGATTACTGAACTTTGACACCTCTCAAAACCTTAAAAATAAAGTGAATTCTATCCTAGGTTTTGAGAGTGATCCTCTTCATGTTGTGTATCTTGGTCTTCCTCTAACTATTAAAGAAGTCACCCCCCAATTTTTAGAATTCGGTGTTGGAAAGAATGCAAAGAAAATTGGTTGGGTGGAAAGGCTCCATCTTAAGTCATGCTGGTAAGCTACAAATCCTAGGTGTTTCTTTTCAAGGGATACTAGTGTACTTCCTATCTCTATTCAAATCCAAATATACATAGTTGATAAACTAGAAAGAATCCAAATAAAATTTCTCTGGTCAGCTATCGAGGAGAAGAAAAAATTGGCCTTGCTAAGTTGGGATACTATTTGCATACCCAAATGCAGTGGTGGGATTGGTATCAAAGAAATCCAAGCCACTAACAAAGCACTCCTTGCTAAAGGTTGGATCAAATCTATTAAGAAACAAGAAGAACTAGTGCACTATTCTGAATGTCAAATACCTCAATAATACTCCCTTGATCATGAGCCTTTTCACCAATGGTCAGCCCCACAATTCCTTAATTTGGAACCATATTAGTAAACTCAAATATCTACTATAGACTAGCCTAATATGGAAACTTGGAAATGAATATTGTTAGAGAGGGTACGAGTGCACCAGCGGCCAGCTGATGCAGGACATGTGGTATGTACCCCTATCTCGACTTTTAATTTTCTCATTTTACGTGCATTTAATAGGGTCCAAGTCAACTTTAGGTCAAGCGACACTATATAGTGCCACTGTAAATGCTCAATTGGCGCCGCATGGCCTCAAATAGTATCGCAGATGAAAATAGCATTGTCATGGGCCAGTTAGGAAATTAGGGTTTTCTTTCAAACTCCGTCGCATATGCAAATCAGACCGCATGACATAGTTTGGAATTAGGGATTTGAGCACAAAGTCAGCCGCACTTGCAAATCAAACCGCGTGGTGCACTTATGAATTTAGGATTTTTCAAACCTTGCCATGGCGGTGCAGTTTAGAAATTTACAAACTACGCCGCATTTGCTATTTTAAATGCTAAAAACTAACACGAGAGGTAGATTTTTTTACGAGACTTGACACGATGGTTTCCCTTGTGCAAGAGAACCTCAATATACTTCACTCGAGGGAGGACCGATGGCCGGTGTTGCAGAGATTAAAGGGTATGCACATATTCCTTTAGGAGTAGCTTGGTATTCTTGGCCTTTGGTTCGTTGTGTATGTTCCCCCTATTCGGACTCACTTGGGTATGATGACAAATTTGGCTGAGTGGTGGTAGAGTGAGACCTCTTCTTTCCATCTTCCTACTGGAAAGGCCACCATCACTCTTGAGGATGTCTGGCGCATCCTACGACTACCCATCAGTGGAGCTAGAGTTATTTATGATCCAGATGTCGGTATGGATGCTTGCTTTGATGTGATGGCTCTCGATGAGATCCATTTTTCCGATGGACAGATTGACTTGGAGAGATACTGAGGCATAGTGCCCACCTACAGGTTGATTGTTGTAGCAATCATTTCAGGTCTTGTGGCACCAGATTGGCAAGGTTGATACTTTAGTCCAAGCTGGGGACTGGAATAGGAGCGGATGGTCATCTGCAGTGAGTACTTTGCTTGGGGGCCAGTGATGTTGGCTTCCTTATACAGGGATTTGCACAAGTTTGCGTATCTTGACAGCAGGGCCCTCGGGGTCGGAGTTACTTTGTTGCACATCTGGGCATGGGACCGGATTCCAGTGGTTCGTCTGGATGTCACACCGATTGCTCTAGATATTGATGATCCTATCATTTGGTGGTATGGCGAACCCATATTCACTTTACTCACATAGGTACCAGAGGCATCACCCATTGGCTGCGAGTTCCTGATGAGATGCGAGAGTTTATTTAGAGGTCGTGGATGGATATAGGCCCATGGAATGACAATATCGATCAACTATTCTTTGCTCGACAGGATAGATGGATGTAGGGCCGAGAGCACATCATGATAGAGCAATATCTTCCAGATAGGGTGGCCCGATAGTTCGGTGAGATTCAAGATAGGCTGGACAATCAGTACGTGGCAATCCTTGCCCGTAGTACGAGAGAGACAACATGGGGTCAATCGATTCCGGCACTGGAGGCAGTAGCCTCATTTAGGTAGCCAGTGGCCAGGCCATGTCCATATGATCAGGGGCCGATAGATGTAGGGGTTACATAGGCTTATAGAGTTTGGTTTAGGCCTCCTCTTTGATTGACAGTTCCAGGCACAATTCTTTTGCGACAGAGGCCGAGAGGCAGGTCCGCTGGCAAAGGTAGGGGACAGGGAGGTAGAGGCGATGGTCACAGAGATGGTGATGGGGATAGTGGAGGAGGTGGCCCTCCTCCATATCATACACCACCACGGGACTAGGCACCGATACCACCGCGGGTAGAGATTCATGAGATTCTTGTACAGGAGGATCAACCCCAGAGATGGGGATAGAGCAATCTTGGATCAGTAGCCACCAGGGAAGCCTGATCATAGAGATGCATATATCCAACAGTTGCAAGGGAAGATATAGATTTTAATAGCCGAGAGAGATCAGGCTTGACAACAGGTTTTGATAGTTAGTGCTGAGAGAGACCAGGCTCGCTCTGAGAGGGATTAGGAGATTGGTCAGCAGAGGCAACTGGAGAGTACAACCTCATCTGCCCAGGGTCGATCAGTATCCTTGAGGGCATACCGAGAGGTGGTTAGAAAGGTTGGGTACTATCGAAAACATTATAGGCAGGCAATTCCACTAGTTGGTCAGGTGCCAAAATTTTCACAGCAAACGGGGATGAGGCCTAACGAGGACCATGTTGAGAGACAGGCAGGAGAGGACAACAACCAACAGGGTTAGCCCTTTGATCACAGACAGTTTTGCATTTTTGATCCATGGGTCCTGATTATTGCCCCTATTGTATCATGTACTTTAATGTATACACTTGATCCGATTTTGTACCATGACAGTTGTACATTTTTTATGATATATATGAGATGATTTTGTTTATGATGTATGGATGTATTTTTAATTTCCTATGTGCTATGAGCTATTATGTAAGGCTTTTAATTTATGCTCATGCAATATGATGTATGTTTCTACATGATGCGATGATGATTATGGATGCCTTTCTTTTTGTATTTTTCTATGCATTTTGATGATAATCGTATGGATGCAATGTATGCAATTTGTGCAAATGATTATGGATGCAAATGATATGCGACCGATTATGCAATGACGATGGATGCTAATGATTTTTATTATTCCTTTAATGATTCGTGCAATATTATGGGATGAATGTAATGCAATGATCTCTTAAGATACTTAAAATAACAAATCTATATTATTCTTCATAACTTAAGACGATGATAATGCGAGTTGATATGATGTGGTATGATCTATAGATATGATATGCATTTATGCTGATGATTTTGTGGATGCAGGGCAGATGCATTAGCGATGTTCTGATTAACTGTCATGGTACAATGTTAGTATGGAAAGAAGATAGAAGAAAAGATATCCAATAAGTCATTAAATGTCGATGCTTTGCTTACCAAGAGTCAGGATTTTCAAAGGGCCAATTACTTTATGTTTGATAACACACCTAGGTACGATGCATCAAGGTATACAGAACTAGGATGGTGTTGTACCTAGTGCGATGGAATTTGAATCGTCAATCAGATAGGAGTATTCCTATTCACACTTAGCATACAAAACCTTATTCAGGATGTAGTTCAGACATTCTAAACATCTAGGACCAAAACATAGAAAAGCAAGCCTTCCTATGTGGTCAACAAGACACCTAAAATATCTTCCCTACAAACCAAACAAGGTACACATGAAATAATTTATTTTACAAGAGTATCCAAAAAGCATAGTGGATAAAGAATATAATGATCATTGCCCCATTCCTTTCTCTCTAAACTTGTTTTGTTTAGGCATCATTGAAAGGTCCTTGGAATGAGTGCAAAATAAGATAAGTCAAAAAGACCAGATAAAGTAAACAAACAAGATAATGTTCTTCGTACCACTAGCCAAGGCTAAACTAAGGTGATACCTGATGTTGATGTCCAGTGTAGGAAGGATGCATCCTAGGACATGTTTTGATCAGGGTTTTTATGAGATTGATTGGATGATAAGCTATTGATACTCTGAGTTGATCAACTTGCTTGCTTACTAACCTAGACTTGAGACCTTGACGATTAGGCGTTCACTTTTGAACCTACTAGACTTGCTTCTGACTGACTCACCAAAGGATGAAGGCGATGATGATTGATTTATTAGGAATTATGATTATTTCGAGTGAAAGAGAGATGAGATGGATGCACCATTTTAGATTTTTCAAATTTTTTGAGGTTGTTTTCGATTTTTTGATTTTTCAATGTTTTTGGATTTTCGAGACTTTATGACCAAGAGACTGACTCAAAGACCTATCCTAGGGGTCTTGAGAGCTGATCAATAGATTATTTTTGCCTACATTATACACATAGAGACCATGTAGTTTGACTGATGATAGACTTGACTCAATGATGAGAGAAAGGGACAAACGGATTGCCAAATTCCGATGGACGCCTAAAGGACTGACCTAGGGTGTCTCGGGGGATGATCAAAGATCAAATTTTCCTACGTTCAAGCTTAGAGATGACATAGTTTGGACTGATGAAAAACTTGACTCAATGATTTTACAAATGGGCAAATAGATTTCCAGATTGCGACGGATGCCTAAAGGACTGACCTAGGGTGTCTCGGGGGATGATCAAAGATCAACCTTGCCTACGTCCAAGCTCAGAGACGACGTAGTTTGGACTGATGATAGACTCAACTCAATGATGATACAGGTGGGAAAACGGATTGCCAAATTGTGACAAATGCCTAAAGGACTGAACTAGGGTGTCTTAGGGGATGATCAAAGGTCAACCTTGCCTACGTTCAAGCTCAAAGACGGTGTAGTTCAGACTGACGACAAACTCAACTCAATGATGATAAAGATGGGCAAACGGATTGCCAAATTGTGACGGACGCCTAAAGGATTGACCTAGGGTGTCTCAGGGGATGATCAAAGATCAACCTTGCCTAGGTTCAAGCATAGAGATGATGGAGTTCGGACGCCGACTCTAATTTTGATTTTTTCAGATTTTTGACATGTTTTGAATGATTTGGATGTTTTTTGGATTTTGGATTTTTTGAATACTTTTGGGTTTTTTGCTTTTGAGAAAGATCATCACAATATACACGAATCTGATCTGATGCAGGTATAGGAACATGCCCCCAGTGCGATGCGATAGAATACTTCGATATAGGTTGGACAAACTAACCTTTGGAATATGCCAAGTAGTACTAGGGTGGAACATGATACGAGCACAAGATCAAGCTATGGTATGGTTGCAAACGGATTGGTGGAAGGATAAATGTAATGGATAAGTGAGTGTGTGGAATAGGTCATGAAGATTGTGGTGGATGAAGAGTGTTGTATTTAGGCTTGGTGCCTATTTCCCAGGTTTTCACCAAGGTACTTGTCCAAAGCGCCACCGAAGTGGTTTTCACTAGAGGACAATTTTTTGTTTACTATTTTCAATCTTTTTTCTGATTTTTTTTGGATTATTTTTGTTGCCACTGAGACGCCTGTTTGCTAAGTTTTCATTTGGGTGACCATTTTTTCATGATATTTTTTGATATTTTTTGTATTTTTGGTTTTATACCTTGAAATATTTTTACGCATAAAACTTTTTGAGATGAGAGTTGTTCATGGGCTCCTGCAGAGGCTCGCCTTCCGATGTTGATAACTGGTAGGCTTCTAATTTATAGCTTTCCGTGATGACGAAAGGTCCCAATCAGTTGGGCTCAAATTTTCCTGTGCTTTTTGGATTTGGCACATTCTTCTAATTTTCTTTTAGCACAAGTTCATCGACTTGGAAGGTGCATCTCCTAATATTCTTGTTGTAGCTATGCTTTAGGCAATTCTTATACACCTGTAGAAGGTTTAGGGCATCCATAAGTCATTCATCTAATAACTCTAGCTCATTTAACTTTGAAACCTGATATTCCTCATTTGTAATGAGGTTTTGCATTGATATGCTTAATTATGGGGGCTCAATCTTGATTGGGAGGATGGCTTCTTATTCGTAGACCAAGGAGAATGGGGTGGCGCTTGTTCGCGTGTGGATGCTGGTGTAGTAGGCCCATAAGGCGTGATTTAGCTACAGATCCCAGTCACGACCAGAGTCATTGACTGTTTTCTTAAGGATTTTCAAGATAGTTTTATTAGTGGCTTCTGCTTGGCCATTGCCTTGTGGGTAATACGGAGAGGAAAAGCGATGTTGGAGATTGAATTTGTGGAAAAGGACACGCACATCCTGATTCTTGAAAGGTGTCCCATTATTAGAGATAATGGATTGAGGGACACCATATTTGCAAATGAGTTAGTTCAGGATGAACTTGGATATATGTTTTCCAATTATGTAGGTCATTGGGATGGCTTCGACCCACTTTATAAAGTACTCTGTGGCGGTGATGATGAATTTGTGGCCGTTGGATGAGGTGGGGGTGATTTTTCCGATGAGATCGAGCCCCCACTGTGAAAAGGGCCAAGGTGTAACAATAAGATGAAGCTCTTGAGCTAGTGCATGAATAAGGTCTCCATGCTACTGGCACTGTAAACACTTTCTGAAAAAGTCATGTGCCTCTCTTTCCATTGTTGGCAAGTAGTACCCGGTCCTCAGTAGTTTCTTAGCCAAGGATATACCACTTGAGTGTGAACCACAAATTCCATTATGGAACTCAGTTAGAGCAATCAGGATTTAAGCAACACAAAAGGGTTCCTTCAATGCTCCTACGATAGAGGGTTTCTCCTAGGATGAAAAAATGTAAGGACCTTTTGACAAAGGATTTTTAAGGTTTGGGGTTATGTCAGCTAGGAGGACTCCTATTCTCAAGTAGGTGTAGATTTCGTGATACCAGGGATCACCGAGACCGACAATTTTGCACTCGAATTCAAACTCTGGTACCTTGAATGCCGGTACGAGAAGCTGCTCTACCAGAAACTCTTGTTTTTGGAACATTGTTTGGGATTTCCAAGAGCGATCCAATTGTGGTCATAACATTTTCTACTCTGTTGTTTGCTCTAGGTAGTTATTCAAAGGTGACATCAATGAAGAATTCTTTGAGGCTCTCCATTAATTTCTTGTATGGAGTTAGCTTTTCATCCTTTGTTTGGTACTCACCATTGACTTGGTTAATGATGAGCTATGAATCCTCATAGACTTTGAGAGCCATAATATTCCATTGTACTACGATCCTTAGGCCTATGACGAGAGCCTCATACTCTGCTATGTTGTTTGTGCATGTAAAAGATAGTTTATAGGATTTGGGTATGTAATCTCCATGGGGAGTGATGAAGAAGATTCTGGCACCTGACCCATGTTGTGTGTATGACCCATCAAAATACATCTTCCAATGATTTTCTATACTTATGTTGAAAATTGACTCATCCAAAAAATTTGAGATAAGTGGGTTGTCGGCATAAATTGGAGCCTTTGCCAGTTGGTTTGCAATTTCCTACCCCTTGATGGCCTTGCACTCCAAATATTCAATGTTGTGTTCCATCAATATCATTACCCACTTGGTTTTCTATCATGTGAGAGTAGCCTTAGAGAGCAGATACTTTAGTGGATCTATCTTTGCAATCAGCTTGATCTGATGAGCTAGCATGTAGTGTTTGAACTTTTGGGCTGCAAACAAAAATGCTAGGCAAGATTTTTCTATTGGTGTGTAGTTGAGCTCATGCCCTACCATTTTCTTGTTGATGTATTATATTTCTCTTTCTCTTCCATTTTCATCCTGCTGAGCTAGGAGTGTGCCAAGAGTTGCCATTGTGGCTGATATGTATAGAATCAATGGTTTTCCTGGAATTGGTGGCATTAACACTGGTGGTTTAAGTAGATATTCTTTGATTTTACTAAACGCTTGGTCACACTTGTCATCCCACTTTTATGTTACTCCCTTGTGAAGTAGATATGAATATGGAATCTATTTATCCGCCAACTGTGCTATGTATCTGCGGATGGACTTGAGCCTGCCTTGTAGTCCTCTGATCTATTTTAGTGTCCTGGGTGCTTCCATGTTGAGGATCATCTTGACCTTGGTAGGATCCACTTCTATTCCTCTCATTGATACTATATATCCTAGGAGTTTGCTCGATTGCACCCCAAAGACGCATTTCTTGGGATTAAGTCTAACCTTGTATTTTTCCAGTCTATCAAAGATGGCACTTAGAGCTGCTATGTGATCCTGTCTTTTCATTGACCTGGCCAATATATCATCCACATAATCTTCCATAGTTTTATGAATCATGTCATGAAAAATTAGTGTCATGGCCCTTTGATATGTTTCTCCCGCATTCTTTAGCCCAAATAGCATCATGTTCTAGCAGTAGGTGCCCCATGGACATGTAAATGTTGTCTTATGCTAGTCTTCCTTTGCTATCATAATCTAGTTGTACCCTGAGAAGCCATCCATCAGTAATAGCATATCGTGTCCAACTGTCATGTCCACTATCATATCAATTTTGGGTAGTGGAAAGTCATCCTTAGGACACACTTTGTTTAGGTCTCTAAAATTAGTGCAGATACGAATGCCCCTATTCAACTTTGAAACAAGTACTAGGTTGGACACCCATTCTGGATAATCAATTGGGCGTATAAAGCCGATATCTAGGAGCTTCTGTAATTCGACCTTGACTAGCAAGGCTATTTGAGGGTGCATCTTTCTCAACTTCTGCCTTATTAGTTTTTCTCCTAGGTAGATAGCTAAATGGTGAACCACAACTTCCTAATCAAGACCCGGCATATCAGCGTAGGTCCATGTGAAGTTCAAATTTATTTCTCTTAGGAATTCCACCAATAGTTCTTGTTCTTCTATGAGAAGTGATTCAACATAGAAAGTGATGTGTGGTAGCTCTTCTGTGCCCAAGTTGACGGGATTGCACTGTTCTACTAAGACGATTGAATTTTCTTGATGAATTGTAGTAGGGGGGAGATTGAATCCTTCATCCTCTGGTGCCTCGGAGAGGTTTTCACCATTGGATGCATCCTTTATTTTTACTATTCTATGTTTAGAGAGTGCCACAGTGTGGTTTTCACTCAATGACCCTGAGCTTATTCTCATTCTTTTGCTTTTGCGACTGAAGGACTCAATCTTCTCCCCATAATATGCTTGTGTGTCTAGTGTGATGTTGAACCTAGCTTTGTGATCTCCACATGGTATTGTATCCCATAATCCCAAGAGTTATGAGAGTGCCTCATCATTTTCGAATGTGTCCAGAACCGGTGGTCCTCATTGGTCATAATTGATGAGTTGTGGGTAGACCAGGTTTATCTTGTGGGGTTGGTAGTCTGATTCAAAAGATGATGTGCTAATCATAAGTAAGGAGGAGTATTCAAAAAGCATGGATAGTCTTGCTATGGTATCCTCATCATCACTACTACTATAGACATCAGTTATGTCGAAGGTGAAATTATCTAGGGGTAGACCTGTGGATACAGGTAATTGAAGGGCGACTACTGATAACTGAGGGGGGGACTTGACTACTCTAATAGGGGTACCTCTACTACGTACGATTATACTCGAAGGGGTACATCTGAGGCCAAGATTTCTCATTCGTCTTTCTAAAATGATGGGATCCAATCGCCCATCGTTCTTCCTTCCAAGGTTTTCATTTATGTTGTATCCCATACCAAGCATCATTTGCATTCCTCTGCTAGCTTCATCCATGGGTAGGGTGGGTGTGGGCCTTTCATCTTGGTATAGTGAGTTTGAAATGTCTATTTCATCCACATTTTCTTGACTTAGATCCCCCCAACAACGAAATCTAGAAGGGTCTTCCCTAAAAGTGTGGGCAAGTGTTTCAACTGATTGAGGTCATCCATGTGACCTAGGAGATTGAGGTAACTCTCCTACAACAAAAGAATTTTTCCCCATTTACAATCTCCACACCCATTGTCTTGGATCATGAGCTAGATGTCAGATATGTCGGGGATGGAGGGTGTCTTTGTCGCAGAAGTGGAGGCGAGGTTGGATGGATCTATATAGGGAGTGGAGGGGCCTTCATCATTCTTTGGCACTTGGGGAACTTTATAGAACTTGGATTCCAAGTTTTTGCAATAGGCGAACGACTCAAGATCACCATGTATTGTGACCTCCTAATTTTGGTATGAAATTTTTACACATTGGTGAAATGTTGAGGTGACCGCCTTCATCCCATGGATCCATGGGCATCCTAGGAGGATATTGTAGGGTAAATCAAGATCAAGGACCTGACATGTGGTTTCCATAGTAGTTGGCCCTACTTGGATTGGGATCTTGATAGTGCCTTGAGATATTCTTTCCTGGTCATCATATGCTCTGATGGTAATGCATTTGTTTTTGTCGATGGAGTATTATGAGATTGCCAAGTTCTTTATAAGTTTAAGTGAACAAATATTGAGGCCCGCGCCTCCATCCACCAAGACCCTTTTGACTTTCTTCTTGTGAACCGAGACTTGAAGGTGAAGCACACGGTTGTGAGATGGTTGGGTGGGGAAATCTTGATCGAAAAAGGTGAGGAGATTTGGGGTGACTACATTACCAACCATAGCCTGAAATTGTTCTGCATCAAGATTAGTAGAGATAGTGGATGCAACTAATGCTTCATCAAGGATTTTCCTATGGGCGACGGATATTTTCAGTAACTCCATGATGGAGATCTGAGTGGGGCTTCTTTTTAGCTGGTCAATGACGTTATAATCATAGGGAACGACTTTCGTATTTGAGATGGGGGTCTTAGATGGTTGTTATGCCCCTACAATAGTAACCTCTACGCCATGTGTTGTGACTCCACAATCATCATTAGCTCCTTTGATACTAATGGCAATGACCATTTCATCTATACATGCAACTATGCCTTCGTATACAAGGTTTGCAGTGGCATACTTTTATTTCCCATTTTTGTTTCCTTGGTTATTTCCTTGATTATTTCCCTGATTGTGATTAGGCATCATATTTTTGTATATTTTGAGATCTTGATTGTTGGTGGGTCGCTCAACATTTATGATTTTGTCCTTAATGAGATCTTGGATTATGTTTTTCAATCTCATGCAATTTGCGGTTGTATGCCCTTTGATTTTATGAAAATCACAAAGGAGATTTTCGTTATACCATGGTGGTTTTGTCATGGGTTCCACATATTGCTTCGAAGTGGAGATTTTGATAAGGTTCTCTTTAACCTGTTTCTTCATTATAGATTTGATTGGCTCCCCAAGGGTCGTGAACTTCTGCTTGGGAGGATACTTGTTTTGGGGAGGTGGTCCTCCTTGATTGCTCAGGTTATTGATTTGATTGTTTGAAGGTGGTGGTTGTTGTGCTACCATATTGGGTTGCACATTGTTGTGGTTTTGATTCTGTGGTTGATGATGGGTTTGAATATTTTTCTTAGGAGCACTGATGACAAACTTTGCATCGACCACTTCGTCATTTGTGACATTTTTGTTCCTTGACCATGTGTGAGGTTTATCGTTATAATTGGTGGATGGGCGGTTATCCTGTTGTGCATGAAACATAGATGCACCCCCTCACATAGTAAGGGCTCTTTCGATATTGAATGCTTTTGGGATCAATTGATCATATGTTGTAATACATTGCATTTTTAGATAGAATGCCAAGTTTTCATCAAGAATGGCTATGATAGTTCAAAATTTTTGCTCTTTTGGCATGGTCCACTTGCTCTGGTTGGCCTTGGATCACCATCATTATAAGAAGGAAGAGAATAACTCTCCTTTTTCTTGTTTGAGTGTTGATAGTTCCTCCATACTAACATCCATACCCATGTTGAAAGCATAGTTTTTCAGGAATGCATCCACCATCTCCTAGAATGTTTTGATGCCTGTGGGTAGACGAGAGAACCATTCCATAGTGGGACTAGTCAGACTCTGAGGAAATAGTCACATTAGATATGTGTCATTGTATGTAACTTCCATGCAATGCACATGAAACTCCCTGACATGATTTTCAGGGTTTCCCATCCCATTATATTTATCGAATTTGGGATTTCAAATCCCTTCGGGAATGGTACCATTGTAAGACTTCTATCAAAAGGATAGGGGCACAAATTTCTCGATGTTCTGGTTGTTTTTCTTGATTGAAGGTCCAACACTTGTTGCGAGAGAAGTTTGATCTATGTTGCAACATCATTTTACGGATCAAGAGGTGGGATGAATGTGTTTTGAGGTGTTTACAGTGTTTGATTGACGGGTGGGGTATTGATGGGGGTTTGTTGTGAGCTCTGATGTGATTTTGAGGCCTGCTAATATGCCTGCATTTGTGCCAAAAATGCTTGTTGTTGGTCTTGTTGTTGTTTTTCCAACAAAGCTTGTTGTTGGTCCTACTGCTATTGTTCCCACAAAGCTTGTTGTTGGTCTAGTTGTTGTTGCGCCAACAAATCTTGTTGTTGGTCTAGCTGTTGTTGCACCAACAAAGCTTGTTGCTAGTCTAGTTGTTGTTGCACCAACAAAACTTGTTGGTCTAGCTACTGTTGCACCAACAAAGCTTTTTGTTGGTCTAGCTGTTATTGCGCCAACAAAGCTTTTTGTTTAGCTTACTGATGTGCCTAAAAGTCTTGAAGGGCTTGTTGGTGGATTGCTTGTAGTTGTGCGCGGTATTGTGTTGTGCCTATTGAGCCTATTGTTGGGCTTGAGCTTGTTGGGCTGCTTATGCGGCTTGTTGGGCAACTAATTGCATTTGTGCTTACTGAGCAGCCAACTGTGCAACTTGTTGATTTTGTTGAAGTACCCTTTGGTGGGTGGCTTTTTGAACTGCTTGAATCATGGTGATGAATGAGTTTGTGATGTTGAATTTTGGTGGAATCAGCGGCGGATTGGGAATGGTGTTAACCGTTGTGATGCTTTGAGAGATTTGGGGAATGGTGGATGCGTTGACCATTGGGGTAGCTTGGATGGTTTCCATTTTTTGCGATGTTGATGGAAAAATGAGAGGGTTTGAAGTGATGCTTTGATTACTTTGGATTGGTAGATTGGTGGTGGGTAGGGGAGGAAGACCCAACCCAAAAGATGATATGGATGTCAAAGGAAATGGAGGGAATGGCGGTGTTTTCCCTTGGAAAAGTGATGATGAGGAAGGATCAATGACTCCCCTTGTCCCGAATAACCCACCATCTCCTTGCGAAATCACGGGGAGAGAAGTTTGTACATTCAGCGGATAGATTGGCGTCACATGAAATGAGGATGAGTTTGCATGATTGTGGAAAGTAAGTGGAACATACGGGTGTAATGAATTTACCAGGATGGATTTATCCGGTGTGGTGCTGATATTCAATTCTCTATTGTATACAAGGCGATGCTTTTGGATTGCGCGAAGCATGGCGCTTCCCTTGTTAACAACTGGCGGGGTTGAGGTGATTATTGATAGGACTTGAGGAATATCTTGAGTGATGTTTGGGACTGATACTGGGGGTATGCTCACAAGGGGCCTTTCCATATTGGAACTCATGTCAACGTCAGGAGGGATTTTGGTCCCTTCTTTCATTAATGCATGTATATATAGAGAGGGATTAAGTTTCAACATGGCGTTGACGATTCTATGATTCTCGAGATTCTGAACCATTTCAGTTATTTCCTCTTGTGTCATTCCCAAGTCATCGTTGGTGATGTCATCTATATGACCATCCTCTAGAGGGTTTTGTGATGGTAGAGAGGAGCTATTTGGAGGGTTGCTTGATTCCACTAGATTCTTCTCAGGAGCCATTTGACTTAGGTCACTTAAAGTTGATGTTTCTTTAGTGATTTCCATGTTCTTCTTGTATTGGGATCTTTTTTGAACCATAAAATAGAGATTGTTTGATCTTGATCTTAGGCAAAAAAGAGAAGAACTAAGAAAGACTAAGTATGAAAAGTGATGATAGGGATGAGATCAATGGAAGATGGATGATGCGAATGAATGAAACTCTTGAAGAACTTTGGGGAGATGCTACAATTTTTTTAGGACTTGAAATGATTTGATTTTGATTAAGGATATTTTGACTAGGTTCATTAAGCCAAACAAGATGATAATGAACTTGCAAACCCTAGGAAGTTGTGTTATCCTAGAACAAACTCGTTCAACAGGGTGATTTGACTAAGTGTGTTAAGCCAAATAAAGTGATTTTGAACTTGTAAACCTTAGGAAGTTGTGTTATCCTAGAGGTAAATTTTCTCAAGAGGATTGATAATTTGACTAAGTGTATTAAGTCAAACAAGGTGATGATGATTTTGCCTATAAGTTTAGCATGAATGATGTTTCAAAGCTTTCAAGAGTTTTTTGGTGAAATGGGATTTGATTTTGATGATTGAGAGATGGATGAGAGTGAAAATTTTGATCCTAGACTTGACCTAGACAAGACTCTTTCTTAAAAGACCTCGGTATTGAAGAACATGCCATACTTCTAAGTGAGAAAAACAAACTTTTAAAAAAGAGTTGGATTTTGTTGATAATAGAACTCATAAAAACTTGGGTTGTTCTTTGAAGCCTTATTGTAGAAATTATATACCAATCTTTCTCTAACTTCAAGAAGCATTTCAAGACGCTCTTCATGAGCCTTTGGACTAAGCTTCTTGAACCTTGGTTTTTGGATTTGGATTTTATGGGAAATCATTTGAGAGAACACATGTGTGAGGTCCAATTGTCCTTATCTTTGTTAAATGAGTTCCTTTTATCAAAAAAATTTCTTGATTATGATTTCAAACTAAATGTCTATGCCTCAATTCCTTTTCATCCCACAAGGTCCATTATGTGAAAATCAAGGTTTCAAGAGCACATTTTCCTAGGTTGAATTTAGTGAAAATAAATAATGATTAAATCTAAGTACTTAGAAACCTCTCAGGATAGAATTCCTAGGGCAAGCAAGAGCACTTAGATTCGTCAGAGGATATTTGTTTCCTCCAAAGGGTTTGAAATTATGATGATTCATTGAATGTTTGTTTTCAACTGTTTTGAGACCCAAGCAATGTATTTTTTGATTACAAGAGCATTTACAACCTTAGGATGAAGGGATAATATTTTGTTGGGTTCCCACTTGGATAAATCCAGCTACGCATATTCAATGTGGATGATTAGATGCTTGACCACACAAGCCCCCCCTTACAGTGCACTCACTTCTTGAGTCAACCAAGCATAAATACCCATAAATATCCCATGGCATACTTTTCATCTCTACAACAAAATCGCATGTATACGTGGGGCGGCATCAAAGGACATGACCTTTTGCACCAACAAAATAGTTAAGGATTTGGCCTTTTCTAAACAAGGGTTTTAATTTAGACTTTCTGTTCGTAGGAGTTGACCCATGGGGCGAGAGACCATTGTTTCCCTTCTCGTCAGAGCCAATCGTGTGATACTGGCTTTTGTTCCAATACCCACTTTTATATCCTGGCTGGAAATACACTTGTCCTTAGTGTGTTACTGGTTGGGTCGTTCCCTTGGGTGAGTACTTTTTCCCACAAGGCAGGCCCTCTAAGATAAACAAAAGTGAGAAAACATATTCGTAGTTAGATCAAACTTCATTTAGAAACAAAGGGAGAACACACACAACATGCTTACCCACACTCGCAAGATATTTTGTTCAATTTTAATCCCAAAATGAAATGTGGAGGTAATTTCTTTACTCAACTTAAGATCACCAAAAGACCTTTTGATTCTCAAGATCGCCTTGAGGTGCGAGAGAAGCATATATGTCCTTTTGATTGTATTAACTTGATTAAATAATTACAAAACAAAATAAAAATTGGTCATTTAAGTCCACAAAGAAAAAGTGAGTTCTTTTTATAGCACCAAATCAAATGTGGGGTTTGCCTTGTTCAATTATTAAATCCGAAAACCAACTCTAGTGAGTTTGTCCTAAAATTCTTTTTAAGCCTTTCGTTTGCAAACTTTGAAAGAAAATTTGTATTGTTCTTTTTATGGCCCAAAAAGAAATTTAGTGTTCCCTAAATCATGAAAGATAACAAATTTATTAATAGAGATTGACAATTCTCTAAGAGTGTTAGTCAACACTAAAGGGTTCAAAAACACTTGGTATAAGATGAAAATAGTGGCATAATGTAACCTTCCACTTTGCTTTCCTTATTTCCCTAACCTACAAAATGATTAAAACTAGGATATATAGAGACATCAAATAGGTTAATAGGTCAAAAAGCTAAAAACAAAAAGGCACATGTCAAAAAAAATTAAATTTGAACTTTTTACTGTCACCTAGCGGTGCAGTTAGCAAATGCGATAGAGTTTAGAAACTCCAGTGGTGCAATATAGCGTCGCATGTGACTGAAAGCGATACTCTGCAACAGGACAAAGAGCGCAAAGGCGTCGCTATTTTAGCCCAGTGACATAGTTTGGAGTCTAGAAACCTATGATGCAATTTGTAAATTTGAAATTAGTGGGCAGGAAGCCTCTGGCGGTGGAGTTTAGAATTTTGAGCGGTGCAATATAGCGCCGCCTGTCTGACAGTGGTGCAATATAGTGCCACCTGTCTGATAGCGGTGCAATATGGCACCGCGAGACTGTGAGCAATGCAATTTCCTATTGGCACAAAAAAATGTCAAAAAACCATGGATTTTTTGGAAAAACATGATGAATTTCTCCACATCTGCCCTCCTTCTAGCACCAAAATGTGAACCCCAATCCTTATACCTGCACAAATATAAGAAACAAACACATTAGTAGGTTCATATGCAAGTTAGAACAAGGATTCCCCATGAAATCCATCCACAATGCTCAATAAAAGGAAAATGAAAAACAAAACATAAAAGATAAAGGAAATCCTAATTAAGCAATGTAAACACTTGATCCCATGGGGGAATTGGTGCCAATTGTGTGTAGAAATTGGCCCTTTCCCAACTCCTTTGAAAGCTTGATAATGATTTGGTGATGGTTGTGGCTCTTTGATGAGATTTTGGCATAACCTAGCTATGAAACCATAAAAATGATGAACACTTCCGATGAAGTAGACAAAATTATCTCTCAATGTGAAGAGAGTAACTTTGCTCAAATTGTGGATGAAATGAAGTATAGTAGACTTGCTTGGATTTTTGGATGAAATGATGAGAGGAAGAGTCTCTCATTTATAAATTTCCAAATTGGAAAAGAGAGTGAAATTGAGCAATGTGGGATCATTCAACATCCAATGGCCAAGTGCCACTTGTCAAGATGTGAATGGATGAAGGTTGTCCACATTTTGATGAAAGTGCCAATAAATGATATTAGGTGGAATTTTAAATTGAGGAAATGACATGTGAGAGGGAAAAATAATGAACTAAATGCCACTTGGCTCAATGCACAAGGACATGTAAGAGGAGTGAATGCTTTGTTGGAAGGACAAATCCACTTGGATTTGAATTCAAATTTGAAGGAATATTCCTCCCTTATTCTATGTTGAGAGAAAATAGGCAATTGATTTATTGTGCAAGTTGCATTCTTTAGAGAATGTGACATATTTTAGGATTAAAGTAATCAAAGATTAATTAATTTAATGAGGATTTAGGAGATGTGACAATTTAGACTTAAATTTATGAGTTAATTTAAATCAAATTGAGAGGAAGGGTTTAATTAAATAAATGTTTTGATTTATTTAACTAAAGGGGATAATGTTAGATTAAATCAAATAAGTTTATAATTTATTCAATTTAATAAGAGGACTTTAGAGTTTTAATTTAAATAAAATGAATTATTTAAATGAACAGAGATAGAGGATTAATTAAATTAAATTGATTAATTTAATCAACAGAGGGGAGAATGACTTAATTAAACAAATAATGATTTATCTAATTAAGAGATGAAAAATGATGATAAGATGAGAGTATGATTTAGGACGAAATGATGTTAGTAATCAACATCAAGTGTGTTGATCAATTTTCCATGTCTACAGATACAAAATCAAGTTCTGGGATGATCCCTATTTACTTGGGATACCTCTCAACCAATCCAATTTTAAGGATTTGTTGGGTCCTACCACTAACTACTTTGGTAGGTATGTTGACGACTAGATTTACAATCGACAAGGCACTCAAAGGTGGAAATTCCTAATGAACTATTTCCATAACTCTCATGAATTAAGTCAACCAGTTAGGTTACTTCAATAAAATCTCTCCTTAACAAGAATTCCCATATCCTTAAAAGAAGAAAAAAAAAAATGGAAATCAAAGAAAACCTAATTGTTAAATCAAATTACAGCCTTCTATCGATGTAGGGAGCCTGTGGTAGATTTTGGAAATATATCTAGAATAGACATCTTATTCCAAAATTAAATTTCTTTTGGTGGACGATATACCACAATAGAATATCACCTGGGATAACCTAAGGAAAAGGGGATTCTAGATCCCTAATAGATGCATGCTTTACAAGATGGATGAGGAGTATGTTCCTCATATGTTACTCCATTACCCCTTTGTTGCTGAGGTTTGGGCATCTACTCTCCAAAAAATTGGGGTCTCTTGGACCATGAATGGGAATATCAAAAGCTTTGTGGAAAATTGGGCAAGTCCTTATTCTCACCCCTTACCCAAAGAAATTTGGCAATAAGTTCCCCCCTTTATCTGCTGGTGCATTTGGAAGGAAAGAAACAATAGGATTTTTGTAACGTGGAAAAGATCCCCAAGGAGGTTTTTAGTGTTTGTTCCAGGATTCTTATTGAAAACCTACCCTTTTTTGACTAGAAACCTTTGAGTAGACCCCCCACTACTTTGGAGATCAATATTTCTTGTAATTGAAATCTGCCTCTAAACCTCAATTCCTATGATAACTCTAAAGTCTTGGCAAGGCTTAATACTAAGTGGAGGCCTCCTCTGCAAGGTTGTTACAAACTCAACTTTGATGGGGCTACAAAAGAGAATCCTAGTCTCGCTAGTATTGGAGGTATTATCAGAGATCCTAAAGGAAAGGTTGTTGTTGGCTATGCTAGGGGGATATGTGTGCAATATTCTATGACATCTAAAGTAAGGGGATTGTTTAATGCTATCAATTTTTCTCTATCTATAGGGATCAAGTACATCTATATGTTGAAGGAAATTCTAAAACCATGATTGATGCTATCAAAGATAATATTTTTGGAGGTTGGAATGTTAATGATGGCATGGTGGATATTCATCACATCCTCATTAAATTTGAAGGAAAAAAAATCTCACATATCTTTAGAGAAGGTAATAAGGTGGTCGATGCATTGGTCAATGCTGGGACACCTTGGACCTCTACCAGGTGTTGGAGAAACCTTTATGATTTTCCTACTATTGTGAAAGGGTTAATCCTTGAAGATCAAAAAAATTATATTCCTAATGATGAGTGTAGAGTTTCTTATCCTTGGATTTATAATGTTTACTCTTACCATCATGTTTGGTAATATGAGGTGGAATAGATTTGCTAATTTGGATATGAACATGTGGACCCTTGTGGCATGGTTCGACCTATACTTGTTGCTTAGAAGGTTTGTAACCACTTGTTAAAAAAAATATAGTTTTTTGGCTTGCACGAGGCTTCTCATCCTTACATTAATGATAATTTTATTAATATGAGTTGGTGGAAGGGTGATTTGATTTCTCATCCTTTAAAAATAAAGATTTACTATTGCACCATAATTATGACTGACAGGTCCATAAATACTAAATCTCTAGTCACGATGTCCTCTATCTTCCTCTAGTATTTTTTCACCAACTTTGGGCCTTTGGAAAAGACTGATTGTCCGTGGGAAGATATCATCATCTTAACCTAGAGCTATACGAAGGTCATTTCCTATTTTGTTTTCTTGGGAAGCGTTATCATCTTACTTATCCTTTTTGAGTATTTTCAAAACCTTCATTTTCTATTCTCCTTTCCATTTGAGTATTACTTTGCTAAAAATAATGGGTGGTGATAGGGTTAGAATTGAGTTGGGTTCTTGGAAGGAATTTTATCATGATGCCTTGGTTTGGCATATATGTTTTGAGGGTGGGTTGGCCCCTCTCATGGAAAGCCTTAAAGGCTATGATGAATTTTTTTTTACCCAATTTGCTAATAGTTGGTGTGATCGCTAGGTGAAATTGGGAAGCAACTCCTTTGAAGTCAGTGAGGAGGTGATTGCAAAGGCTATTGAGCTACCTTATAGTGAAAAAAAGCTAGAGAAGCATACCAAGGTCTAGGTTACTGATAGCATGCAACAATTCTTTAAAGAAAATGAGCAACCCATCAAGCTTCACGTGGGCTAAGATAGGAGCAAAATCTCACCCCCATGGGACCAAGTTTTTCTCATGCTCAGGAAATACATAACTCTTGAAGGTAGATTTAAAAGTTACTAGTACTATCACTTTCCCCTTCTCAACCACTTTAGGTACCATCTTCTCACAAGATTCCTATTTTTCCTTATTTTATCCCTGGAAGCTTCAGTGAAGGAAACTGTTGAGATCACCTCTATAAACTCGGATAAACTACCTTTTCCTTTGCACCAATGTTTAATCATGAGACTTTATCACTTTCACTTGGTATTGTGTCCCCTGAAGCCCATTCTTACAACCTTGGTTAGTGACGAGACTGAGCCCCCCAATGCAACCCCCATAAACCCTCCACTGCTACTTATGGGTCCAATTGTGAACTCAAACTCCCTGCTAACCAACCTACCCTTGAAACTAACCCAGAACAACTAGGCTAAAAGAAAAAAATTAACCCTGTGCAGACTCAGAGAAATGTCATGACCAATTTGTGTGAGATGAAGAACACCCCTATAAAGAGGGCTCACAAACAAGTGGGAAATCCTAACCTTGATGGGAAGAATAAAAAATTATCGTGAGGAGGATACCATGACTGGCATTGGTCTAGATGCTAGTGTGGAATCGACAAGTGTGAGGAGATCAAATAGATTGGCTAAATAGAATCCTTAGGTTGTGATTGATGAAATCTTGAGTAGTTTTGAATAGGATAACAAGCAGGAGGAAAATAAGCATAACACTACTGAGGATGCTGAGGACTATGTTGAAGGCCTAAGCCTCTTCCTGGAGCTTAATAGGATGATTTTAGAGGACTCCATCCTAGACTCCTCTAATCATCATCTGGGGAAGGAGGAGGTTGGCATTGCCTGTCCATGGCACTAATGAGGATTACAAGGCTCTTCTATCCCATGTAAAACTTTGTAAAGGTAATTGAACCACCTAAATTGCTTCACTATCGAGGTGATACATCACTCCCTCATTACTCTTGCGTTCAGGTTGCAAGAGGAAATAAAGAAAAATGACTTAGACACTAATCCTGACTCCAACCAGGCAAAGAAGGATGTTTTCAAATTCCTCATGTGGAGGAATGGGAAAAAAATTCTAAGTAGTGTTCTAGGGGTTTTTTCTGCTCCCCTTAGGGGATTTTTGGGTCTCTATTGTTACTATGTTATGTTTGTGGTTTATGTCTATTGAACTGTTAGTTTGTTGTTTTTGTAGTTTTTTTCTTATTATATACTAATGATCTCCTACCCTTGTGGCATTTTGTGTAAAGTGTACAACACCCTATAAATAATGCTTATATTATCAAAAATATTAATATGTTTCAAAAATATGATAAAATATAAAGCAAGTCATTCCATTTCAGTTGCACATTATACTTAAATTTTGAATAAATTGATGAATATTTCACTATACCTAATTTGCTCTGTTATAAGTTTTTGGTTGGAATGAGAATTTTCTAGTTTGATTTTTCTTGAGGGATATTATAGTGGTATCAGAGCCACGATCTTTCCAGTCTGAGGGTTTGAATTTTTTTATATAGCCAAGTGAAAGGGAAAAGAGGTATTTATAACGCGAGAAAAATAAAGGGCTTATTGATAACCCTCCTTTGGAAAATATTGAAGTTGATAATAAGAGAAAAGAGATGGATGATGCTAATAAATTACACAAGAAATACCTTCAAGACATACAAATGAGTCATAAACAAATGGCTGATAGTCTTGTAGAGACAAGAGAGGTGATGATATTACTCGTAAAGAAAATTTAAAATCTGATGTCTCCTAAGGAGAGAGGGATTAGTTCCAAGGTTAAAAAAAACACTTTCAAAACCTCTAAATAAATTTTCCTACCTGAAGTTGATCCTACTACATCTAATCCCCCTTCCAATCCCATGGAAGAAATGGAAAGAGAGTTGGTTGCCATTAGAGTATCCTATGATAATCAAGAAGAATTCGGTTCCTTACAATGATTATGTCACTCAAATAAAAAGAATGTTGGATGCAAGGGGTTAAAGACATCATCAAGATACTAGTGGAAATAAATTCAAGAGTAAAATAAATATAATTTTAGCTCCAACTTTTGATGGAATAGACAAAATTTCAGTGAGAGCTTGGTTACAAAAATTGTAGACCTATTTCACACTTAGTCCAATGAAGGATAAATATGTCATACAATATACAACCTTGCATCTTGAAGGAGCTACTTATAATTGGTGGTACCATGGTATGACCACCCAAGGTCATAGTCAAGTAAATTATTTTGAGGACTTCAGTCAAAGGTTGATTGATAGATTTAAACTCAAAGATGAAGAGGAGTATTTTAAAGAATTGCCTAGTTTAACGAAAACACATTTTATCAATGAGTATGCTGAGAATTTTCAAAATATTATTGTTATGGTGTTTGATATATTAGAAAATATGATCATATACCTCTTCCTTGAGGGTCTTGAAGAACTTATTAAGGGTCTAGTTAAGGTATTCTCACCTACTACCTTATAGGAGGAAATCAAGGAGTTTACATCTTGAAGTTTCCATGCCCAAGAAATAAAGTTTTTATAAGTCCAAGCCACCAAATCTATGGAAAAATAAATAGAATTTTTAGAAAAATACTCCTTTAGCTCCTCCACCAAAGAATGTGCCAAACACTGTAACTAGTAAGAAAGTGGATGAAGTGACAAAATCTAAACTTCGAAGTAAAACAAATTGTTTTACTTATAGAGAATATTGAGGTGGTTTTAGATTCAGAAAAAAATAATAATGAATACTTCCATGATACCAAAGAGGACGTAGAGTCAGAGGAAGAAGGAGAATCTAGTAATGGAGTCATCATAACAACCCTATCTAGAGCACCTAGATACCATCCTTTTAGTGTATGGGGAGTTATAGCTGGTCAAAGGACAACCATCCTCATTGATAATGGTGTAACCCAAAAATTTATAGATGAGGGTTATGTATCCAAAATAGGGTTGAAGAAAAAAGGTTTCAAAGGCTTCAGTGTCAATTTACCATACCTTGTACTCGCATAGTTCGAAAACTCAAAATGACTTTGGGTGACTATGAGCTATGTGATGATTTATATGTGGTGGGAATAGGAGAAACTAATGTTGTATTGGGTGTCCAATGGTTGCACTCTATTGGAGGGTACTATACAAACCACCAAACCATGGAGTTCATGTTTCATGTCGATAGAAAATAAATCTTGTTAAGAGGCCTTTAAATGGAGCTCCCAGAGTAGTCTCTGTTAATAGAATAGAGATAAATTTTCAAAGGGGACAAGTAGCATGGGTAAACAAATCTTGATCAAAACCACAATCTCTTCCAAGAAACAAGGTAAAAATCATTTTGAAATTCAATCAATTCTTGATAAAGCATAGTCTAGTTTTCAATGATTTTCCTCTGGCGCTACCACCTGATAAGGGACTGAGCATTTTATTGAGTTAGAACAAGGTGCCACACCTATATTCACTACCCTTTATCATCACCCAAGAGGTTACAAGGAAGAGGTAAGAAAAACCTTCAAGGAGCTTCTTGACATGGGTGTCAGAAGGCCAAGTTCTAGCCCATTTGCCTCCTTTGTGGTTTTGGTATAAAAGAAGGATGACACAATGAGAATATGCATAGATTACATAGCCTTAAAAAAGAAAATCATTAAGAATAGATAACCCATTCCAAGTATAGATGAACTTATTGATGAGTTTCATGGAGTAGTATATTTTTTAAAGATTGATCTAAGGTCAGGTTATCACCAAATCCACATGAGGAAGGAGGATGTTGAGAAGACTAATTTTTGATGCCACTATGGATATTTTGAATTTATTGTCATGCCATTTGGCCTCAAAAATTCACCAACAACTTTTCAATCTTGAATTTTCAATAGGAAGCTCAAAAAAATTGTCTTAGTATTCTTTGATGATATTCGAATTCATAGTAAAACATGGAAAGAGCATTTGGATACAGTTTTGGGTATTTTAGAGAAGCAATCCTTCTATGCCAAGTTATCAAAATATGTGTTTGGGATAACTAAAATTTTATATTAGTACATACCATATGTTGAAAACGAGTGTAGGTTGACCAAAAAAAGATTCATGTTATCCTAGATTGCCCCCCACCCACCAATCTTACTTAGTTGAGAGGGTTCTTCGGGTTGTGTATTTATTATAGAAGATTTGTCAAAGGTTTATCTTATCTTGCTTCTCCTTTGACTAATTTGACTAAGAAGGGAGATTTTTTTTGGACTGAGGAAGCTCAATGAACGTTTCATAAGCTCAAAAAGGTAATGAGTTCATGCCCAGTGCTTACAATTCCATATTTTTCTCTTCCATTTTTTGTTGAGTGTGATGCATTTGGTGAGGCTATTGGGGATATATTAACTCAAAATGGACATCCAATAGCTTTTTATAGTAGGAAACTAAGCAAATTGAGAAAATGGTACTCTATTTATGACAAGGAAATGCTGGTAATTATGCATGCACTATACAAGTTTAGGCAATATCCTATTTGTGGGAAATTTATGGTTAAGGCTGATCACAATAGTCTAAAATTATTTTTGAATTAGAATAATCTAAATGAACATCAACAAAAATGGGAAAGTAAATTTTAAGCTTAGGACTTTGAGATTGAATATGTTAAGGGAAAGAAAAATATAGTTGTTGATGTTCTTTCTAAGAAGCCATCTTTGTGTTTTATTTCTACTATCACTATTGATTGGAAAATCTCCATAATTTTAGAATATGCTAAGGATTCATTTGCCTCTAACATCTTGGATGAGAAAGAGAAAGATAAAAAGTACACCATTTTTTATGGATTAATCTATTACAAGAACAAGATATACAGGGTAAAAAATTAAGAAGTTATTGAGAGATTTTAATGATCCCCTTTGGTTGGCCATCAAGGTTATTATAATACATATAGATAAATAAAGGAGAGGTTTTATTGGAAGGGGATGAAATTGGATATACTCAAATACATCAAGGAATGCATGGTTTTCTATAAAACAAAGGTGGGCAGATTTTTCCAGCTCGTTTACTATAGCCATTTCCAATTCCTAAGCACAAGTGGGAAAGAATCTCCATGGACTTCATTACATATTTACCTAAGGAAAAAGGTAATGATTGCATATTTTTTGTGGTTGATAGATTGAAAAAATATACACATTTCTTTCCTATCACATCTGAATTTAAAGCATCCCAATTAGTTGAATTATTCTTTAGAGATTTTTTCAGATTACATGGCTTGCCAAGGAACATTGTTTTTTATTATTGGAAAATAGGTTTTGAAGGGTTCTTGAAACCCTGTACAAAACAAAAGGCAGCTCAAGAGAATAGACATAAGGAAGCTACCCCAAAAGAAAAAAATTGATTAAACCACAATCAACCAACCATCAAACCAACAACCAAAAACTAGTAGACACAAAAAGAATAGAGAAACAACTAAAGAAGGTTCTTTAAAATCCTAGTAGCCTCCAAATCTTTGGTGATGACCTTGCCATTCATCTCCATGACCTCTTTCACATCCTGCATCGAGATCTCAATACCTGTTTTGGTTTTTCTACTAGTTCACACACTCAACCCAATCCTAGGATCTTTTACCAGTTTCCATGTTCCATTATCGTCTCCCACAACATGCACCCCTTGTTTAGGAAGAATGGGCTTACCAATCCAATCCTTAGCCTTCTCTTTTAAAATCACCAGATCCTCTGTAGTATTCATAAGAGGATCCTTGTTGAGATTAACCAAAGTAGAGAGGTCCTGATGAAATTTTTAAAAAATCTTCTCAAGGGCAGTAATATTGGGGTCATGATCCTTTTTTAATTTGGAAAAATCTTCCACCATCTAGTTGAGAGTGATATTTATAGTCTTAACCATACTAAAGAATGAATTTATCTCCTTAGTGCTTCTCAAAGTAGGAATGTTACATCTTGCAATCACGTCACACTTACCATAAAGATACTTCACTTCACGAAGGATCCACATAAACAAATTAAAGAAGACTTCTGAACCCTCCTCCACCAAGCTAGAAAGCTAACTAAGATCCAACGACTCCCAGTTCAAATCCATCCCCTAGTGAGAGCTTGTACGATGCTCTCATAATGAATTCCATTTGGGGGGACCAAATTCTCTTTTCCTTTGCCTACAGAGACCGAGACAGTAGGGGACACATCTAGATCAACAAAAAATTTAGAACCCTTAACCTTCTCCACTTCAAGGGCCTCCTTCTTCACACTACTTTCCTTCACCCCCTCTGCAAATTCCAAAAAAGGACCCTCACCACCGTGATTAACAACATCCCTTATTCTAGTAGACACCAATCTCAATCATTTCCTCCCACTAGACGTATTACCACCCTTATTTCCCTCCTCTGCCCCCCCTCAAAGATTTTACATTTCACACCCGAAGGGGAGGGAACATACTCCATCTTAGAAACCAAACCACCCAACATTTGAATAAATTTTACTCTTAGTCATAGCCAAGGGGAGTTTATCCAACTCCAATTTTGTTTGATAGCCATCAGGCCAAGTAGGTGAGTCCTCCCTTTCATTTGACTCACCATCAACTTCCTCCACTTCATCAGAATCCTCACCCATGTCATAGTCCGAAAGCACTTCCTTGGACATTCAAGCTCTACTAAGAATAGGGGTTTCAATAACATTATGTAGTCTTAATATGTTCAACAATTAAGAGCATCAACCCTTCATGTAAAAAAGGGTTATTTGAATTCTTCCTAAATTCTAGAATACTATTCTCTAAAGACAAGAGTAGATAGAATGGGAAGGAAACCAACTTACCATGATGGCAATGGTTCAGTAATATAAAGTGATAACCGTAGATGGAAAAGAATCTCCCATCTAGAGTGTAATAGCACATAATATGCATTTCCACGCCTCCCCATATGGGTTTAATAGAAGCCCTATCATAGCCACCACACCACAGTCGCTTGATTTTAACCTTCTCCTTATCCCGTAGGAAATTTACCCTCGCAGATGAAGACATTGCATTTTACCTATAGAACTTCCTACCTTGTGTATAGAGGCTTGCAAATTTAGCAATGAAGTCTTCAGTAACACTAGCATCAACCCCAAAAATTCTTAGAACATGATTATGCCACGAATTCACAAAATCTTACAAAATTTGAGAATCATATCCATGGATTTTTTCCATAAAAGGGGTGACCCCACATTTTTCAAGAATCTCCTAGAACCTACCATTGGCCTTGATCTCTTCACATGATACTGGCTCTATTCTACACCTCTCACCCCCATAATCAAATGTATAGACAAGCACAAAGAATTATTGAAGGTTAACCCATAGAAATGAGGAAAAGAGAACGCAAGGAGGATAATAGCACCCTGAAAGTGTGCTACACTGACATTATAGGTACAAGTATTCATTAAAGATGAATCCCTCAGGAGATCACGACTCTCACAACCATGATTATCAATATAGATTAAGCCCCCATAAGTCTAATCAACACAAGAAAGCAATTATGAGGCCAAACACCTAAGAAATTAAATCCTAATCTGACCCACTTCATAAGATGTATGTGAAATTTTCTCATTATTAAGCATTGAGAGGAGATCAATGGGAAATTTTTCATTAGATTTCCAAGACCTAGTCGATGAAACCCCCAATTTTGGAAAGAAATCAACAACACCATTAGCCTCACGATACACATGGGAAATATAAAAATCTTGGAAAGAATTTAATATTACAATAGAGTCTTCAATGAAATGTTCAATTGACCAAGAAGGAGAGTTAACCCTTCTCAAGCAGTTAATAATGTTCATAGAGTCCCCCTCTAGCCAAACTTTAGTCACACCCTTCTCCTTGGCCAATTTTAACCCATGATAGACGAAAATAGCTTTTGTAAAGTGGTTTCCAAAGGGAGCTCACCACCATAGAAACCAACCTATCATTGCCAAGGAAATTTTTTTGTGATAGGCACATTATTTTTTTAACTTTTTTTGGAAGGATTTGTTTCATTTGACGGGCATAGAGCTCACAACCAACACAAGCTATCATCCCCAAATGGATGGGCAAATAAAAACTTTCAATAAGTGGGTAGAAGGATATTTGAGGAATTATGATTTAAATTAGTAAGGTGCTTGGGTAATGGTTGCATTTAGGGGAGTATTGCTATAACACCTCCCATCACATGCCCATTGGAATGTCTCTTTTTTAGGCTCTCTATGGTTATGATTCTTGAACCTCTTTTGCTGATTTATTATTTTCAGATAGTAGAGTCCCTACAACAAGTGACTTTGTCCAACAAAGTCAAGATATTTTGAGATCTATCAAAGACAATTTGTACCATGCTCAAAATCAACAAAGTTGTATGCAAATAAGAAGAGAACGAAGAGAGTCTTTTGAGGCTGGTGATTTGGTTTTTGTAAGGTTGCAGCCATATAATAAAAGTTCCCTGAAGAAAAATTGAGCAAAAATCTCAAGTCAAAACTCTTTGGAGCTTACAAAGTCACTAGGAAGGTAGGGGAAGTAGCCTATGAGCTGGAATTGCCATCATGTTGTAAAATACACAATGCTCATGTTTCGTGTCTCAATAAAGTGGTGGGAAAACAAGTTTTGAATTCTCCCAAGTTGCCACCATTAGATGATGAGGGGAAGATTATTTTGATACCTAAAAAAGATTTGGAAACAAGAGAATAAAATAAGAAACATAAGTATCACCAAGCACTTAATCAAGTGGAAAGATTTTCCAGTTGAAGAAGCGACATGGGAATGGTCAAAAGTTATCAACCATCTAAACCTTCATTTATTGAGGACAACCAATCTTTGGGAGGGAGGACTTTTCATGTCCCCTTTCTATAAAAAATTCTAAATTTAGCACTTACTATTTTTAGCAAGCCTAATTTCCAAAAATGGTAAGTCAGGACTTGTAGATGAGCTGGGAAGGTCATTTTTTCAAAATGAATTAATTTTATTACTCTTGGTGATAAATTAATAAATATTCATGAAATTTTATTGGGGTCCAAGGTGCGTGTGGGTTTTTGGGAAAAGCAAGTGATTTTTGAATTGGCTTGTTTGTGGTGCAAGTTGACGGTTGAATTTTGGCAGATTGGATTGGAGTTTTTTAATGGTGATTTTATTCTTGGAATCGAGAGTTACAATACTGGCATTAAAGATACATTCTCTTGGGCATTGGGATTTGGGTTCCCATGTTGGTTTTGGAATTGGTTTTGAATATTAATTATTTTGCATTTGAGATTTCATTCATTCTATGCATTGTTCTCTCACAGATTGTGGCTATTTTTAGAGACTGGTAAATCAATGAAGGATGAATCTCCAGGGTTGATAAACCAAGGGGATTGAGGCTCAAAGATAGTGGTTCCAAGGGTCTCCAATAGAAATTTCATACAAGAATCGCATTGGTGCTGAAAGCTTCTATTATTATGTTCTTTTATCAAGTAGATTATAGGAGTTTATCCAGTTTGGAGTGCATAGTTTAGGTTTTTGGGTTTTAGTTTGTGATTTTTTTGTTAGCAGCATTTTTTAATGATTTTTAGAGTATTTTTATATGTTTTTCTATCCATAACATTTGTGAGAAGTTTGGAGAATATGTATGGAATTTGCATTGGATTTTTTTTTTTTAGCTCTAAAATTGAGTTTCTTCTTATGTAAATTTGCAAAAGATGTATATTTCTATTCCCTACTATATTTAATAGCAATATGATGCAAAAATCATGAAAAAGTTTGAAGCAAGTCATTCCATTTTAGTTGCACATTATATTGCTTCAATTTGGAGTAAATTGATGAATATTTCACTATACTCGATTTGCTCTGTTATAAGTTTTTGGTTGGAATAAGAATTTTTGGTTTTGAGTTTGATTTTTCTTGAGGGATATTATAGCCTTGTAAACACAATTCTTTATATAATAAATTATTGTCATCGTAATAGATTCTTTTAAAGGTGAGATTATCATTTAAGTGGTGGAGTACAAAACATTACCCATGACATCCTTTTCTAGTCCTAAACCCAACCCATGTGCTCAATGCTATTGTATTTTCCATTGTTTAGTATTTGCAATACAATGTGATCTAAAAAAAAACTAGAAAAATATTAATTTGGAGTTTGAGGTCTTGATTTGAGTTGTCAATAGTGTGAAGTTATTATCTAACTTCTTAATAAAGTAATCTAATATTTATATTTGGTACATTGTGATCAACTCTCAATTTATTCCCACATAAACACAACAAAAATTGTATTCAATATATATACATTTTAATTTGTATAGAAAATCAGAAAATGTAATCCTTGGATAATGTTTAAGTAAAGACACTCATTAAACATAAATTTTTAAAATAAAACTAAGATCTTAAGAATAAGTTAATATAAGATTTAAAATCACTTTAATGAAGTTGTAATCAAGTTAAATAAAATTGGCTTGTAAGGACAATTCTTAAACATTAAATGGGTCAATAATCAAATTTGTATAATTTATTACTTTTAAAAATTAGGAGATTATACACTACTTTTGCTGGTGGAGTTGGTAGTTATGTTTATTCTTAATAATAAATATTTTAATCGTTAAAATTAAATTTGGGTTAGTAAAAATAGTACAACTATCAACTACTTTTTGGTATGGGTGGGATGTAAAATTACTATTGTTTGTTTGGCCACAAAAAAGTTTGATATTTTATATAAAGGGTTAGAAAAAAGAGCTGCAAAACATAAAGTTTGAAAAAATGTGGTTGCCTCCAATTAATTGACAATATTGATATCTAGAGAACTTGGAAAATATTGTATATTAACACATATATCATCTTTGCATATCTACAAACCATGAACCTGGTCATGAAGAAGAATCGTAAGGGTATTGCCGCAAATCGAGGAGATGTCGGATAGTAGTTTATAACATGTACCTCCTTCCTCTCTCCTCTTATTGCTTATTCAAGTATATTTTCATCCTACAATCCTAATCCGTTTCAAAGTCATTGCATGAGCACTTCACAAAATTTGTGAATCTCTCTTCCATATTCATCCATCACTTCCTTGCAAAAGGCACAAACATACATAAGAGTAATCTAATAGTTAGGCACATATAAAAGAAAATAAAATCAAAAGATGAATCAAAACTTTCTTTAACTTATAAGTTTTTATAGGTAATTTTTTTTTGTACAACTATTATATAATTAATCCACATTCAATGTTAAAAATTTCTAGTAGTTCTATGGCATCTACAACATTTTGACTTGTGCGAGCATGCCAAAAACAATCTATGAGTACTTGAGTAGTAAAACAATCCAATAATTTATCTAATATTTTTAAAATATTGAACATTTAATAATTAAAGATAACTTTTTGTCAATAAAATAGAATACATACTTATCACCTTTGAAAGCGAAAACAATGAAAAATTGTCTTTATGATCTATCAACTATTTTATTATAATGAAATATTTTTATAATTTATGGAGAATCAACCTTCTACCAGAAAAATCAGATCTTCTAAATAAATAATCAATATATTAGCCACAATCCATCTTCTTTACCATCAAACTATTTTAATAACTTTATTTAAAAATCTATATGAAAATCCCTAGGTTGAAAGGAAAAGCCCACATAACTACCTTTGCGAGGTCCTAGGCTCTCTAAAAACAGATCCATGCAAAAGTTAAAAAACAGTACAAAAACACAGGATACAATATTTTTTCCACTTTCTAACAAAAAAGCTGTGTTCATCATGCTTAGGGATCCTGAATACATACGTAATATCTGAAGGCTGTTTGGGCCACCTGCTCATATTACATTATAATAATAATTAATCTTTCCACGCCGAAGATCCGAAAGGATTACCTCCTCCTGCTTTATATGGGGGAATATGCGTATCGCCTGTTTTATTCACGCGTTTGTTACCGTTTTTTTGTGTCTGAAAAAACTTTGGTTTTACCATATAACTAAATTATATTAAAAGGGACAACTAAATCCAATGAAAGTTGGCTTCTGGTTATTTAGTTTTAGGGGTGGTTTGGTGGTATTATTATTTTATAATTTGAAATGATGTTTTGGCATTAGATATGGTTTTATAATGTAATTAATTAAATTTTGTTTTGATCATGGTGTGAAATAGATCTAGTTTAATTTTGTAGAATAAAATTAAAGATTTTTTCTTTTTAATTATAGAATTGAATTTTATGTGTGGAATCTATTTATACAATATAAAATTAATTAATATGGAAATAGGTTCGCCCACCTTCAAATATCTAGAATTGTAAGAAGGAATTGAAAGTTTGCAAATGTCTTTTAGAAACTTACTAAGCGAGGACCATGTTCTCGTTAGTTAAACCTGTAGATAGACTGATTCAATAGCTCATGAACATAGATCAAAGACAAATAGTCATGCATATGACAGATGCAAGGAATTGGAGAAGAGGAAGGAAAGTAAATATATCATGATGCAATTTACCTAATAATTATGAATAATTGTTGAAACAACATCTTATGAAAATATGTAGTAAAATAATTAAAGATAAGCATGAAAGAATATGGATGGGAGAACATGATGCTTACACAATCGCCTCCAAACTAAGACCCTACTCAAGTAATAAATACTAGATAAGAATCATATAAACATAAATCAATGTTATATGTTATCATGATAGCCAATAATATAACATGTATATTAAATCATGTAGCAAGTGGAATAATCATAAGAGGATGTGATGTATCCACTTAATAAGAATACATAAATATGTCAAAGCATGTCATATAAATATAATGATAATCATCTAAGTACATCACTAGGAGAGTAAAAGGAAGTACATATGAAGAATATAAAGCATAATATAAAAGGTGAAATGAAAATAAAAGAAAAAAGAAAATAATACTCAAGGTTTAAACAAAAGATTGAGCTAAACAACCATGAGATGATAGAAGATATAAAGAAGGAACACAAAAAATAAATCTTGATAAAAAAAGTTCAAGTAAATAAATATATATTTAATCAACATGATAAGAGAAGTTAATGAGAACTCCATAATTCTCATCATCCCAAACCCATAGAAAAAACACATGATACAAAATAAAAATGAAAATGGAAAGTATCAATAAATTCTCAAAGACTTGAAGTATCAACCAATAAGGTGAGGAGGAGGGGATCCCCCCACAACAAGTCACACTCATTTTAGTCATGTACTATAATAATTTTCTCATTGTATAGAACCAAACTCTCATCAATGTGCATAGTAGAATATTTGAACAATATTTGATAGAGAGGTGGAATAGTTTATTTGTCTTTTTTATCCAATGTTTTTGTTCTTTGGATGTGTCTTCATATGTAAATTTTGTTTACCCTATAAAAAATCCTTTAGAATCTATGTAAAAGTATCTAAAGTAAAATGACTCAATTTATATAAATGTTTATATGGATGTCAATAATTCTTAATCAAATATTCCTCATAAATATACTTAAAAAATTGAATCAACATCAAAGCTATTTCTTTACATTATTGTATTTACGGTCTAGCAAGAAAAATATGAAATCTATTAAAAGTAGGAATAATGTGATGAAAAGTATATATCTTTTGGGCCAAACTCTAAAGGTGAGATAATACAACCCATATTTTCAATCAATAAACCATTAAACATTTGCTAAGATACACTTATATATGTATAAGCATACTATTAAATATGATGTTGAAACAATGATTCTTTGATGCAAGTATCAAATTAACACAATAGATTAATAAGGATTAAATAATTCACCATATACCTATTTTCTAATATGTAATGGGACATAATAATTGTTCTATGAAATCTCACCATCTAAAAATGAAATCAATGGTAAATAAGAAGAACGCTTATAGTGGGAATTAAATTAATAAAATAATTTTATTATGTATTACTATCACATTGGATCTTATAATCAATCTCATATGTAGCATTTCTATACTCATATATCTCATTATGAAACATGTGTGTATGATCCTCATGACCACTCATATACAAATACACATTATTAGTTTGGTCATGGGAGGTAAAATGATCAATATATACATTTAAATTCTAATTAGAGGGGCTATTGGGTTGAACATGGTATATTACCTAACTAGTTTCACTCTAGGAATTGTTCACACCTAATTACTTAAGGTTAATTAGGTCATTTAATTTTTATGTCTCATAACATAGGATTAAGACACCTTTCATGATCTTAATTTATCGTAGGGTTTCATTTAAGGTTTTGTTATTTCCTATATAGCAAGGTTGTCTCATTAGTTTGTAATCATTCTAAATTTTGCACTCATAATTTTTTAGAAATATAGAAATTCTTTCTATTCCATCTCTCATGCCAAAGGTATTTGTTCATGTTGGTTAGATTCCTACTCCTATGAATTTTTCTATTTCTTCAACATGGTATTAGAGCATTAAATCAACAAATGCCTCATTTTTTGAGGCTTTTTTCCATGAAATTTAATAAATTTAAATTGAAAAATGGACCTCTAGATGTTCTTAAAAGGACACAAAAAAATAAATCCATATAAGGCATGATATAGTTTGTGTAATGAATATTTTGGTACCCACTTAGGGTCTCTAACACTTCTAGGGTTTTTCACCTAAAAGGATAGAGAGGGATATCGAAATTCTAATGTTACATTCAAGGATTCTAGGGTTAATGTGATGTGTGTGTTGAATGTGTCTAAGTGCAATAATCTAAATTCTGGAAATTGATGAAAGAGAATAATCACTTAGAAAATGCAACTTGTTTGGAGACACATTGTGATATGCAAAGAGATAGATTGAAATGCAATACAAAGCAAGATAAGAGGGAGAATAGAAGGAGTGCACCTGGAATTTGAAGAAGGATAAAATGGAGGTTTGGAATGTTGATGAAATTGATGTAGAAGCCGACTGGGACACTTGTGCCAATCTGGGCGACTTAGTCCCAAATTTGGAAAAATTGGTCTAGAGCCCGTTTCTATCAAATGGGTATTTGAATATGTAAAAATCTCTTAAAATAAGGTTTAGTGAGACTAAGTCACTACTTGACTTAGCCCACTTTTGAGTTTCTGGAAATCAAAGAGTGGAAATGGAAGCCCTTGTTTTGCACTTCGGTTCTTCATAGGTGTCCGCTTCTGAAACTATGATTCTAAGACCTGAAAGTGACTTTTTGTAGATGTTTGGACTTTGCAAGCAAGGAGAGGTCTTCAAAAATTCGTCAAATCCTCCAATGATCTTTAATGTACCTAAATTTGCAAACACACAAGGAGAGAAGGAGAAAATGTTGATTGTTAGGGCATGGGGGTTTGTCTTGGTTAAATCCCTTTTAGGTAATTAAACCAAAATTAATAGAAAATTTAATGAAGTATGAACATGAAACAATGGAGTTAGTAGCTTTCCACAATGAAAAATCTTGACTTGTTGCAACAATCTGCCTTGAATGCTTTAGAAAAGATGTCTTGATGACTTGGAATGCTCAAACCCTAGCTTGCTTGAGAAGAAGGAGAGATGAGTGATTGAGAAGAAGAATTAGGGTTGAAAAAGTTGAGAAAAGATGAGAAATGAGGGGAAAAACCTTTATTTATACATGTTGTGCCCTAAATTTCTCAAAAATACCTCATCATAGGCTGACCTTAGGGTTTTGGAGACAAAATCCCGCTAGAATTTTGAATTAATTTTGATTTTTATGCCACATAGGACTAAGTCACCCAAGGTGGCGACTTAGTCCACCTGGGAAATTTTAAGTGGTTGTCAAGAATTAAAAGTTGATTATTGATGTTTTTCGGGGTTGTCTTCCGAAACACACTAAAGTTGGACCTATAAGTGCATTGAGGGGTTATTATGCCATAAGAAAGGGTTGATTTATTGATAACAAGCCTAGGAAAGTGTGAGGGTTGGTTACAACACTTTAGACTAAGGCTTGGAAAGTGGTTATTTAGGTGAATTATGATGAAAGGGTCTTATAAAAGTGAGGAAATTTGTTACAACACTTCACAACACCTTTGCAAGACACCTTAGAATCTAAGCCAAAACTAAGCCAAAAACCACAAGAAAGGGCCCAAATGAGTGAAAAGTGTCAAGGCTACACTTTTGGCAACACATTTAGCCCCCACTTTAGTGAGAGGATGAACTTTCTTCAAACTCACACTAAAGTATCCAAGTGGTGTGAATGGTAGAGAATGAGGAAGATGAAGGAGGTGGTCAAGCCCCCAGGATTCAAGATCCTAAGTCAAATTGACATCAATGAAAGATGACACATTCAAGGGTGAATGATTTGCAAAAAAATGAGATACACGATCATGCAATGACAAGAACTAGAGGAAAGAGAAGAAGCAAAGTAAAGCGATTGGATGAAGCTTCAACCATTTATCTAGCTAGTTGTGGATCAGATCTAGGTTGTTTATCCAAAAAGAAGTGTAGTCACTCTGGGGCAACAAGAATTTTGGTTTTCCACCGGATAAGAAGACCCAAAAGGTGAGAAACATACACTCATGGCTGGTATATACTCACACACATGTAGGTGGATATGGGGAAAGTTGTGTCGCTTGTTGGGCTTCCTACTCAAACCATACCAAAGTTATACTTCATGATAACTTTAATAAGGTGCCAAAAAAGAAAATGACTTTTGAAAATGATGGTGTAAGGAATGTTCAGAGGGATTTTTCTTAGTTTGTGCAAGGTCTCATCTTAAGGAACATCATGTTTAATGTCTCTAAGAGAGGAAAAGTGAAAATGGTCTCATATTGTTTGTAAGAGAGGACAAGTGCAATGTCTCATCATGGGAAACATTGTACCTAATGTTTCCAAGAGAGAGGATCGCAAGAAAAATAAAAATTGCACAATGAAATATGAGTGTCGATGTATGCCCCCACTTTAAAGCAGTTGCTAACACCATGATTGTGAGAAATTTCTTTAAAGTAGAAGAATATAAAGACATGATAGCTTGTTCAAAAAGCCCTATGCCAAGTCATATGTTTTCGATAAGCTACGTCATGAAAAGGGGTAGTATGTCACATGCAAGTCAACTTAAGACATGTTGTCCACACCCTAAGCTTGCGCTTATATTTTTATGAAAGGTTAAAGACTATTCAGGAGAGAAAACGACAAGTGACATATAAGGACAAGGCTAACCAACCCCTTGCCCCCACTTAGTGCAAGACAAGAGTGAGATGAAAGGATTGATGAGATGCAAGGTAGAGTGAAAATTAGTATCAATTAGAGGAATTAGGTGCCCCCACATAAGGGAGAGCACCAAGCTCCTTAAGATGTTGGAATTTTTTACTCAAGGCCTGAGACTCATTAGTGTGATGACCATGAACTCGATGGTAGATACAAAAGGAATGTTTGTTGGAACATTTCTTTCGAGTTCTGGATGGAAGGGATATCAAGTGATCTTGGAGGAGTCTCAACAAGATACCCTCTTGATCAAGGGTAGAAGGTGTTCCTTTGTTTTGTATCAAAGAAGTGTCTTGCTTAGTATAGGATGTCATACTTACACAAGGCTCTACAAATTATGAGATTTTGTATGCTCCTTTAGAGGAGTGTGTAAAATCCAAATCAGTAGTGGGTTGTGAGATGACATTGGCATTAAGCAAAGAGTCCTTTGTTGGTTTCAATTGTTGGAAAGGATCACTTTTGAAGGTTGGGTTAGAAGGGTGATTTGGGATGGTGTTGATGTTGGGTGAAGGCTTGGTGATTTTGATGAAAGGACAAAATCCAAGAGCAGGATTTTTTTATCATGTGTGGGGCTCGATAGGGTTGTGGATACCTTGTTCATTAGAACCACATCCTTTTCCACTATAGCCAAGTTGCTTCATAAGTTCATAACCTTTTCCATAGATCTTTTTCAACACTTTTGGATTAAGTGATTGTTCGTTATTTTCTTTTTTGTCTAAAGTGGTTGAGGTGGATGCTTTCAAAAGATCAATTGAGTTGTTTGTTGACAAGACCACGATTCCCTTTTTAGATTCTTTATGTATGATCTTGGATTCACCTAGTAAAGGAGGTGTGAAGTCTAAGGAACCCCGATCATCGTCTAAGAAGTCGTGATTTGCTCAAAATGTTGTTCTTTATTTGTTTGTTGTGCAAGTTCCACTTGGGTGGTTGGTGTTAAGGTGTTGAAATGATTCTCTTTGGATTTCTCAATGTTTAAGCAATTGTTAGGTTCAGGGTCAGCTTCAAGTTTGTACAGTTCATTGTTGAAGATTTACTTCATCTTACGATGAAGAGTGGAAGGCACTCCATTCATTGCATGAATACATGGTCTGCCTAAGAGAAGATTATATGAAATTTCATGAGGCATAACATGGATTTTTGTGTCCACTGTGGCCGTTCCAACTGTAAGAGGTATAGTGATCACACCAAGCGGTTGCTTCATGACGTTGTCAAATCTTGGAATAGATAGAGAATCAGGTTTGATGTTTGATCGATCAATGCCAAGCCTATCTAGAAGGTGCACACTACACACATTAAGGGTAGAGCCAATATATACAAGAGTTCTCTTGATCCCTTTTGTTTTGTATTGAGAGATTATTACAAAAGCTTCATTTTGTTTTTGCACTTCCAAAGGAGGGAGCTCACTTTGGTGAAAAATAATATCAACATTGATTCCATGAATAATAGTTGCTATGTCATTTGGTTGCACATTAGAAGGAATAGGAAATTTTTGTAAGGAATTTTGCATCATCTTGTGATAGTGAGGGGAGGATTGAATGAGATCCCATAATGATATCTTAGCAGGAGTATTTCCTAGTTGGTCAACAAGATCATACTCCCTAAGAAGTGAATTTAATCGAGGGGAAACAAGTAGGATGGGATTAGGCAAAGGTAAGGATGTGGGGGTGGGTTTTTGTTGGCACAAATTGTTTCTTGTGTAATGTGTATGAGCAATAGTATTATGATTCAATTGATGCAACACATTATTCTTAGGTGGGTAGAGGGTGAATTTGGGGTTGGTTAGAGGTGAAGGTTTGTGTGAGGGGGGATAAAGGATAAGTTGCGATTGAATAATATTAACATCCTTGAGCAAGGGAGAGGCTAAGGGTGTCTCTTCATGTGCTTATAAGGGTGTGATATTATTATTGTTATTGTTATACTTATTGTGTATCATGATATCCTCCCTAGGAGGAAGGGTTTTAGGAGAACTAAAAACCAACTACTCTTGACAATCAAAGGTTGGTCCTTCTGAAAGAGCTTCATCACAAGTAGGAGAATGATCAATGATTGAATGATCATGCATAGGAAGGGTTGATTTAGGTGAAGGGGGACAACTAGTATTCTCATGACCTTCACTAATTGTGTTTTCTAACAACAAAGTATCTTCTTCACAACTAGGAGAAAAAAAAATGTTATTGTCATGATTAGATATGTTTGTGTTGTTTTGTTCATTAAGAGAGGTAAGAGGAGAGAAACAACTGGGATTCTCATAACTCTCATTGATTGGTTCTTCTACCGAAACATCTTCATCACCGAGAGGAGAGATATTAGGAGAAGAACAAATATGATCGTTAGGAGTGTCCAAGGTTATATCTTCTTTCACTAAAACACTCTCATAGGGAGAGGGTAGGAAATGTTTCTTAGCACGTATAGATATGTAAGCTATTAACATTGCTTGAACAAAAATGAAAAGTACATGTAACCATTTCATGCAATGTTTCAACAATATAAACAATGTATATGCAAAAATATAAAACATTTTTATCCAATATATACAAAGCTTTAAGAATGTGAATAATGTACATGCAAGAATGAGAAGTACTTTTTATCAAAATTAAGAAATTTTTTATGAATAGAAACATTGTATATGCAAAAATGAAAAGAAATTTTATCAATGTGATGCAAAATAGCAGAAATGTGAGCATTTTAAGATTTAATGATGAAAGGATTTCAAGAATGGCTACCCTAAATTGATGATTTTGAGCTAGAATCATAAAACCTATGTTCCTGAAACTTTCCAGACTTATAGTATATGATACTAGGAGGCTAAAAAAGCATATAAATGAGGTTTCAAATGTTGTAACAGACAGTGAAAAATATGGATAGGGACTAAGTCACCCATAATGACGAATTAGTCCCAATTAGGGTTTTTTTCAAAATTTCTAGAAATTTTCAACTGGGTTGAAGGGTTTTGATGTTGTATGATCAGAAGAGGAAAGGTAGGTGTAGATTTTGTATATGATAGACAATGATTTGAGATGGAATAATGCAAGTTATATACACTTTCATCAATACAAATTAAACAATGCAAGATGCAAGGAAAACTGAATCTAAGGTGAATGAGGGGACTCTAAATCAAAAAAGAAGGGTATTCGAAGGTCAAGTTCACCAAAATGTAATGAAGATTTTGGTCCACTTAGGGTCTCTAACACTTCTAGCATTTTTAACCTAAAAGGATAAAGAAGGATACCGAAATGCTAATGTTACATTCAAGGATTCTAGGGTTAGTGTGATGTGTGTGATTGAATGTGTCTAAGTGCAATAATCTAAATATTTGAAATTGATGAAAGAGCATAATCACTTAGAAAATGCAACTTGTTTGGAGACATTGTGATATGAAAAGAGATAGATTGAAATATAATACAAAACAAGATAAGAGGGAGAATAGAAGGAGTGCACCTGGAATCTGAAGAAGGATCAGATGGAGGTATGGAATGTTGATGAAATTGATGTAGAAGCCGACTGGGACACTTGTGCCAATTTGGGCGACTTAGTCCTAGATCTGGAAAAATTGGTCCAGAGCTCATTTCTATCAAATGGTTATCTAAATATGTAAAAATATTTGAAAAGTAGGTTCAATGGGACTAAGTCACCACTATTGGAAAATTACTCCACTTCTGAGTTTTTGGAAATCAAAGAGTGGAAATGGAAGCCCTCAGTCTGCACTTCGGTTCCTCACAGGTGTCCACTTCTAAAACTCTAATTCTCAAACCTGAAAGTGACTTTTTGTAGATGTTTGGACTTTGCAATCAAGGAGAGGTCTTCAAAAAGTCTTCAAAGCCTCCAATGATCTTCAATGTACCTAAATCTGCAAACACACAAGGAGAGAAGGAGAAAATATTGATTGTTAGGGCATGGGGATTTGCCTTGGTCAAACTCCTTTTAGGTAACTAAACCAAAATCAATAGAAAGTGTAATGAAGTATGAACATGAAACAATGGAGTTAGTACCTTGCCACACTAAGAAATCTTGACTTGCTACAACAATCTACCCTTGAATTCTTTAGAAAAGATGTCTTGATGACTTGGAATGCTCAAAACCCTAGCTTGCTTGAGAAGGAGAGATGAGTGATTGAGAAGAAGAATTAGGGTTGAAAAAGATGAGAAAATATGAGAAATGAGGGGAAAACCCTTTATTTATACATGTTGTGCCCTAAATTTCTCGAAAATACCTCATCATAGGCTGACCTTAGGGTTTTGGAGACAAAATCCCATTAGAATTTTGAATTAATTTTGATTTTTATGCCACATGGGGCAAAGTTGCCCAAGGTGGCGACTTAGTCTACCTGGGCAATTTTAAGTGGTTGTCAGGAATTAAAAGTTGATTATTGATGTTTTTTGGGATTGTCTTTCAAAACACACTAAATTTTGACCTATAAGTTCATTAAGGGGTCATTATGCCATATGAAAGGGTTGATTTATTGATGACAAGCCTAAGAAAGTGTGAGGGTTGGTTACAACACCTTACAACACTTGAGACTAAGGCTTGGGAAGAGGTTATTTAGGTGAATTATGATGAAAGGGTCTTAGAAAAGTGAGGAAAAATGTTACAACACTTCACAACACCTTTGCAAGGCACCTTAGAATCTAAGCCAAAAACCACAAGAAAGGGCCCAAATGAGTGAAAAGTGTCAAGGCTACAAATTTTGGCGACACAGTTTGGAAACATTTTTTGTAGGTTTTCTGGGTTGATTGGGCACCATTGTACTAGTTTGTACACTTGTATAGATCTATATGACCACCATAAACACCATCTTTATTTTCATGTCATCTCGACACCTACATAATTTTCCACTATCATTTGGTGATTAAAATACTTTAAAAAATGATAAAATGGATTTATTTTTTCAAAGAGTTCTTTGGGGGTCACTAGGTTGATTGGCCCCTACCACAAACCTACTATGACAAAGTGGTAGGCCCCTTAAACAAAGTACAATACCACAAGGTATTTCTCCCTATCCATGACCTAGGTTTGGGTAGGGTGGTGTCCCCTTGGGTTGAAATTTCCTACATATAGGTGCTAAGATGCTTTAAACCCCTACCCAACTTGATTATTTAATAATATGCTTAATTTTTTAAAATAAATAAATAAATGAAATTTTTGGTATACCCTTACCAATTTGTAAAAAAATTGTTTAGTGAGAGTTAATTTTGGTAGATCTCCATATTTGTGGCCTACTAGATTGGCAGTGACATCATGATGACGTCAATAGGAACCATTAACTCTTTTCCCCCTTCACCTTTGGTAGTTTAGTTTTTGAAACCCATCTTCAAAGGATTTGTTCTTGCTCATTTATGCTCCATTTTTAGAGTATGTTTTTTAAATGAGGAAAAATTTAGCACTCTTCATGATGGTGCAAGTTATTTTTAGCTTGGACATATATTTTTATAGAATTTTATTTTTCTTAGTGATCTAATTGTGTAATTTTTAATTTGGAAACTTTGAAGAGCCATAAATTTTGCATACAGGCTCCTTTTTCATTGTATTTTTTTTTTCATCGTATTTTTTTAAAGTACATTTTTTGTGTATTTAATATTTGGTTCCTTCCATTTCCTCTCAATTTTTATTAAAATTATATTTTTAGTATGGGATATTTTTAAACATAGTAAGCATCTATTGAACATAGGTCTTTATTTTTAAATAGTACTTAAACTTAAATTAAGTACTATATATTTTGAGAATCTTGCACATCATATTGTTCCACTATTGTACTTTCACTATAATATAAAGTGTCATGGATCTTCGGTGTGTGTACTTTATTATTTTCAATCAAAAGCTTGACTACCTTCATCTCGAGTGTCCCTTGAATTTGCATACATTTTTTTAGTTCTAGGTACTATTGGTGTAGATTTTTTTGTCACTTCTTAATCTTTTACATTACATTATGACACAATATTAGTAGAGTTTTCATACCTCTGTTATTAGAATTATTTTGGGGAATAGTAATGTTTGTGTGAGTGCTTCATTTTTTCACTTCAGATTTAGATATGTATTTTTTTTGTTCTTACATACTAGGTAGATGCTATAGTTGGCTACCCATGAATTTTAGTGAGATGAAACACACACCATATTCTTTCATTGTTGTAAATGGAAGTGACCTTCCACCCTAAGCTGATTTATATTCTTAATACTATTGACACCTATGTTTTGACTCATAATATATTGTTGTGATTACACCATATATGCATTGATCAAGTAGTATCATTGGGGTCACTCATGCAAATTGATGATCCATTTGTATATTTTACTACTATATATTTCCCTACTTAATAATAAATGATCATTCTTAAAATAGTGTATTGGGGTCACTCATGTAGAATTTTGTGCTTCAATTATGTTCTTAATGTTCATACTCTTTTTGAAATAAATTTTAGAGGATTATTAGTCCTTCACATGTTTTCTCTCCTATGAGGGGATATCTATTATATCTATAAATCCCTAAAGCTTAAACACTACACACTAAACCACAAACCATAAATCCTAGGAACTAAACCATAAACCATGATTAATTTAGAGAGAGAGAGAGACAAATAGAGGGAGAGGGAAAGAAAGAGAGAAAGAGAGCAATGAAATGGTAGGGAGGGAGATGTAGAGAGATGAGAGAGGGGAGAGAGGTAGGTAGACCCTCAACCCTCCATCATGAACCTTAAACACTAAACCCTAGTCCTTAAGCCCTAAAATATAAACACTATATACTAAAGCCTAAATTTTAAACCATAAACCCTAGGCTATAAACCTTAAACCCTATTCCATAAACACTAAACCATAAAACCTAAAACCTATAATTAATAAATTTTAACAATAAAACCTTAAAAACTTTAAATTTAATCCCTAAACCATCAATGTTGAACCCTCAATCATAAACCCTAATCTGTAAACCCTAAACCGTAAGCCCTAAACCATAAAAAATATTTTCAAAAACCTAAAACCTAATATTAATACTAAAACCTAAAAACTTAAATTTAATCTTTAAACCCTAAACCCTAAACCCTAAATAATTTAAAGATAGAGGGAAAGAGAGAGATAGAGAGAGGTAAGACAAAGGAAAAGAGAGGGAGAAATGGAGATAAACAATAATGGAGGGGAGGATAAGTAGAGAGGGAGGGAGGGAGGGAGGGAGGGAGGAAGGGGTAAAGAGGGGAGGGAGAATAAAAGGAGATAGAGAGAGAGGGAGGGACGGAGGGAAGGAGGGGGAGAGAGGGGAGGGAGATAGAGAGATGTGAGGGAGAAGAAAAGGAGATAGAGAGAGGGAGGGAGGGTAAGAGGTAGAGAGGGGAGGGAGGTAGAGCGTAAGAGAGAGACAATAAGAGAGGGAGAGAGAGAATGGTAGGAAAGGGGGGAAGGATAAGTAGAGAGCGAAAGGGGAGAGGTAGAGAGGGGAGAGAGAGAGGTGAGAGAGAGATAGGTGCCACCATAAACCCTAAAACCTAAGACCTAAACAATAAACACTATACCCTAAATCCTAAAACATGAATAATTTTAATAAAGAGAGGAAGAGAGGGAGAGAGAGATAGATATATATTGGTATTGAGGGAGGGAGGGAGAGATGGAGAGGGAAGAGGGAAGAGGGAGGGAGGGATAGGTAGAGAGGGGGGAGAGAGAGAGGTAGACCCTCAATCCTCCATCAACCATAAATGCTAGGCCCTAAACCCTAAACCTTAAGCCATCACTATAAATACTATATGCTAAACCCTAAACCCTAGGTTCTAACCATAAACCCTAAACATTAAAAATTGAACCCTAAAACCTAACTAATAATTTTTAACACTAAAAACTAAAAAAAAATTAATCCCTAAACCTTGAACCATAAGCCCTAAACCCTAAACAATGAATAATTTAGATAGAGAGAGGGAGAGTGGGAGAGAGGGAGAGATAGGGGTAGATAGGGGTTGATAGGGAGGGAGTGAGGGAGAAGTGGAGAGAGAAGGAGAGAGTGAAGGAGAAGTAAAAAAGGGGAGAGAGAGCTAGGTAGACCCTCAACCATCCATCATAGACCATAAACCCTAAACTATAAACTCTAACTGAAGCCCTAGACTCTAAACACTAAACCTTAGTATCTAAATCCTAAACCCTGGGTCCTAAAAACTAAATCTTAAAAAATAAAATTAATGATTTTTAACACTAAAATCTTAAAATTTAAATTTAATTCTTAAGCCCTCATCCATAAACCCTAAAATCTAAACCCTAAGCTCTAAACCTCAAACACTATTCAATAAACCTAAAACCTAGCATTAATAATTTAATACTAAAACCTAAAAAAAAATATAAACCCTCCATCATAAACCATATTTACCCTAAAAGATTAATTTAGAGAGGGAGAGATAAAGAGGTGAGATAGAGAGGAAGATATGGAGAGAGAGAGAGAAATGGATGGAGTGGTAGAGAGAGTGAGGGAGGGAGGGAGAGGTAGAAAGGGGAGAGAGATATATAGGTGAAAGATAGAAGATATTGAGAGAGGAGAGAGAGAGAGATAATGAAGGAGGAAGAGAGTGAATGAAGGAGGGATAGATTGAATGAAGGGGGAAGAGATAAAGAGAGGTATAGAGAATGAGGGAGGGAGGTGCAATGATATATATGTGAGATAGAGATAAATATAGAGGAAAGGATGAAGGGAGGGAGAGAGAGGTATAGAGATAGGTTGAGAGAGATTGGGATCTAGAGAGAGAGAGAGAGATTTTCTTCACAATAATGAGAGCACATTATGCTCACATTATGAACCTAAACCAGAAAATAATATGAGTGTTTTATAACATGCTCATGTTAGTGTCTACCTTGGAAATGTCCAACCCTTAGGGTTGGATTTTCCTTGGGAATACAACCCATATTTCAACACCTAAAGAAATATTTTTTTAAATCGTAAAAAATTTGACACAATCTCAAACATGCTCTCCATCAGTTTTGCATGCGTTTCAATTTCAGGTAAAATAAATGGCATAGTAATGTTGATCTCTCTCTTATCTTTCTAACAATGTAATTTTTTTCATGTTTTGAATATGTTAAGGTATTAAGGTTTTGATCTTTAATTTATTTTTCTAGTGTCTCCATTTTTCATCAAAAACCTACAAATGGTATATTTGGCTTCATTTTTTAGCCATTCGTCAAAATTTCAAAATAAATTATATTTTTAGAAACTAGACTATATTCTATACATATAAAAAATAAATTAGTTTTCAATTAGTTTCCTACAAAATTTTGGGGGAGCATGCTCAATTTTTTGCTTTTCAAGATGTGTCCACTTTGAAAATGATTAAAAATTCACATGTCCAATACAAATAGTTGAGAAATTGGGCATAAACTACATGATGTTAGCTACTTTCTCCTCAAATAATTTTTTTTGATACTAAAAATATAAACTTTTAGGGGTAGCATACCAAATGCTATGTTATATTTTTTTAACAAAAATATGAGCACTTTGTGTTTTCTCCCTTTTATAACCCCTTAATCACCACCATTTTCAAAAAAATAATAATTTAGAAAGTATATTTAGAGCACCATGACTCTTGTTCTTTTTGCATCTTCAAAATTTGAGTGTAACTTTCTTCAATTTCTCCTTCATGATTAGTCACTTATAATTTTAGAAAAAAATTGACCACTTAAGACTCTTTTTTGTTCTCCTATTTCCATGCACTTCCTCTATATTAGTTAGGTATTATTGGTGTTAAGTTAGATGATGAAGATAATTATATTTTTATACTTTAGTGTTTTCTTAAATGTTAGTAGAATCTAATCATTGACTTGATTAATTATATGATAGGTTACTAAAGAGACAAGGAGAAAATCGAGGGATGAAAAATCAAAATATGTATTAGATGTTCGATAAAAGACTAATTATAAAGATAGTTGAAAAATAAATATAATAAATAAAAAGACATTCCAAATAGAAAGGATGGTCCAAATCCCTTGAGAAGAGTAGAGAACACTGATGGACCAATAAAAAATATGCACATATGAAGGGAAAAGGCTACGCAACATACAATCTGACTATTTGACCAGAGTTATTAATTAATTAAAAATAAAGATAACACTATATCTTTATTTTTAATTAATTAATAAATCTGATCCAAATTATATGCTGGATAACATTTTCCATTCTTATAGATGAACTTTGATTATTCCTCCATGAAGGAATCTTTTGAGGATGATGCTAGTGATGGGTTTTTTTCTATTATTATCATTAGTGAGGACTTTGGCTTATTCGTTTAAGTGGCTCATATTAGATGCCTCCCAAAAAGGAGTGGTTTTCATTGTAAAAATATTATGATGGCAATAAAGTGCTTCTTGGTGACAATAGTTCACATTAGATTTATAGTAAAGGGAAGGAAAATTTGTACTTTAAGGATGGAGAGTGAAAAATATCACTATGAATATTTGATAAGAATGGTTGTATTATGGTGGGATTCTATTTAAATTTGAAGCTGGTACTTTTTGTGAACTATTTAAACTTGAAGTTTCCACTTTTTGTGATACTAACTTTAATAATATAATTGAATATTATTAAAAATTATGTACATTGTAGTATCAAAGATTGGATTATATTGGTGAAAATGGTATTAAAATCATAATTAATAAAATACGGTTGATGGTTTTTCTACTTATTCTATTAAATTTTATTTGTGTTAGCATTATGTGATTTTACAAATATAATACAGTTAGTTTTCCTTCCAAAAAAGCTAAATCAAAAGATGTCTATAAATTATCCATTTAAATTATTTTAGTCCAATAGATGTTTGATATATTGAAAATTTTCAATATTATTTTATGTTTATAGATGATTACTCAAGGTTTATTTGAATTTATTCTTTGAGACATAAATCTAAAATTTTCTATAAGTTTAAGGAATTTAAATTTTTGATTGAGGAACAAATGAATATGTAAATTATTTAGATGTGATAATGGAGAACATTTCTCTAGGTAATTTTATGATTTCTCTAATCATGCAAGTATCATGCAAATTTAAAATTACTCCCTATATTAAACAACAAAATAGATTTGTAAAATGAGCCTTTAGAAGAGGAGGTAGCATGAATGGTAGAAAGAGGATAATCATAGCTAGTGAAGGAAGTTAAAGAGGCCTTACTATCCCTTGAGAAATACATAATGTTGGAGAATGTATTATGGAATAGAAAATGGGTAGGAGAAGTCAACATCAAGAACTAGTGGTTGCACAATGTGACAAGAAGGAAGAGAAGAAAATTGTCTATATTTTGTTGAAAAGTATAGGAAGTAAATTTTGAGATGATGTTTTAAAATATTCAAGTATATAAATATTCAAGTTAATTATAAATATATTGAAACTAACATCTTTATTATGAAAGAAATCATATATAGAAGAAATAAAGTTTTATACACATAATGTTGGTATTTCTATGCAACATAATGCTTTTCAGTTAAAATATTTAGAAGATAAAATAATAAAAGAAGCATGCATATTTTAATTCTCAAATAGTTCATATTATGGAAAATTTTGAAGGTAGAGGCAATCAAAGAAGGGTGAGTGCAAGCTATTCAAGATTGAAAATGCTATTAAAGAGATAATTAGTAACTTGAAATTAAAGTTAATTGTACTAGGGTAATGATTTGAAACTATTCTAAATAATGTAATAATATGAAATTTAGATTTATTGAATTTAGAAATCATACAACCAAAAGTGTGGAAGATGGAGGAAGAATTTATGAGTTCACACTCCCAACTTTTGGATGAAAGAAATAAAACCATAAATTATTTGTTTCAATTGCATCTCACCTCTAACAAAATGGAAACCATAATTTGTATAAAAAAAGTGTTAGATATATTTTAAATGTGAGGTGTCATATTTTAGGTTGAAGAAGGTGTTTAAGAAAAATTATAAGGTGCTGTTGTATGTAATAAATTTAGAGTTGGAGGATAATTTTCTTTCCATCTCCCACAAATATAGGGTGAAAGTAGACATATCCTCCATGTTTGTAGAGTTCTTGTGGATGCAAGAGAAGAAAAAATTATATCTCCACCTGGAAATTATAGACTTTATCATAAAACCTCGATGGTTTTTTGGTATCAAAAATATTGTGGGTGATGTTGTAATTGGTTTGGGATTTCATGTAGATATTGGGAAATGACCTTTGATCAAGCCGAATTTCTCAGTCTCATGTGTATCTTTCATTATTAGGGTAGTGAAAGAGGATGATAATCCTTGTTGTCACAAAGACAAGTGGGACACTGAATTCTTAAAAGTGGTTTTAAGAATTTTCACTTTGTTAGAAGTCAATAGGTCCTTTGCACTTGTGTTTGATATCTCAAACTTATATGGTGGTGAAGAAAAAGAAGGTGAAACCTTTGCTAAGGTCTAAGGATAGGTTAGGTCAATTAATTAGTATAGTATATATTATAATTTTACCATTAGAGATTGTAAGTTTGTGGTTGCTACTATTGCTATCATTATTTCTCTCCAAAGGAGATTCCTAAAGTTATATTTTTGAAATTTTGACAGTAATATAAATGTTATGGTTTCCTTAAGCCAATTTCATTGATAAAAAAAATGAAATTCATAGTTATGTTTAAAACTAGTATTCACAATTTTAATTTATTCTAATAACTAGATGATAAAATTTTGGTAAGTAAAGGATGTATAAAGTGACCATTTTTTCATCTTTTACATATATCAAAATGTGTGAATGTACATATAGCCTAAGTACTAGCAAATAAAAGTGTAGACACCTAAAATTTGACCTTACTCAACCATACCTAATTTTAGCCTATCCTAAGCCCATTAATTAAATAAATATTTATTATTTAATTATTCTATTCATTTCCCATATTTATCCTAATCCTTTAATTAAATAAATATTTACAATTTATTTAATTATTTTCACTTTATCATAATCCCACTAATTAAACAAATTCTTTATTCAATTAATTAATTTCCCTTTATCTTCAATTCTTGTCCATCTAATCCTAGCCCTTTATCTTGTTCACATGGACCATAATTTAAATTTATCCTCATGTTACAAGTGTCCCCTTCACATGTATAACTAACTCCTTGTCTAGAATCATTGAACCTAAACACCTAGCCAAAAGTCAAACTTTTCACCTTATCCATTCATCTCATTTAACATCTTAATCCTAGCCTTTTTCATAAGGATTTGTGTCCTTATCCCAATCATAAACCTAAATCCTATCCTTCATGTGTCACTTGTAACATGATTATATCTTTCATCCAAACCCTAATCTTCCTTCGATCTAGCCATCCATCATCAATTATTCTTAGCCATTGATGCTACCTCTTTAAGACTCTATATATAGAGGCTCTCATCCTTCATTTTCATCATTTATCAAGAAATCATACCTACATGATGCTATTTTGATCCATCACTAACAAATTATATCAAGGTTATGTTAGAGTGTTGAGAAATCCACCTATCAACATCAAAGAGAAAATCAAATAGATAAGGGTGCACTTCATTTCCACTCATCAAGGAGAGAAGCAATGATTCTAGGTGAAGGTATTGTGATTTTTATTTATTTATGTTACATTTTTTTACCTTCAATCTTTCCCACACTCTTTATTTTGGCACATCTAGTGGGATCCATGTCCCTTTTAACCCCTTTTTGGTCAAATGTTTGGTGAGATTTTGTGATGCAAAAAGCATTTTTAGGTCCCAAACTATAAAGTGGAACCTCTGTGTCATAGAAAGGTGCCTTTTTAGTACAAATTTGTGCCTTTATTTCACAAGAACACACCTTTTCTTTTAAAGTTTCGCTTTCATCACATAAAATGTACTTTTTTCACGCTTTGGATTTTATCGTTTTGTGCTAGATCTAGTGTTTGACTAATTTTTAAGACTTTTTTTTCAGGATATCATCTTTCTAAAACTATGTTTTTGCAATTTTTTTAGCTCTTTTGTTACAAAAACTAGGGTTTGTAGGGTTTGTCAGATTAGGGTTCTTATAAGTTTTTTGGGAGATATAGGGTTTTCTTCATTTTGAGATATTTTGAGCTTAAAATTTAACATAGTTTGGAAATATATTTGACTTTTATAGTGTCCCATAGTCTTATCTTGAAGGTTTTCCAATTGGTTTAGTGAAAATTTTCATTTTTTGGGACTCAAAGGTCATTTCAAGGCTTTTTCTGATAATTGGGCCTTTACATCATAAGTTTGCATCTTTCTTGCATAAAGTGGTGTATCTATTTGGTAAAGTTGTGCTTCTATTCCAATTTCCAATTTCTAGGGTTTTTGAGCTATATTTCTCATCTAACCTTCATTTTTGAGCAACTAACAAGTGGTACAATTATACAAGACGTCAAAAATCATTATAATTAAGATCACTAATTACTTGATGTAGATTCATTGGTCCAAGCTTTATTTCCCACTAATATAGGCATCTAAAGTAGATTAGTGGGTTAATGAATATTGTTTTCCATGTGTGGAAGGTGTGTAAATGTATTCTCTCTCCTTGTGCCAGCACACTTAGTGTGATCTTGTAGATCATAAATCTCTCATTTATTCATTTACTTTATGTTCTAAGTGTTATCCCAAGGCTTAATATTTTGTGTGTATGCTCTCCCCTTTCTCTTCATGTGATCTTGGGTGATAAAAAACACCTAGTATAGTCTTTCACATCAGGAGGTATTCTTGGGGATTTGATCACCTCAAGGATGACCACAACCATATTTTTGGTGGGGTATACAAAGATGGGAGAGCGAAATTTATACCTTGAATTTTAGTTAGCATCGTTCTAACTAAGCCACAATACCCTCAATCCATTGAGATTTTTTTAGTGATGAGAGGAGAGACCCTCATAATCTCGGGCACTATCATATGAGCTAATTTTTCATAGATCCACTAAGAACTTTCTATCTAGAATCCTTTAATACCTTTTGATGGTTTCTTAGTATAATGTAGGGTATAGTATTATCATGTTTGAAGTTAATCACCATGTATCTCCTTGAGTATAGGTAGAGGCTCTTTGAGAAATATATTAAGATCTCCAAGGAAAGAGAAAGGTGGGCCCTTGTTCAATTGGATCTCAAGCTACTAACTCTTGAAAGAGAGGTGTCTCACACTAATATTGAGATATTAGCCTTTCGTTAGTGGGACCACATTAAGTTAACATACCTAATCAACTAAATATAGGATTATGCTATCATGTTTGGCATATTTTCATGTGAAAGATTATCCTTATCACCTTGAAAGTCAAGTCATCAAATATGCCTTATTTTTTTATTGTCTCTTTCCAAAAATTATCAAAAACTATCTCAAACTATCAAACCACACTTATGTTTCATCCCTTGGTGCCTATGCATCATCTTGTGGTGCCTGTGTGCATTTTTCTATGAAACCACCTTTTTTCCATGGAAAGGCACTTTTTTCATAGAGTTGTACCTCTATTCCACAAAGTGGCACCTCTATCACTTAAAGTTGCATTTTTTTCATCTCACTTCCATCTCATTACATTTGAACCTCAAATTGCAATATTTACCTTTAGAGACCTTCATCAAACCTAGGAGACCTATCCCAACCATCATTTCACCTGAAACATCAACCATTTCCATTATATCATCTAAAAACCCTCATCTTTTCCTTATCTCATCATTCTTATATCCATTATCATAGCTTAGTCATCTCTATCATCATCCTTAGACCTTGGTCCCATCAACAATAATCCAACATTTTCCATCATTATAATCTTATATCCTCATTGCTTTCATCATTGATCTTTCTTGCCATCCCATCAAATCCCCATCCTATCTCTCCAATATATTATTTATCATCATTCATCTATCTTATCCTTCATATCCATTATATTTAATCATTGATCAATCCTATCATCCAATCCAATCCTTATCATCTTTGACTGATCATATCATCCAATCCTCATCCAAATCATATCCTAATCAAAATCAATCTTGTCAAAAGTCTAATCTAGATCATAATCCTTTTAATCCACTAGCTTTATATATTTCATGAGAACTTGCCTATTTCAAGTAGTATATTGAGTTCGCCTTATCATTTTGGTTGGCCTAACTTGGGAACTTGGCTCCCCTAAGTTAGCTATGAAAATCCCATCCAATCCTTGCCTAAGTGATTATCCAAGCTTAGGTAAGAAAACAATCCTTTATCCAAGCCTTTCTTAAGTGATTATCCAAGATTAAGTAAGAAAATACAAGCCTTTCCTAGGTGATTATCGAAGCCTAGTGTAAGAAAAAATATCACTACTAATAAAAGGATCTATATTAACTTTAGAAACAATTGGTCTTATTTCTCCATTCTATCATTATCCCATTTACATCCATCATTATCCTCTTTTTGTTCATTCTATCATTATCTCCTTTCTATCCATCATTATCCCATTTACTTCCATTCTATCATCATCCCCTTTTCATCAATCATTATCTTATTTCCATCCAAAATTATACCCTTTCCATACATTCTATCATTATCCCCTTCCATCCATAATCATCCCCTTTTTTTCCTCTCATCATCTCCTTCTATCCAATCATATCAAATCCAAGGTCTATCCCATCATCATTAGTAATTTTCCAATCTTGTCATTCCTAGGTCTCTCTCTCATGAATGACTATCACAAGTTCACAAGAAAAAAATCATGGCCTCCCAATAGTTCCTATCATCCTCCCATGACACATTCTTTGAGGGGATTTTCCATCAAATCCCCATGGAGAACCCATTTCCATCTCCATGCTACATCATAATTGATCATGATTCAAGTGATCAACATTCACCTGGAAATCATTAGAGGAATTTTATCAAGATACCCAAGCTATGGACTTAATGCATATATATCATGAAGCATCTCAAACAATATATCCTTATGATATAAATAAAACTTTCAAATTACCCCATGATTTTGACATCTCACAAATCACTCAAAAAATTCCTTCTAAACCCCTACCTTCTAGTCATCACAACCCCACATATCTTCCACCTTATTATAACCATAATGATCCTTCACATACTCCATGTTATTCTAATATCCACATTTCATATCAATCTAGCAATCCCACATCCCACTTGCATATCAAAATCCCCTCTAAGACCCAAAACATTTCATCACATATCCCACAACCTCAAATTTCCATCCCTTCTCTTCATGTGTCAAAATCCATCCCACTCAATAAATCATATATCATCTCCAATACTCAAACCCTATCTCATCTGGACTCATCAAAACCTTCAATGTTGTAATCTCATCTCATCCTCTTATCAATACCAACACATGTCATTCTCACAACCTCATTCTCACAACCTCCTATTTCCAACTATCAACCACCACCCCTCAAATTCACAAGTAATTTGGCCCAAGATGTGTATAAAATAAAGGATACCATTAAGGGAATTCAACTAGGAAACCAAAATAAATCTTACACCTTCCAAGAACTATTTCCTTGTCCTTCCCAAAATTCTATCACCATGATCCCCTTTCTCCAATACTTTGAAATGCCTAAATTTGAAAAATACAAGGGAAAGGGAGATCCTAGTGAGCATCTTAAATAATTATACATAGCATGCCAAGATTCTCCTATCTTGAAACCTACTTCTTGAGACTATTCCTTAGAAATCTGGGTGGATAGGCCCTTGATTAGTTCACTAACCTCCCCCATGGGATAATCATAATGTTTTTTGAGCTAGCTACCAAAAAATTTCACTCATTTTTCTTGCAATATAGAGCATGGTATCACCATGATGGAACTTTGTAACACTAAACAAAATAATGGTGAAACCTTTTCCTCATTATTGAAAAGATAGACATCTTTCTAGTCACTTTGTATGATCCATACCCAATTTTTTTATCATAATATTTGTCAAGAAATTAAACACTGAATAACAATTCCATCTCTAAATGTAACGTGATCACTCCTTTGATGAAATCATAGAAAAATGAGTAGCTATAGAAAATTAACTTGTAGCCAAAGGATTAGAAAAGATACATAAAAAAGGTATTTAGACAACAATAGTCAATCTAATGAAAAATCCCATTTTTGGAATAAAAAAAAAAACATGATCAATGATGGTGTGAATAATTTATAACATGTTCAAAATATCCAAATACCTCCACCATTGTGATCTCTAAACAATATATCTCTCCAACAACATGTGGCCATACTAAGGGTCAACCAAAATGACACACTATATGAGAATATAACCTCTTGGGTGAATCAATTGAATCAATCCTCCAAAATCTTATCCAAGCCAACATGATCCAATTTCCACCCATCAAACCCCTTGGACTAGATGTGTAGAAGACCTCTTGGTACAAATAAAATGAATTTTTTTACTACCATAGGGTTCATGGTCATAAAAACTCCTCATGCATATAACTCAAAAACTCAATCCAAGATCTTATCGATCAACGAGAGATGTCCATTGAATGCCAAATATCCCCTAATAAAAATTTGGGTTTATATACAAGAAAAATTTCCCTCAACATAATTTTGGTAAAGCTTTTATATAACATACAACACAATTCCATTCCTACAATAATAATATCTCATCCAATTCTATCATTGGCTGCATTGAACAAAGTCCTTCCCAAGTAGCCAAGTTCTAACTATCAAAATGCCTAATTATGCCATCACTACCCAATGTGGTCAAGTTACCATCCAAGGAGATTCATTATCCTCTTAACCCACATGAAAATAGAGCATCCTTTACCACTTGAACAAAATTCCAACACAAATATCTATCCTTGAGCTACTTAAAACATCCCCCATCCATAAGGACCTCCTTGAGAAAGCCCTCCATGAATAATGTGTCCCTAATAATATTAATCTTACTATATTTAAAGCCATGATAGAACACTTTTCATCCCCACAAACCCTCACATTTTCCACTAAAGATATGCCTTCCATCAATCCATCTCATAATAATCTACTTTACCTTCAATCCCACATCCATGAAACCATAATAAAATGTGTTGTCCTAGATGGTGGATCAAGACATAATCTTTGTATCTTGAGTATAAAAAGAAAATTGGGATATTTTGATGGTGATGTTGATCCTCAAACAAAGAAATTACCATAAAATAATATGACGAAGATGAACATGAATCTAAAGACTATAAAGCTACCCATCCAAGTTGGACCAACAATATTTGAAACTACTGACCAAATCCTAGACCTTGATCTCCCATACAACATCCTTCTTGGTTGTCCATGGATCCATGCCTTGCATGTCATTCCATTCATATTTTATCAATGCATACAACTACCTCACAATAGAACAAAAGTGATTGTCCAAGCGAATCCAAATCCATTCCAATATTAGAAATGCTTATAAATAGATGTGTCCATTTGTAGCATTTCTCTACCAACATTGCATCGTCTTCATCCTCATACATTGATCCTTCATTACTACCCGCCTCTCACACTATCCTAGAGATCAAGGTTAAACTTAAATACCTTAGCACTAGATAATATGAGCTATAATCCTTCCTCATCAAGTATCATATGTTAGGGTACAAATCACCTAATGGTGTGCCTACTAAGTCTAATTATCACCCACTAAGGATGCAAAAGTATCCTTTGACATTAACAGTGTTGGAAATGATAGTCACGAAGAATCCATTGAAGGCATCACCAAACTTTCGAACATGATTCACATATCTTTACCATCTCATCCAACTCATCCACCTCTACCTATCTCCTAAACTTGGATCAGCAAGGTTCATCCCAAAAGAACAAGGATATCAATAAAAAGTCAAAACAAAAAATCCTTTGGATAAAGAAAAAATCAAAGCAAGCATAAAGTGATCTCCTATCATGCCCCTCCATCTAAAATAGTTGGAGGAATTTATCACAATAATATATCAAGAAACAACCTTGCTAATCATAAGTCTTCATCTTCATCATCTTCATGCAATTCATATGCTTCACCCAATCCACCCATATCCATACATCCATCCTCCATCCCCCATGGTGATGTATCTCAATAGATCTTTTATGGAAACCCTTTGGCGTTCTTTAATCCAATGGTTTCCGAAAATCCTTTATGTGTGATGCATGAAGGCCCTTATAGCGAGCTCATTAGTTATCATACCTTAGCTCCCACCATCCATAATTAAAGAATTCTCCATAATTGCTAATACAATACCTGCATTCATTCATCCAACATCGTCATCCATCTATCAAAGAGTTCCCACCTTGATCACAACATCATCAAGTCTCATTTATCCAAAAATAAATAAAATAGAAATCCAAAAATAAAAAGAAAATCCAAAAAAATAATAAAGAAATAATTCGTCCAATGGTGAAAATCACTTTAACGGTACCTTGGATAAGTACCATGGTGAAAACTTGGAAACATGTGTCATGTATAGTAGTCTCTTATTCACCATCTCTTAGGATGTCATCCCATCCACTATCATTTCCATCTTTCCATATCACAATAAACTATTGTCCATACATCCATCCATAATAGAAACCTTCATGGCTTATCTTGATCCTTTATTAGCATCATCCTATTATCCATTCTCCCTAATTTCTCACCCTTCCCCATTCTTCCCCATGTGTTAGATGCAAAAGTTACAGATCTATATTATGCCAATGATTTGATCTCGTATATCCTTAGTTTCCAATGCATTGGCCTTTTAAGTCTCATGCATTTGATGGCCCTCCTCATCTCATTCATACATTAAAAAAATATCCATCCCATCTCAACCATAATAAAAAATAATCCCAAATCCCATCCATTCCATAATTTAAAATAAAATAAAAAAAATCTTGAGCTCCTTAGGCTTGACATTTAGTGAATAAAATTATTGCATCTAAGACACCACTCCTTATCAAAATCATATCAAGAGACTAGCTTTCAAACATTAATCATTCATCATATCCCTTTGTTGATCAATAAATCAACACCATCCTTATCAAAGCCTTGCTTAGGTGATTATCCAATCCTAATGTAAGCAAATCATCTTTATCAAAGATTTTCTTAGGTGATTATCCAAGCCTAATGTAAAAAAATAATGAATTATTTTATCTTATCTTTGGCAAGATATATGTTGGTTGCATGAAATTTTTTATAGCAAGTCTTTTGTTTTGTTTTGATTTATCTTTTGATCTTTGATCTTATCTTTTAACCAATGACTATGCCTACTTACAACCACCTTGATCTTTCTATATTTTGGTGAGTCACAATTGTTATATATTGGGGCATCATTTTTATTTTCAATGTCATGCTTGTCATTTTTTGAGTGTCAGGTCCATGGAAAGGTTACCTTTTCACCCTAGTTCCTCATACCTTGGTGTATAATCACCAATGATATATCAAATCTTAGGATTGCTCAATTCATACTAGCATAACCTATCTATCATAATCAAATCATCCTTCATTTTCATCCTCTTCCATTCAAATTCTCCTTCCTTTTCATCTCCTTCATCCCCTTTCATCTTACAATTCATCTGCTTCTTGAGATTTATCCCTCATTGCTCCCTTCTATTTCAAGAGCAAACCCATGTTCTCCTAACCCACATGTCCTCTCAATGGGGGATGTCATCACTGAATCATCAATCTTTCTTTTTTCCTCTTTTCCCATCCTCCCATTGATTGATGTATCATATCTTTGATCCCTATCCTCTCTCATTCACTATTCTTTAAAATTATTTGATACAACACCACTTCGTGACAACATATTAAAGAGGGGTAAAATGTAGACATCTAAAATCCGACCTTACCTATCATACCTAATTTTAGCTTATCCTAAGCCTGTTAATTAATTAAATATTTATTATTTATTTAATTATTCCCATCTTTATCCTAATCCTTTAATTAAATAAATATTTACTATTTATTTAATTACTTTCCCTTTATTATAATCCCATTGATTAAATAAATAAATAATTTTTTCTTTATCATAATCTCATTAATTGATTAATTATCCTTTATCCTCTATTATTGCCCATTTGATTTTAACCCTTTATCTTGTTCATATGGATTGCAATATAAATTTGTTCTCATGTGAAAAGTGTCCTCCTCACATGTCTAACTAACTCATTGTCTAGATTCATTGAAGCTAGACACCTAGCCAAAAGTCAAACTAACTTTTCATCTTATCCATTCATCTCATTTAACCTCTTAATCCTAACCTTTTTCAGAAGTTTTTTGTCCTTATCCCAATTCTAAACCTAAATCCTAGCCTTCATGTGTCACTTGCCACATGACCACATCTTTTATCCAAACTTTAATCCTTCTTCAATCTTAGCCATCCATCATCAATCATTCCTAGCCATTGATTTTGTTTCTTCAAGACTCTATATCTAGAGGCTTTCATCCTTTATTTTCATCACCTATCAAGTTATCATATTTAAATGTCATTTTGATCCACCTCTATCAAATCATATCGAGGTTATGTTAGAACATTGAACAATTCACATATCAACATCAAAGAGCAAATCAAATAGGATAAGGGTGCACTCTATTTGTACTCATTAAGGAGAGAAGCAAAGAATCTAAGTGAAAGTACTCTGTTTTGTATTGCTTTATCTTCCATTTTGTTTACCTTCAGTATTTTCTACCTTCTTTATTTTGGCACATCCAGTGGGACCCACATTCCTTTTAACCCCCTTTTAGTGAATTTTTCGTGTATTTTAATGGTGTGAATAGTGTTTTAAGGTCCTAGATTGTAAAGTGGCACCTCTTATCACATAAATGTGTCTTTGTAGCACATATTTGCACCTATGTCTTATAGAAAGATGCCTCTTCTTTTGAAGCTATACTTTTGTCACCCAAAACCATGCTTTTGTTTTATGCTTTGGATTTGATCATTTTGTGTTAGATCTAGGGTTTGACTAACTTTTGAAACCTTTTTTTTTTTTGCGCAGGATATCGTCATTCTAACACTATGTTTTTGCAAGTTGTTCAACTCTTTTCTTGTAAAAAATAGGGTTTCTAGGGTACAATAGTATTCTCTACAATTCCTAATACAAAGGTTTGCAACTTACTCTTTAGATGAAACAAGTGCGCATTAGGTTTAGACAAAGGTTTAAATGTGTGAAACCCCATTGCCCAATAGTAGACCTTACTCTCTAGGAGAATTGGAAAAAGGTTTTAATGTGTGAAACCCCATTGCTCAAATGGCCACCAAAAGCCAAGGCCAAAAGGTAAAGTGGAACTCTTAAAGAAATAAGATTCCCTTCCCTATCTCAACAGTTGAGTGTAGAGCTTACTCTCTAGAGGAATTGGATAAAGGTTTAAATGTGTGAAATCTCATTGTCCAAATGACCACCAAAAGCCAAGGTCAAAAGATAAAGTGGAACTCTTAAAGAAATGAAATTTCCTTCCCTACCCGAACAATTGACTGTAAACCTTACTCTCTAAAAGAATTGAATAAAAGTTTATAAGTGTGAAACCCCATTGCCCAAAAGACCACCAAAAGCCAAGGCCAAAAGGTAAAGTGGAACTCTTAAAGAAATAAAACTTCCTTCCCCACCCGAACAGTTGACTGTGATATAATCAACTCACTATATATATTTTATAGCATATAAAATACGCTCTGCGCATAACTCTGAATGAAAAAGACAAAGCACCCCATTCACGCGTAAATTATAAGAAAATGTAAAACAGAGCGGACAGATTCTCTCTAATCTCCCCTGTTTGTGGGTTACATTTCTTTTTTCGTGGTAGTTGGGCGCAAATATTTGTATTCAATTTATTTAACATCCATTTGCAGGCATATATCATTTTATATATCTGTCATGGCGTTGTTATGGTCTACTGATACTGAATTAACAGTCATATCTACTGTTTTTATTCTCTGTATGTGGGCTCTGGCTATGCACAGAGCAAATATTATCTGGTTTCGACCCAGACAAATCAACAGCATGTTACACAAACAAGGAGTTAGAGGACCGCCGCCTTTATTTATGCTTGGCAATCTTGTAGATATGAGGAAGATTCATGAAGAATCCATGCAAGTATTTCAGGATAATGTTGAAATTAACAGTGTTCGACATGATATTTGGCCTGTTCTGTTTCCACAGTTTAAATTGTGGAACAGAGTTTATGGGGAAAAGTTTGTGTTCTGGCTTGGAACAGAACCCTTTATTTATGTGCGAGACCCCGAATTGATCAGGATGATGAGCTTGTCCACGTCTCTGGATTGGGGGAAACCTGCTGTTTTTAGGGAGGATAGAATTCCACTGTTTGGGAATGGATTGATGACGGCGGAAGGAAGAAATTGGGCTCACAGGAGACGTATTGTTGCTCAGGCTTTTCATATGGATAAAATTAAGGTACCCTTCTTCAAACCCTCTTGTGTGGCAGATGAAATTATGTATTTGTGACACTGGTTTTGCATAAATCTCTGGTTCATCTCAATTTCTTTGAAGAAAAAAGTCAGTTATTTTGGAAATTTTTTACATTTAAAGAGACAATCAGGTTGAACTATTTGTCTTTTTATGGCAATATCAGAACTCAACTGGGTAGTTGAATTCTGATATTGATATCATAACTTAACAGACTGTTGCAAATTCTTTAGTTTATCAAATTTTGTTTTTTTAATTTTTTTTGTTTGGTTTTTTATTTTATTTTGTTATATTGGAAAGTCTTATTTCTTAATTTTAAACAGTATTCTATGACTTTAAAGTTGTTACTGTTGATGATGACTATCCGCAATTGAATGAAATGTATTCTTTAGATCTAGAAAACAACAAATCATGTGGTACCACATCAACACACCAATAGAACATGAAAGTGCACGACTATGGTCTCACTTTTTTGGGGCCTTTTGGACACCTTGACAAAAAACATGCTGATGTGGCATCATATTTGATGATGTAGTCCTGAAACCTTAGTTATAAGTAGGAGACTTGCTAAGTAACCTGCGGTTAAATATTGGGAGTGATTTGAAATTTTCACGGAAGATTTTGAGAAATGTGAAATTAGGATGCTCAACTAAAAGGTCCTCTCACCTATCTATTATTTTTTATTTAAAAAATAATTTTTCTTATAATTTAAATTTAAATATTTTTGAAATGTTGTAAATATATAATATGATTATTACAGAATTAATAAAAAAAAATTCTAATTTGAATGTTAATAAAGAAAAATAATGTTAATAAATTTATATAATAAAAAGAAACACTAACAAAATCTTAAATGTAATAGGAAGTAGTATCGATATCTTCATTAGTTGATAGGTTGCATTTAGTGTGAGATTTGAACCTAAAACAAGTCTCATGCCTATAAACCACTCTTGAATAATCGGAAAACAAGTTTTAGCTATCGTTTAATGGTAAACCAACTACCATTTAATGGTAAAACCTACAAAATATCAAGTGAAAGCCTCCAAAATCTTACTTATCACGTAAGATAAATATTAATTTTCCAATTTGAATGGAACATTCTATTTCCATTTGCAATATTTTGTCAATTTGATGGCAACTTTATTTTTTTCGCTTGCATTGCTTTATGTTTTCAAGTCTTGTATGCAAATGTTTCAAAATTAGTTAATACTTAATTTCTTTAAGGAAAAAATCTAGATTTGTCTAAGTTTATTTTATTTCATTATTTAACACCTATTATTAATTGTTTAATCTAGCCACATATAACTAGAATTTGCAACACATGATATCCACATGCACCCATGTACAAACACGTACTCTTTAACATATTAACATAAATGTAGTTTTCTATCGATGTAATCCGTGGACCTCCTTTAAGTGCAAAAGCTAGTTATATAACAAGATATTTTATCTTTCAAAAAATAACAAAATAACAATATAATAATTCTTTTTGATAAAAGTCCAAAATAAAATTTAAAGGCTCTTGACTCAACACCCCATCTTAAAATCCCATTAATTGTAAGGAGGTATATAGTCCATGAGAAATCGACAACAAATATGCAATACTTATTCTGAAGAAAACAATGGTGTTCAGAAGGCCAAGGAATGGGATATGGATGGTGATTTAAGGATCATGAAATTATAACTTTGGATGGAATAATTATGAAATTATAACTTTGGATGGAATAATTATGTGTAAAGGATGTAATGAGTGATATATTATAGTATAAATCTATAATAGTTTTAAGAATGTATGGTAGTGGTTTTATGGAGACTATCTTAAAATATTTAAGTGGATGTTTATAAATAAGTGGTCTTATGGATTGCATAGTAGTGAGAAAGCTTAAAACTTTAAGCACATAAAATTTAGGAAATTGTAATCTCAAGGAGACCTACAAATGCAAGGAATGGAAAATTATTAAAAAAAAATTCTCCCTCTAAAAGGTATCCTAACATTTATTTTTAGGTGTAAAACTTATAGATGCATAATATGTGGTGCAAAAAATTCTTATGAAGGAAATTTTCAGCTCTACCTCAAAGGCAATTTCTGGAATCTAAGAACTAAAAAGTAGAGAATCTTGTTTTCTTGGATAAGACTCGAATTAATCCTATTGTAAAATTTTCTCATCTCATTGGACCTACGAGACCTAAATTCGGTGATTGCATAATTGTGTTTATGTATTTTTATTGTAAATATAACTAAAATTTTAAGAAGATTGTATGACATGAAAACAATATTTTGATAGATTGTCAAAATTTTCATAGAATTATTTTGATATATAATTAATTTACATATAATTTTTAAAAAATAAAAAAACTCTTAATATTTGAAAATTCTCTTTGAAAGAATAACCATAAAAAATTCACTTAATAGACAAGGTTGATCTTCAAATTTAGACCCTACTACTCTGAAAGAACTTGCATGTTGATGATTGTTTAAATGACATATTATAAAGTAGAAATTCACTAACTATCTAAACCAAAACCCAAAGTAACCTCATCCTAATTGTTAAACATGGAAATCGATCATTTGTCAGGAACCCATCCATCAAAATAGGGATCCTAGTTGTAAAGAGATTCTATCTTGAATATAAACCCCATCTTTAGAGTGAAAAATCACTCCAACTCTAACATTACTTGAATTATCTCTCAAAACCCCATTAAAATTCAATTTGATGGAAAAACTAGGAATTTTAAGATAGACTATATCTTTTTCTATCAGATTATCTCTTGAGACATTAACAATGGAGATCTTTTTCCTTTCTACATGATGATCGGTATCCCTTAAAAGAGGGATTGGTTTATGGGTTTTATTGCAATTCTTATAAGTTGAATGTGTTTTGATATAATTTCCCTTTATGATAGGTTTCCCACTCTCCCATCGATTTTTTTTCTTTTATTTGTTTTGAATTTTGGTTTGGCTTTCCCTTTTGTATCAATTTAGCTTTTGGTCTTCGTAGGAGTTTTTAGAGGTCTAGGTTGTTAATCATGGATAATAAAGGAACTTGCTATGTTGTTGAGGAGAAGGAATAAAAGGATGATTTTTTCAATTGCTAATTGGTCGTATAATGTATAATTTCATTCTATATCTATTGTGAGTTAATAATACATATGGTATAAACTTTTGTAGAGTTAGAATTGGATGTAATGTTGTCTTATTTTGTTTTATTATTAGTTATAGTAGAGTAATGCAATTTTCAGTCACATAGGTGGTATGTATTAGTTTATCCATTTTTTGTAGATTAGAGAAAAAATTATACTAGTTTTAGTATTAGAGTAATTTTTTATGTTCTAGAGGGGAGTTTGCATGAACTAGGAAATAAAGAGTGGGAGGACTATAGACCCTTGAAGAAATATTGATGAGTCCAAAAAGGAACAAGAGAACTAAAGAAATACTCATTGAAACTAAGACCTAACAAGGATCAAGTAAAATTTGATATATCAAAATTTAAAGACAAACTCAATGAGATTTATTCTTGGACTAGATTCAAGAGTTAGAAAAGTATTTAAAATAGTGAAAATTGTAGAATCCAAATTGAATTTGCATGAAGCTCTAGGTAGGAGAACATGCAAAGTTTGAGAAGAAGATATAAAAATGTAAAAAAAGTAGACAATCGCCTATGTTTCTTTAAAACATGTAAGAGCTTGATTCATGCCTTCTAATTATTGCTAAAAAATATTTATAGAATTTTAAAACTTAAAAAAAGGGATCAAATAGTTTAGGCTTAAATTGATCAATTTATGACACTTCAAATTTAGATGGATATATAGGAGAATGAAGGGAAAGCAATAGCCTAGAATTTGAAAGGACACAAGTTCCAGGTTTAATATAATCTTACCTAGGTGAATATATCTACTATAGATGAGGAATATGAATATATTTTAAGGGTGGAGGATAAATTGAACCAAAAAGGTGAGATAGTAAGTAAAGGGGATGATAACAACTAGAATGGATAAAAAGAAGCTTCCTTAGAACCGATCATGAGTGAATAGCCAAAAGAAGGAAAGAATGTGAAAGTTGACTTTAGAGGAAGGGGTGGACTCAAAGCTAGGTGATGAGGAGAATAATCTTCTATAGATTAGAATCCCTTGAGGTGTTTTATTTGTAATGGATCCCACAAGACCATAAATTATCCTCAATCCTTCAAAAGGGTGATTGTGGCCCAAGAAGAAGAAAAACCTTAAACAAAGGAAGTTGAAGTAGAAATGAGAGAGAACCTGATATTGTGAAGAACCATCGTATTTGGAAATGAAGAGGACTTGGAAGTTAATTGCGGGTAAATTTTTATCTTTACAAATAATGTAAACGTAAGGATAAAGTGTGCAAGGTGATTTTAGATGGTGCATCTACAAATAATCTAGTAAGTACATAAATGATTAGCGAAGTCCATGTTTCTTGTATTCTAAAATATAACCCTAACAATAGTTCTAGGTACAAGCAGGATCATAGTGTATTTGTGGATAAATATTACCTTGTTACTTTCAAAATTGGTCCTTGTATGTAAGTGTTATGTTGTGGTGTTGATGGATGTATTTTATTTTCCATTGGGAAGACATGCAAATATGACTAGAAATTAATCCATAATGGCTGAGAGAACTATTGGGATATGGTGTTGTACAACATTGCATAATTTGATTTATCATAATGCTGTAATTATTTAGTTGTGATGCACCTAGGAGGTGTGGTTGATGTAGGAGCATCCCAGGTGAATGAGTAATCCTCATCAACCCAAAACAATTTCATTTAAGTTTTGTTCCAGTTTTGGTCTATCTTGGTCATGGTGGTCTTTGATAACGATTAATTGACATTAATTATCAAATATCATGTATCGATTTTATTCTACAAATCTTCCAATCTTTGATGGGTGTAATATCATTTATTATTAACGATGAATTATGATGTTTATCATTGAAAATTTCCCATGATTTTGATGAATGAGAAGGTGAATAAGGGAATATGCATCTAAATCAAAGTTTGGCTACAATAATGTTCACAACTTAAATCCTTGATTAAATGGGCATTTATTTTTTATGTGATGTCAACATAGTGAAGACAAACTCTTATGCGACACCACAAGGGATTTAACATATTGAGAGGAACTCGATGCCATAGTGAAGGTTAAGAGGTTGTGCGACATTAAGGAATGCATGGAAACGTTATAAGACAACAAGGCAGCGAGGAAGTCGTGCACTCAATTGTGATTATAATACCTAGTCTTACCACATATTTATACTATATATTGTAAATAAATAATCTAAATATAAATTAAAAAATAACCAAATGTTGATCAAAAGTGGACCCATACTTGAACACATGAGAACCTTTAAATGTTATATTAAAAAAACATAAATACATTCACGAAGAAGTGAAATAAGTATTTTTTTGTCTCAAATAAAATATCACAACTATCCACTATAAGTGTGTAATTTAAAAAATAAAATGCTCATTTAATAAAATAAAACACTCATTTAAACAAGTTTCTTATCATAGTGAAAAAATATTGTTCTAATGTGTACAACTATTGGGGTAGCAATGTACAAGCATTGGAGTATTTTATATTAATAGTTTGTCCTATCACAAATATTAAAGGTGAGTACAATAAATACCATGTATTTTTTCACTAAATGTGAAGGATTTTCAAAAAGTTTTAGTGTTCAACTATTGGTCCATTTTTGTTTGGTATAAGTTGTATTTTAAATAATTATGTGTTGTTTTTATAATAACAAATAGTTTTTTTGTGTTCAACTATTGGTCCATATGTGTTGAATATAAAAGTTAGAGATATCAAAGATTTATGGTTACCAATAAGTATTTGGTCCATTTATGTTGCATATTATCATATTTTAAATAAAAATATGATATTTTACAAGCAACAAATGGTATTTTTTTGTTCAGCTAGTGGGGTTTCCATGATTAAAATTTGGTCAAATCTTTAAAAATTTAGATTTTAGACACTTCTCAATAGATGTGCTGATGTGGCGAGTTGCATGATGAGTCACACCTCCAAACCTTAGTTATAGATAGATAAGAGGCTAGTCCACATGTCAAAAAAAAAACGAAGGTTCTACGATATTCCAGTCAATTTCTACCTGTTGACGAAGTTAGCCCGCACGTTTATTGACCCCTCTCCCCTAGCAATTAAAGTTAAAGTCGTATGATTTGGATAGCACAAAAGTTACCAATTGGGCGGTTAGCAAGTTGCCAGGTTGAGATTTGGAGAATGCATATGGAGAAGGCGAAGGGGTGAGAGGGCAGCGCAAGAGAGGAAAGATCAACTAAAAATGAAGCACACTTTCACAAAACTACCATATATAAATTACAATGCAAATCAAAATATAAGGAGAGGAGGAGAGATGACATGTGTGTAGTGAAGTCAAGTGGATGTGAGAAGAGGATGCGTTGGGAAAGTTTCCATGTAGGGGAAAACATATAGAAAATGAAGAGAGGTTACGAAAGTGCATAAAGGGTTGCACAACATATGATTAGAGGTTGTGTGCACAAAGCAAGATGAGGGGCATGTGATGCTAAAGAAAAAATCTTCTTATGCAGATTTTGATGTAAAATGGGGGTTGTTGAATGTCTAAGGGAATGCAGTTTTGCGTCTACAACAGAGGAGGATGAATGTTGGTAGTTTTGTAAGACTTCATACCAAAAAGGTGTTGTTACCATCAGATTTGTAATTGACTTTGAAATTGAATACTTGTAAGAGGAAAGAGGCCCTGAATGTCCAAATTAATTGTAATTGGTTTTAAACAAATACATCAATGTTTGCTTGTGATGAATTTGATTGAGTTGTGGGTTTTGCTACTCTGAAATTTCATTGTTGTGTTTTGTGGTTGAGTAGTTTTGGCAGAGGGATGAAACCCCTCTACATCAGTGGTTAATCACACTAGATAATTATTTGGGGACCACTTTAAGTTGTATTGTACCATTGAATTATTATTTAATGTGTGAGATACATGGGATAATAATTTAATAATGGGGAAATATTTAATAAAGTGAAAAATTAGTACCCAATATTAAATGAGGGGTCAATGGTTTTGTATTCACATGGTTTTGTGGTACACTTGGTTGTATTTGTGTGAGCTTGTATCTATAAAAGCAAGCACATGTTTAGTGGTTAAGGTTGGATAGGTGAGTGGGCTATCATTATTGAGTCTTTCTGAAGAGTTCATATGTGAAGCATGGCATGGGATGTGTGGATTAATGCTTGGACACATGGATGATGCATTGGAGAGGCTCGATGCTTCAGAATTATTCATGATAACTCTTGTAAGTGTATGTATTGTTTATTTTTGAATAATATATAGAGTATGGATTCTTTTGGAGGCTGGGTTTTTCCCTCTTGAGGGTTTTCCCAGGGTATATCGTGTGTTATCTAATGGCTTGTCTATTTTGATCTATGCATTTTGGTTACTTACATATATAGTTTTATCTCATGGGGTTATGTAGGAAATGGATTAAGAATGTGGGTATGATGCATTATTTACTAACAAGAACACTTATGAGGTACAAAATGAAGGAAGGATACGTCTCCTAAGACTAGGGAAAGAGGAAGGAGAACTTGAAATGGAAATTTTGTCTATTATAATAAAAGTAAGACCTGAGCCTAAAGAAAAAATTACAAATTCTAAATAAGACAAGAAGTAATCTAAAAGCATGTTTGGGAACTAAAGTTGTAAATGAATTGGAGAGTGTGATAAAATCTAGAGAATTGATGAAAATGAAGTGAAACTACAATGATATTCAAGTGACAAGGCTGAATGTACATATAAAAAGAAAGGTGTTCAATTTTTGGTCAAGTATGATCTTCATTTGAAGGAAACATCAAAAGATCTTACAAGTAATTCTAATTGGATGGAGAGGGATTTTAAATTATGGGAGTCTAAGAAAGACCATATAAAATATTCCAATAATGTTGTGAAAATCTAACTTACTTAAAGAGTAGTGATAAGAAGCAAGATTAAGACAAAGGGAGGAGTTCCAAGTCTATTGGTGATATCAAAAATTATTATTCTAAGACTTCATCTATATTTTATTACCCCACTAGATGGTATAATTATTGTACTCCTAACTTGGGAAGATCATGGATAGGAAGATTTAAAGGTGGATTAGATTGTGCCAAAGAATCCACCCCCATACTAGTAATTACAAAATTATATTCCTCTAAGCCTAGAGTTTCAAAATATTTTAAAGTGGGGGAAGGATGATATAATTTCCCTTTTATGATGGATCCCTTGGACTCTTCTACTAGTTTATTTTATTTTAAATATTTTAAATATTGGTTTATAATTACCTTTAGTGTCAGTTATTATGGAATTATTTTTGGGGGCCTTCCCTTTTGTAGTCTCTCATTTTTTGGTCTTTTATGGGATATTTTAGCCTCTAGAGGCTATTAATTGTAGACAAGAAAGAAATTTGTTGTGTTGCTGTAGAGAAGGAATATAATGTTGATTTTTCCAACTACTAACTAGTTGCATATAGTATTTTTTCCTACACCCATTGTGAGTTAATAGTTTTTATGGAACAAATACATGTGCAATTTAAATAAGATGCTATGTTGTGTTGTGGTTATTCTATTTTTTCCATTATCAATTATATAAAACTATGCAATTTTTAATCACAAAGGTGGTCTACATTAGTTTATGAGTTTTCCTTGTAGATTTGAGAAAAATATACATTATTTTAGGGGTTATCATCAAATAGAGTTTGGTAAAATTTTGAAGGGGAAAATTTCCATCTAAACTTCTTCAATACTAATCACTCATAAATATTTTGAAAATTTGGGGATTTTATAAGCTTAATTGGGTTCTTAATTTTTCTTATCAACACCTAATAAAAAAACTAGATAACCTCCCTTCATATTTTTTGTAACTCCAAATATATCATTATATAACTATATATCTACCAATTATTTGATGGAGTTATTGAATACTTGTGGGTCAATTGGTTAGGATGATGGTATGTTTCTTGATTACACCATCCACATAGATTCAAATCCTTTGAGAATGTGACTGGATTAGGTTTGATCCTTGAATGAAGGTGATTTTGATGATCACATTGTAATCTACTATATAAAGGAAAAAAGTTTATATCTTTAAAATCTAATTATTTTTTGTCAAAATACTTGTTTAATAAAATTTTATGGAATCATTGATTGGGGTTGGACGGATGAATGATCTGCTGGAGACTCGCGCCTGCATGTACCTGCATCGGTTGCTTCTAAGTGCCCGCGACTTGTAACAGGCCGGGGCTTTGCTTTTTTCCTGTTGCGTGGGGGTTTGGGCGGTGAAAGGTCTAGTGGGTAGGGGGTTGTGCGGTGAGAGGGAAGTGGGTGGTGGAAGTGGTGTGGGTTTGGAGGGGGTGGAATGGTGAGGGTTGGGTGTAGGGATTCAATGTGGGGGTATGGAAGAGGCTTCCAAAAGCCTGGTGCTTGTTGGGCCAAAGGCATCTTAGAATTTTTCGACAGCAATGCATGCACAAAAGATGGATTTGTCCTTTGTTGGTGAGAGCTCTAAGCTCAAGAAAGTGAACGGGTGCTTGTTGCAGATTCAAGATCGCCCTATTCTGGTTATTTCTCCCGAATCGATTTAGGACATAGCTTATTGGAGCCAACATGTTCTGATCTGTAAGTTCTTGGGTATTCATGTCCTTCTCTCGGTTTTAGACTCTTGGATCTGTCGGACCTGGCAGGTTGAAGGTGATTTCGATCTTTTCGTGGCTACGAATGACTATTTCATGGTTGATTTTTCTTGCATCTTGGATCGTAATCATGTTTTTGAGGGAGGGTCGTATTTTTACAATCATGTTGGCTTGTTCATTAAGCCCTGACATGGAGGTTTTAATGTGGCAGAGGATCTTCCTACACGAGTTCTTGTTTGGGTCCATCTACCATGACTGTCGTTGGAGTTTTAGAGGGAGGATATTTTTCACCGGATTGCTACTTTGTTGGGGAAGCCGATTGCCATTGCTCAAAATAATTTGGATAAAAAGGTATTCTCTTATGCTCGCATTTGTGTTGAAATTGATTTAAATAACCCTTTGTCAGATTCTTTGGAAATTTGTATTGGCTTTGCCTCATGGATTCAACTGTTAGATTATGAGTCCCTTCCTTTTCGTTGTCGCTTTTATCACGAGTATGAACACCTTTAGCGCCAATTTCCTTGAGCACCCAAAGCGGCGGTGACTTCTTCTTCTCCTTCTTTTGGGCCTTCAGTGGAGAAGGGGGATAAAGGAAAGGCACCTGTGGTTAAGGGTGGGCCTGATAAGGATGGCTTTATTCCTATTAAGCAGAGAACTAAAGGGAGGGGTCAGAAGCGGGCCTATAAAGATAGATAGAGTGATCAGGATTTCAATTGGTTTGAGGTCCTGGATAATTAGGCTTTGGAGGAAGGGATTCTTGTTGAGATTTATTTTGGGGCCACTGGTATGGATGTTGGGCTGAAGCAGACAATTATTGTTTAGAATATTTCTCCGTCTTTGGAGCAGGGGATTTCTGAGCCTCCTAGGGCCTCTGCAGATGTGCAAGATGATATCGTTTTAGCAGATTTAGCTAAGGCAGTGTTATCTTCTGGTAAAGGTCGAGGATTGTCTCCTGCTTTGGGGGTGTTGCAACACCCTCTCAAGAAGGGGCATTTTAAAAATTATTTGAAAGTTGGTCGTAAGAAGGATGTGGGCAAACTTAAATCTACTAGGTATTTGTTGGTGGAATCTGGTTTTTTTAACACCCTTGAGGCCCACTTCTCTCAACCATCCTCACGATTATTCTCTCATGGAATGCAAGGGGGTTGAATAACACCTCCCGTCAAAAGGCTATTCAAGATTTGATTATTTTTCATTCTTCAGATATATTTTATATTCAAGAAACTAAGCTTCGAGTGGACCTCATGCTTCAACATGCTCCTCTTATTTGATTTTCTAGCAAGTGTCAGTGTATTGGGTCTAGGGGAACCTCTGGAGGTCTGGCTCTTTTCTAGGATCCTCATAAGGTTGTTCCTCGTTGGTGGATTTCAAGCCAGTTTACTATTTGTGTGGTAGCTTTAGTTTTGGAATTTGGTGAGACTATTTTGGTTAGTAATGTTTGTGCTCCGATTGACATCCATGGTAAAATCCAGCATTGGGCTCATATCAAGTATGTTAGGTCTTGTGCACCCTTTTTGCCTTGGATCTTAGCTGGTGATTTAAATTCTATGTTGAGCTTGGAGGAGAAAAGGGGAGGACTGCCTAGGCCTAGTCCTGATTTGGATCTGTTTCAGACTAATGTGGACTCTCTTTCTCTGGTGGATGTTAACCCTCTAATGAAATATTCACTTGGAATAATAGACGGAGTGGGCCTGAAGCGATTTCCCAGCGGCTAGATCGATTCCTTGTCTCTAGCTCTTGGGTTAGAGGTAGCTTGGTCATTTGCTTTGAGATTCTTAACTGGTGTGGCTTTGATCATTGTCCATTTAAGTTTTTGGCTTCAACTTTCCCAAATCCAAAGAATCCACCTTTCAAATTCTAGACTATGTGGTTGCATGATTCATCTTTGGGTGATCTTGTTGCTCAGTGGTGGCGGGATGGCGCCCTTGCGTATGGTACAACTATGCATTCTCTGGTTAAGAAGCTGAAATATGTCAAGTATCATCTTAAGCAATGGAATAGGTCATCATTTGGTAATTTTTGGGTCAGGAAAAGAGAAGCGTAGGATCACCTTGCTGTTATTACTCGCCAGATTTGGGATTTGGGATTCTCAGAGGCTCTTGAGCATGCTGAGGCCTAGAATTTGAGATTGGTGGAGGAGTGGGAGCTTCATGAGGAGATTTTCTAGAAACAAAAGAATAGGATTGATTGGCTTCAATAGGGTGACAGGAATACTACGTTTTTCCATCATTCGGTGCAAGCTCGTCGGAATAAGTGTTTTATCTCTTCTCTTGTTAACTTTGACGATCTTTCAATCTCTTCACAATAGGCTTTGTCTTGAGAGGCTCATTAGTTCTACTCTAATCTATTCACTGAGGATTCACTTCCTGCAGAGGCTGATGAGAATATGGTCCTTGCTTGCATTCCTTCTTTGATTTCTAATGAGTTGAATGCTTCTCTTATTTGCTCGGTGATTTTGTCGGAAGTGGAGGAGGTTGTGTTTGAAATGAATAAGGGGAAAGCTCCTGGCCTTGATGGTTTCCCAGTAGAATCTTTCTAGGAGTTTTGGGATATTGTGAAGCTGGATTTGTTGGAGGTGGTTCAGGAGTCTCTTCATAGTAAGCAGATGCGTCATGCCTTGAATGCTACTTTTCTGGTTCTCATTCCTAAGAAGGAAGGTACTGACATGCTTGATCTTCTTAGACCTACGAAGGGGAAAAAGTGTACTAATATAAAGTGCAAAGCAAACTAGAATGCAAGGAAAACACAAAAACACCTAACACCTCAAATGATTAGCCTAGTTGGATTCAAAACAAAGCAAGATGAAGATAAACAAAAGGATTATACCTTGTCTCGAATCGATCCTTTGGTTGGCCCTTGATGTCACTTTGATGTGTGCTCCTTGGATTGATAACTTGCAATGATGGTGGTAGATGGATGAATGGAGATAGGTAGATGCAACAATGGATTCTAGATGAGAATGGAAATTCTAAGGAATGACAATAAAAGACTAAGATGGCTCAAACAACTTGGAAGCATAAGTTTGGTATGCATGCAATGATTTTCTAACTCATAAGATTCAAGATCCTTTAATGAAGGAAGAGGGGGGTATTTATAGAAGAGGTTGAATTCTCTAGGGAATTCAACGGTCAGGATTGAGCCACCATGGCCAACATGGAGGGTTGTGGTGATTTGAGGACTCACAAGCCCTCACATCTTGACATGTGACGGGTGAGTTGTCCAAGGGACAAGGTGAGATGGACAAGGGTACAAATGACATGGAAGAGGCCATGTGGTCCCAAGGTACTTGCAAGTACCTTGGGATGAGAGAGGATCTCCACAAAAATTAATCCCTTATCCCCAAGTGGGGTGAAAATGAGAAGTGATGACTTTTAGAAATTCATCCCTTGTCAACATGGGGATTGGAGATGGTTTTGGAGGATTCAATTCACTTTTTAGAGGAGACCAAAGGGTAAAACCATATTCCTCTAAAAGAGGTCCTTGTCCTTTGGGTACGATGTGACAAGAAGAAAGATGCATGGGGGGAATAAATGTGAATTTTTAATTCACATGGGGAAGAGGTCAACCAAAAAAAGGTTAGTACTAAGAAGGTTGACTTAAGGACATGTCAAATGGGGTAAGTGATTAGGATTATGATTGTGCAAACAAATGATTACATTAATTAAAAATGATTAGAGGCAAATGGAAAGTTATGGAGGATGTGAAATTAATTCCAATTAAGGATATGCACATCTTAATGGAGGATTAATTAAATTAATCCAGTTTAATGAAAGGGTTATGGAGGATGTGACAAGGAGAGAGAAAAAATGAATTAAAAAAATGAAAAGGATAATTGACTAAATTAAATAAATTGATTGCATTTATTTAATTTAGAGATGAAGTGGGCTTATGCATAAAGTATTTAATTGATTAAATTAAATAACTTAGGAACTTTAGGGAAACGAGAACATTAATTAAATAAATAATTTAATTAACATTAATGAAGGGGATGAAGGAAAGGGATAAATTTGACCTTATGTAAAGGGGTCAAATTTAGGTGTCTACATTTTGCCCCTCTTTGAGATGGTGTTACGAAGTAGCATCATTTCAAAGAAAATTAAAATATAGCACTTAGAAGAAGATGGTTAGATTAAAGAAGATGCCTCGGTCATTCGAGAATTGATTAAGAGGAAAGATGATGGGAATGAAGATGAAGATTAGGGATTATGATGCCCCCTCGAGAGGACATGCGGGTTCAAGAGAACATGGGTGTTCTCTCGAAATGGATGAGAGGATGAAAGGGTAGATGGGGAAGATAATGAAAAATGATGGATGAGATATGATGAAGAGATAAAGGTAAGCACAAATGGATTCGAGGACAAATATGAGGTTGCCCTAGTCAAACTACAAGCCAAGATGGACTGATGGTGGATGAAGTGTTGTTGATGAGGGAACGATACATCTCAAAACAATACCAAGATAGGGAATGATACATCCTGATGAGAGTGTTGTTGACGAGGGAATGATGCATCCCAAAACAACATAGGGATAGAGAATGATACATCTCATTGCTGATGATGATGATAGTGTTGTTGATAAGGGAAGGGTAGATCCCAAAACAACACAAAAGGATAAGGAAAGATACATCTTGATGATAACGATAATGATGATGGTGATGATTGTGTCAAGGCTTGTAGAAAAGTTGGGAACAAGACCAAGGAGGGGATTGGATGATTTATGCTAGATGGAATGGATGAGGATTGGATGGAGATGTGAGATGGTTTATATGAATGAAGATGATGGAGGTAAAGATGCAATGCAATGGAAGATAAAGTTGCCATTTTCGGAGCATTGATTTTTTCTATAGCATAAGACACCAGATACCATGGTATGTGGAACCAAGGCGGATTAGTGTCTAATGCATAAACAAAAACAACAAACAAGAAGGCTATCCCAATACCCCAAAGTCACGATGACTTAAGTTGGGCTAGGTATTGGGATAACCATAAGAACAAAAGGATATCCCAACGTAACACACGACCTCAGGGGTCTTGGTGGGTACTACGTGGGATAACCAAGAAGACAATAAAAGAAAAAGATCAAGATATGCCCCTATGTTAACCAATCAAAACACACCATAATATGATAGATCATGGTGCCCTTGATGAGGTATAATAGGAAGCTCAAATGATAAACAAAAGATCAAAAGAATCAAAAGATCACAAGAAAATTTTAAACGTCCTTCACCACAGGATCAAAAGGGTGGATGGGATTGATGAGGTTTGTTAGGAAGGATACATCCTGTTGAGACCAAATATGGAGGATAGATTGGTTGATCGACATGACATAGGATATCTGAAACTGATTGGATCTCATTAGACTAATGATCTTTGTTTTGAAAGCACCAGCTAGGATAATGACATACTTGACAACATGAGAAGACGATGAGACATAAGGCAACACGATGACAAAACGATGAGGCGAAAAAACATACACACCCTAAAGACCTAGGGGCTCGGGGGTTGATGAAAGATCAGCCTTGCCTACATGAAAGCGCAAAGCCCTCGTAGTTCAAGAAAAAACCATGATAAAAGTGGAAAGAGGACAATGGAGACCACAATGGAGGGCGTAGACCAGAAAAATGCCCTAGGGGTAGATCGAATGATCGACCTTGCCTACGTGAAAGCTTAGGGGCCACGTAGTTCGACACAAGGCCAAAGACAAATGATGGAAGAGGACAAGATAGACAAAAGACAGAACCCTGGGGGCGGATCAAATGATCGACCTTGCCTATGTGAAAGCGTAGGGGCAACGTAGTTTGACAAGAGACCGACGACATACAATGGATAAGGGATGATGAGATGACTAGGATAAATGGATAAAAGGATGGAGCGGATATGATGAGCCAGGATAGGCCGTGTGGATGGGATGGTCGATATGTTGGATGTGGGTTATGCGAAGCTCAGGAATGGGATAGTGATCTAGATTATTAGAAGATGAATTGGGAGGATAAGAGGATGTGTAGATGAATGATGAAGAGTAATAGGATAGGAGGAAGATGTATGAAATAGATAGGAGTGATGATAGTGAGATAGCATGGCATTGAATTACATGGAGGTAGTCTATAGCTAGATACCAATGACAAGGGATTATGAGATGGAAGGAAAATGAATGGATTGATAAAGATGGGGAGATAGAAAGATATTAGGATAGGTGGATAGAGGGAGAAAGATGTAGAAGGATGAAAGAGATTGCAGGATGGATGGATAAATGGATGAAGAAATAGAAAGATGTTAGGATGGGTGGACAAAGGGATAAGGATTTGGAAAGATGGATAGGAAGATAAGGATAGGGAGATTAATAGGAAGATAAGGATAGGAAGATGGATTGGATGTTTAGATAGATGAATGGGGAGATAAGGATGAAAGGACAAAAATGGACTAGTGGATGAGAGGATGGAAGATAAGGATTTGTTAGATGGAAGGGAGTATTGGATGGATGGACAATATCTCCAAGGACTCTATCACAAATAAGGAGATTCCCCCACTCTAGATGTGTCATGCATGACAAGGTAAGAGGGATAGCAGGATGGGTGGATAAAGGAGTGAGATGGACATGGATAGGAGATGTAGATAAGGAAGGGATATGGATGGTGGTAGGATGGGATGGATGAGGAATTTAGATGGATGTAGATAATGTATGGATCATAAAAGTAGATGGGGAGGATAAGGAAAATGATAGTGGATGAGGGGAAAATATGCCAAGAGATGTCCAAAGCATGTAGATATATGTGCCCCTGTCTTTATCAAGATCACAAGGAAGATGGAGGGACTGGAATATGAATGGGAGATGATGGGTAAGATGTGGAAGATAGGTAGATGTAGGAGATGTAGGAAAGGAATGTGTAGGTGGAAGTTTCCTCCAATTGTGGAAGGAGATCGGATGGGGAATTTACGCATGATGTCTGTTTTCCAGGTTTTCATCATGGTACTTATCCAAGGCGCTTGTTTGCCAAGTTTTCACCATTGGACGAATGATTTTCTCTTTACTATTTTCTTTTTGCTCTTTTTTTTTTTCCTTTTTTTGATTTTTTTGACTTTTTGGACTATGATATGGGTGAAGATGGATGAGGATATGGATTCATAAGACATATGATAAATTGGATGTATGAAGGACTCAAGCATCAAGTTATAGATGAGGTAAAGAAGAGCCCATATGTAAATAAACTATGCGGATGTTGGTACAACCTTATGAGAATGGATGGATTATGCAAGAGGATGGATTAAAGGGATTTAATGGGGGAGATATGGGGGATAGTGGATGGGATGTTAGAAAGTGTATGGATGGAATAATGGATTGGATGTGTGATGGGGAAGGTGTTCAGAACCAACATTGGCACATGTGGTAGATGTGAAATGATAGGAGGGTTGATCGACTAAGAATGTGGCGATAATGGAGGTGTTGGGATAGTGAATTATTAGCTTTGGGCATAGAAACTTTGGATGTTGTCATGAATTTTTCATGTGAAGGTATTACCTCTTTTTGCTTTGGGATCCACATGGTTTTGAATTTTGCATTGGTGGGACTTTGTGGCCTATGTGTTTGATTTGGATTTTGGATTTAATTTTTCTTTTCTGCAACATGTCTTTTGAAGGGGACATGAGGAGCTTTAGATTCATGTGGATGTTTGGATTTATGCATTGTTGCTTTGGCCTCCAAAGTTCTTTTAGTATCAATGGGATGGGTATGAGGAGATGGATGATATGGAGAAGACATGGATGGAGTGATAGAGGTAGGCTTGTGATGATGGTGTGTGAATGGAGGATGTGAGATAGCATGCATGGATGGGTGCCTTTGTTGATCCCGATTAGGGTTTATGAATTTAGGAGTTATTATGGTGGATGGAGGTACATAAGGGCCCAAAATAGATGTGGTAGATGGAGGATGAGCGATGGTGGATGGAGGCACATAAGGACCCAAAATGGACTTAGAGGATGAAGGAGGAAGATGGACGGTTGTTTTGTGGTAATACGATGGAGGAGGAGGGATGGCGACAAAGGATTTGGTAGAGTGACGGGAAATGCCTCTCGTTCCTTTGGAAGAGGCTCACTTAGGATGTATGGAGGTTGTACCAATATTTTTGGATTGTGAGTCTTGGGAGATATATCCAAGACCGTGCGCACCTGGATGTTCTTTGACCTGAATGGGCTCTAACATTCCTTGCTCATGAAGGCCTAAACCTTTTCCTTAATAGTTCATGTTATCGAGAATGTGATCTATGGTAGGATGCTTATTCTTTTGGAAGCATGATGTGAGTGCGTTAGCAAGTGGAGGAGGAAAGGTGGTGCATAGACTTTGTTTTTCTCCTACAAGAAGACCACCAAGGAAGAGTGTAATGTTACCAAGGTGATATAACTATGGCATTGGGATGGCAAAGCTAAGTAGTGATGGAGGATTATGCAATAGAGATGAGGGGATAACCACATCTTGATTTGGAGGAGGAAGTGATAAGGGATATGAAGATGGATTAGGTGGTATGACAAGATCCGAATTTGTGGCAGTGGGTAATAAGGGTTCATGAGATGGAGCGATTGGATCTTGAGTGCAAAGGGGATCATGGGATGAAGTAGATGAGCTAGGGTGATCTTGAGATGGGGTGGATGGGATGATTGGATCAGGATTCGATTGAGGAAAGGAATCTTGAGATGGGATGGATGGAGGGCTATGATCTTGAAATAGAGTAGACAGGATGGTAGGATCTTGACTTGGGGGAGCGGATATGTCTGCAGGCTTTAGATCGAGCTCTTGGCATGGCTCAACTTGTGTAGGAAGCATGACGAGGGAGGAGTGTTGGAGGGACTCCTCAAGTGTTGGAGATGGAAGGACAGAGGAGTCATGAAGGTCATGGGATTGAAGTTCAGTAATATGAGGACTAGGAGGAGTGGATTGGATGTCTCCAAGGGATTGGGTGGATCTAGCAGTAGAAGATGGGGATTTAATGGATTTGATGGGTTTGACAGGTTCAACTGTTTGGACGATGTTAGGAATGATAAGGGGAGTGATAGGTGTTGGATGGAGGGCCTCATCAGTAGTGACCATACATGATAGAGTGGGAGGGCATTGTGCCACAACATCAAGATGTGGATTTGGGGATGTATTTTCGGTCATGAGTCCTTGGACGACATCTGGAAGGGATGTAGGATTAGGTGGGGTGATGGAAATGGATGAAGGATCAGGGATGGTTGGAGGACTAGGATTAGGGATTGGTGGATTAGGGTTAGATGAGGGGATGGGAATGGATGGAGGATTAGGGATTGGTGGATTAGGGTTGGATGAGTGGATGGAAATGGATGGAGAATTAGGGATTGGTGGATTATAATTAGATGTAGAACCAAGAGGAGATGGAGGATTATGATTAGATGAGTGGATGGGATTGGATGGAGGACTAGGAGGGGATGGAGGATTAGGGTTATGGATTGGAGGATTAGATGAGTGGATGGGTGGATTAGGATTAGGGATTGGAGAATTAGATGGGTTATGATTACATGGAGGATTAAGATATAATGTGGTGAAAGGGGCAGTGATGTAAGAAGATGCAGATGATGAATTAAGATAGGAGGATGCAGATGTTGGATTAGGTTGGGGAGATTGGGATGGTGGGTAATAGTAGGAAGATGTGGATGATGGATTAGGATGGGGAGATGTGGGTGGCAGATTCTCGTAGGACATGGATGGAGGATTAGGATAGCAATATGTGGAGGTTGAATTAAGGTAGGGATATTGGGACAGTGGATTGTGATAGGAAGGTGTGGATGTTGGATTAGAATGGGAAGTTTGAGGTGGGAAAGTACGATAGGAGGACATGGATGGAGGATTAGGATGGAAAGATGTGGAATTAATGTAAGGATATTGGGATGGGGGATTGTGATAGGAAGGTGTGGATGTTGGATTAGAACAGGAAGATTGAGGCGGTGAAATACCATAAAAAGACATGTATGGTGGGTTGACATAGAAGGATATGGATGATGGATTGGGATAGGAAGATTGAGATGGTGGATTAGGATAATAGGAATATTGGGATGGTAGAGTATGATAGGAATGCGCGAGTGTTGGATTAGGATGAGAAGATTGGGATGTTGGATAGGATAGAGGTGGAGAGGGAGGACATGATGAATATGTTGATGGTGAGGATATTGGATATCCCTTGTCAAGGGTAGCATAAGAATTGTGATTATATGTGGATGAAAGCATGGGGGGATAGTTTGGAGGAATAGTTGGATTTTGGGAGGCAAGTGGAGAAAGCTTGCTACAAATGATAGCATCAAGGGGATCTATATTACACTCGTCATGATTGACAAGAATTTCGTTATCGTCATCAACGTAGTTAGGATTCCCCTTGACTACTATTATTGGTCGTGCAAGAGGAGAATAAGGATTCATGATGTTAGATAGAACAAATTTAGATTGAAAAGATGGGGGGGACTAGACAATGGAACGATAAATAGGATGGATTGGAAGAAGATGAAAGACGAGATCTTAATATTTTCTTCGATACTAGAAGACCTCGGATATAGATGGACAAAATCTCAAATTGGGATTCAGGTCAAGCTCAGATTAGGATCATGTTAAAGCTCAGATTCAAGTTGGATGAAAGCTCAGATTAGGATTAGATTAAAACTCAGATTAGGATGATGGAATTAAGGCTCAGATCGAGATTGGATCGGAGGATATGATAGGATTGATTCCAAACCGAGTTCAGGGGTTTTAACTAGAGGACGTAAGGTGTTGACAATCATATTTTTGCTAGATTTGGCAGTTTTCAAAAATTGTCAAATTTTGCCATTTTAGGAAACATCACAAGCATACCTTTGAGAGTCCAATTTTTTTCCAAAAAATACCCAAAACTAAGATAGGATGAATTGCCAACTAACATCCCAAATCTGAGACATGCATACTAAGTTATTAACAAAAACGATTTTTCAAAAACTGGAAAACAACACTAAATTGCAATTTTGAGGGTCAAGATGAAACTTTGAGGCCTCGAAAATATGCTAAAATGGGGTTTAACCCCCTCAAAATCAATTGGGAATCCACATGCCACCTCATAATACAACCACCTGTAAAATTTCAGCCAAAACCCACATCTGAATCAAAAGTTATGGCCTCTGGAAGTTTCTGCATAAAAATCAAAACCCTCAAAACATAATCTAGATGATTGGGATGGATGATTTGATGATGTACACATGATCTAAGGGGGTTCTCGAATACTTCCTAATGAAGCAATGATATTTTTAGATGAGAAGGATGACGACGAGATCTTTCATTTTCAGTTACCTATTTGAGGGCAAAGATGCATGTTTAAAGGGTGCAGGGCCACTTGTCTAGGTCAGGGTCACCTGTCCAGGTCGGGGCCGCCCATCCAAGTTAGGGTCGCCCATCCAGGGTAGGGCCGCCTGTTCAGGTTAGGGTTGCCTGTCCAAGTGGTGGGCAGGGCCACTTGTCCAGGTCAAGGCCGCCTGAACAAGAAAGACTTGGCAAAATTTTGACTTAAACGGGCTAAACAGTAGGGAAACGATGCTCGGAACAAGAAAATGGATACTCGGAATGGACGGACGGATGGTCAGGATGAATATTCAATTACCCCGAACAAGGGAACAACACTTGGAACGAGGAAACATGTTCCCGAGACAGGGTAACGACTAGTGAACAGAGACTGAAAAAGGTTGTTTTAGAGGTCAGGGTTGCCCAAATAGAGGTCAAGGCTACCCCTTAAGGTCAGGGCCACCCAAACAAAGGTCAGGGCCACCCAAAAAGTGGTTAAGGCCGCCCAAACAGGAAAAACTTAACCAAATTTTAACTTAAACAGGCTAAAAAACAGGGAAACGATGCTCGAAATGGGCAAATGGATACTCAGAATGGACAGATGGATGGTTGAGACGAATAGTCAGTTACATGGAACAAGGGAACAACACTCACAACAGGGAAATAGGTTCCCGAGACAGGGTAACGGCTAGTGAACGGAGGCCGAAAAAGGTTGTTTCAAAGGTCAAGGCCACCCCTTTGGGTCAAGGCCTTCCAAATAGAGGTCAAGGTTGCCCAAACAAAGGTCAGGGCTGCCCAAACAGTGGTCAAGGCCTCCCAAACAAGAAAAAACTTAGCCAAATTTTGACTTAAATAGGCTAAACAATAGTTGAAATAGGGGGTAGGTCCGCCCCTTTAGGTCAAGGCTGCCCAAACAAAGGTCAGGGTTGCCCCTAGAGGGTAAGGCCACCTTTGTACAATGGTTTGAACCTAACTTAGTAAAAAATAGTGATGGCAAAGGATAGAAAATAACAAGTAAAAGAGCAAATCTGACTAACAAGTATTGGTTTTTCACAAGAAGATACTTCAAGCAACACAAGCCTAATTTTAGTGTTAAGGTATGGCCAACACGATCCCCTATCTAGGCTTAACAATTTTTCTAGTGGCATCCCTGATATACGCACGGTACGTGGGGCACAACCATGAACACCAACCCGTCTACAAGTGTGAGTCGGGAGCAGTCAGCGAGAGATTGGGAGCTCGGACCAACCCTTCACATCTATCTAGTTATCACCCTAGTTTCGACGCTCCGCTAGACACGACGTTATTGGATTGGGGTACAATTTTAGCTCTTCCCCCTTTCTATACCCCATCGGTAACACGTGGTTGGAATCGCCCCCCAGGTGATGAAATCTCAGGCAGATCTTGCTAATAAAATGAAAAAAAGGGTAAAAAAGACTAAGTGAGCTATGATTTATCTTCACCCAGGATCGCCAAATGGCGCAAGGAGATTGGATACGTCAATAACCCACTTTCAAGAATGACACACAAGTTCTTTGACCCTTTAATTAGTCCTATGTTCATATTTTAAGAAAAACAAAAAGATAAGACTAATTGAACATAATTTTTTCACCTGCAAAACACTTGTCAGTAGTTCCATTTTTTGTCTTTGACAAGCAAACTTTGTGAACCTGCAAAAAATAGTCATCAGAAAATGAAGATAAATAGCAACAAAAAAGTCTACTGCTAGGTCAGGGCCTTCCCTCCAGGTCAAGGTTGCCCAAACAGGGATCATGTAGAAAACAAAGTCAAAAAATGATAATAAAAAAATTGTAGCAAAAAAGTCTGTTGCTGAGTCAGGGCCGCCCAAACAGTGATCCTGCAAGCAAAACAGTCAGACAATGATGAAAAATAGCAGCATAAAAGTTTTCTACTAGGGAAAGGTCGCCTCTCCAAGTTAGGGCCGCCTAAATAGTGATCCTGCAAGCAAAACAATTAGAAAATGATTAAAAACAACAACATAAAAGTCTGATGCTAGGGCAGGGCCACCCCTCAAGGTCAAGGGCACCCAAACAGTGATCCTACAAGCAAAAAATTCAAAAAATGATGAAAAATAACAGCAGAAAAATCTATTGTTAGGGCAGGGTCGCCCTTCCAAGTCAAGGTTGCCTAAATAGTGATCCTGCAAGAAAAACAATCAAAAAATGATGAAAAATAGTAGCAAAAAAGTTTGTTGCTAGGGCAGGGCTGCCCCTCCAAGTCAAGGTCACCCAAACAGTGATCCTGCAAGTAAAACAGTCATAAAATGATGAAAACAGTAGCAAAAAAATTTGCTGCTAAGGCAGTGCCACCCAAATAGTGATTTTGCAAGCAAAATAGTCAGAAAATGATGAAAACAATAGCAAAAAAGTCTACTGCCAGGTTAGGGTCGCCCCTCTAGGTCAGGGCCACCCAAACATGAAACCTGCACCAAAAACTGTTGGAAAAACCGAGAAAAATAGCAACAGAAAAGTCTGTTGCTAGATCAGGGCTGCCCAAACATGAAACCTGCACCAAAAACTGTTAGAAAAATAAAGAAAAATAAAGAAAAATAGCAGCAAAAAAGTCTGCTGCTAGGTTAGGGCTACCCCTCCAAGTTAGGGCCACCCAAACAGTGGGAAAAATCGCCCCTTTATGTCAAAATCTGCAAAAACATTTTAAAAACAACTGTTAGTAGAAAAAGACCCATGACGTGTGTCCCACTGGGCGTGCCAAAAATGTGAAGGGGAAAAAGTTTGCTAATCTAAAGTGCAAAGCAAACTAGAATGCAAGAAAAACACAAAAACACCTAACACCTCAAACGATTAGCCTAGTTGGATTCAAAACAAAGCAAGATAAAGATGAAAAACATGATTATACCTTATTTTGAATCAATATTTTGATTGGCCCTTGATATCGCTTTGTTATGTGCTCCTTGGATTGGTAACTTGCAATAATGATGGTAGATGAGTAGATAATGAAGGTGGGTGGATGTGATAATGGTGGTAGATTAAAAATGCAAGATGCTATGGAGGTTGCAACAAATGGCTTTAATGGCTTGCAAGGCTTGAGGGCAGAAGTTTGGTATGCATAAAATGACTTTCAAACTCATAAGATGCAAGATCCTTTAATGAAGGAAGAGGGGGGTATTTATAGAAGAGGTTGAATTCTCTAGGGAATTCAACGGTTAGGATTGAGCCACCATGGCCAAGGTGGAGGGTTGTGATGAGTTGAGGAATCACAAGCCCTCACATCTTGACATGTGGCGGGTGAGTTGTCCAAGGGACAAGATGAGATGGACAAGGGTACAAATTACATAAAAGAGGCTATGTGGTCCCAAGGTACTTTCAAGTTCCTTGGGATGAGAGAGGATCTCCACAAAAAGTAATCTTTTGTCCCCAAGTGGGGCTGAAAATGACAAGTGATGAATTTTAAAAAGTCATCCCTTGTTAACATGGGGATTGGAGATGGTCTTGGAGGAATAAAAAGTGAATTTTCAATTCACTTTTTGGATGAGACCAAAGGGTAAAACTAGATCTCTCTAAAAGAGGTTCTTGTCCTTTGGATATGATGCGACACATGAGATGTCATAGGGAAGAGAGATGCATGAGGGGGAATAAATGTGAATTTTTAATTCACATGGAGAAGAGATCAACCAAAAAGAGGTAAGTACCAAGAAGGTTGATGTAAGGACATGTCAAATGGGGTAAGTGATTAGGATTAGGATTGTGCAAACAAATGATTAGATTAATTAATGATGATTAGAGACAAGTGGCAAGTTATGGAGGATGTGACATTAATCCTAATTAAAAATATGCACACTTTAATGGAGGATTAATTAAATTAATCCGGTTTAGTGAAAGGGTTATGGAGGATGTGACTAGGAGAGAGAGAATGAATTAAAAAAATGAAAAAGATAATTGACTAAATTAAATAAATTGATTGCATTTATTTAATTTAGAGATGAAGTGGGCTTACACATAAAGTATTTAATTGATTAAATTAAATACCTTAGGAACGTTAGGGAAAAGGGAACATTAATTAAATAAATAATTTAATTAACGTTGATGAAGGGGATGAAAGAAAGGGATAAATTTTACCTTATGTAAAGGGGTCAAATTTAGGTGTCTACAAGACCTATTGCGCTCTGTAATGTGGTGTACAATATTATTATGAAATTGATTGTTAAGAGGCTTAAATGTTGTTTGTTTGTGATCATTTTTGAGGAGCAAGGTGGTTTTGTGGCAGGTCGTCAAATTCTAGATGGGGTGGTGGTTGCATCTGAAGTGATTCATTCCATGGCAACCTCTAAGGATAGGTCTATGTTTATCAAGTTGGATATGGACAAAGCTTATGATAGAGTTAAATGGAGTTTTTTTTAGAAGATTTTGTTGGCCTTTGGTTTTTCCTCTGATTGGGTGAGCTGGATATTGAGCTGTGTAACCTTTTCCTCTTTTTCGGTTATTGTGAATGGGAAACCTTCAAAAAAATTTGGGCCTACTAGGGGCCTTCATTAGGGAGATCCACTCTCTCCTTATTTGTTTATTATTATGGTGGGGGGGCTGGGTCACCTTCTTAAATCTCATGTTTCACAAAGATTGATTCATGAGTGACAATGGGGGATGGGCTTGCCAACACTTTCTCATCTCCAATTTGTGGATGACACCTCTCTTATGGGTCTGACTCATATTTGGGAGGTTAAATCCTTCAGGAAGCTTTGGACATCTACCTTGGGGCTTCAGGCTAGAAAGTCAATTAGCAAAAGTCTTATATCTTCTTCTTTAATACTCCTCAGACTATCCAGCGGTGGATTGCAGCTATTCTGCGGTTTCAAATTGGGTCTCTTCCCTTTGTCTATTTGGGTATTCCTCTTGCTATTGGTCGTCAGTCCAGGTCTTCCTAGCAGTTGTTTCTTGATAAGCTAAGGCGAAAAGTTACTCATTGGAATCATCGATGGTTGTCTACTGCTACTAGAGTAACTCTTCTCAAGTTTGTTATCCAGGCCCTTCCCATCTACAGGTGCTTTGTTCAAGCAGATCCATTGTATTTCCTTAAGGAATTCGATGCTCTTTCATGTCAATTTTTTTGGAGCGGTAATTTTTTGTCCTCAAAGTGGATCCTTGTTAAGTGGTAATTTGTGTGTAGACCAAAGCAGGAGGGTGGTCTTTGTTTACGCTCTGCTATTTTGAATGGGAAAGCTCTTGCTGCCAAGCTTTACTGGCAATGGTGTACCAATCAACATCAGTTATGGGCTCATATTCTCAATCATAAATATCTTCGGGGTGTTGCTTCTTTTGAGGTTCCTCACTATCCTCTGGAAGGGAGTGGTTCTTTGATTTGGCATACTTTGAAAGTGGGGGCGCAGTTGATTAAGTGTGCGCTTTTTTGGATTTATCATTTAGGGTCAAAGACTCTTTTTTGGTTAGATTCTTCGGATGGTCACCTTCCTATTCTCTCTTCTTTTCCTCACCTCCAGTCCCTTTGTGATGTTTTTATTGCGGCTAGATGGGATATCGTGGAGCAATATAAGGTGGCGCAACATGGTGGATTGGCTGTAAGTTTTCACTAGAAGCATCCTTCTGAGTGGCCACCTGCAGGGTCTGAGGGGGATAGGCGTGAGATTTCCTAGCTTCTAGCTTCCCATGCTTGTAATTCTTTGAGGGGACCCGATGTCTTGGCTTGGGATGGTTCAAATTTTTTTGGAAAGTACTCTGTGTCGGCTAGTTATAAGCAGTTGGGTAGGCAGATGTTTGGGGACATTGAGGTCCCTTGGTAGAAGCAAGTTTGGCACAAGTTATCATGGCCCAAGCGCAACTTCTTCATGTGGCTAGTGGCTCAAAACCGGTGTCTTACTTGGGATAATTTATGTAAGCGTGGTTTCCAAGGCCCCTCTATGTGTGTTATGTGTCATGGATGTGAAGAGAGTGTCTCCCATATCTTCTTCTAGTGTTCCTATGCTAGGGAGATTTGGCAATTCTAGTGGGGGGTGTGGAATACAACCTGTTGGCATGCTTTTTCATTGGCGGAGTTTGGGGAACGGTGGGGCAAGGCCCCTATTTCTACCTCCTTTCTTTAGGTTGATTGGGCTCTTGGGCCATCCTTTATTATTTGGAACCTATGGTTAGAGAGGAATAGGTGGATTTTTCAAGATTCTTTGTTGATGGCCCCTCACCTATGGTGGAATTTTTTTCATTTTTTAGGGGAAACTATTGCGGCTAAGTGTGATATGACTATGCTGGTGGACCCTCGTGATGTTGGTTGTTGTAATCATCTTCATCTTCCTCCTCTGAAATGAAAACTCATGCACAATAGATGTAGACATCCTACCTCGAAGGTGAATAAGGAGGGAAGATGGACCCGTCCTCCTCATGGAGTCCTAAAAATCAACTCGGATGGCTCTTCTCGTGGAAATCCGTGTCATGCTGGCATTGGGGGTGTTGGTAGGGATAAATCTGGAGATGTTCAGTTTATCTTCTTTGTTTATAAGGCTCTTCATATTAATAATCTTATAAAGGCTTAGGCCATTTTATTGGCTGTGGAGTAGGGCAGTCAATTGGGATGGCAAAGGATCATATGTGAGTCTGAATTCCAAGTTGTGGTGAACTTACTGAAAAGGCGGCATTTAGATTATGTGAGATGGAAGTTGACTTTGATTGTTGAACAAATTCTCACTCTCTGTGCTTCTCTAGAGTATATTACTTTCACTCATATTCCTCGAGAGTGGAATGGTGTTGCTGATTGCTTGGCTAAATGGGCTTCTGATCATATTCATGATTGGAATTTGGTGGATCGGGTCAACTATCCCTAGATTTATCTCATCAATTGGATCACTTGGTTGAACTTGATAGGGCTATTTGATGCCCTTGCTTTGTTACGTTTCCTTGTTTTAATACAAAAATTACCCCTCCTTGATGTTACAAAATTTTCTAAAATCATAACTAACTTTTTATCAAGCATAATCTAATAGTATTCCCCAAAAATACACCTATTCATATAAATTAATATATTTGTTGACATAATTGTGCTAGTGGTATATTATAACTAATTTTCAAGTTGAACATATTTTTACTTTAGAAATATTTATTAATCAAATTATTCAAACTGAATTATGTTCATCTTATTAATATTATTGTTGAAATAAAGGACTACATAATTTTTCATGATCCAACTCAAGATAACTCAATTAATATACATTTTTTAATTCTTACTACTAGTAAAAGCACCTAAATGTGTGTTATTAGATGGCCAATGAGCATACACATAAAGAATCATGTTTTCCAAGGATTACAAATTTATTTATTTTTGTCAAAATTATTTTCTTTCATGATTGGTCAACATGAATATCTATAAATGTGTTTATTTTCTACCTAATAACACCTTTGGGTTATTTTACACATTTATATTTTTTTGTCAATTTTTTTCTTCAATGCTTGGCCAACATGACTATTTATATATGTGTCTACCAACCATCCAATAACATCTTTAGGTGACTTTACCATTTTATATTGAATCTAGTGGGTATGGTAATTTAAGAGATTTTGATGAATATGAAAAAATAAATGACTTTGAATACATCATTATTTATCAATTTGGATAATTATTTGCAAAGGCACCAAAATGTATGTAATAAGTCTCAACCAAATGGTTTTAATATTAAATAATGTATCTTTGTAGTAACACTATAGTTATTTTAAAACAATGGATACATTATTTTTTTTTCATATTCATAGACAATGACAAATTCTTGTGTGTAATACAAACATATGCTCCAAAAATATTGAAAAAGACATTAAAAAACTAGAAAAATTGAAAGAGCAATTTTAATTTAAGTACCATGTCCCTATATTACCCTAGTAACATAATATTTATTTATCAAAACTCATTGTTATAATTGTGAATAAGATGAGACACAGGATGAAAAACCAAACAAAAATACCTTGTAGGCAAGAGCTTTGTAAAACAATGATTTGCTATTTCTCAATAAGAAAACACTTACAAAATGAAATAATATAAAGAGATAGAGCTATTCATAAGAGAAAACCTAAATGATAAAAGGATTAGATGATGACAAGTGTTGTCATCCTATGTGATGAGACAAAATCATCTAATATTAGCTCTCTAGTTAACAGAGGAAAAGCACTCCTAAGTTTATCTTAAGTGCATGAGAATAAATAAATTAGCCTAATAGTTAATTAAAGATTAATTAATTATTGTCTAATGCATGATTAATCTAACACCCCCCTTACATGTAACTTAGGGAGTAGCTAAAAAATCTAAAAAACTAATGTACATAAAAAGTAAAGAAAGCATGAATATGTCCCAAAAATAAGGCTTGATGAGGTACCCATGTACAATCAAATAAATCTCTCATAGCTCGAGAAAAAGAGAAAACCTCATGAGAAAAAATCCTCTCCTAAAGAGAGATAAAATCATGTAAAAACATGAAGGAAGGAGGCCTCATGAAGAACCCCCAAGGACAACTTCCTTCACCCCAAGCATTGATCGCAACTGGAGGTAACGAGGTAATGCCAAAGGTTTTGTGAAGATGTATGTAACCTTCTCCTTTGTAGGCATGTACTCCAAAGTGAGAAAAACATCTTGAATCAATTGTCATATGAAATGATTGTGGATCACTATGTGCTTAGTATGTTGCTGCTCCACTAGATTACCAAAAATGTGAATGGTACTTTGATTGTCACACCAAAGAATAGTGGGACTATTAAGAGGAAAATTGAACTCATTCAATGACTTATGAAGCCACAAAACCTCCTAGCTATCCAAAAATGGTGCATGGTACTCAACCTTTGTGGATGATAATGCAATAGTATATTGATTATTGGAATACCATGTAATGGGGTTGGAACCAAGGAAAAAAGTCAAAAGTGGGCTTCCTATTATTGACATCACTAGCCCAGTCTGAGGCAATCAATCCAACTATCTAAGGATCTCTTGATGTATAGTGAATACCATAATGTGAGGTACTTTGAATATATATCAAAATATGTTTGTAAGCTAACCAATGAATCTCATGTGGATCATGTGAGAACCAAGAGACAAGGACAACCACAAAAGAAAGATCAACATGTGATGTGTTAGGTATAAAAGACTACCAACCAACTAGTTATATAATGTAGTAGCTATTGAAGGAGTAGTACAAGTGGAAGACAATACAACACCAAACTAAAATGGTGTGTGCGAAGGCTTTCAATCAAGCATGTCAAGAGAATACTTATGCTGAAATATGGAAATCCCATTTAAAGACCAAATAACCTATAAACCAAGAAAGTAGTGCAGAAGGCCAAGATCTATCATCTCAAAATGCTTTGTGAAAGCTTAATGAACCCTCTAGATCATGGAGGATGAATTTCCTGTAAGGATCAAATCATCCACATATAGCATACGGATCAAAATATCACCCCTATCTTGTTGAATATACATTGTGGGATGAGAATGGAATCATGTGAAGCCAAAAGAAAGCAAAAAAGTGTCCAGCTTCTCATACCAAGCCCAAGGGGCTTGTTTGAGACCATATAATTAATGATGAAGCTTGAAAACTAGCGAAGAGTCCTCAATAAAACCATGTGGCTACTCCATATAAATTTCCTCATAAAGATCACCATGAAGGAAGGCACTTTTCACATCATCTAGAATAATATCCATTCCCATGAATTTGTAAGTGAAAGTACAAGGAAAATATAATTCATCTTGGGAACAGGGGAAAAGGTCTCAAAATAATCAATGTTTTCAACCTGAGAGAAAACCTTTGCAACAAGATGAGCCTTGGAATTATCAATGGAACCATTTGTATCATATTTGGTACAATACAACCACTTGCACTGAGCCAACTTTCTTCCCTTAGGAAGAGGAACAAGATCCCAAGCATTATTCTTCATCAAAGAAGAATACTCATTTGTCATTGCACTATCCCACTCATGAATACCAACTGCCTCTAAATTTTTTTTGAGGCTCATCCAAAATTCTATGACTCAAAAGACTAATACCTGATGTTTATGTACAAGTACGACAAGAGTTTAAAGGATCATTTTCCAAAGATCCAACTGCATCAATAGTAATGCAAGCCCATTTGGGTAAGGTCTGAATATGTGGAGGTGGAGGGATAGCTGGAGCATCATCCTCATCCTCAAGAGATCAAGAGAGAGTAGTAGGTAAGGAGGGAGAAGGTGGTGATGAATATTCCATTTGAGGAAATCTCTCATCAAATTGGACATCCCATTGAAACAAGACATCTCTAGAATCGAGATCAAACAACCTGTATGACTTAACTTCCTCAGAGTAGCCAAAAAATATGAGTGGTTGGATTTCCCTCTCCATTTCTTTCTACTAAGCTTTAGGAATGATTCCCCAAGCCTCATGTAGAGGAGGAGATTCGACACCCCCAAGACAATAAGGTTCAAAGGGGAAAATAGTCCTCAACTACCTCAAGGATCAATGCTTAGGTGATGAGATAAAATGATAAAAGGTGATTGTTTATATTGTATGTAGAAATAAGATGGAAGAGTTTCAGATGTTGAAAGAGTAAGTTTCAGAGGTCTCTTGGACAAAATGGAAAGCTTTCAGCCAAGGATGAAAAAATGATGCATGGACGTCCTCGCGGTGCAATGGTGTCTCATATAGACCAAAAATTGAGTTTATGATAGAGGACAACTAGGAACCCACTATCAGTTTGATAACTAAAATCTCAAAATATACTAAAATAATAGATGATAAAAAAGATAAACATAAACAAGACTAAATCGAAAGGAAATGATAAAAGTGAAAAAAAAGAGAAAGAATAATCATAAGAGGTTCAATAATGAAGCCTCTAGCAAAGATATACTCTCAACACTTAAACACATAGAAATAAGAGAAAATGTTGGGGCTATTTTAGAAGTTTTCCTTAGTCAAACCTTTGCATTGGTGTTTCCACCCCCATGGACAACCATATATGACCGAGATAGAAAAATAGACTAGATAAAGAAAAAAATAGTCATGTTAGAATAACATGCTAACAAGATAAAAAAACAATGTCATAGAGAATCATAGTTACCCTCCCTTTAGCAATATGGTGATGCCGAAAGAAAGAGACTGAGATTGATAGAGCAATATTGAGTTTCTTATGAGAACAAGAATGTGCAATACCAATGGTAGAATGAAGTTGCTATGGTGTAGAAGAGCAAGAAATACTAAGATATTGGAGATATTGAGAGAATAGAATGTAAGATTGATTGAATGAAAGCCAAATGAGGAGTTTGAAGAAGTTATATGAATGCAAAGGGTCATTCTAGTGCACTTGTGAGTTGTAGAGGCGTTACACTCGTGGATAGGTGGGAAGTGTAATGTCTAAATGACTACTGCAGTCATGAATCTTTTGAGGATGTTTGTACAATGTGTAGATATATGCATGACACACATTTTTCTGAGATAAAAATTCACCTTAACGTCTAGGAATGAAAGGATTAAGGGTTGAATTAAGGTTGGATAAATATGGACTGCATTGTCAAATTAATTAATCGAAAGTGGAGGTTTATGGAATGTGAAATAGAATAGGATACAATTTACAACATTACATTTTGACCCCACTTTATCAAGCATATGTATTCTAGTAGATGTGAGCTAAAGTTTAGAGAAAGAGGTCAAAGAGAATATACCCAAGATGAAGAGGACACAAGTTTTTGATTTGATATATGCAATTGAAAAGTTGAGCTAGGATACAAAGAGGACATGGGTCTCCTATTGTACAAAGTTTACTACAAATTCACTGCAAACATGTTAGCTATAGACAAACACGTTAGGCAAAAAATTGAAAAATAGACGTGATAAAATTGATCAGATATAAAGAAATCATTGATAAGTATGGCTAGCAAGTTGTGTTATGCTATATATCATACACCAAGCGAATAGGTCTGTGGATACTACAAATTGCATTGTAGACCAATCACAAAAAATATTAGTTAGATTGCCCCCAAGCTAGACGACAAGATCAAGATAAAAGACAAGTCTAGTCAGGTTGCCCAAAATCTAGATGACGATATCATGAGACATGAAGAATTTTTAAGGCTATGCAGAGGAGAAAAAGTCATTCTAAGGAAAATATAGATAGAGAGAGATGTTGTGTCATTATATACATAATAATATGTATCTATGGAATGTTATTGAATGAGGGATAACACATAGAATCCAAAAAATCAAGAAAAAGAAGCGAGATAACGAGATTGAAAGTACATGGGGATCCAATTATTCGGGGTCAGAATTGATCATAAATATATTTACATATAGTGTAAATTATATGAACTACCATCACCCCAAAATAGAGTGGAACGAGAGGAAGAGCACATGAAGAAAAATAAAAAGTCGAGTCAACATGGAAGAGGCCTGAATGCCCCCAACACTTTGCATTGTTCTCGACATAAAAAATAAACTTTATAAAAAATAGAAGGAGTTTACGATAGATTTTCTCTCTTGTATCCAAGTACATACAAGGGTATCAAGGGTCCTCTAGGGGAGAGAAAAAACATCAATAAACAAGCATGGGGGAACACAAACAAACACACAAAGATAATATAAAGATAAGAAGAGGTACTACTCTAGTCCATCACCTCTAACAAGTCATATTTCTCCCAATCTAGATCATTGTAAGGGGAGGGAATACGAGCATGTAGAGGTGGAATAGCGAGAGCAGTGTCAAGTGACTTGCCTGCAACAAGATCCAAGGAGGAGGCTACCTAAATGTCCTCATCTATGAGCTCTCATGAGGCTAATATCATTGACTTAGCAAAGATGGATGATAGAGTTAGGATGTCCTCCATCGAGTTGAACATGCACTTCTCTAGGGAATTCAATGATTGTGTAGAAAGAGGTGGATGAGGTGAGAGGGCACTGGTGACCTTCAAAGGAGGGATAGTGACAAACTCTATGGAAATAGGAGACTATTCCATCATAAGAATGGAACAAACTAGACTAGAACATGATGAAGGAGAGGAAAATAATTTTTACTATTGTTCTTCAAAGTGAGGACATTCTTTGATTTGCGCTTAAGAGGACGATGTGGAATCCTCACATCAAAAGAAGAAGAAGAAGAAGAAGGAGCCACAGTAGACATGAAATTTGTGTGAGGAATATCCATAGGCTCAAAAAAAGGAGGAAGATTGGGTAGAGAAGTGATCAAGGGAGGCTCAAAAGAGTGAGTGATGAACACTTGTACTTGCTCAGGGTAACTTTCATCAGGATCCATTGAAGAAGCCAAGAGAAAAACTAAAGTAATAGGAACAAAATTGAAGTAACAGGAGCAAAATTGGGAACATGAATAGAACTAGTAGAGACAAAGATACAAATAAAATTGGAAGGCTCATCCTCAATATTTTGCAAAGTATCATGTTCCTAGATCAATGCATATCAGTTACACTTATGCTCACACACAAGTCAGCTTCGATGGTTATGACTACTAGGAATAGGGGCCTGAGAAGATTCTTGACCATGAGATCCTTTCCTTTTTTTTCTTTGGAAGCATGTGGAGGATCGAAAGGAGGAATTAAGGGCCAATATACATGAGAAAAATAGAAGGACCAACTCCATTTTCATGCTCCCCCTTACCATACAGGGTGGGGTGGGGAATTGTGGGAAAACTAGAAGTTGGAATCTTGAGTGTAGATTTCATCAACATGGGTGCCTTTCCTTTTCTTATGCTAAGCATAGTAGAAGGAACCAAGAATACCATTGGAGGTTGTGAAATCGTAGCTAGGGAAGGTCTATGCATGAGAACATACTTTTTCATAGCCTTTGAGGAGGAAGGTGCAAAGGAAAAGGTGCACAGGTACACACACATAGATGCCTTCATGGAGATTGCATGAGATGAAGGGGGAAAATATAATTAGGGGCCACAACTCCCATCTTTTATCTAAAGTAGGCCATATAAAACAAGTCTCTGTTGGGTAGTAAAGGTCCAACAAGAGTGGGACAAAAATTATCTAAGGAAAATCCCTCACATGACACAAGTGGCTTGTATCTAGTGCTATGAAGAGTATGCACTATGCGATCGTGACAAAATTTCAAACATTTTTGGACTATTGATGTGATCACATTCATGGAGAATAGCCATGGAATGCCTAGTCTTACTTTAAATAGGTTAGATTTAAGAATCAAGACAAAAGGAACATCAAATGACTTAGGTCCAAATAGGACTAGCAAAGACATAGAACCAATAAGAGGTACATAGAGGCCATCATGAGTATGGATCATGGACTTTGATTCCCCATATTTCTCCTTGTGCAAATTGTTAAAGAAAAATTTATCCTCTATGATAACATTAACTCTAATAGTAGGGTCAACCATAACACTAGTTATGATGTTGTCATTGACTTGAGTAGGGATATAGAGAGGAGAAGGTTACCTGTTGAGGGAGAAATTGTGTTGAGTAAAAAATATATCAAGAATATTATCCTCACGATTCATAGGATGAATAGGAGTGAATGAGACCATGTTCAAAATAGGAGTGAACTAGACCATGTTCACATACTCACAATAATTAGGTTTAGAAGAAATGGAAGCATATGTGATTAGATTAGCATAATGAGATGGAAAGGGATCTATGTAAATCTATAGTTGACTTTTAGCCTTGACTATAGATATTTTTAATTCTTTCTATCATCAAACTAGATGGTATTGCTATCTATGTGGTCTTGGACTACATTCCAAAGACACACACAATATTCAGTATCATGGCTCGAGACTTAGTAATATTAAAAAAAAAAATTGCATCGTACCAGATGGGAAATGGATTGCCATCATTTAGCAATCTAATTTTTGAGAGAGTGATTAAACCATGTTTTAACAATTTTTGAAGAACACTAGTATAAGATTCAAATAATTTTGTGAAAATTTTGTTACGTCCTGTGGTGTTCTTTTCAATAGGAAGGGAAACCACACTCTCTACTGCCTTATTATTTTTGGACTATCTGGAAATAGACATGAATATTTGACTATTGGGATGGGAGGATGAGGAGGAACCCACGCATTGTGTTACCATCTGCTGATAGTCTCTAAGCGTCGTACATAGATGGGAAAAACGGGGTATTTCATTGAGAGAAATTTTTTCTCTCAATACCAGTTACAAATTCCCCATGAACACACATTGGACATCAAAATCAGGTAGGGCATAAAAGATCTAGGAAAAAATAGATTGGTAGCAAGAAATAAAATTAGTCACCTTCTCATGAACCCCCTACTTATAATGGATGAGATCAGTAAAGGTGACCTTCGACTCAATGTTAGCCTTGAACTACTACAAGAATTTATTAATTAATTGCTTGAAGGTGAAGATAGAATTTTAGGAAGGGAGAAAAACCATTCCAATGTTGTGTCCTTAAGATACCACAAAAATAGTATGGCTAACAATGCATCCTAATAGAGGAAGTCACTACACATGGTAGTGAATGATGAGACATGAGTTTGCATGTCACTCCTATCACTATATTTATCAAATTTAGGAATTTCCACCCCTTGGGGAATGGGGACATTTATAATATTTAGGGATAATGGATTACGATAGTAATAGAGTTGCAAGGTGGAATGAGAAGTAATGCTGGTTAAGTTGGCTAATTGTGATTGTATTTGACCCATATTTTGCAATAGGGTATTTAAGACAGGATTGGATCGTGGAGGTCGGGGTTGATTGGTCATGGAAATAGAGGTTCGGGGTGTGGATTCAAGAATCTCATATCTCAAAGGAACATGATTCATATAGAATCTAATATTAATAAGGGGCAAAGTGTTTGTGTTATCGACAAAATTGAGAGAAGATATAGAGGGATTACTATCCACCATGTGCACAAAAACCTCTAGCTTTGAAAGATTCAATTGTGTACCAGTGATCTCTAATTGGGCATCCTAAGGGTAGCTCAAGATTATTGTGTACAAGGGTTCATGAGTCTCTACTATATTTTTTATTCCATGAAGTAACTCAAGACCCTTGTGGTCCTAAATGAGTAGATTTCTTAGACCACAGATGATAGGAGCAGCTTGAGTATACAAATCATCTTTGTTTAAAAATTATTTGAATTATTTGTCTTTCCTCTAAAGATTGAACCTACTCAAAGGGGACCCTAAGAGAAAATTCATTAGCTTTTGGAGAAGAAGATTGGGATGGAGTACTAAGTTGAGAACTTGTTTGAACATCTACATGAGCATAAATTCAAGGAGGTGTATAACTAGGTGACAAACCCATGGTGAACTGTTCAAAATCAAGACCTTGATGGGTTGGACTGAACTGGTGTCTTGAAACCATGTCTAAGTGTCAAATTATTCTTGTTACTATGTGTCTATAAATTGTAGACTAGGTCGTGAAACTCATAAGAATAGCACAACACTTGGTCCAACAAACATCCAAGCAAGAGAAGAAAAGTATTCTTCAAAGAATAGAGCAAAGATGAGTTCATGTTGGGTTCACCAAAATGTAGAGGAAATTCAACACCTTCAAGATGATGAGGTCCAAGGGAGAAAATAGTCCTCAACTACCTCAAGGATCAATTCTCAAGTGACATGATAAAATGATAAAAGGTGATTGTTTATATTTTATGCAAAAATAAGATGGGAGTTGAAAAAACTAAAAGAGTAAGTTGTAGAGGTCTTCTAGACAAACTGGAAAGCTCTTAGACAAGGATGACAATGTGATGTGCAAACGTCCCCATGGTGCACTGGAATCTTGTACAGATAAAAAACCTAGTTTATGACAAAGGACAACTAGGAACCTATTGTTAGTTTGATAACTAAAATCTTGAAATGCACTAAATAACAAAAAGATAACGAATATAAACATAAACATGACTAAATGAAAAGGAAATGAAGAGAATGAATACTCACAAGAGTTCCAAGAATGAAGCCTCTAACAAATATATACTCTCAACACCTACACACATAGAAAAAAGAGAAAATGTTGGGGCTGTTTTAGGGGCTTTCCTTAGTCAAACCCTTGCATTGGTGTTTCCACCTCCATGGACAACCAAATATGATTGAGATAGAAAAATATACATGCTACCAAGATAAATAGACAATGCAATAGAGAATCGTAGTTACCCTCCCTTTAGCAATATGGTGATGCCAAAAGGAAGACACTGAGCTTGATAAAACAATGTTGAGTGCCTTATGAGAACAAGAATGTGCAATAACAATGGCAGAATAAAGTTGCTATGGTGTAGAAGAGAAAGAAATATTGAGAGAATGGAGAGATTGATAGAATAAAATGTATATGGATGCAAAGGGTCTTTTCGGCTTGCTTGTGAGCTATAGAGGCATTACACTCGTGGATAGGTAGGAAGTGTAATATCTAAATGACTATTATAGTCATGAATCTTTCAAGGATGTTTGTACGATGCGTAAACATTTGCATGAAACTTGTTCATCCAAGACAAAAATTCACCTTAACAACCAAGAATGATTAAGGGTTGAATTAAGGTTGGATTAATATGGACATTGCATTATTGAAATAATTTATCTAAAGGGGAGTTTTATGGAATGTGGAATTATATAGGATGCAATTTATGACATTACACCTCACCACCAAAAACTCTGAATGAAGATACATCTGGCTTGACATGGGACCAAGCCTCCTCAAGATTCATATGTCACAATGCCTTGCGAGACAAATGATTCTAAATATAATTTGCATAATTAACTACCTCAACCTAGAAATAAGAATGCATATCTCATGACTAAATCATACAATTGGCCATCTCCCATAAAGTTCTATTCTTTTACTCAACAATACCATTATGTTAAGGGGTGTATGGAACTATAAGTTGATGTTGCAAACCATGCTCAATACGAAAGTCCCTGAAAGTTGGATTGACATACTCCCCCCATTATCTATGCATATTTTCTTGATAAAAAGACCATATTGCTTCTCCACAAATGCCTTAAAGATCCTAAAATAATCAAATACATCACTCTTGTACTTCAGAAAGTACACCCATGTACTCCTAGAGAAGTCATCAATAAATGAGAGCACATATTTGGCCCTTAAAAATGTAGTAAAAAATGACATGAGGTCACTATGTACCAACTCTAAGGATGCCTTAGCATGTGTGGCTCTACCTATAGGAAAATAATTTCGGTGACGTTTTCTAAGAGCACATCCTCGATAAAAACCATTAGTACAGGAAATATCAGGGAGCCCTAACACCAATGCTTATGTACTCATTTTCTAGAGATATCTATAATTGACATGACCAAAATTTTCATGTCACAACTTACTCACAATGTATGCATGTTCTATGAAATATGAACCTAAACTAGTTGAAATCTCAAAACCATCAAATCGGTCTAAATGAGAGGAAGAATCAACATTCCCATTAGCCACAATAATACTAGGATCATGACGGTTATGAATAACTACATCATGTGGGGTAAACTCAACTATCCTGTTGGTACCGGATTAGGAAATATGATAAAACTGAAATAAGGTTTGTGGATATATCAGGAACAACAAGAACCTCTTGAAGAAAATCACCCTCAAGTGTGATAGTACTTGAGCCTTTAATTGAAATTTGTGTAGAATCCACAACTATGATCTGAGTAGTGTTGCAATCTGAAAGGGACAAGATCAAATCCTAAGAGTGTGTCATGTGATGTGTCGCACCAGAATCAAGTATCCATGGAGCTATAAAAGGTAAGGCCTATGCAAAAAGAGCATGATTTTTACCTGTAAATGATGCAGAAGACATAGGAGTTGAGATGTTATATTGCTACATGGAATCCTTCAAAGCCTCTAATATCTTCTAGCATCTAATGATCGGATGTCCCTCCTTACCATAAAAGCTATTAGATTCTCCTAATTTATTTTGTCTTTGAGGAAGACTCGCCAAAATTGGATGATTTATCATATCGAGTAGTGGTTTGAGGTTTCTGATTTGAATTTTGAGATGGTTTGGAGGAATCCTCACTACTTGATGAAGTCTTTGTCTTTGGATTTTATTTCTTCTTTTCTTTCCCTTTGGATGTCTATGCTACCAATGCCTAGGTTTTGGAATTGGAAATATAATCAAACTGAGTCAACTTTATTTGTTCATGAGTCAAATACTCACATAAAACCTTGAAATTTGGCATGGTAGATGCAATGCCCAATGCATCCATAGTAGAGTATAAATTAGAAGAGAAGACCTAAATGTCCCTCTAAGCTTATACAAAATTAGGAAAACATATTCTTTGTCTGTTTTATTCTTCCCACAACCCTATGAAAGAGATCTGAGTGACTTAAACTTCTGCAAGAAGTCCTCAATAGAGGGGAAAGAATCAAATACAAGTGATGCCAATTCTACCTCAATCTATAGAGCACAAAACTCATTGATGATGCCCCAAAATGATCTCTGAACTTCTCCCACATATAACTAGGAGAGGTGCAAGACTCAATATGAAACTGGAGACTATCTTAAACCTACAATGAAATCAGTCCCATAGCCTCATCCATCTTGTTCCTATAATTAATTATAAAAAATTGGTGAGTCAATGTTGGTTGTACTTCATCCAAAGTGGACTATAAACCATTTGACATGAGAAATCTAGTCATGTGAGCTTTCCAAATATGATAGTTGTGTGGTATATGATGTTCAAATGAAGAGGTGTCTACTATGAAGGTTGAGGTTTTCAAACAAATTGTGGGAAAGATTTGTTTTTATCTAATATATATAGACACTAAAAGTGAGAAATATACCCCCCACAACAAGAAAAACCAAATTCTAATGCAACTTTGAGAACATAAAAGCTTAAAAAACAAAAAGCACATCAAATAAATATTTGCGTACCTGGTGGTTTTTTACAAAAATGGACTGCATGACTATGTAGAGCACTAAAGCACCTTTCCAACACCTATTCATTTACAAAAAAATGAGTCTATATGCCCAAGTTATGATCCTAAAAAAATAAAGAGGTATATCTGACTTCAATGGATTGTAGAAAATTTATGGGGTAAAATAAAAATAAAATATTTGCACCACTAGATTGGGCTTAGAACCACCTTTCCAACGATACATTTTTTCAAAAAAATGGAGATTAGATTCCCAAGTTATATTCGATTTAGTAAAAATTTCCCAATCTACCCTACAAGGCACATAGGGGGCTAAAACATTTGGCCGTTGGGCATATGGGTGCCCAGTCATTAGGAATTAGGGGATATTGGTTGAGCCCTTGGTCACTCAATATACTGTAGGCTAGCATTGAAAGGACCATGGAGGCTAAGAATGAGGGCTAAAAACTATGTGGAGGTCATAGATGTGACCAAGGGCTTTGATAGAGGGTGGAAGGCTGGTTGTAGTTGGGCAAGCCACTAGGGGTGTCACCTCTAGGTGCTACTCCATGAGTAGCATGCTGCTTTACAGGTGGTTCTCCACTATATACATATCAAAGCACATTTTTTTATATTTTTTAAATATTTTTTTCTCTTTTTGTATGATATGACCTTTTGGGCGTTGTACGACCTCCCAATAAAAAAATTGTCTCAAAAGCCCCCAACGGTGAAATAGGGAAAATTTATAATTAGTTAGGGAAGCCGCTAGGGGTGTCGCCTCTAGGTGCTACTCCATGAGTAGTGCACTACTTTATAGGTGGTTCTTCACTAAATACATATGAAAGCACATTTTTTATATTTTTTAAATATTTTTTTTCTTTTTTGTATGATATGGTGTTTTGGGGGTTGTACGACCTCCCAATAAAAAAATTGTCTCAAAAGAACCCACTGATGAAATAGGGAAAATTTATAATCAAAATTCATTGAATCAACCTCCTGAATGCAATAGTGAGGTCATTTTCATGTCAAAGTGCACCAAAAAATAACCAACTCCGAAAATTGTAAAAAAAGCAATGAAGGTTCCATATTTGATTCTATAACCCTTGTTGAGAAACAAATAAAAAATGGAGAAGGGGTTTTCTGAATCCATACTTTGATACCATGTTAGAATTGTGAATAACATGAGATGCAATATCAAACAATGAACAAAAACACCTTCCACAAAAGAGCTCTACAAAACAATGATTTGCTATTCCTCAACAAGGAAATACTTATAAAATGAAATAATACAAAGAGAGAGAGTTCTTTATAAGAGCAATCCTAAATGATAAAGGTACTAGATCATGACAAGTTCCATCATCCTGCGTGATGAGACATAATGATCTAATATTAGCTCTCTAGTTAACAAAAAAAATACTCCTAATTTTAGCTTAAGTGCATGAGAATAAATAAATTAACCTAATAATTAATTAATTGTTAGCTATTGCATGATTACTCTAACACTCATCACATATAAACCATAATATTTTTGGATGTTCTCATCATAGGTCAAATTAGAGACAAGGACCATAGTTGATTCTCTTTATTTTATCTATTGTTAACATAACTTAAATTTTGCATTTTAGAGTATCATTCAAATGAGACTAATGATAATATTCTCCTTTAGTTGATAAATTGAACTTATTAGGTTGTAGTGAACATAAAACCTACCCTCTTTACATTTCCAACATCTATTTTTACCCTTTCCAATGTTATGCCTTATGATGTGTATGGTTAAATCATATGCCATTCTAATAGAGATTTGTGTATAATTGATCCTTTTAATAGGTAAGACAAGGAAAAACCTTGGGTTATAATATTCTATGGTACACCCACATAATGGCAAGTTTATTTTTTCATCACTTTGATGATATAATATACCTTTATAGTGAGATTTGTCCCATTAACCAAGACATCATTTATCCATAAAATACACATTAACATTACACATTCACTAATACATAATATGATTACATTTTAAAAATGATAATCATCAACATCACATGATTATACATGTCTAGTATATATAGACACACTATGGACAATTGGTAGGATAAATGACTAACATTTTCATATTATGGAGAGTCGCCATATTATTTGTTGCATAAAAATGCATAAATATATTAAGTTTTGAACTCCCCTCAACACTTAATGAGACATTCATTTGGCCCATGAGTACTTTTCATTCTTGATATGTCGTAAATGCATTCCTTATATTTGTTAATATTTCTCTAAACCTAACTTGTTTTGGATCATGTTCTTGTTGGAGAAAACTATCTCCAAGGTTAGTACTATTTGAAATGTAGTCCGCAATATTTTACCATAAATATTTCTTGTAAATATATAAAAGATAAATATTACATGGTAAAAAACTATATGGTTAAAACACACATTATTCAATGACCTACACTTTTGTTAATAAACTATTAGTGTGCATAACAACAATAAAATGGGGGATACCTACATACACAGGTATGGTATGCATAGGTGGTAACTTGATGAAATCACTAACAAAAATAAATTAACTTCGACTAAAATCTTATGTTCCATGTGATGGAGACACTTACTTCAAACATATTTTGATATTAGAAAACAATATGGGCTCTATAAAATCAATTTCATTTGAGTAGATATTGAATATGCATCAACTCCTCCTAGTGCAACTATTTGACCACTCAAAGGTTTCACATTATTAATATTAATTTTCATGCATGAATTATGATGGCTTGTATGTTGAATTTTTTTATATTTGTTATTGAAAGGATTAATAAGGGTTTATTTCCATCAATTAACTTAGTATCCATTACATGCTTGATATAATTAATTGGGTAGTATTGTCTTATTCCAATAGTTTTTTGTTTGATCATCTTAAGAGGTAATTTATTACCATCTAATTCAAAATGTCTCATGAATATGTTAAGGAAACATGTTATTTTTTAATCAAATTAACTATGGGAGTTAATGGATGTTAGAATAACATTGTGCTAAACTTTTTAGTTTTATTGTCTCTATGAACTGCATGGGCATTTCTTACAAAACATCTAGAAATTCACATTAGTTCCAATTATATTCCATGTCAAAGTCTCATCAACCAAGAAGCTCATATATTAGGTAATTGTATATATTATCATGGAGTTAATTTTTTTTATTAAGAGGGGTAAACGCTTTTGACCCAAAGCTATCAACCGGTGAGGTCACAAACGGGGGACCTCATCCCCAATATAAATTCTCAACAATTACACCCCAATGGGGTTTGAACCTTGATGGCAAGAATAACAACACAACTTAACCATAACACCATGCCACTATTGAATCATGGAGTTCAACTAGAAAATATTTTCCATTCTATTTTTTTTTCATTTTTAATCAAAAAAAAAATCTTCATAGACTTCATTACGAGAATTAGTAGTTTCTAAACAAATAGATGTCTATGCTCAACATGCCATGCATGAGATTAATTTCTAACACTTTGGAGATTTTTATAATAACTTCTTAGATAGTTCCAAAATTAGCCCTAATGGTATGGAATGGTTTAGAAAAACACTCACTCTAAAAAATACTCATATTTAGGCGATCATTGTTTAGAATTACATTTGGATCAAAATCTAACAATTGATTGTATACTTTATATTTTTCATTGCTCATGTTTATAATGAAAATAATATGACAAAGTTCTTGTATCTTCCATCATAGAAAAATGATCTAATATTATGGAGTATATGCATGCTTTTTTCCTAGATTTATTATCATCATGGCTTAATTTTATATGGCAAATACCTTGTATTTGACATTCAAGAAAAATAAAATATGGTGCATTCTGGAAGAGGTATTTTTAGAAGCATATGGCATGCTTCTTGTGCACTTATGTCACATTTAGAAAAAAAATTAGTCAAAAAAATTATATATGTGCATAATGTATGATCATCCAACCTACTTTTGGTAGGCACCTTAGTTAACTAGTCAGGATAAATCCTTGAGATATTTTTGCATTCAAGATATATTGTTATATATTTGAAAACTACATTGGTAGATGATATTTGCTGACAATCTATATTTCCCCTTCATATAGAAATAATATATAGGTTTTGAACATTTACTCCATCATCATTCCATGCTAGTAGATACTTCTTATAACTATCTTTATCAATGAATAATTTGGATTTAGTCTTCAAATATCAAGGAGTTTTGTCACTACAAACATTGATGCGACCATGTTTTCTCAAGAATGTATCTAAACTACATTACATATGACATTCAATATAATTTAATATATTTGTAATCTACAAGTAGGTTACTAGCCAAAATTCTATGTGTGCCCATGAAACAATAATCTTCCTCTACCATTCATGACACAGTGATATTTATATTATGTCCTTCAAGATGATTTTATGTGCTTATAAATTTATCATACAAATCCTTGATTTTACAAGATCGCTCAACACACTCATGCATTGAAGATATATATTGCTACTCCTTTCTAAAATAACTCAATATAATACTATTAAAGCTACACATTAATATAATAAAAATATACAAATCATATTTACTATCATAAGATTTTTATTTATATACCTTTACCATAGGTCTCTTGGTTGAAAATTATTGAACATGACTTTGTAATGTAGGAAAAGTGATCCTAGGGTTTAACTAGGATTTAGCTACTTTTCACTTACAATACATTAGAATTCATATCGACAAGGATATGAGATCAACTTGCAACCTAAAAGGTGAGTCAATCAACCTTGGATCTAAATTGCTTTTGAGGGTTTGAAATGGATTTTTGATGAAATACAAAGATGCAACTAGTTAACTATGAAAATACAGTGTTCTATCATGAATTTTGGCAAATTGGAAACTGATAGACAAATTTGGGTTCTAAAAAAGCAAAAGGCAGACCCAAAGGTACTTGACCTATGAATTTTAGCTTGATTTTTCTAGAAAAGGCTGCCTAGGGAACCCTTGTCTGAGTTGAATTTTCTCAAATCTAAAGAAGAAGTCTTGTAGCTCTCTGTCTATGGCTTCTTCCCTCTGGATCTTGTTGTCAGATCTTCATCTATTACTGAGATAATTGAGTTTTTGTATCTTGTCAAGTTGTAGGGAATGAATGCATGAATGAAAAAATTGTCTCTAGTCTTCCTCTACTCTTATTTAGATTTGTAACCTACAAATTCACAAAGAGAGGAAGGGTGGTGCCATATAGGGGCTTGCCTCAATTAAACCCTATGTTAGTATTTCTACCTCCACAATGTCAAAATTGATGAAAGAGAACTTATCCTTTTGAGGAATAGAGGCTAAATGATAAATGAATGATGAATCAACAATTGAATGCAACTCATGAATGATGAATCAACAATTGAATGCAACTCACCACTTAAATATAATACCCTTGAAGGATTGAAGCCACACACATCTCCTTGAGGCTTGATTGTAATTTATCTTGAAGACCTACATGTTTTAGTCCTCACAAATAAAATGTATGCATAAACATGAATAAATTCACATAAAACTCGACATGATGCCTTGACAATGAAATGCTACAATAATCTTGCTCTTGACTGCTCTTAGCTTGATCTTGAAGTATAATAATTTCTCAAAAAAGTGCTTGGTCATCAATTATTTCTAGTTCCCTTTTAAATGATGAAATGACTAGGTATGTATATACTATTAATCTAATTTCATGCAAATTAAATCCTAATAGCCAATCTTTAGAATTTTAAATTTAAATAACTAATTTCAACCTCGACATATGAAAATTTAGGGCTAAATTAGGAGGACAAGGCCACCAAGGGCACCCTTGTCTAGGCCCTATTTTGGATATGAAGTATTTGGGGTAAAATATTAAATGCCTACTTCATTTTTTGTACATTTAATTCCCTAATAAATGATTAAATGGGCCATGGAACGTGTTAGAATTGGTTATGGCTGCCAAGATCTTTGGACCAAATGGAAAGCACAAGAAGAGAGAATATGAATGTGACAAGAATGAAATGTATTCTTATCAATTGATTCAATTATATGATTGTGATATGATTGATTGTACAAATGAGAGAGACCCCTTGGTTATATAGCCAAGGTGAAATGCAAGATGTCATAGGATTATGACAAGTGTCTTAATCATATGACATGAGACAACTCATCACACCTACCTAGGTCACATGTAGTAGTTGTCAAAATATTAGATAATAAATAATGACAACTAACACCTTCTAAAAATATTCCTTCCTATGACCTAATTAAACTTAACTAACGTGTAAATAAGTCCCCTAGTAATGAATTAACTAGGTACAAGACTTTATTTACACCAACACCCCCCCTTAAGTGCAACTTAGGGAGTAGTAGATTATTATACAAATGACACAAAGATGGGTCTTGACTACAAGGCCATGTTAGGTACCCATGTACATATGCAAATGAAATCTCTCACAAACAGAGAAAAGGAGAAAACCCAGTGGAAAAAAATCCTCCCCAAAAGAGATGAAATAAAAAATAAAAATCCTCTCAATGATGCATGAGAAGGTAAAAAACCCATGTGAAGAAAAAGACCCCCCATAAGAGAGAAGTAGAAGAGAGACAAGGCAGCCCCCCCTCAATGTTGAGTCTCCTGCAATGATGGTAGAAGCTCGACATTGAATGTTGAAGATGATCGAATCTTGCTAAACAGTGTTCCTCCCCTTAGGAAGAAACAAAACCATGGATGTATGCAAGATGTCAGGAATATGGATGATGTATGATGTCTTTGAAGCATGCTCAAGTGTCTCCATGTCGATGCCGAAAGCTGACACACTCCAAACAAGCGTTCTAGGCCACACTGCTGAGGAGGATAATCCAAAATCGAGTAGAGATGAACATAGAACATGATCCAAAGAGAAATATATCCCCTTTGAAGACAAAGAAGCATCCTCCAAATATTATCCAAAAGTATCCACACTCATGTCAAACTGCAAAGAATGATCATGTAGAGAATGGACAATAGGGTTAGAGGGTTCCCTCACAACAACTGAAGAAGGAGCATCTTCATCAAAGAGAAGATGAATGCTATTGATGATGTCCCCCAAATCTGCAAGATGAGACTCCACAAACAAGTCTAAAATACCTATCAAGAAGCCATCAAAGTAGCCATATCTAGAAGACAATGTATATCCTGTTGTACTGAATCAGAAGGAACCCAAACTATAGAATTGCAAGCATCATCAATTGCAACAGTAGGTGGAGGAGATGAAATGCATGGCTCAAGAAATAGATCTGATGTGAGAACTCCCAAGTTCAAAAAGCCAAATGTCTCCTATGAATCATGGTTCATAAGATCAACAACCGAAGGAACAATGTCACCATCAAAAGAAAAATCTGCAAATATATAGAACCAAGATAAATGATCAACCACCCCAATAGAAATGATCTCTCTAATCTCCAAGTCTCGAATGATGATTGAATCAGGTGTGAACTCCACAGTTATCCCATCTCCACCATGTTTAATCTGATATATGGAAAGAAGATTGTTTGTCAAGTGAGGAACACATAAAACATCCTGGAAATTGTTGTCCCCAAAACTAATAGATCCCTTCCCAATTACACTCATGTATGTATTGTTTCCCATCAAGATAGGAGACATAGTAAAAGGCTGAAATGAAGAGAATATAGACTGCGAAGATGCCATATGATGAGATGCTCCTGAATCTAGAAGCCATTTCCCTTATCCTAGACTTGAAAAAGCACAAAGAGCTTGACCTTTATTTCTTGATGTAGATGCTCGACCTTTGTCCTTTTTAGACTGCTTTGAAGAAGAAGAAGAAGATGATTCAGACATTCTAGAAGGAAAATCAATGTGATTCCTTTTGAGAAGGTTTTTCAACTCATCAATATCCTTCTTATAACAATAGTGTTCTTCATGTCCGTCCTTCTTGCAATATGCATAAAAAGGTCTTTCCTTCTTTGATGATTCTATTTTTGAAGATTCTGATTCTTTATGTGGCTTGTTATTTTTCTTCTTTTGATTCTTATCAAGATTCCTTGATTCTTTTTGTACCTTTGACTCACTAGACACCAATGCATGTGGATTGGAAGACTTGATTAGACCCATGGTCATTAACTTAGCTTCCTCTTGGATTAGAAGATTTGAAAAGTCATCAAACTTAGGATCAACATATGATGCTCCCATAGAAAGTTGATGGGTAAGAACGCCAGAAAAAAACACTAAATACTCAGGACCAAGCTTGGATAACACATTCATAATCAATTGTAAATCTTGTTTTTCAATACTACATTCTTTCAACTGTGTTCTTAATTGCTTGATTTTGGAGATGTAGTCTTCGATGTGGTCAAAAAAATTAGGATCAAGATTCATCAAATCATTATCAATCTGATATCCCCTAATCTTATCTGTTTTACCATACAATTTTTCAAAAGTCTCCCAAGCCTCTTTAGGTGTTTTACTTGATTCAATATGAAATTGTAAATCAAATGAGACTAATGAATATATGCATCCAAGTGTTTTCTCATGATCAATCTCCCATTTTGCCAATTCTTTAGCATCAGTAGGTTGTTGAATGGTGTCCTTTAGATGACCTATTAGACCTTTCATCATGATATAGTTCCATACTAATTTTCTCCATGTAGCATAATTATGTGGAGTTAGGAGTTCAATTTGAGATTTCCCCATTGCAAGAACAAACACCAAGCAAAAGAATGCAAACAACCACTGCAAGATTACCCACCCAAATCACTCAAGCATGAAACCCCCCCAAGAAATATATGATTTGGCACTTTATATTTAGTGCGTTTACAGTTGCCACTTGCCAAACCAGCGAAGTGGACTTTGATCTTGGTACATGCAGATGCCAAAATAGGCCACAAAATCATGTATAATTTTTGGTACAAAATGAGATCAATATGATCATACCACTAAAAAGTACATAAAAAATTATGCACTTTCAAAAATATATTCACCCAAAAATATTATCGTAGGAGCAAGATATGAGCTCCCAAAGTTCCCAAAATGAGGATGAAGGAGCAATAACTGTGAGAATCTACAATTTCTATAAAAACCAAATATCAGAACCAAAAACTGATTGCCCCACCATGTAGAGCACGAAAAAGTTAGCCCAAATAAAAAAATTGCTCTAAAAAATGAGTCAAAATGAACAAGATATGAGCCTTTGAAAATCGATTGCAAAAACCAAAATGCAATCCATGAGGGGTAAAAAAATTTCAAAGCAGTGCCGACGTAATGCTAACATCAACAATTCATGAAGTAAAAGTTGACATCTACCCAACCATCAAAAAAGAATATACTTGGCCTGTTGGAATATTCGCCATTCTCCAGCTTAAAATTGACGACTTTAAGCCTGTCACCGTCAGATGGGTTTCATCGGTGGAATCTGTCGAAGATGCTTGGAATATTCAGGTTTATCCACCCGAATTAAAATGACCGCTGAATTTTATTTTAGATCGTCAGTTTATATTGCCGACAGCTGGGTTCTATACCGCGGGTAAGGTGATGTGGGCCCCAGGTGGACTAACCAGGAAGCACCACTTGGCATTATTTTAGCAGATCTATACCCCCACAGGTACCAGGTGGTACAGTCCATAGATTGTACAATCTGTGGACTTGTACAATGCAATTTTTATACTTTTTTTTTATAGAAAATTTACAATTATTTTCCTAAAAATATTATCGACCAAAATATATATTTTAAAAAAAATTCAAAAAAAATTAGCCGATAAAATATTTATTTTCAGGAAATTTGTACCACTGTAATAATGACGACCTGGAGGGTCGTACGACTCTTTGGGCAATTTTTTTTTGCCTCATCGAACAACTACTCCAAAATGGATGAATTGGTAGTTGATCTTAGGGTTTTGGGCCCTTCTGGACGTGATGGCAGGGTTAGATTTGACCCAAAATGCTCCAAAAAGGCAACTACCTTTTGGATTTGGCAACCACTCCTCAACTTCAAACCCTCATAGATTTGACATCGTATGTTCGATTTGGAAGAAAAAAGAAGGTGAAATCGACTTTCACGAACCTTCTGGATGCAATGGTGAGCTTAGATTTGCACCAGCAAGCTCTGATATGAACCTACGATAAAAAGCCAAAAAATGGAACCTCCCCAAATCTGGTATCTCTCTTCAAAAAATGACTATCCAATGGCACCCAACCCGCTTTGATACCATGTTAGAATTGGCTATGGCTGCCAAGATCTTTGGACCAAATAGAAAGCACAAGAACAGAGAATATGAAAGTGACAAGAATGAACTGTATTCTTATCAATTGATTCAATGATATGATTGTGATATGATTGATTGTACGAATGAGAGAGACCCCATGGTTATATAGCCAAGGTGAAATGCAAGATGGCATAGGATTATGACAAGTGTCTTAATAATATGACATGAGACAACTCATCACACTTACCTAGGTCACATGTAGTAGTTGTCAAAAGATAAGATAACAACTAATGACAACTAACACCTTCTAGAAATATTCCTTCATATGACCTAATTAAACTTAACTAACATGTAAATAAGTCCCCTAGTAATGAATTAACTAGGTACAAGACTTTATTTACACCAACAAAATATTTCATAATTTATAAAATTAGGAACACGATTAGGTCCACGTACATATGAAGGAGAAAATAATAGTGTGAAATTCTCATAGATGATAATTTGTGATGCTACATTTATCCCCCACTTTAATGAGAGTATGAAATTATGCTCAGACTCACACTAAAGTAGAAATATGTCAAGAGGGGTCCAAATATTCATATGTTGAGGAGATAAGATGGAAACAAATCTAGGGGGAAGTGCACAAGCCCTTGAGATTCAAGATCCCATGGAAAACCAACATAAGGATAAAGGAACCACATGTATGAAATATAACATGAAAACAAAAAACATACATGATAAGAACACAACCCATATGCAAAATGATACAAATACAATCACAAACATAAAAACATATAGAAAAGACATAGTTCAACAAAACACAAACATAAGGTTAGTACTAAAGGATTTGAGTGGGTAAGGCAATGCGATGTCAACCTTAAATTCATCTCAAATACCAAACTCCATCCATCGAATGTGTTATTTAAAAAAAACGGTTCTCTCATAAGGATATAAAATTACTCATGAGCTACATAGATCTACTAGCTAGCAAGTTGTGGTATTCTAGGTGTCCATGCAATATGGTAGGTTCCACAAGGCTAGCAAGTTGCATTATGCTAAGATAATTATGAAACACATGGATCCAATGGATTCAAGCAAGTTGTGTTATGTTACATGGCCATGCAATATGATAGGTTCCACAAGGCTAGCAAGTTGTGTTATGTTAAGAAACTTATGAAACACATGGCTCCACTGGCAAGCAAGTTGTATTATGATAGGTTTCCATGCAATATGATAGGTTCCACAAGGCTGGTAAGTTTTGTTAGGTAGAAAATTATGAAACACATGAATCCACTATAAATCAAGTTGTGTTATGCTATGTGGCCATGTTAAAAAGGGTGCTCAAATTCATGAATCAGTAAGCTACATTATGCCAAATATATGGACTATCTTGTAAAATCTCACTTCAGGGAGCACATAAATCTTAATGTCATAGGGGATGGAAAATTCACCTCAAGGGGTGCAAAAAATTTAATGTTACAAGGGACAAATTGATAACCATGCCTCAGGGGGAATTATAACAACACCACCACTAAAGGGGTATGTCAATAAGTCCAGTCTCACAAGACGTTTATGGAATGGATAGGAGTAATATATTGCCCCCTTTAAATGTCAACATGCTTTCTATGTTGGTATTTTAAAGAAGAAAATGGGAAGAGGGGATCCTTGAAAAGAGCACACACCTCCAAAAACTAATTATCCTTACCCGCAAGTGTAGAAACAAGGAAAATCACACAAAAGACTATCATGTTCCTGTCATGGACAATATGGTTGCACTTAAGATTGTACCACCATGAATGGCAATGAGAAAACACATAAAGCTACAAATGCTACATAGTGAGAAACAACACCATAGAATAAAGATCATTATACTTTAGATTTATTAGGTACATCAACACATGGAAGAGAACCAACATAATTAAGTTGTACATTTTAATCAACAAGAATATGCGATTAAATTGCAACCTAAAAGGTGATCCAATCAACCTTGGATCTAAATTATTTTGGGGGTTTGAAATGGTTTTTTGATGAAATGCAAAGATGCAAATAGTTAACTATGAAAATGCAGTGTTCTATCATGAATTATGGAAAATCGAAAACTAATAGGCAAATTTGGGTTCTAGAAAAGAAAAAGGCAGACACAAAGGTACTTGATCTATAAATTTGAGCTTGATTTTGTTGGAAAAGGACGCCTAGGGTTCCCTTATCTAAGTTGAATTTTCTCAGATCTAAAAAGTAATCTTGTAGCTCTTTATTTGTGGCTTCTTCCCTTTGGATCTTGTTGTCGGATCTTCGTCTGTTGTTGAGATAATTGAGTTTATGTATCTTGTTAAGTTGTAGGGCATGAATACATGAATAAAAAAAAATTCTCCAATATTCCTCCAATCTTATTTAGATCTATAACCCGCACATTCACAAAGAGAGGAAGGGTTGTGCCATATTGGGGGTTGCCTTGGTCAAACCCCGGTTGGTATTTCTACCTCCATAATGGAAAAATTGCTGAAAGAGAGCTTATCATTTTGAGGGAGAGAGGATAAATAATAAATGAATGATGAATCAAAAATTTGATGCAACTCACCACTAATTTTTTTTTGATGAATAGGTAGTAATCTATATTAATTATAAATATTAAAATACATATTCACAAAAAAAGGTGGGTGGTAAGAAGGCACACCCCGAGAGTCATATGGGCAACACCCAGAAATGCAAAATACAACCAGCACATGGGCCTAGCCTAGAAGTCCATGATTACAAATATAAAAAAAAGGCCATTAAGTGGCCAAAGCAGTACCAGTAGAGCCAGGAGGGTCTTTGTCATCCATTTTCTTCCCCCATACATCATTGGGGTCTAGAGTGACGTCAGGAGGAGGATCCCAACCATCATCAACTTCTTTTTCTTTATCTTCCTTTTCCTCATGTCGGGGTGAGATTGCAAGCGCCACATGCAGAAATTTTTTTCCAAAGCCTAGCCAACTATAGCCGCTACCAAGAGTATCAGAGGGCCACCTAGAACTACTACTGTTGCTCCTTGCCGCTCCTCCAAAGGGCCACCGTTGTCCAACTCACAAAGGAGGAGAGCGAGACCACCGAGGAGGGCGAGAACCATGCTAAAGAGGAGGTTGAGAGTGGGGACGAGCAGAGCCACTCCATTGTCGGCCCCGAGAGGGCGACCGACCATGAGAGAAAGTGGGTGAAGTGGGCACCCGAGCCACAGTACACGGGTCATTTCGCGAATGATCCAAAAGCACCTGAAGGTGAGCCACCTCAAGTGCAACTTTGTTTCCTTGAACTTGAATTTGCAAAAGCACGTTAGAGAAAATAATAGCTTTAAAATACAAAAAAAAAAAAATTATCCATTTGGGTGTGAGCAAATATGTAGGAATTTCTATCTTTCCAGATGTTGAAGAGGATTTTCACCTTGAAAGTGTGCCAAGGTTGGGTATATTTAGCAAGAATCGTGGGTGAATCCCCCAGCATAACCATATGCCAGGAGAAGGGCTCAAGTCTAAAAGGCCAAAAGAAGTCATGAATCCAATTCCAAAATTGTTAAGCTCTAGTACAAAACCAGAAGAGATGCTTAAAAGACTCAGCTTGCCCACGAAAAGGGCATTGAGGGTCTTGGAATCCCAAGTGAACAAGCTGAGACCGCACAGGTAAGCCTTGGAAAATAATACACCAAGCAAAGGCAAGTTTTGGCTCAACACTTGCAAACCAAGTGGCAGAGAATCTTTTTCGCTAGACATGGGCAGAGGAATGAAGAAGCCACCTCTGTTTCAAACTTTCAATCATTGGAAAATGTGGTGAAACCCACATATAACCAAGCCTAGGGTTGTAATTCCTGAAAGGAGTGTCTGGGTACGATTTGCAGTCCTTCCACTAGAGCTTGAACCCACAAATTCCCACCTTATGGAGCATATCTATAGGAATAGCATTCACCAGACCGTCATAAGTATCACAATCCTGGGTTTGAAGACTGTAGAGAGCACAAAATCTTCCCACGACATAATGTGCATTGTGGGTCTTTGAAACACATGCTACAAAGTTTGAATGCCTTTCTTGTGGAACCTTAACGCTTTAAGCCAAGGTGATTTGGCCAACGACTAACCATTACTAGAAAAGAGGGGCAACCACCAAACATTCTGTTGATTGAGCATAAGCCCATCATGGAAACCAAAGCCGAACCAACAGAGCCAGGGCTTAACCGCTTCTCAGGCTCTCCAAATGCTCTTCGCCATGAAATTTCCCACAACTTGGACCGGTTCCTTCATAAGAAGAAGGGTTTGAAAACCAATCCCCTTCCAGGTGGGTCTGTGATCAAGAAATCCGGATTGGATGCCATGCCTCAGGAGAATTTTTTAGGCTTCATCTCCAGTAAGGGCTCTAATTATCCATTTCACACACAAGGTAGTCCCTTGTCATTGAGTGGAGAGCAGACAATGAAACTCCCAGGCAATGCGGTGAAACCCTCTATGGGATTTCATAGAGGCCTAAAGAAAGTTTTGAAGCAGGTTTTCAAGCTTGGCATAGGTAGCTTTGGAAGGAGCCCAACAAGAGGAGTAATAAACATGTGTAGCAGCCAAGAGCACACTTGGAATTTCCCTGCCAGAGAAAGAGGCTTGGTAATTGAATAGGCCAGATTTTGCTCAATCCTAGAGAGAACAACTTGCCACAACTCAATTGGAGAAGTCTGGAAGGCGAAGGGAATGTCCAAAAATTGAAAGATTTCCCTTGGCCCAATCGATTTCCAACTGTACTGTTGAAACCAATGAGGAGTGGGCAGAATGGACTACCGGTATCACAACAAGGTCCTCCATCTAATTTACTAATATTTATTTTACGAAATTCCTTTTGACAATTAGAGAAAATTTGGATAATATATGATTGATTAATCCTATAATGGGAGGATTTTTTCTTTCATAGAACTTGTTCCCTTTTTAACTCAAGGATGACAAGAAACATGTGGTGCAGATGAAAATCCATCATTATTATGGGTGACTATAAATATAAATATAAATTTAAATCTATCCATCCATATATCAATATCTTCATCTAAATCAAGGCCATCACATGTAGTATTTTTATGCACAACTTATTCATTAATAGAGTGTAAAGAAAATGGTTAGGTTGTGAATTCAAAAGGCCAACTTCATCTAAATTACTAGCATAAGTAACTTTAAGCATTTTCAATTGAAATTCGATTTTTGTTAAACATATGGTCTAGTTGGATTTATTTTAGCTAAAAATGGAAAGTGTTCATTAAATACATATGTACCATCACTTTGGGGCCAATTTACCAAAATCTAAAAGTATTAAAAAACTTGATATTCTCACAACTCTTACTCATGTAAATAACATTTTAAAAAATATATAATTTTTTTTTTAATAAATTTATAAGTTTTGTTTTCAAAAATATAATTTATAAATAATTCATGATTTTTAATATTTTATTTTTTTATTTTATTCTAAAAGTGGTTCATCAACTCCAAAACATAAAATTGATTGTCATGCTAAAAAATACTAAAGCATTAAAAAAAAAAATTGTTGTACTAGAAAAATATTAAATGTCAAGATGATATATTTTCTCTTTTGAATATATATTTATGACAAAAAGTGGCATCCCATCAAAGAGTTATTTTTATAGTACACAAAAATTTAGATATTTATTTAAAAAATATATTTACCAAAATAGAAACAATCATTCCATGTACTAAAGTTTCAAGTTATAAACACAAAAAATAAATTGAAATATAAAATTAAAGTGTAAAGAGCAATGTACAAATTAACTTCATTTTTAACATTTTTTTAGAAACTAAATTATAATGTCAATTTTATAAAAATAATAGCATTCAAATAGTTTTATATTTTTATAAAAAAGTAAAAATATAATAATTCAAGTCAAAAAGTTATCAGTATTGATTGTTTCTTTTATAAAAATGTGACATGGGTTTCTACTTTCACCCATATTTATTGGTCAAATAAGTTGGCAAGTAATGTAAAAGTAATGGATCGATCTTCATATAATTTAGATCCATAATTAAGACCATTTTGATATGACAACATATTTTTTATAGCAACAAGATCATCCTAGATAAGTTGCCTAAGACTCCCAAGGGTCATTCTACAAGTCTCAAAAACAACTTTAATAAATAATAATAATTGTCAAACTACATGTTAACTACATTACTGATGGATATGAGTTGCAATGATAAATTGACATCGCTCACAATGGTTTAAGGCCAAATCTTGGATTGAATCAAATGACCTCAACAATCATCATACCACTCTTGGAAGAGAAATATTATGAACCATAAATTCACCATCCATTATTCTATAATCCTCATCATAATTCAATAGCTCTCTTAGAAGATTCTAGTACTAGATGAAGTCACCCGAGTGGCCCACCTTATTCTAGTTAATCTTGTTGAACATTCAGAATACTGAGAGGGGGGTGAATCAGTATTCTAGATGAATTTTGAATACAACATATTTAATCACCAAACCATATTATCTGTAATAAGAAATGAAAGCATGAATTATCCACAAAGCCACAAAACACATGAACACTAGGATTTTTACATGGAAAACCCAAAATGGGAAAAACCACGGTGAGGATTAGCTCACAATATATTATATCCGGATATAGTATATCATAGGGGCTCACTGCCAAGACACATTGTCCTTATAAGACTCACAACTAGAGTTGAGTATAGTACAAAAAAATGGTGGCTCACTGCCAAAGTATGAACTGATGGAAAGTACACCTCTCTTGTGTTGTATTTCAATTCCTTTGAAGCTTTGAATATGAAGTATTGTTCTGCTTAGTAGTCACACAACAATTCTTCTCTGATTCTAAACTCTTACCACTGAATTTGTATGTTTGCATCATATAACACCACTTGCATCTAATATCTCAATTTAAATTACTCATCTATCTAATATCTTCACACTTCAATTCTAAAATATATCATATATATATGCCCAATTATATCTGCACATATCAATTAGGTCGGCTTAATTGGATGTAAACAAAATAACCCAAAATAGCTTTTTTCGACACCATACAAGATTCAAAATAATCTTTACACTCAAACAACCTATGCAATACTTCATTTAGGTCGGCATGGATCTAAAACAGATCCAACTAACATCCACAAAGTGTATTTAATCTTCTCAATTTATATCATGTATTAAGTCAGCCAGGAATAGGACCTAATCATAAAAACTTCCAAACATACGCATGCTTGCCAACACATGCACCTTCCAGATTCGATATTTCTTCAGTTTCTTATTTTTCCAACATTAGTGAGACTACCTTTAGAACCGCAACATCAAAAAATATTCTTAAGAAAATGCGAAATCTCCCATATACGTATGTTGAACCGAGAGATGACAATAATATACAGAGTTGAACTCTGTCATTGATATCTTCTAGTACTCTTCAAAAAAATTCTCAAGATCTTGAATATAGTTGTATGAGCCAGTCATAATGACATGGTTAAACACACAAATTTATACCTCTTCTTGCGGTGAAGTGTGGATGCAAAAACCAACACACTGAACCACAACACCATCAACAGAGAACACTTAGCCAAATTTTTGGTAGATCAACTTTCTAGTATAGATATTATTGTACAAATAACACCAAAAATGCTTCCCCACTATGTGTTGACATTAATGACAACACAAGGTCAACCAAATCAACCTATGTATGTACACTTCATGCTCATGCTTCCAGGCAGCACCAATAATGACCGACTTCCAAAATTCCAACAAATCCCTAGTAAGGGATTACTCAGGTTCCCTCATCTAATACCTAGGTCACCTAAGATAGTCATTGAAAATTTATATATATATATATATGACTTGGCCTAGTATATGACTTGGCCTAGTAGGCCTTGTTGTGTGAACATTTTCATTTTATGTCCAAGTGATCTTTACTATGGATACATATTAGGAAGGGATGTCCACAACTATGACACTCTCAGGATAAAATTTATTTCATTAGTAAAGAAAAATGTTTCTACCTTCACCATTAAATATTTGACCATGGTCTCAAAAAATGTCTAATTTACCTTGTATAAAGAATATCAAAATACTTAAACAATAAATGCCATTTAAATTTTCATGGATCAATTTCATGATTCTAAACGTCAATACATAAATATCCAACTATAACACCCAATATTATAATAGTTACATCATCAAAAGTTGTTACCCATATAGAACCAACATAATATTCAAGGAAAACTCTAAATATGTCCTTATAATCACATTAAGGGAAAAAATAAATGCTTGGAATAATTTCATCCAGTATCTATAATTTCTATCATATTTTGTTTGTATTGCAAGTTACCACTCATTAATGAGAATGTACGGTAAAAACATCTCATTGATAGAGACCAATTTTTCCCTAGGTTGAACCTATTGTGGTTTGTTTGTGACTGTACTCCATTTTGTATTTCAATAGAAGTTATTCTAGTTAAAATATGGTTAATATCTTAAGATGGGATTTTTAAATAAAATAGATTATTTTTCCATTGTCATTATCCCATTGCCTTAGTTTTGGTTATGATTTATAAAAAATAAGTGCTTGTGGTGACTCTTTCTATGTATCTAACATAGAATCCTAACAATTATGCAACCTTGATAGAAATGATAGATAAATTATCATAATTTTGTAGTTTCTCAAATTCAACACCTTCTTTCATGCAAAATTATTTCCACATGGTTAACTCAATGTTACACTATCTTATATCTCTAATATATATATAAAAATTATGCAAATAGTGTATTGTAAGGGCCTAATTTAAACAATGACATCAATCTTTTAATTTGATGACATTTTCTCAAATTTACTTAATAAAGTTATTTTGTAGATCAAATAAATAAATCATCATCAAATTGATTGTTTATAATGATTTTGTTATTTATTATTATCTCATGATCACTTAGTAAATTATCAAACCTTTTATCCACCAACTTTAATTTTCCATTTGATACAGCAAAAATAGATCCAAATTTTATTTCTTAAAAAAATTAAAATTACATGTTCATTAAAACAAGCTTATATAAATCTATTCACTATCCTTATCAACAACATGAACTCTAATGACCTTGTTTTACCCTCTACCATTATTTAAGTGTTGAACTCCCACCTTGTTTTTCACTCTATATTTGATAGACCATTTTTCATGAAATGATGCCAATAAAATTAGCAAGAAGGAATGAATAACATTATTTACCATGTGCATTGAACCCATGTTTAAAGAGAAACCATAACGAATATTTCTCAAGCCAAATATATTTTAGGATGACACCACAATCTCATTGTAATGTAAGGCTAATGATGTATCACTTCCATATAGGATTGTGTCATTAATGGAATGTTCAAATGATACAATATCAACTTATGATTCAATGATATCCATGTTGAGAATGATCATGAACTTAAGAAACAAAGAAAAAATTGACGTAGGTGCATTATTTTATATGACCTTGAAAATAGGAATTTGTTCTATAAGTGTAAAAAGTATGAAGGAGTTAACACAAATTTAGGTGGAAATTATTATTTCGATATTTTTGGCTATGTTAGTATTTAGATACACTTTTTTGATGGTAGAGTTAAAAAATTTGATAGTGCCTTACATATCCCAAGATTAGCACATAATTTATTATCAATGATAAAAACAATAGATGTAGGTTTATAGATGTTATTTTGTAAATTAGGTGTTAACATGGTAGATGGTGCTATGGTTATTGTTAGAGGTAGTAGACTAGAAACTTTATTTCAATTTGATGCATTCATAGTTGAATACAATAATATTTTTATGAAAAGTAAACTTGTGGCTATGTCATTAGGTAAATAGATGGTAATGTATTTAATGGACGGTCATAATTTCTAAGTATCTAAGAGTTATGCTTCTATTTAATCGAAGTTAATTATAGAAATGTATATTATGACATTGAAGATTAAATCACATAGGGAAACTTATTGAAAGGTTGACTAATTTTAATATTGAATTTATTTTTTATGAGAATTAAATTTATAAAAAATAGAGTCACATTAAGTTTTAATAAGGTTTTCATAAATCTTATGGTATTTTGGATCTTATTCATTCTAATGTGCCTGGTCTTGTTGATATTCTTTCAATTACAAAATTCAATTATTATATTTCATGTATTAATGAGTATACTAGAAAGACATGCATATTTTCTAGAGAGTAAATTTATGAAGTTTCAATCATTTAAAATAATGGTTGAGTTGTATATTAGAAAAAAGATTAAATGATCGAGAATTAAAAATGATAGTGAATTTTACTCTAATAATTTTGACATATTCTATGAATATTATGACATTTAAATATAAAATACAACTTTGTATTCTCCATAATAGAATAGATTTACTTAAATAATGAATAGGATACTAATATAAAAGACTAGGAGTGTGCTTTGTAGAGATAGTTTGGAATACAAATTTAGGTTGAGGCTATAGTCATTGATTGATACCATATTAATAGGTCTCCTACATCAAATATCATGGATAAAACACCCATTGAGGCTTGCTTGGGTCATAAACCTTCATTGAGATGTATTATAGTTTGGGTTGTGAATCATATGCATATGCGCCAAGAGAGAAGAAAACAAAATTGGAGAACAAGGATATTAATATTTTTTCATTAAATATAATTATGATGTGAAAGGATACAATCTTAAGGATCTTATTATAAAAAGTAATATATAGTAGAAGTGTGATTTTAAGAGAAACTAAGCCTTCTTTTGTTGTCTTATAGCCTAAATAAATAGAAAAAAGATGTGATTCAATGTCCTTCTATGCTTGATAAATCTAAAATCCTTGCTAGATTCATCTAAGTATACAGTGAATATATTTTATCTTTAGATTTAATTTGATATTTACTTTTTTTTTCATTATATGTCTTTCCTTTAGTGATTAAATTATTTTTTTAGTTACTTTAGTTTATTAAGTGTTTAGTGACGTTTGGTATATCCAACTCTTGGAATAACCCCCAACCTTGCACCAAAAACCTAAGTACTATAACATTCTTGCTTACCTAGATTTCCTACATACTTTCTTTTGAATGGGATCAAGGTGTAATATATGTGTAGTTATGTTTTCTATTGTATGTTTGATGTGAACTATTGAATATGGATCAAATTTTTAAGTACAACTTGAGGGTTGTTACAAAAGACAGGGGGAAAAAAATATGATTAGAATGTAAAGTATAGAACTCAAGCAGAAGGAGAAAAATTTGCAACAAACTAAAAAATGATGAAAATGTAGAGAAAAAAACAATAGAGGAAAAATAAGTAAAGAAGGAGGATATCATGTCTGTAGATCTCCTCACAAATGCACTAAATAATACAGGCGTGCTAAATCAAACTACACATATGTAAACTCAAGTGGGGTTAGAAAATAAAGGGGCAATTGTAATGTAATAATTAGAAACATTAGAGTGTCTATTGATACCCTGGGGAATATCATTGAGAGTTTCCTAGATAAACTTGTCTTTGATATCCAATAGAAGAGAGAAAAAACAACAAAAATATAAGAATAAATAGGAAGGAAAGCCATAGAATGGGTTAATCCAATTTTGAAAGATGAGCAAAAGAAAATTCTCACACAATTACAAGAAAAATAACTAAGATTTAAATAGAGGTTGGACATATTAATGCTCGTCTCAATGAGGAGGATAAAAATAAAACATAACTAAAAACCATGGAAATAAAAAATAGGCCTACACAATACTCCAAGAAGAAAGGGGAATGACACACCATGAAAAAACATAGATTTTAATAGCCCTTATGATGGACAAGTATAACATGATACTCCATAGAAATTACCCTCACCAAATAGAGTTACATCATTTGCTTCCACATCCCACATGCAACACATAAAGGATTTTTGGCACATCAAAAGAAAATCCAACCTATGTCAATACTACAAATTTTTCAATTACAATTAATATGTACACAAATAGATCTTTCAAATTTATCACCCTTTTAAAATTTTCAACTTGGGGATATATTTCACAGCACCACAATAAAGATATTTTAAAAAACAACATGTAGAAAACATAGAACAACTAGAAGATGCAATCAATATAATTCATAATAAGCTACTTTAGTTATAAAAATATACAACAAAACCACTAGAATAACAACTGAAGTAATTTTTGGATGGAGCAATTAAAAAATAGACAATTAGACCCTAACACTCAACACCAAAATCCTAATCAAGGTGGAAAAGAACAAAATGGATGGTGAGAGGAATAAATGTGCAACAACGCATACACAATTGAAAACTCATACTAATACTTTGTAAAACACAACCATTAACATCAACACATTATATCAATTCTACTTACAATGGCTTGCAGTGAACCAAATGGAACAAATGAAGATACAAATATTACAAATAATTGATACCTATGATGCAATGCTTGATAAGACAATATAAAGAAACAATACATACTCAACTACAAGAATTGCAAGATATTGATGGGACGATATAAGAAGAAAAATAAAAACAATACATGCTCAACTACAATAATTACCAGATCAAAGAGAATTAATCAAAGCTCAGATCAAACAACTTTAGAGATGGAAAGCTAATTGTCTAATAGATCCATATTCCAATATGTATATTTGGACTATTAAGATCCTTTGCTTTGTAAAAGACCTTTATGAGAGGTCAATATGACAAGTAGGAGATGCAAAACTGTTTTCTATTATTTGTTTTACAGAGTACTGATACGAGTTTCCAATTGTACCGATAATATAATATAACTAACATTCAAGTCAAATATATTTTTACTTCAAAAATACATATTAATCAAACTATTCAAACTACATGATTTAGATCTAATTATTGAAATAAAAGACTACAAAAATTCCTCTGATCTAGTTAGATCAATTAATATACATTTGTTAATGTATATAAATTACTTACTTCATAAATTTGTTATATGTTATTTATATATAAAGTTTTCCAGGGCATGATAGGTGACATGGTGGACTTAATAGTACCCATGATTGAGCGTTGGAGATACACTGTTATAGCAGAGGGAGAATCTGCAGACATAAATATAGAAGATGACATAACAGAAGTCACAGCAAATATCATTGCAAAGACATCATTTGGATCAAATTATGAGGAAGGAAAACAAGTATTTGGCAACCTAAGAAACCTTCAAAAATTAGTGAGCTCCAAACCCAATCACTTTATTGAAGTTCCAGGGAGCAGGTAATTCTTATTTTTTCAATTAAAATTAAATAATAAAATAAATCATAATATAGCAAATCAAAATGTTAGTTTAAACAGTACATTTTAAGTTTTGATTTGTTTAAATAGTCCGTCCTAAATTCATTAGCTTTTTCAAAAAATCCATCTATTAATATGATTTGAGATCAGTCATCCAAATAAATCAGATTTGCAACTTCTCTCATTTAAAAAGAACATTTTAAATTTGAAAACCAATGAATTCTCTTGTAAAATGAAATTAAAAAATTTACTTAGAGAGATTTCATTTTATGCAAATCAAAAGTACACTTACGAAGAAATTCATGTCTTTTTGTAATTTTTGAATAGATTTATAAATAGAGTGCATCGTAGTGCAAAAAAGCTGAAAAAGGAGACCGATCGGCTACTGGAATCAATCATAAGTTCACGAAAGAGAGCTAAAAGCACAGGCCACTTTGGAAATGATCTTCTGGGACTTATTCTGGGTGAAAACATGAGTTATGCAGGAAAAAATAATCTTACAATAGGGGATTTCATGGATGACTGCAAAGGTTTTTTCATTGCAGGTCACGAAACAACTGCAGCATCTGTAATATGGAGCATGATGCTTCTGGCTTTGAATCCTGATTGGCAAGAACTTGTCCGAACAGAAGTGATGGAGATTACACAAGGGAGAATTCCTGATGCAGACATGCTCGCCAAGATGAAAAATGTCTGTAAGATGAATTTGTTTTTATGTACCTTTTTTTTTCTTAAAAAATAAATCTTGAATATAAAATTACAGTTGGTAACATGTAGGTTCAGTAGAATTTTTCATTGTCAATGAAAAAGCGTGCAAATCAACATCTTTTCCTTTTAAAATTTAAGTTTAAAATTGCATGGCTTGTTTAGATCGATATGTTAAACAATTGAGTGTAAAAACATGATATAATTTATAAGTGAAAGTATGTTGCAAATTCAAAACATCGAAGTACATCACAATGATAAATCATAGAGAGAAAGAAGATAACCATACAAGAAATCCAAACCATTATACAAAACATACATGGAAAAATCCTTGCAGGAAAAAACTCGTTCAAAGAGATATAAAGTTTGTATTAATCTTTAAACAGAGTTACACGAACACAACCTCTCCTAAATCTTTACAACATTTATTTACTTCTACAACCCGCAAAAACAACTTGTTTTTCCTCCAATTCCAAGCATTTGTCAGGGAGGCCCTTGGTATTTTGGTAAGGCTTTTTTTCATTTAGAAAGCTGGTCTGTTGGCTTCGATGTTTTTGAGATTAAATTGCACCCTATCTGGGTTCATCTCCTTGCACTCCCTTTGGAGATCTGGGATGATGGTATTCTTCAAGATATTGCTAATATTGTTGGTCGATTTATAACTTTGGATCAGGTTATTTAAATCTAGATCCAACTTTCTTTATGCTAGATTTTGTGTCTTGGTTGAGGCTGGTTCGGAGTTGCCCAAGAAGGTGAATCTTTGCTCTAAGTTTGAGGTTTGGGTGCAAGAACTTCAATATGATTCCTCTCGGCTGCCCCTGCCAAATTCTGTTGTGCAAGGTCCTCTGTCTCATGACAAGATTGTGTTGGATACTACAATGTTTTCCCACAAAGGTAAGGATCTTGAGCAGATCGTTTTGACTCCTTTGGATCTTTACTGTGTTGTTGGTAATGGTCCCCTGCGCAGGATAAAAAGGAAGTTCGGTATTGAGCTTGGTAATGCTTCTATGTCTTTCCACTCTCATCCTACCCCTCATTTGAGACCTCTTCTCAAGTTTGGTTTTAAATTGCCTTGAGCTTTCTTTTGTTGCTGGTTTTTAGGGTTACGTCCATCACCAACTTATGTTTCTTGTGATGTTCCTTTTCTTTGTTGGGCTCTCATTTGTTGTTGCTTTTGTTTTCCGTTGTCTCACTTCCTATGAGACTCCTTTCTTTTGCCTTTATGGCTGCTTTGTAATGGGTACAGGTCCTTCCCGAATTCAATTTAATCAAAACATAAATGGTTTCTAATACAATGAACTCAAACCATGAAACCATCTTTTTTACAAGCTTCAAGACTTTTCTCATCAATTTAGGCATCCAACTTCTCCAAAGACAAAAACAAATAATAAAAGACAAAATAAAAACTCTTTATGTCCAATATCACCTAATTCTCTTCTATTTCATGAGAAGTGTCTAAATGTGTTATCATTAGCTAAATTAGGCTTCCCCACTCAAAGTCACTTTTTCCCTTTTTCCAACAATCTGGAGCTTAGCTTTTTATATAGCCTGTCTAGCTATGCACACTCCCCTTTCATGATTATTGAGATCACAAAGAATAATGACCAGCTATTAAAATATTAAAGATAAAATACATAATCATAAGATTACAAGATTAATATCACCATTTGACAAAAAAGACTTGTTGATAACAAGAAGAAGTCTTCTTCGTCAAAAGGTGATATTAATCTTTAGCTACTAATTATAGCTGTTATTCTTTGTAATCTTATTTTATTCAATAAAAAACAAAGATTTGTTGATGTCAATTATTATATTGAACATAACTTACAATGATAAAAAAGAAAACACACATGACATCTCAATTCATGAATTTTTTTTTACTTAGATTGATATTTATTTAACTCAGGATGTTAGACAGAAGAAGATTTTGGCAACCTTATTCAGGTAGAAGAAACAAAAGCGAATCATTAGAGAGGGTTGAAGTTTGGATGTCAACCTTATTCACATAGAAGAAACAAAAGCGAATGATTACAGAAGGTTGAAGTTTGGACATCAGCCTTATTCAGATAAAAGAAACAAAAGTGAATGATTAGAAAGGGTTGAAGTTTGGATGTCATGGTTTCAGACCCAAAAATAGAGCATCTCCATTCCAAGGGAAAAAGCATACCACCAAAAATCATCCTCATAAATGATAAAGCCCAAGGCTTCCAGTGAAGAGTGAACCATTCATGGAGATTGGCCACATTGTCCAATTTTTTTTGGAATTTACAGATGAATGCACTTTCTTAAACCTGCTCGGTCACCTTATCCCTGAATACTACTTCGAGGCAGGGCTCTTATCTTTGGCATGACCCACAACCCCAAGAGAGGCCATTATGACCAGAAATCGCAGCATGCATTATACAAGTTTTATGCTTACCCGGAATTCCAGATTGGGAGTCGCTAAAAACAGAGGCCCGAATGTTATCCACAGCGGCGAAATTATCAACAGTAGCAATATTACAAACCCCAGATTTGTTTCTGTAGAGGCCGGCGCTCCCCACACTGTTATTAGAAGAGGGATGTGCTTGCGAACTTTGAAATAGGTCTGTCTGCAACAACAAAATCTTCCAATAGAGAGGAGTCTGCAAGGATAGGTCGGGGCAGGACACCTGATCTTAGAAGCTTTCAAACGATTTTTGTGTCATTTTGAAGATGGATTAAGAGTGTGACCTAAAATATTGATGAAAAACAATGGTTCAAGTATCTTAAACATCCTTAGCAACAAACCTCTTCAAATCATTATAGTTCAACTTTGATATGTTTTACATATTCAACATTATTAATTTTCAAAACTTATTATATTCTTAAATAAATATTATTTATTTCAATAATTAAAGATAAATTTTGGTTAATAAAAATAGGATAATTATTTTTTCATTTTAATAAGATTATAAAATTGTTTATTGTTTCATTATTGAAGATGTGCTATATTATTTTTAATAAGATTATAACATTGTTATTTATTGATGAGTAGGAGGTATTTTCCACATCATGTCAAATTATGATATTGTTATTAGGATTTCAACCGTGTAGTTTTTTGAGTCAAACTCATTGACCCATATTTCATGAGTAGTGATTCGCAAGAACCCATTTCTCATGATAATGAATTGTCCACTTAGCACTCATTGCATCTAGGTGATGCTCATAGAGGTGAAGCATTGGGCCTTCCCGGAAGGTCACCCATCTCAATACTACTCCAACTCATGGGTGCTTAACCACAGAGTTTTCTCCAAAGTTAAGCCCACTTGGCTTGCAACTCCATTTGCAAAACCTTCGGCAAGTGTTGTGCCTTATGAACCATTCATTATAGAGCCCCTTTAGCTCATCAATTGTTATTTATTGTTTCATTTTTTAAGATGTTATATTTAAGTAGAATACTTTGTCATAGTGTAAAAATACATAGATATGTACATTTAAGATAATTAAGATGAAATACGTAGATATTATTATGACCTAAAACATTCAAAACTATTAATCTATTTATCATATAATTATAATTATAACATCACTTTAAGATAGTTTTTAACATCTAAATAACTTTAGAGTTATTAATGTATTTATCTTTTATAAAGTCTAAAATTTTAAAAAGGAGTAGAATATTAATATCTAATTTAAAAGAGAAAGGTTCCTTAAATCATAATTGATTTTTTTTAAACCTCCATAAAAAATCATTTTAATCTTTAATAATTAAAAAATTGTTATCTTTAAAGAGGTTACACAGTTTTTTTCACTTCTAAATATTTATAAATGAATGGTGTAAATAGATTATTAAATATTTGAAGTAGGGTTAATTAGTTGGAATTACATTTAATATTGATTATATTGCAATGAATGAGTTTTACCTTTTGTTTACATTTTGTGATTCATTAAAGTACTTTTTCTTTTGAATCTTGTGATAGATGAGTATGGTGATGAGCGAGTCAATGAGGTTGTATCCAGCAACATCTTATACATTTAGACAAGCCAACCAAAACATGCAAATGGGTGACATTTTTGTTCCCAAAGGAACATCTATTTGGTTTGACATCCTTGGCTTACACCATGATCCAGATCTATGGGGTATAGATGTCAATGATTTCAATCCTAAGCGATTTGAACTTGGTGCATCTAACACATGCAAACATCCTATGGGCTTTCTTCCATTTGGATTTGGAAATAGAATGTGTGTTGCCCAAAATTTAGCAAATGTTGAACTACAATTAATCATTACCATGGTGTTGTCAATATTTCAAATTTCGATATCACCCACTTATTATCATTCTCCCAAAATTATACCATCTCTTAAACCTTCTAAAGGAATGCCTCTTATATTTCATTTCTTGTAAAAATACACTTGACATTTTATTAAAATTTCATTTCATATACACAATAATGATTATAATGTTAGATCATAAATATCATTTAGATGGTAATTACATCTCATGAACCTAGAACGCATATTACAACTAGAAATATATAAAAAGTATTATATTTTATTTAGATAATTATTAAGTAATTTAATATCATTATTAAATTTTATGTTTATTTAATTTTTTATATTATATATTTGTAAATGATTTTTTTCTTAAAAACTAATTTAGATTAATTAAACACAAGTTAGTTTAGATTAATCAATGAAAATTGATACTAATGATTTATTGATTTGCAATAGTTATGTCAAATATAGTAAGATGAGTGCCCAAAAGAGGGCTACATAAAAAAAGAAGTAAATAAGGACAATGCTCGAAAGGATAAAAATGATAAATAACTAAACAACAAGATTACAAACAACATGCGAATAATCGTTTAAATAGATAGTTAAAAACAATGATACAAACTAGAATAACTATCAAAGTATCTAATCAAGTATAAAAATAGCTCATTAAATAGACAAACAAAGACTTCATAAATTATTTAGAAGAATAATTGCATAAAAAATTCATTGACTACAAGAATGATTGTATAATTTTTTATAAGAACTCAATTGAATAAACAACTATCAAAGTAGAAAAAAAAAGGAGAGAAACCATTCCATATAATTTAATAGCCCTAGTAATTGGAAATGAAAATAATGTATTCTTTTCACTTCTTTGATTGAATTGGAGTTCTAATAAGTGACCTCTTTCTTCATGTTTAGTATTACTTGTAGCTATGAAAACATGGACATAGTCTTGAAAAACGTTAGAGTGAAGCTTTGAGAAATTATTGAATGAAAATTAGAGCTAGAAAATATTGTTGGACATTTTATTTCTAAAAATACAATAGGATGACATGTCTATCTAAATAAACAATTGAACATTATTATTTATAACCATTCCAAATAAAGCTTTTTTCTAGTTCAAATAATGACCAAATAAAATAGGTAGGCCTCTAAACACAATAGAACACTATTTCTTAACAAAAGTGCAACTCCAAAATATGTGTTATCATGTTTTTATTTGATTGATAAAGTGGGAATTTAGTTGGCTAAAAAATTATACATTTCAATATATGTCATCAATAGGAAAATTGCAATGTAGAAAATTTTAAGCTAGTAACTCCACATTAGAATCAACTTTAGATTTCTAGATTTGAGTATTCATTTTGACCCAATATTTATGGCTAAATTCATACTTTCATATAATGTTTTGGAAAATTATTAAGGACATATTGAGAAGGACAAGGAGGTAAATTTTCTTTAACGAGAGGAATAAGAAATGGTAGGAGGACAATCAATGCCTCTCTTTAAATAAATTACATGAGATTAGAGTGGAAAATTTAACTGTTATTTCAAGACAGATTAAGGAATGCACAAAGGTATTTTTTTGTGGATTTATTATTAATCCAAAATTATATTTAGTGATCTACCAAGGAAAATAATTTAAAGTACTGAAATCCCATATATTGCTTGAAGTGTCGTAAATTGTCACTCTTGACAATTTCACATTAGGTTTAGCTCCCCTTAATTATGTGTTTAATTTGTCTATTTCATAATAATCTTTGAAAAATCAAAGGTTGAATTATGATTAAGGAGTTAATATTTATTTACCAATGCTTAAGGCCCCAAAATAGGTCCGGACTAGGGTGTCCAATGCCCCTGTCCCACCTATTTTGGTCCCAATTCAAATATGTCAATGCCAATATTTGAACATTTAGAAATCCAAAGTTATTTTTTAGCTATCAATAATTAATTTGTGGTAAATTAATTAATTAGTATAAATACAAGTCTTTTTCACCATTTGAAATCCCAATTAAATTAACTAAGCAATTGGAGCATCCTAAAACCAACCAAGAGCGAAATTAGTAAAATTATAGTAGCCTTATTTCAGTCAAGCATCATGTTAGCAATGCATCATATGTTCATGTGATTTTGTTTTCTTAGAAAAAGGTATTGCAAGTATGAAGGTGTTGTCATTGATTTCAGTAGGCTTGTATTGTCATTGATGTCAACTGTGTAGTGGTTGAGAGAGATTGTTGCAGTGTAGTTCAGTGTTGTAGAGGTGTGTTTTGGTTTTGCTCCACATTTCTTCTAGGTTGAAGATCTACTTGTTTGGTTCAAATATGTTGGTTAGAGGTGATCAAAGATTATATATTCAGAATTTGTGGTGATGGATCGATGTACAAAATAAGTTATGTTCACCAATGTGTGAATTGTGCATTACAAAGGTGTCTAGGAGAAATGTTTGTGCTTCGTGTTTATTCATAGTTGTGTTTCAGGACTTGCGGTTATAAGTGAGAGTTGATGGTGTTGGTCTCTTGCCTTTGAAGAGGATTCATGGTTTGGTGTTCCAGAAGATGGTTTTATGAGTTATAGTGTGTGACAGTATTATCTGGATGTATTGGGCTTATACATTCTTCAAGTGAAATTTGTTGTGAAGGAGTTCATTAGTTTTCAAGATGTTTTTGGATCGTGTTCAAGTGAATTTTGTTGTTTGGAAGTTATCGATTGATCAAATGAAGCATGTACTTAAAATTTTAATGGTGTTTGCATGGGTAAGAATCGACCTAGTGTTTACACTACATGTGAAGCATCTTCAAAGTTTGTGGTAGCATGTGGTTGAGCGGTGTTGTTGATTTGGGCCCCAATTAAGTTTTGATGTGGTCCACATTCACTTCTACCCACCACGAAAGTGTTTTGGCATTGACCTAATTTGAATTTGCATGTTTGAGGTGTATTACCGAGCTTGGAGAGGGTTTCAAGGTTGAGGATGGTATATGTATGAGTTGAAATATTGAAGGAGGTTAAGATAGATGCAAGATAGATGAATGTGCGAAGTGTATGATGCAAAATTGAGCAAAGCAGTGTAAAATTTCAAGTGTTGGATTACCAAATGCAGTGAGCAAAAGGTGTCTACAATCATTCAAATAGAATGCGAAGGTGTTGGAGCTATTGTGGTGGAATCCCTATTGCATTGAGATCATGTTCTCTATGTAACATTTATTCTCTATCTTCTTTTCATTCTGGTAGTGAGCCTTGGCTATGAGCCTTTCTGGACAGCGTGTCCTATTCTGGCAATGAGCCCTTGTAACTAGTTTTTCAATTACTTATATTCTAAGATAATTCTCATCATGGTTTTTTCCTTCTTGGGTTTTCCAAGTAATTTTAGTTTTCTCTTGTGCATGGTGTCGAGCTGTTTAAGTTTATGTTATCTTCTTTTCATGTTAAAATTCATAACAAATTAAGGGTTTAATAAATGTGTGTGGATTTGAATGCTAATGAGAGTTCTAATATTTTGGTAAGATACAACTGATTCACCCCCACTCTCAGTTGTCTTTTTCATTCAAAAATTGGTTTTAGAGCAAGGTTCCTTGGAGAAAACCTTAATAGCTTGAGGTAGATCTGGGATGGAAAACAAGAAGGAGATCCCTATCCATTTGATGGCATAGACTATGCATTCTAGAAAAGTGAAGATGGAAGGCTATCTCGTTTACCTTGGATATGATGTCTTACAAGCAGTAAAGACTAATTACACTATACCTACAAATGGATTGAGCATAAGTGATGAAATCAAGGCCTATGAAACAAATGGTAAAGCAAGGTTTGTTCTTTTAAGTAGTCTTGAAAATTCTAAATTAGTGAAAGTTGTGGATTTGAAAACTGCTAAACAAATTTGGGATAAGCTAGAAAGTATTTATGAAGGAGACAATAAGGTTAAACAAGCTAAGATGTAGAATCTGAAGACACAATTTGAGAACCTGTGAATGTCTGATGAAGAAAATATCACAAGCTACATGTAGAGAGTTGATGAAATTGTCAGTGCAATCAGAGGTCTTGGAGGAAAGGTCAAAGAACCTAAAGTGGTAAAGAAAATTCTCAGAACTCTTCCTAAATTTTATAGTCATAAAGTTTCCACTATTGAGGAAATTACAAATTCCAATACTTGCACTAGAGATTAGTTGTATGGTACACTAACTACATTTGAAATGAGAGAGTTTGGTTTGAATACTGATGTGAAAATGGAGGCTACTTTTAAGGTTGGAAAATTAGAGAAGACTGAAGATTCAAACCGGGATGATCTTGACGATGTGGAAACTAACTTTGTGAGAAAGATGAAAAAGGACATCGATAAGTACAAAGGTAAATTTCCTTTCAAATGTTCCAGTTGTGGACAAATAGGTCACTATCCTTCAAGATGTCCAAATAGAACTGTGAGCAATAAGAATAAATAAAACAAAGGTGAGATTATCAAGAAAATATATTATGTTAGAGATGATGCTAGTATTTTTTATGATGAATCTAATCATGGAGATCTTGATGATGATGAATGCTTGTTCTTGGCTTTAAAAGATGAATCTATTTCTTCTAACTCTAAAAGATGTGTGAAGGAAAGTGCTCCAAAGACACAGGAGACAAAGGTTAAGGCTGAAGGTACTTTGGTATCTACTTTTCATGTTAGACAGGATAAGAACTATTGGATCATTGATAGTGGATGCTCAAATCATATGACCAAAGACAAGAGTAAGTTTGTGAAACTTGAAAAATATGATGGAGGACTTGTTAAGTTTGGATATGATTCAGGCGCTAAGATTTGTGGAATAGGTTCAATTAGTTTTTATGGCAAGCATAATATTGATGATGTTTACCATGTCAAGGATTTAAGGCATAATCTTTTGAGTGTTGGACAGATGTGTAGCAAAGGATATAATCTTATGTTTCAGGATGATGGATGTGAGATCAAAAAAGTGTCTAGAACTGTGATTGCTATTGGAAAGAGGATAGATGGAAATTTTTATTAGCTCAAGGGTGCTAATGGTCATTCTTTTATGACTCAGATTAATGGAAATTGGTTTTTGCACAAGAGGATGTGTCACATCAATTTCGATAACTTGGTTAGAATTAGTTCAGTTCAAGCAATGAGATATTTTCCAAGGATTACAAATCCTATCAATGTTGTCTGCAAGGAGTGTCATATTGGAAAGAAAACAAGAAGTTTCAAGGGTAAAGAAAAATCTTCTACCAGATTGTTGGACTTGGTGCATACAGACCTCTATGGTCCTACAAGAGTGAGAAGTCTTTAAGGTGACAGGTATTTTATGCTTTTGATTAATGATTATTCTAGAATGACATGGGCTAATTTTCTTAGAGAAAAATTTGAAGCCTTAGATAGATTCAAAGCATTTAAAGTTATGGTTGAGAATGAAATAGATTTGAAGATCAAATGTTTGAGGTTTGAAAAAGGTGGAAAATTCATATCCAATGAATTTAACATGTTTTGTGAGAATCGTGGCATAAAGAGGCACCTGTCTACCCCTAGGACTCCTCAGAAAAATGGAGTGGTTGAAAGGAAAAACATAACTGTTCAAGAAGCTACAAGGACTATGATGAAAGAATCTAACCTACCAGAAGTCTAATAGAGAGAATATATTAATACTATTGTTTACATACTTAACAAAGTTCAAGAAAAGGCAAACAACATGAAGGCTCCCTATGAGTTGTGGTATGGAAGGATTCCTACTGTCAAATAATTTAGAGTTTTTGGAAGAAAATGCTATATCAAAATAGATGAAGAAAACTTAGGAAAGTTTGATGCAAGGTCTAATGAAGGTATCTTCCTTGGATATTCTACTAAAAGAAAAGCTTATAGATGTTACAATAAAAGATTAAGAAAAATTGTTGAGAGTGCAAGTGTTAAAGTGGATGAAGATCTATAGATTTCAGTGTTGATAGATGGATATGAATTTGATGAACCTGCTTACAGATAAGAAGAAGAAAAATATAAAGAATAGGAAGCACAAGATGAAGAGGAAGAAGCTCCGAAAAAGACCCCTAAAACCCCTAAGTGTGTGAAGAGAAATCATTCTGAAGAATAGATTATTGGAGACAAAAGAAAAGATGTGTTGACAAGAAGGAAAGTTGTTGAAGAAGAGGTATACTTTCTAAAGTTGAACCAAATATAGTGATTGAGGCATGTAAGGATGAACATTGGATGAAAGCTATGGAAGAAGAACTTATGTAGATTGACAAGAATAAAACTTCGAAACTTGTCCTAAGACTAGCAAACAAAAACATAATTGGATCTAAGTGGGCGTTCATAAAAAAATTGAATAAGAATGGATAAGTGGTAAGAAACAAGGCAAAGCTTGTGTGTAAAAGATATGCACAAGTTGAAGGAATAGACTTTGAGGAGACATTTGCTCAAGTGGCTAGAATGGAAGCAATCAAGATGTTTTTGGCTTTAGTAGCACATAAGAATTTCAAAGTCTATCGGATGGATGTGAAGTTTGCTTTCTTGAATTGAGAATTGGAAGAGGAAGTATACATGGAACAACTCGAAGGATTTTAGTTGTCAAATAAACCTAATATGGTTTGCAGAATGAATAAGGCATTGTATGGATTGAAGCAAGTCCTAGAGCTTTGTATGCAAGGTTGGATAAGTATTTGATATAGCAAGGATTCAACAAAGGCGCCATAGATAGTAACATTTACCTTAAGGTTGAAAAAGATCAAATATTGATTGTAGTTGTGTATGTTGATGACACAATATTTGGAGGAAATGAAGCTATGTGTAAGAATTTTTCAAAAGAAATGCAGAAAGAGTAGATGAGATGTCTATGATTGGGGAGATGAATTTCTTCCTTGGGCTAGAAATAAATCAAACAACTAAAGGCATATTCATTTCACAGTCAAAGTATGTTAAAGAAATGTTGAAGAATTTTGGAATGGAAGACTCCAAACTAGTATGTAACCCTAAGGTTATTGGTTGCAAATTGAGAAAGAATGATGAATCCCCTAAGGCTGATTAGAAAAAATCTAGATCTATGATTGGTGTTTTTCTATATTTAATTGCTACTAGACCAGATATCATGCATGCAATTTGTCTTGTGGCTAGATTTCAAGAAGATCCTAGAGATTCACATGTTGCAATAGTGAAGATGATATTTAGATACCTAAAGGGCACTTTGGATCATGGTTTATGGTATCCAAAAGATACTAATTTCACATTGAGTGCTTGTACACAAATGCAAATTGGGTTGCTTGTGTGGAAGATAGAGAAAGTACAAGTGGTGTTGCATTCTTTATTGGATGTAGATTGGTGTCATGGCTAAGTAAGAAACAAGATTCGATTTCTTTATCTATTGTAGAGGTTGAGTATATTGCAACGACATCTTGCTACACACAAGTGTTGTGGATGATGAAAACATTAAAGGATATCATAGTGGTGTATGATGAGCCTATTTATATCTTTTGTGACAATACAAGTTCAATAAACATTTCAAATAACCCAATGATCCATTCAAGGACAAAGCATATTTCAATTAGATATCACTTTTTGAGAGAGAAGGTTGTGGAGAATGAAGTGAAGCTTGAATATGTGCCTACAAAGGATCATATTGTTGTCATATTCACTAAGGCTCTTCCTAAGAATAATTTTGAGTATCTCTAGGAGAAGTTGGGGGTTATTGCCCCTCCTTTGAACTAGATGCATAAAGAGACATGCCAGTCCAATGGATCTCATGATCTATTCTTCATTCTGGACTGATGTTGGTGGATACCTCTCAAGGGGAGTAGGTAGTGATATTGTAGATTGTTGTAGATTGGTATGTGCTCCTAAGGGGAGTATTCAGAGTAGTAAAAGTATGTTGTATAACAGTGGTGAACAGTGTCCTTCAAGTATCTGAATATCCCATTTACTAATGCAACATGCGATTCTCTGGTATCTTCTTGAAATCTAGCCGCAAGACAAACTACATGCATGATATCTAGTCTAGTAGTAGTTGGATATAGTAGTCCACCAATCATTGATCCTTACTTGCTTTGATCAGCCTTAGGAGATTCACTATTCTTACTTAGCTTGAAACTAGTAAGTATAGGAGTGCATACTGGTTTAGAATCTTCTATTCCAAACTTCTTCAACATTTATTTGACATACTTTGATTGTGAAATAAAAATTCCTTTATCTGTTTGATTGATTTGTATCCCAAGGGAGAAATTAAACTCCCCAAACATAAACATCTCAAACTCATTTTGCATCTCTTCTGCAATATTCTTACACATAGCTTCATTGCCTCCAAAATTATGTCATCAACATATACAACCACAATAAAAATTTGATATTTTTCAACTTTAAAGTAAAGATTACTATGTGCAATACCTTTATTGAATCCTTGTATCTTATACCTATCCAACCTTGCATACCAAGCCCTAGGAGCTTGCTTTAGTGCATATAATTCCTTCTTCAATTTGTAGACCATATCTAGTTTTTATGATAACTAAAATAGTTTTGGTTGTTCCATGTATACCTCTTCTTCCAATTCTTCATTGAAGAAAGAAAACTTTGCATCCATTTGATAGAATTTGAAATCCTTATGTGCTACAAAAGCCAAAAACATCTTGATAGCTTCCATTCTTTCCACCAAAGAAAATGTCTCCTCAAAATCGATTCCTTTAACTTGTGAGTAGTCTTTATACATAAGTATTTCCTTGTTTCTTACCACTTATCCATTCTCATTTAGTTCCAGCTATTATTTGTTTGCAAGTCTTGGGACAAGTTCCCAAGTTTGATTATTTTCAATCTACGGTAGTTCTTCTTTCATAGCCTTTATCTAATGTTTATTTTTGCATGCCTTAATTACTATTTGAGGTTGAAATTCAGAAAGTAAACACATATTTACCTCTTCTTCAATAGCTTTCCTTCTTTTCAATACACCTTTTCTTTTGTCTCCAATGATCTATTCTTCAAAATGATTCTTTTGCACATACTTAGGGGTTCTAGGGGTCTTTTCTGGAGCTTCTTCCTCTTCAATTTGTACTTCTTTTTCTTTAGATTTTTCTTCTTCTCTACAAGTAGGCTCATATAATTCATATCCATCTATCACCATTGAATTATGATAATCTTCATCAACTTTGACACTTACACTCTTAATAATATTTTTCAATCTCTTGTTGTAGCATCTGTAGGCTTTGCTTTTAGTAGAGTATCCAAGAAAGATAACTTCATTAGACATTGCATCAAACTTTCCCTAATTTTCTTCATCTCTTTTTATGTAACATTTTCTTCCAAACACCTTGAAGTACTTGACCATATGAATCCTTCCATACCATAGCTCATAGGGAGTCTTTGTGTTGTTTTATTTTTGTTTGAACTATGTTAATTATATAAACAATAGTATGAATTGCTTCTCTCCAATAGACTTCCGATAGATTTGCTTCTTTCAACATAGTTCTTGCAGCTTCTTGAATAGTCCTAATTTTCCTTTCAACCATTTCATTTTGTTGAGGAGTTCTAGAGGTAGACAAGTGCCTCTTTATGCCATGATTCTCACAAAACATATTGAATTCATTGGAGGTGAACTCTCCACCTCTATCAAACCTGAAACATTTAATTTTCAACCATAACTTTAAATTCTTTAAACTTGTCTAGAGCTTCAAATTTCTCTTTGAGAAAGGTAACCCATGTCATTTTAGAATAATCATTAATCAAAAACATGAAATACTTGTCACCTTGAAGACTTCTTACTCTTGTAGGACCACAAATATTTTTATGCACCAACTATATTCATCTAGTAGTAGATTTTTCCTTATCTTTGAAACTTCTTCTTGTTTGCTTTCTAATCTAACAATCCTTGTAGACAACATTGACATGATTTGTAATCTTTGGCAGATTTCTCATAGCTTGAACTGAATCGATTTTTACTAGGTTATCAAAATTAATGTGACACATCCTCCTATGCCATATCTAGCTTTCATTAATCTGAGTCATAAAGCAATGACCATCAACACCCTTGAGCTGATAAAAATTTTCATCTATCCTCCTTCTAGCAACAATCACATTTCATAACCCTTTTCTGATTTCACATCCATTATCCTGAAACATAAGATTGTATCATTTGCCACACATTTTTCCAACACTCAAGAGGTTATGCCTTAAACCATTAACATAGTAAACATCATCAATGTTATGCTTTCCATCAAAATTGAAAGAACCTATTCCACATATCTTAGCACCTGATTCATCATCAAATCTAAAAAGTCCTCCATCATACTTTTCAAGTCTAACAAAATTACTCTTTTCACTGATCATATGGTTAGAGCATCCACTATCAATGATCCAATAGTTATTATCCTGTCTACCATGAACAACAGATACCAAAGTACCTTCAGTTTTGTCCCTTATCTCTAGAGGGTTTTCCTTCACACATCTTCTAGACTTACTAGAATTGGTTTCATCTTTTAAATCCATAAAAAAGAATTCACCATTATCATCATCTCCATAATCAGATTCATCATCAAAAATACTTGCATCTTCTCTAACATGATAACTTTTCTTAATCATCTTACCTTTGTTTTCTTTGTTTTTGTCATTCACAACCTTGTTTGGACATCTTGAAGCATAGTGACCTATCTTTCCACAATTGAAACATTTGAAAGGAAACTTACCTTTGTACTTACCAATACCCTTTTTCATCCTTCTCACAAATTTAGATTCCACATCATCAAGATTCTCCTAGTTTAATCCTTCTATCTTCTCTGATTTTCCAGCCTTAAAAGTAGTCTCAACTTTTGCACCATTATTTGCACCAAATTCTCTCATTTCAAATGCATTTAGGGAGTCATACAACTAATCTATGGTATATAAATCTAGATTTGAAAATTCCTCAATAGTAGAAACTTTATGACTATATGCTTTAGGAAGAGTTCTGAGAATTTTCTTTACCACTTTTGATTCTTTGACTTTTCCATCAAGATCTCTGATGGAACTTGTTGGAACTGAAAAAATCTCATATTTTTTCAATGGTCTCTACCCACTCACCTTCCACATATCACAAAACTTACCCACATTAATTTTGTGATCAATAATATTTGTGTGACTATATCCATGTTCTAACAGATGTATGTGGCCTCTTGCATACAAATACTTCCTTGGTCACAATCGAGCAAAATTACAGGGCAACCAATCCTTATTTATTTTGAAATTTTCCTTGAAATCCCTTTGCTCTTCATTGCCATTTGTCATTTCATCATCCATCTCCATTGTCACTCCCTACCAAGCTAAAATATAGTAGAGTTTCTTCTCATGTCATCAATGTTTAATATATGGTTGTAACAATATCATAGGATCCTTCATTTGAATGTTTACTACAATTTTGGGGAGACATGAGCTAGGTCACAGTGATCAAAAGACCCCAGAGATAACAAGACTACATAATCGGGAGGACAATACCTATCGTCTCAATGATGAAGGTCCATCGGTATGAGCAAAGCAGTCAGAACAAAATTTTCAAGTCATGTCGAGCTCAAGAGTCACACCAACGAGGAGTCCATCGGCACAAAGCACTCATACTCTTACTGATGAAGCTGAAGGACTATTATGTTGAGGAGACATGTACCGCTAGCTTGAATCCCTCGGATCTCACCAATCTTATGAATCACACCAATGAAGGAAGTTTCAGGGAGAGTCTTTTCGATTCGTCTGAATGGAAAGTGGTAGAAGAGACATGTATGATCGGATTGAAACCCTCGGGTCTCTCTAATGATGAAAGTCACACTAATGAAAATGATTTTGGGGAAAGTCTCACTAACCTTCCCAGCTGATAAAGCAATAAAAGGAAACACATCAAGGAGACCAAAACACATCGACAGAGCAACTTATTTTCCTAGTGATGGGTCATGTCAGACCGATGGTGACGAAGAATGACTTATACTCATCAAAAAAACACTAGGCGAAGGCCGAAGGAAATTTTAGCATACCAGACCATTTTGATGTCGATGAGACTTTTAAATTTTCTCCATGAAATTAATATAAGCTGAAGAACAGTAGAAAGGGTCATTGCACAACATCAGTAAAAGTATTGAATGGTCTTGCCAATTTAGTAAAAGAACTAAAGGGATATTTCCAATCGAAAAGACATTTAGTTATGTCTTGGTGATCGATCATAAGTGTATAAACAAAGATGGCGCCAAATGAGTAACACAACTCAACCTGAGGTTAAGAGGGTCTCACCAATGCAATCTTTTGTGTCGCTCTGACAATTTGAATTTTGAGAAGACCGTTGCATTCAATTCCAGTGGCAGACATTAATGGCTACACGAATGAATTCCATATGAATAGTCATGACCAAAAGAAATTGCAACAAGCGAACACGAAAGGTTGAGTAGAATTCAAGGAGCACAGTGCGATTGACAATTCACAAGTAAGTCCACAAACTCTTATGTAATTAGTATATTCTAATCTGAAGATTGAAAATGGAAGGTCTGAGTTCTAGAAAAGCCAAAGGTAGAAAACAACAAGGTGTAGGTATTCAGAGCAAAAGAAAGAAACAAAAAATTGAAACAGGGGATGAGCCAAAATCAACAGAAAGGAAGTTCAACCAAGACCTCATCGATCAATTGCCCGGGTCAGGGCCGAGGACTAGGAGGTCCACACAACTAAGGGCTGATATAGAAAAAATTGAGGACAAATGTAAACATATAGGAGACATTTGGACTTTTTTTAGGGAATACGAGTTGTTTATGTTCCATTATCATCAAAGAAATAGGTTCGAACCAGTGTGTAATCTGTGGAAATTTGATTTGGGAAAATTATTCGTCCCAAATGTATTTGTGAATGTGGAACTAATGAAACTCTTGGCTAAGCATTACAATCCTGGCTTAAATTATATCTATAATTTACAAGGAAATCCATTTATATATGTGTCCAAGACTGCAATTTCAGAGGTTTTTAACCTAAGTGGCACATGTGATGAGCCAATTGTATACGAGGATTTGGAAAGGGAATATTGGAGAATGGACACAACCTACAAAGGGTGGAGATTGCCATTACATAGACCCAGAAAAGATGGAAACCTTGTCCCACTTGAAGATAATGACGCACCTCCTTTTCATGTTGATTTATTTGAACCTTACTTGAAGCACACATATCTCTTAGTGTGTCAAATATTGAGGATGAATGCTTCTGAATTCATGTCGATAGGTCCAATGGTAATCGCAGCAGATGTTCAATGCCATAATGCCAAACCATTTGATTATGCCTCTTACATTGCCAAGGAGAATGACTCAAGGTTGATGGCAATCAAAAATGGATCTCCCACATTGCACTTCAAACATTATTCTATTCTTATGCATTTAATATTATATTATGGTCAGGAGATAGGGATGTGGCCAAAAGAACTAAAAATTACAAAATGTGATAAGGAGGGCCAACTATTGCCAATACAACTATGAACTGCTATTTGGGACAACAGGTTCTTTAATTCTAACTATGTTCTTTTTGAGGAGCACTTTGTTAAAACATTGTATAGATTTTTTAATTACCCCTGTGATTATTCCTTAATTGATGAGATCAAAATAGTTTTGAGACCTACAGATTTTGATGGACCCACAACTGTGGGACATAATTGGGGTGACTGGTACTGTTATGTCGATGCCACCATGATCAGAGAATATGGTTTTGAGGATACACCCTTTATTTTACCAAAAATAGTGCCAAACAGAGTTGCGTACTTGGAAATTGTTAGGCAGAGGCACCACTTAAGTGTCATGAATTTAAGTGCCTATGAAAAACAATTATTCATTCCAAGTACATTGTGATTTGGGGATTTTATTGTGTTGTCGAAGGAGGGGTATGATTCAATTCTAGATAAACTATCACAGTTCAATTTGAAAAGAGCTACACCTAGAAAGGGATTTGATCCTAAAGGATACATCAATGCTGCTAGAAAGAAAGTGAATTTGGGTGGATATGAACATATACCTTATCCAAAAGATGATATAATTAGAAATATGGAGGAAAGGGAGGTTGAATTATCCATCGATGAGTATAACATTAGGATTGAGAAACAACTGAAAGAGACAGAAGAGGCAGAAATGTTATCCTTTGGAAGTGAAGAAGCCACTAGTGAAAAGGAACGTCAAGGTCAGAATGACAAGATCTATAAGACAAGAATTGAAGAGTACCAAACTTCCAATAGAGAACAAGAAATTGATGAAGGTTTTGATGCAGTTACAAGGTAGCTAGCCTATAGATCCTTTGTTTCTGATAATGAATTTATTAAATCACCTGAATTCAGATCATTCCTATGCAAACAAAAGGGGAAAGCAATAAGAGACTTTGTCACTAGTATCACACCTAGCAATGAGACCCAATTGTTGAACACTTTGAAACTAGATGTGGACAATGAGATAAAGAATATGACCCCAAAAAGAGGAAGGAAATTGTTGGAAGAATCTGGTGTAATGATCTTTCTTGGTTTGGATTTGAAATCAACTCTTGTTTTTGACAGTTTTTTGCATAATAATAGTTCTACTCACAAATTCAGACCTGAAGGAGTCATAGAAGTATTTACAGGATTGAAATATAATCCTGATGAGAACTCTCTCATGATTTGGGCTTTATATCTACCACACAAAAATTTTGTGATCATTAACATAGAAAAAGCATTTAGACATGTGATGACACTAAAAGTGGGTGAATTTGATCATGTTACTACTGTTGACATTGGCATAAATATGGCCAAGTTGAATAAATCACAAATTCAGATACTAATAAAAGAAAAGGATATGTATAAAATCACTAATGAAAGGACGTTGAGAAAAAAATGAATTTTTGAGAGATACTAAGTTGTTAACACAAGGTGAAAGTTCTCAGTCAAAATATAGGCAAGAGGAATCACAAGTGGTTAAGGAAAAGTATGATGCACTCTCTGCAGTACTACAAAAAATGCACACTAACTTGATGATATGGATGAATAAGTTGTGGGGAACTCATTCCCAAAGTCATGTTGCAGTTCAAGAACATAAAAGGGTGAGTGACCAAATTCAAAAAAAGATCCAAGAAGCACAAATGAAAGATCCTTCTAATAGTGGAACCATCACAACTGCTGAAGATATTTTGAGAAAACACAAGGAGTATTATGATGAGCTTCAAGCAGATACAAAGCAACTCATTGATGTTACAAAGGAGGGAGTTCTTGTGTTGCTCAAAGAGGGTGGAGAGAAGGAGAACAAGAATGGATGGATAGAGGAGTGTAGGTCGGTATTGCATAGAGCCTTGGAAGTAGCCAAGAATGAGGACTCAACATTAGGTGAGACTTGCGAACACCTGGAGAAGATGGTGATCATGGAGATAGCTGTAAAGAACATTGTAGAAGATGTTGATACTCACGGGAGGTAGGATTACCTGGATCACATGACAATAGTCCATTTATGGCTTACTAGAGCTTAATCTTCTATGTTTAATTGTTGTTAATTTCAAAAGAATTTTATTAAGAGACATGTCCCCTTCAAGATATTGATATTTATGTTGAACTCATGATGATTGAAAAGATCATCACTACACTTTTATTTTAGAGTAGGCATAGTAAGAAGATAGATTGGAAAATCTTGCTTATATATTCAAGACTTTTGTCATAATGCATACTATTTGAAGATATATATAATGGAGAAGAATATTTAATTTTATGGCTCAATATTGGTGTCTATTGTTTATTGACTTAAGCAATTATCTGGTTGTCTCCACATTGTTATTTCTCTGTTATTTGAATCTATGTATCTAAGTTGATATTTCAGTTTCATCAAGACACACTTGCTATTTTTGTGTGATCAATTTAATTGGTTTCTATTAAAGAATTAAAATCCTTTTGATTGATTACAATAGCTTGGAAGTAACATTTTGATCAATAAGAAGAGTTGGGTAATTGATAAGATTGTCAAGTTGTCTCCACATTGATGTTGTCTTCTTATTCAAATTAAAAATCTACTCTGTTTGTCAATACACATTTATTGTCATTGTGTGGTTCTTTTAATTAGTTCCTTCAAGGAAGGATTAAAATCCTTTTAATTAATCACAGTAACTTGATAAGATCAATTGGATCAATAAGAAGAGTTTGTCAGTCACATTCTTGCATGTTTATACAAGGTATAAACAAACATAAGTGATAAACAATTAGAATTATAGCCAACAAGTAGGGCACATATCATTCATCTCTTGACTCCATTAGCCCAACAAGAGTAGGCACCAGTCATCCCATTCCATTTTAGAATCTTATAAAGTATTATTCACATTTCAAATTTCAGTATGAGTAGTTAGTAAGCCTTCATCTATCCCACACTATTTTCCATTGTGGATAGATCCATCAATTCAACCAAATCATACATTCCTTTAATTTGCTCCATTATAAAGGTCTACCCGCCTAGGTCTAGCAGAGCCTGAAGTGCAGAGAATTATCAACCAAATAGGTTATCTCCATTCATTGGTTCAAGAACGTTGCAAGTCTGATCATAGAGCCAGGCATCCTCTTAGGATTTGTAACCTGGATTTTGGAGATTCAACATAACTGACCACTTCATCTACTCTCTACATGTAGCTTGTAATTTTCCATCTTTAGACATCCATAGGTTCTCAAATTTGATATTTAGATTCTACATCTTAGCTTGTTTGACCTTATTATCTCCTTCATAAATACTTTCCAACTTTGTCCAAAATTCTTTAGCAGTTTTTAGATCCATAGCTTTCACTAATTCAAAATTTGTAAGACTAAACAAGAGGGAATACCTTGCTTTACCATTGCATTCATAGGCCTTGATTTCAGCTTCAGTGATTGGACCATTTGTGGGCATAGTATAATCATTCTATACTACCTTCTATATGTCAATTCCAAGATAACCTTCCAACCTTGTCTTCCAGAATGCATAATAGGTGCCATCAAACATGGGGATCTCCTTCTTGTGTGTCATCCTAGATCTGCCTCAAGTGTTTAAGATTTCTTCTAAGTAACCTTGCTCTGATAAAAAATTGTTGAATGCACAAGACAACTAAGAGGGGGGGTGAAATAGTTGTACCTTAAAACTTCAAAACACTTATACACATTTAGATCCACATTCTTTCAATAGACCCTTAAATCTATTATAATGAATTATCATGAAATGTAAATAACAAAAATTGAAACACAACACCATACACAAGAGAACACCAGATTTACATGGAAAACCCAAGATGGGAAAAACCACAATGAAGGTTAGCTCAAATTATAACTAATAACAATATCAATTTCAAAGGCTCACTACCAAGGGATCGCTGCTAGAATAGAAAAGAAGATAGAGAAGAAATGTTACATAGAGAAAACTATCTCAATGCAATAGAGAATGCACCACAATGTTGCCAACACCTTTGCAAACTAATTAAATAATCGTAGACACCTTTTGCTCAATGCATCTAGTAATCTAACACATGAAATCTCGCATTGCACTTCTCAAAATCCCACTCAAGAACTCTACAATTCACATAATACTTGTATATCTCTTCTATCACACAATCCATCAACAACTCAACTCTTATTTATATCATCTTCAACCTTAAAAAAATTTCTCCAAGGTCGACTATGCACCTCAACTGTGCAAATTCAAATTAGGTCAGCACCAAAACATTCCCATGGTGGAAATGAATGAAGGAAAACCACAAAAATCCTTAGCTAGGACCTAAATCTATCCTTAGATGCTACACCATGCTTCCATAAACAACTAAGAACCTTCAGAAGTAGTGTAAACACCAAGGTCAGTTGTTACCTATGTAAACACCATTAAAATTTTAAATATACTCTTCCTTTGATCTATCCATAACTTGCAGACAAAAAAGGTCACCTAAACACACTTTGGAATATTCCATAAGTGCACTTAAATCCAACAAAATCCTTTGTGATAACTTTTACTTGAAGAATGTACACACCCAGTACATTCAGACAACTCTTCCATACATCGTAACTCAAGAAACTGACTTCCAAAGTACCAAACCTCAAACCTATTCAACTGAAGAAAGATACCAACATTGTCAACACTCCTTCAGATCTACAAGACCTGAAACATAACTGCGAAGAAACGTGGAGCAAAGGCATTTCTCCCAAACACCTTTGCAATATACAACTCACACTCTGGTGAACAAAAATTCCTCTACACAACAATCCAACACACCAAATTATAGATACAACACCTTTGAACATCTCTGATCAACATATCCAAAGCACATAAGTAGATCTTCAACCTAGAAGAAATGTGGAGCAACATAAGAATACAACCTTGCAACCCAAAACACTATTGCAACACACTATTTCTTCTTTTTATCAATTTTTTCTCAAAAACACTTGGAAACCAAGCACCAAAGACACATCCTCATCATATTCAATACTACCTCAACTCAACCATAGATCACATAAGCTTATCATAGCAACAGTAGAGGTTGACACTGTAGACACCTAAAAATGTCTCGATAGATCACATTGGCTAACTAACATCATTTCATCCTAAAACCCATACTATTTTCGCTTAATTGATTAAATTAGCTTATCTATTTAATTAATTACTTCATTTGCATCCATTAACCTCATTAATTCAATCACGTTAATTCACCCCCTTTCATACTAACATTTCATGTAATTAAATTAAATAAATCAATATATTTAATTTAATTTCTTAAGTCTTCTAATTTAATTAAATAACCCTAAGTTATCTAATTAAATGTCATGTTTCACCCTTTTTCCATTCATTAAATCATTTAATTTAATGAAAATCACTTTATTTCTCCAAAATCCCCTAATTGTCTGATTAAACTTTGTTTAATTAAACAATTAATCTAACTTTCCTCTAATCCCCTTTTCGCACAATTAAAACTTTGTTTTAATTTGAAAAATGCCTTTTTCCTCACTTATAGGAATATTCCAAAAGAATATTCTTATTCCCCCATCATTTGAAAAGGAGATATTTTCACTTGGCGTCAAATGCAAGTTATCTTTTAACCTTTTGAACAAGTCACCTTTGACCTGTGTGCGGGTCAAAAGTGTGTTTGTTTGAAGAAAATGTGAACCCTTGATTAAATACCATCATGCATTCTTATCCATTGATGAAAATCCATGATCCATGCCTCCTCTTCCTTTCATCCTTGAACATTGATTAATCTTTTCAATATCAACTCTTCGTTTCTCATTTGCTCTCCTATAAATATGTCACTATTTGGAGACAAATGGATCCATCTTTTTCAAAGAAAACTTATGTTGTTGAATATCATCCATCTCACACTCATATTTCACTCATCTTTGACTTATTTTAGTCCATTTTAATTGCATAATATCTTAAATCATCCACTAATGGCTTCCATGCATCCATCTTAGCTTATATATGAATTAGGGTTTTCATCTTTTAGCATAATCTTAGCTTAGATTAGTTTAGCAATAGTATAATTAGATCATTTGTAGAATAAAATCATGGTAACTTAGCTTGCATCATGTTCATTTTTGCATAAATGAAACTTAGATTTTCATACATCAATCATAATGGTTTCATTGAATCTCTTCCATAGAATAGACTGAAATAGGCTCACTAATCATGGGATTGGGAAAGGTTCGTCATTTCACATCAACACGACACCAATTCCAAAACGAGATAAGTTTCAGATGGGCTAGATTAGGAATTTAACTATTTTTGTGTAGTTTGTAGGTTTAATTTTTAATTAAATGCTTAACTTAGATTTCCATTTTGAATGATCTTGTTTGTAGATACAGGTATGTTTGGTTCCATTATGCTTAGATTTGTCATGATTCAAGTGTAATCAATCCACCCTGAAAATCCTCATCTCACATTCTGGCACTAGGAGGGCAAACCGTTAACTTAACAATTTTCTAGCTCAACTTATGTTTATTTGATGTTTTGCAGGTTACAACAATGCCCAAACAACAAACAATGATTCCTTTTGTATAGCGTCACCATATAGCGATGACCAAACAATTTGAAACAACGACGCTGATTTAATGCACTAACGCCAATTTAATTTTGGCGACGCCGAATTAATTTGGAGGTATCAAAAAGTTTAAACGGCGATGCCCGAATTCAATGGAGCGACACTTTAAAATTAAAAATCTATCGTTAGCAACGACACCGAGCCAAATATCAACACTATCATGCTCACTATTTCTATTGCAGAGCGATGTCCAGACTTCAAATCGCAACAATATCATGTGCAGTGATGCCCAACTCTGGTAAGAAGTTTTATGATCATTTTTTCAATTTGCTTTATTTTTTTGACTTTTTCTTAATGCTAAGATGTCATTAACTTCTCATTTTTCTTTTTAGACTAACTAGTTTTGTAGATTTGCAGAAAAACTAGAAAAATATTTACCCCAACTTGTTGGGGTCATAACTTTCTACTCAATGCTCAAAATTTGAATCCATTTGCACCATTGGAAAGCTCTCCAAGAGGATTAATTCACTCCCTAAAAATCCAATGCCTTTGATAATCAATTTTTAGGGACTGACGCAAGTTTCAACCCCAAATTTTGTCTTGAAGGCCTTTGAAAACACGATTTACTATGGCATAGAAAAAACCGAAAAAATTGAAAATTTTAATTTTTGTTTTTTCTTGGTTGTAGGTATTGTAATAGTGTTTTGACACTTGTGGGGTAATTATAACCCATCATGTGTTTATTTGGTTTATGTTTTAGGACCACTAACTTTCCATTGGGTTTTAAAACTTACAATCTTTGGACCAACTAGCTTTCAATTGGGCTTAACATTCACTATCAAAGTTGGCTAAAATTGAACCCAAGAATTTCATCATTTTATTTTGGGCTTTAAAATTGAACAAGGCAACTTCATATTTCATTTGGTGCTTAAAACAAACTCATCACTGCTTTGAAGGGTTAAAATTTACAATAGTTTGTTATGTTTTTGTTGCACAGGCGACTACTGTTGCACCAAAAGATCGACCTGTTAATGCCTGATATAGTTGTTGGATTTATACAAGATCAAGATCCATAAGAGGCAGTTAAACCATGTCACGAAGCCCAAGCACCGTGTTGGACTACGCCTACCATAGGAAGAGGATACCAAGGGTCACACCTTGCAACAATCCCCCCTAGCACAAGAATGGGGTTCAAACCTGTGACCTCGGCTCTGATACCAATTGTCACAGGTGGTGTCATTGCACCAAAGTATCGACCTGTTAATGCCCGATACAACCACTGGATTTATACAAGATCAAGATCCACAAGATGCGGTTAAACCATGTCACGAAGCCCAAGCACCATGTTGGACTATGCCTACCACAAGAAGAGGAGACCAAGGGTCACGCCTTGCAACAGTTTTGTGATTTACAACGTTGTTATTGGATGTGTATGCAATTCTCTCACACCATTTGGAAACCTTGAGAAACATAAACATTATCTAACACTTTGGAAAATCACTTAAATCTTTCATTTGGATTAAAATTGAACCCCCTTTGCGAGTGTGAGAAAAAGATGTGGCGTTTGTTCTCTCTTTGTTCATGCAAACAAAGATGATCAAACTACAAATGTAATTCCTTGCCACTATTCACCTTTAGAGGGTCTGCCTCCCCACTTTGAAAGGAGGGAACGACCCAAGCGGTAACGAGCTAAATCCAAGCTCTTCCAAACCACGATATAAATGTGTGGTTACATTGTAAATTGTGATCAATGGGAAGTGGTACATGATAGATCTCCCACAACATCTTGATGATGCATAAATCCCTTATTCTAAGGGTTGGGAGACCTCTCACAAGGAGTTTAACATTACACGGCCTAAACTAGAAGCCCTTATTACAAACCTTTGTTTAGAAATCCAAAAATCCTCAATACTTGTTGGTGCAAGAATGATCATTCTGAAGCCATCCCACATTCTTACTATTCAATTGTAGAAATAGAAAAATCCTTTTGATCTTCAGATTTTAAGGATTTTGAGATTTGGTGGTCCTGAGAAGTGTGTGCCAAGAAAGGGGGAGCTAGTGTCACCAAATCTCTAACTATTTGCGTTGTTTAGTGTTTGGAGAAATCCAAGTGGGAACTCAATAAAGTATAGCCATTTCGAACCGAGGATTGTAAGTGATTATGAGTCAATTTGATACATTGCTTGGTTCCAAAACATTTCAAAAACAAACATTCACTATCTTCAAAATTTTAAACACTTTGGTTTAAATATGGGTGCCTCTTGATCTAGCCTTGATATTACTACTTTTCCTAAGGGTTTCTATCCTTAGCGACTTCTAAATATCTCAACTTGATCTTAAATCCATATTTCCCAAAGACAACGTAGACAATTATGACTCTAATCTCATGATTTTCATGAAATGGACATTGTGAAAGTTATGATGTTTTTGACATAAACATTTAGTTTGAAAAAATAATCAAGAAGAGTATTTGTAAAATCAATTCACTTAAGCAAGATAAAATTGACACAATTAAATCCCACATGACCATTTTGGCGATCGATCACACTAGTTGAACAAGCTGACCTTACACCCACTATCATACAAGCAAAACATTGCAAACATAGAGTCCAAAATTGTTGGGTCCTATTTCCAAAATTATTTGAGTCCTATTTTACCAAAATCATTGAGTTCTTGGAGTATTATCACTTTAGAGGTTTATCATGTTTCCCACTACTTTGGTCTTGGAAAAAAAAGGTTCACTCTAGGTCAACATTGGGTCAAGCATTTCATCCATCCCTTCATCAAATTTCATCCTTCACTTCATCAAAATTTGCAAAAAAATTGAATAGACCAAACACTTTTTAACTTGAACATCAATCAAACCCAAAACCCTAACTTGTCTAGTTTGTATGTGAAATGAATCCTTTTCCATGCACTTAGTTAATTTATTTATCATCCTTGAAATAGTTTATCTTGAAGGTCACGAGTCTACCCTAAATATTTCCAAGTTCATAAACATCCTCTATCCAAAATCAAAACATCAAACTCAAGTCAAAAGTGTTGTTTGAAAATGTTTCCAAAGATAACTCTCCATATCACCCACTTTTTCATCCCCCATTATCATCATCACTCCCAAAAGACTTAGAGAATCCCTTCTACCTATATTTGAGTCAACTAGAGAGTTCAAACATTAAAAATCTCAACACACCTCTCCCGTCATTGACCCACAATCTATGGTTACAACAAGATCACAACACAAGAGAATCATGGAGAAAACCAAAGTCTCATCTACCATCAATGATCCAAATCCTCAATAATTTTATCTAATAAGTCATGTTACCCCATCACAACATTCCTCATTTCCATTAGGACCATATGAGATTGAAGACGTCACGAATAACCCATTTGAACTTACTAGGGAAGAAATCATGCAACATCAAGCCTTAGAAAATATGGCTCCAATTTCCTCATCTTTTGTTGCACAATCATTGAAACAAGGCTTGACTTCATCTTCAATTAAGCCAAATCCATCCCTTGTGCCAAGTCAGCCCTTAATATCTAGTCTTTCAACTAGGCTAGAAACCAACCTTGGTCTCACTTCATGTCTAGGAACAAACACAACTTTGGGTATTCACAAAACAACCATTCCATTAACCACCAACCTTCCCCAAGACACAAGTTGGATACCAACCTTTGGAAAACCACTTATATTCCATGACGCCACAGCAATATCGACATTTCGAGTGCAACCATCTTCATCCATCATCACAAATACCCCAAGTATTCCTAAAGTTACACAAGGAATTGTGAACCAAGTGCCTCAAGTAGGACAACAAGGGAAAGTTAACACTCTCATGCAAAGTCAACCCTTGACAAGTGATTCCAAAAACCCCATCGACACATCGAAACAAGTGGTTACCCAAGCTACTCAAGTCAATCCACCATCTACATTAAACCCATCTATCATCAACCCAAATCAAAACAACACCTTGGTTACAAATCCCATCAACCAAGGTAATACCTTGATTCTACCTCAAATACAACAAGGAAATCCTCAAGACATCGATCAAGGAAACCTTTTTAATCAATGGACTCAAGGTCCTAATATGTCATTACCATTGCAATATCCAATGGCATCATCATCTTTCCCCATGGTTCTTCTCACCATGAAAAATAAAATGGGACCTCAAACTTACATTCCTCCATCTCAATCCACCATCTTGCAAGGAATGTTGAACCAAGGGAACCCACAACCTCTCATCAACAATCCGCAACCCACTCAAAAAATCAACACTCAGAAAACATCGTAGAAGTCCCAACAACCACATGATCCTACATTGCAAGCACATGCCTTAGCTTTACAACAAGCACAACAAGCTTACCAACAAGCCCTCACAACACAACAACAACAAGCAACCTTAGTAGTACAACAACATCAAGGAGACTTAGCAACACAACGACAACATCAACAACAACAAGTCGCCTTAGTAGCACAATAACAACAACAACAAGCAGCCTTAGTAGCACATCAAGCCTCCTTAGTAGCACAACAACAACATCAATCCCAACAAGCCACCTTAGGCACACAACAACAACAACAAAAACAAGCAACCTTAGTAGCACAACAACAAAAATGAGTACAACAACAAGCCCTTGTGGTGCAAAAACAACAAAAAGTCTTACTAGCTCAACAATATGCCCAAAAACAACAACAATGACAATAAAGTTCCTACTATAACCCTCAACATAGCATCATCAACCTAAACACATTAGGAACATATACATCCACACCTCAATCACCTTCACCATACACCTCATACAACACATCATCATATCAAAATATTGCGTAGAACCCATTCGTCGTCCCAACATGTGTTCCTCCACCAAAGCCGCAAGATGATCTAGTATTACAACTCAAAGCGTTATCACATGAAATGCAAGATTTTTGAATGGGCAAGACAAAGAAGCCCCATTCACATAATCTATGTCTATATCCATTTGATTGAAACATAGCAATAGTACCATTCCCTCACGGTTTTGAAGTCCCAAAATTTGATAAATACAAAGGGAGAGGAAGTCACGTGGACCGCATCAAGGAGTTTAACATCATGTCCATGGAGGTGGCCTATAAGGATTCCTATTTGATGTGCCTCTTCCCTCGAAGTTTAACAAGTCCTGCCATGGATTGGTTTTCTCAGTTCCCTCTAGGCATCCAAACTTTCCAAGAAATTGTTGAAAAATTCATATATCACTTCTCCTTTAATCTTGACATGGACATTAGTCTAGAATATTTTTACACTCTCAAACAAACCAAAGGAGAATCATTTTCCAATTTCTTGCAACGATGGAGACAAAGAGCTATTAAGACCAAGTGGCCTATTCCCGATGAGAAACAAGTGGGAATCATCATAACAAATCTAGATCCGGATCTATCTTTCCATTTAAAAATGATATGCATTACTACTTATGATGAGCTTATCCCTAGAGCTCTTAACATCGAGAGAGCCCTAATCTCATAGGTAAATACACGAGCGTATAGAGACAACCGCCCATCCACTAGTTTTAACAAAAATCCCCACTATTGGGCCAAGAATAAGAATTTTACTAGTGATGGTGTTGTTGATGCAAAGGTGGTCTTAACTGCTCCTAGGCAAGAAAACACCCAACCCATGAACACACAACAACTATACGCGCAACCACCAAACAATCAACCAATGATCAATGCTACAAAAACTCAACACGGACAATAAAGAACAAACAATGCTCCTAAATGAAAATTTAGTCCCTTAGGGGAACCTATGGAGGATGTGTTGAAGAGGTTGATACAGTCCAATCTTATCTCACTCCCAAATTTCTCAAACTATCAAGAGCCACAAGTCAAACCTTGCAGCTATAGAGGAGATATTTTTTGTGAATTTCATCGATACAAAGGTCATAACACACAAAAAAAAAATAGACTAAAACATCTAATATAAGATCTTATCGAACAAGGAGACATTCATGTCGATCAAAAATCTGGGAATGAAAATCTAAAAATTTACACAAACGCTATGCCTAACCATACAAAAGAAAAAGATTCAGGAAAGGCATCAACCTCAAATAATGTAAACCATACTCGTGACACCACAGTGGGACATATTTATTCATCACAACATGAGGAATCAAACATGCATCAATACACTATTTTAAAACAAAGTCCAAACCCACCAACAGTGTTTAGCACTATTTTATACCGTAAGGACATCAAGTGGATATCAAATTGTGATATATCTCCTACATATGACTCAATGATTGGGCATGTTGAAGAAGTTCCAAATAAGCTATAAATATCCCTTATTAAACCCATGCCCACCAAAGGTTGTGAAGAGTCTTTCACTGATGATATATCATCCACCCAAGGATCTTATCAAGAGGAGGCTCTTGAGGATAATGAAAGTTACTTCGAATCGAGTTAGGATCAAGAACCCTTATCCCTAGAGTTTCACAAAGAGCTAAGAGAAATCTTCCAAACCATTTTAAACTCCAAATATTTCCTCGATATCACTCCTGAGATGTTTCTTTCAGATGGACATATAGATGTTCTTCATCCAAAATGAGAGTCTCCCACTCTTGATATTCCTACACAAGAGAAAACAATGGTCGAGATTCTTGATTCTTACAATGATTGTGCATCATCAACATCCTTTGAATCATCATCAACATCTTTTGAAATAACATCAACAAAATCAAATCAAATAGTTCTTATTCCTGAACAAGATTATGCATCATCAACATCTTTTGAGTCAGCATCAACATCTTTTGAAGCAACATCAAAACATAATGATGTCATGGAACCAAAGCAAGCAATTCATATTCCTGAACAGTAGGAACCCATAGCAATATCATGTGTTCATGAAAGGTCATATTTAGTGGCTATGGATCAGAGGATATATTATCAGAGCAAAGGATTAGGTATTTATAATACCTTCACAACAACGGGGGCAATCTTGTCTACAACAAACATCAACATATGGGGCATGAAGGATCCTTATGATGAAAATACTGTCAACGCTACTACTAGTTGTATATTGAGTTGGAATTCACCCATCATCTCATACACAAATTGGGACCAATGTAAAAAGAAGAATTCCTATCAAAGCAAGGCAAAGATCATCAAAACAAATGAAGCAGTCAAGCAAAAATGATAAAGCAAATACAAATAGATACCAAAGAAAAATAAAGAAAATCATCCCTCCAAAACTTCATTAGTCAAAGAAACTATGGGGAAAAATAAAAAAGGGAAATATATCCATCAAAAGCATCCTCAAATACAAAAGCAAGCTTCTCAAGCAAGTAACAAATTATATCCAGTGGTTTGTACTAATTCCATGAAAACCTCCATTCCCACCCATCATTGCTCATCTTCCCAATTTTGGAGAGTCAAATGTTCCAAACCATCGACCAATCCATTTCATATTCCTTCATGCATGACATCATACACTCCATTCACAATATCCAATTCTCGCATTAACCGTGTGTTGGCAACTACTCTTCATCATAATGATTTTGAAGGTATCATATCACGATGTGTGCACATAGACAAGGTTAATTCCGGTACCAACAAGGCAAATCTCAGTTCTTCAAAATTGCATTCAAGTTCTCGTATCTTAGCAAAGCAGCTTCTTCAAGCAGGATATCGTTGGCATGTTATGACAGTGGCCTCTACATCAGTTCCACTAGGTGGTTCAACATGAGGGTAAAACTTCCAAAAAATAAAAAAAATAGTAAAAGAAAATCGTCCTCCAGTGAAAACCACTACGATGGTGCTTTGGGAAAGTACTATGATGAAAACCTGGAAAATAGGCGACATGAGAAGAATCAAACATCTATATGATCCTTCTTAGACAAAATCATCTCATCCTTTTCATGATAAATCCAATGTTCTCTCCATCCATCCTATACATATTTATCCAAATATTCCACTTTATCTTGATCTTGACAAAGATTCAGCGTATACTTCAACTCTACTCATGGAAAAATTTTGACAGGCTCCTTATCAATTTATCTCATGAAGTCCCATAGCCCATATCTAGCATGATAAAACTCTGTTGAACTCTTTGCATATACATTATCTATCTTGGTTATCCATTGCATTATGAAGAATTGATAAACATTGGGGTAGGTTCTTGCACACTTGTTTTCAAATAACTCTTTATCCATGTCTTTTATATCACAATGTGACATCGACATCGTGATATATGTATCATTTACCTTAAAATCTCATCAAAAATCCTAAAAAAACACTCATAAAACTTCATCAAAATCCAAAAACATTCAAAATCTTGTACAGCTAAAATCTAAAAACATTCAAAAAATTATAATGTCAAAATCCAAAAAAAATCCAAATCACTAGCCCATGCCACATTTTGACAAGTAGATGTTCCTTATCAAGCTTTATCTCTTCTCGAACATCAATCCAAACAATCAATATCAGTTGAGTCTACCTTGCACTTCAATGTCCCATCAAATCATTCCAATCGACTTTGTTCCAAATCGAGCTTCAAAATCTTGATCAATCTTATCCAATCAATCCATCATCATCTTGAGATATCCTTCCTAATCCTCATGTTGCTTAACACTATCCTTGCATTGTTGTGTATCCTCAATAATGTTATCATCATCAATCCATCAATCAGATCAATCAATCCTAAGCCTGGTTTTCAACAAAATCCCAAATAGATCACTGATATCATCACACATATCCATGTCCACATCATCAAAATTATGCAAAAATTCCAAAACGCATCAAAAACTTTAAACAACCTTAAAACATTTTCAAAAAATCCAAAAACATTTGAAAATTGAAAAGCCTTAAACATCAAAATATCAGAAAACATAAAAACATTTGAAAATTGAAATTCCAAAAACATTAGAAAATGTTCCAAGAAACCCTAAACAGCCTCAGATAACCGAAGAGCCCAAAACATTCATAAACTTTCAAAATTCCAAAAATAGCCTCAAAACATTTTCAAAAAACCAAAAAAAAGCAAGTGTAGCAAGTCGTAAAGTGAGAACCTAAGTGTCAAAGTCTAAAGTCTAGACCATAGATAAATACATCAGTGAAGTTTGTATCAATGGCTCATCTTAGCATCATCTTCCTAAAATCAAACCACCTCTGATCAACATGTCCTAGGATGTATCCTTCCTACAATGGGCATCAGTATCAGTAATCACTTTAGCTAAAGTAAACAAGTCATGAGATATAGATGACACTGAATTTTTATCTTTGATCTTTTCTTCTGATTTATCTTAAATGACCCATTCCCAGGACCTCTCAATGATGTCTATCAAAATGATTTAGAGAGAAAGGAATGGGGCATTGATCATGATCTTTCATTTATTGTGCTTGTGGGTATTCTTGTAAAATCATTTTGGCACATACTTGCTTGGTTGTGTGTAGGAAATTTGTTTGGGGTATGTTGTTGACTATTATGTATGCTTTTGTCCAATGTATGCTAAGATCCTGACTTGCATTCCAATGAGATTTTTGTATGTCAAGATGTGAACAAGAATTATCTTATCTATTTGTTGATACAAAGTCCATTACACTAGATACAACGTCGTCCTAGTGATCAATACCTTGACGCATCGTGTCTATGTGTTATATCAAACAATAATGAATGATGAAAAATCCCAACCTCGATATGTGAGCACCTCATCGTCCTGCATTCATCTTGCATCTTTCATTGTCTCATCACCATCTCTATTAAAGTCTCGATGGATCATAAACTTGTTGGATCTTTTGAAGTAATCGTCAAAATCACTGGTCAATTCATTCATCTTATTCTTCTATCTTTACTAACTATTCTATCCAAGCATCAAATCTATGTGATCTACATTGACATATACATGAGGCTACCCATAGCTGATGATTGTCTTTGCATCATGAAATATGTCTACATCAACATCTGAGCTTTCCGAGAACTATTTTTCATCATCTTTACTAGCAATCCCTCTTCCATTGGGGCACAATGGTGCATCTATATCATCTTCAACTCAACAATATGAAAATTTGCAACTCAATTGATTCAAAAGCAACCTGAAATCTCAAGCATCTCAAGCATAAGTCTGATTTTTCACCTATCATGAGCCCGATCAAAACACTTTATTCTTCGATTGATCTCTCGAGGGGGCAACCAACCATCTTTCAATCATATAGATATCAAATCATTTAACAAATTTTATTCCTAGCCTTGCTAGAAAATATTGATCAAATCAACCATCATTGGGATATATCATTCCTTATGAATCCTCATGTTTTTCAACATAATCCTTGCATTGTTGTGAATCCTCAACAATGTTATCAATGAATCAATAAGATCAATCAATTTTAGCTTGGCTATGAATATCTCAAAGAGATCACCGATATATGTTTTTGCATCATCATCGACATCAAAATCAATATCGAAATCAACATCAGTCTTTGAACCAATGTGACGAGTACATTGCTTCAAAGAGGGGGAAAATGTAGACACCTAAAAATGTCTCGACAGATCACATTGGCTAACTAACATCATTTCATCCTAAAACCCATCCTCTTTTCGCTTAATTGATTAAATTTTCTTATCTATTTAATTAATTACATCATTTGCATCTATTAACCTCATTAATTCAATCACGTTAATTCACCCCCTTTCATGCTAACATTTCATCTAATTAAATTAAATAAATCAACATATTTAATTTAATTTCCTAAGTCTTCTAATTTAATTAAATAACCCCAAGTTATTTAATTAAATGTCATCTCACCCTTTTCCCATTCATTAAATCATTTAATTTAATGAAAATCACTTTATTCCTCCAAAATCCCCTAATTGTGTGATTAAACTTTGTTTAATTAAACAATTAATCTAACTTTCCTCTAATCAAAGGGAATATTCCTTATCCCCTTTTTGCATAATTAAAACTTTATTTTAATTTGCAAAATGTCTTTTTCCTCATCTATAGGAATATTTCAAAAGAATATTCTTATTCCTTCATTTGAAAAAAGGATATTTTCACTTGGCTTCAAATGCAAGTTACCTTGTAACTTGAGTTACATATTATCTTTTATCCTTTTGAACAAGTCACCTTTGACCTGTGTGCAGGTCAAAATTGTGTTTGTTTGAAGCAAATGTGAACCCTTGATTAAATTCCATCATGCATTATTATCTATTGATGAGAATCCATGATCCATGTCTCCTCTTCCTTTCATCCTTGATCGTTGATTAATCTTTTCGATCTCAACCCTTCATTTCTCATTTGCTCTCCTGTAAATAGGTCACTATTTGGAGATAAATTGATCCATATTTTTCAGAGAAAAATTATGCTATTGAATATCATCCATCTCACACTCATATTTCACTCATCTTTAACTTATTTTAGTCCATTTTAATTGCATAATAGCTTAGCGCATCCATTAATGGATTCCATGCATCCATCTTAGCTTATATATGAATTAGGGTTTTCATCTTTTAGCATAATCTTAGCTTAGATTAGTTTAGCAATAGCATAATTAGATCATTTGTAGCATAAAATCATGGTAACTTAGCTTGCATCATGTTCATTTTTGCATAAACTATGTTTTTATACATAAATCACAATGGTTTCATCGATTCTCTTCCATAGAATCGACTGAAACAGGCTCACTAATCACGAGATTGGGAAAGGGTCGTCGTTTCACATCAACACGACACTAATTCCAAAATAGGATAAGTTTCAGATGGGCTAGATGAGGAATTTAACTATTTTTGTGTAGTTTGTAGCTTTCATTTTTAATTAAATGCTTAACTTAGATTTCCACTTTGAATGATCTTGCTTGTAGATGTAGGTATGTTTGGTTCCATTATGCTTTGATTCATCATGAGTCAAGTGTAATCGATCCACCCTAACAATCCTCGTCTCACAAGAACTAGTAGCTTTACTAATGAAAGCATAATGTAACTAATCAAAGCATGGATAACATCAACTGCTCTCACAATAATGATCTCCTTCCTCCTTATACAACTGACATCAATGAAAACACAAGATTGTTGGCATCAATGACAACATCAATCTAATCATACTTGCAACACCCTTTTGAACTAACCTTGACAATATCATCAAAATTCATGTGTCCTAACCTTTTGTGCCAAAGACAACTTTTATCTTTCTCCATAGTGAGACATCTCTTTCCATTCAACTCACTGAGGTTATAAATATCACTATCTATCCTACTTCCTTCTGCAATCAACTCATCGGTACTTGATTTTTTGATTTCACAAACATTAACACAAAGGATAATTGATATCCCTTATCACACATTTGACTGAAATTCTATAAATTATGTTTTAAACCTTCAACATATAAAACATCATGTGTATTTGTCTTACCACGATTAAGACTTAAAGTACCCTTACCAGATATTTTAGCAATAGATTTATTTCCAAGGGTAATTGAACTACCTTCAAATTCCTTGAAATTCATAAACTTACTTTACTCCAGTCATATGACTAGAGCAACCGCTATCAATGATCCATAGGTTCTTCCTCTCCTTCTCATCATGCAACGTTGTTTGAGCAATCAAATACTTCCCATACTTCTCTTCTTGAACCATCTTCCAATATTTCTCTGAAACATCACTTGTTCCTTTCTTTAGTAACTAGGAACTCACAAAATTACTGTTGTTGTTCCTTTTAATATGTCCAAAATTGTTTCACTTGAAACAAATAACATTGAAATTGAATAGAGGTGAAAGTGCATTATTACTAACAAAATTATTTCTTCTCACTAGAATTCTTATACAATCCACAACCTTATATCCATAATCATTACAACTAAAACAATAACCAGAGAAAGAAAAACTTGACCTGGTATTGTATCCTTGTCCATCGGATCTCCTCCTTTTATTTTGTACTTGAATAAATCTATCATTTTGAGTCATGCTTCCATTACTTGTCAATGTCCTCTTCGATTTTGAACTTTTTGAACCTGTCATCTTTGGACTTGCCTTAGTACTCTTCTCTGACTGTTTTGTCACTTTTTTCTTTTGATCATCAAAATCGACTTTGTTTTTTCCATGTGAAACTTTTTGACCTTCTAATATTTGATCTAGGGTTTCAGTACTTTTACTGAACTTCAATTGCAACTACTGATTTTCCTTCTCAAGCTCTTTTTTGGTTGCAATAATCTCCACCTCAAGCTTTTCACTATCTTTGTCTCTTACTAGTGACTTTTCTATCAAAACTTCTTCAACTCTTTTAGCTTCTACTACTTGAGTCTTCAGATCAACAATGAACTTTTTCAGCAATCTTAAAATCTTTTTCTATTTTATCTTTGGATCTTACTTCTTCTAAAATTATGATATTCATCTTCTTGATCTCTCTTTCAACCCATAATAAATTCTTCATAAGATCTTCTTCTTCATCATCATTTTCTCTAGAACCCATTTCAGCATCACCATCAACAGTTTCAAAATAGATATACATATAAATTTTCCATTTTCATCCCTAAATGCATCTTCATCTTCTTCTTCTATAGAATATTCTTCTTCTTCCTCATTAGTATAAAAAATTATATGCTTTATCTATCCTTTGGATCTTCTCTGAAAAAAATTCTTTACATTATTTTGTTCAATATTGTTAGTATTCTTATGGGGATACCTAGCTATAAAATCTCCAACTTCTCCACAATTGAAATACTTGAAACACAATTTACCTTTATACTTACCAAAACCTCTTTGTAGTTTTTTGACAAAATTTTCTTCTTCAGATCTGATCCATAATTAGAATCTTGATCAACCTACTTTAGAGATACTCTAGAAACAACTTCTTTTCTTATAGAATCTTCACTTTTAAATCTCATCTCAAATGCAATTAGTGTTCCATGTAATTCAATCAACTTTAAGGTAGTCACATCTTTAGCTTATTCAATAGAAGAAATTTTAGGATCAAACCTTCTAGGTAAGGATTTGAGTACCTTATTCACAACAATCTTCTCATCTAGGGTTTCACCAAGACCTCGAATATGATTGACAACTTCATCAACCCAGATCATGAATGTAGCAATGTTCTCATCTTTCATCCTTAGACCTTCTAACTGAGCTTGGTAAGTTTGCAACTTGGCTTCTTTGACTTTAAATCACCTTCATAGATAGTTTCCAATTTTTCCCATATTTCCTTTGGTGTTTTGCAATCCATCACTTTTTAAAACTCAATGTTAGTCAAACCACATAAAAGATAATTCCTAGCCTTAGCATTGATTTCATAAGCCCTCTTTCCAATATGATCCCTAGGAGGGTTTTCAGGGATTTCATAACTTTCTACAACTGAATTCTAGTTCTACATTCCTATATCCATCAAATATGACTCAATCCTAACTTTCCAAAAAGAAAATTTAGATCCATCAAAAATAGGTACTTTATTTCCAGAATAACTACTTTGTGCCATCCTAGATCTACCTTAAACTATTAGACTCTTTCAAAGGAACTTAGCTCTGATACCAATCGAAGGGCACACAATCTACTGAGAGGGGGGGTGAATCAATAGATGCAAACAATTGCAATAATTTTGGAAACCTTCATAACTAATTTATAGTTTTTCACCATGAACAACATTGAACCATACAAGATAGTAAGATAATAAATTAAAGCACAACACAATATAACACATAACACCAGATTTTTATGTGGAAACCCAGAATGGGAAAAATCATAGTGAGAAGCTCTTACAAGAAGGAATATAATAATGAACTTTTATAATATTAAGTAGGCACCAACCTATCGGAGACACCAATCCCCAAAAGATTCAGTAGGCACCAACCTACATGAGAATCCAATCCCAACCAAAATAGAAATGCCAATCCCTGCCGAAACAATACAACAGGTAGAATACCAATCTTACCAAAATAGAAATAATGACATATTTGAAATATGACACTAGCAAACACACTAATACTTGATCTTACACTTATATCACATACCTTGCATTCATTACATAATTTTACATCTCACTACTTTCACTTAGTCATTAGTTACATTCAGACATACATGGATGCACTATGTTCTTTCAAAATTACTTACAATGCATTTGAAAATTTGAAATATATGCATGACACTACATTAACACTCTTCTATGCCATCCAAGGATCTACACCAACTAAGACAACATAAGACGGACCAAAATTCAAATATTCATAATTGATTTTTTGTATTAGGGATCATATTGAGCATCTCATAACAAATTCACACCTTCAACATGTATGTCCTCCTTTGTAAGTTTAGACCCATTATTGTAGAAAAAATCATATATTTGTTTGTTTTTTCTATGCTTGAGGACAAATTAATAGAAGAATTGAAGTTTTTTCCAATAATGGATCTATGATTTTTTTCCATGTTGTATTATCATGCTATTAATGTAATCCTCATTCCCACCCATTTTTTAGAATTATTTTTTGTAGAATTAGAAGTGTACCTTTTATTTAAAAAATAATTCTACAAGATAGCTAACCCATCCAATGCTTCTTCCACATTAGCCACCTAAAACTCAACAAAGGCCATATATTATAACTAATAGTTGAGAACATGGTCTCATTCATTTTTATTTCTTGTAAAAGTAAAATTGTTATAAATTAGGATCTTATATAAAATAAATAAAATGAGAATCATACAATAATAGGTTTTACACATTACACAAGATATGCATGAGGAAAATCCTTTCAGGTAAAAAACCATTAAGAATCATTGTATTAAAACACTTACAAAAAATAGTCTATTAAGAAATAGATTGAACTTAGGGATGCTCCTCTACATACTTCCACATGGTCAATAATACCTCATGTGCATAGTGATATAATTCACTAAAAAATTTCAAATTCACACAGTCTCAAATGAGAGATAACCTTCTTAAATATAGGAGAAAGGGTTGAAAAATACTTGAAGGGGTATTAGTCACACCTATTCAATAACCACCATTCATATATAACTAATAATACAATATGTATTATACTATAATTATTTTAAATGTGATATACTTAATAAATCATGTAATATATGAAGTTTTACAACCTTATATTAGAAGGATATATAAGTTTTATAAGGATATGAACCAAAATAACATTATGTTCTAAAAACAATGTCCAATTTTAAATCCTGAATTATATTTTTTAAGAAGTTATATTTGTAGAGATTGTTTAATCCCCTTATGTTCCAAGACAACATTGTTATTATTCCCCCTTTCGGAGCCCATCTATTCCAAGATTTTTTTCTTACATTAGTCACTTCCTTTTTTGTCTCCTTCTACTTGGTCTCCATGATGGATCTTTTACTAGCTCTAAGTCAACAACCACATTCACCAATTTCCTTTGCTCTTTGGATTTACCTTTTCCTTTGTCTATTGTGGGGTTGATGGGTATGCACCAATGTAGCACATTTTTGATCTTCAAATATCCAAGGCCAATCCTTGAGAAGACCTCCTATCTCCCACGTACATATTTTTTTGGACATTCTCAGAAGTAACAACATCCATATGCATCATTTTATTATCTATTATGTATTATATTGTTTATTTCAAGATTAAAACTAATATGTAGTATGCCCATTCACTATTCGATGTTGACAAAAAGTGTTTGTACTTAAAAGGTAAAAGCATGTTTACCACTAGTTATAAACTAAGTGTAATACTATAATTATTTTATTTTATATTATTTATTTCAAGATTAAAATCAATATGTAATATGGCCATTCACTATATTATATTGACAAAAAAGTATTTTTACTTAAAAGGTGAAAATATGTTTACCCATAGCGATAAACTAAATGTAATACTATAATTATTTAGTTATGATTAAAGTGATATCAATTAATTTGTTTTTTAAATAAAGTGATAAAATAGTAACTTTTAGATCTAACTAAACACTATAAAATATTAGAGAAGATAAATTGAAGTTACAAGACTATGGAATTGACCAAGAAATATTAAAAACCATCCTTGTTTATTTAATTAAAATTATGAAAGGTTGAAGATGACTAGAAATGGATGAAAGGAAAAAATTGGAATTATCTAGATTATCATAAATGAATCTAGAAATTATTAAGCATTGATGTCTAACCCCCAAGTGCTAGTGATTGACCTTGAAATTCTAGTGTCTAGTCTCAAATTTTGGTGTTTGGTTTCTACACACTAGATTATTTGACTCTAACTAGTCCACTATTTCCAAGGATTGTTTGTTTATTTTTTTAATCTCTATCATATGTTTAAAAATCTAGTTTTGACCTCTAATATTGTAAAATGATGGCTAAATTTTAAAGGAGTAAAAATGGGGTTAGTAATATTGGGAGACTAACTTATTTAATCCCTTACTTCGAATTTATTTCATCCTCCACATATATTTGGGAATCAAGAAGTGCTTGATCCTTAAGTGATTTTGGTATGCAAGGATTTGTAATTATGATTAAAATCATTGAGGATTTCTAGCCCATGGTTATGTGTGCAAGTACAATGGAGGAGAGATAGGGAAATATAATGACCACTTGTATATAAAGGTGATAATATATAACTGGGAGGAGGAATTTCTAAAGCTATGGTATTGGGATATTAATTGAGGGATAAGATAGTTATGAATATGGTGAAACTGAGATGATGGGAATGAGGACAGTGATGGAGGGATCAAGATAAATAAAATAAGGCAATAGATGGATTTTTTATCTATGAATAGAGTGTGAGAGGATAAAGGAGATCTTTGAAACAAAATCATAACAAATTAATAGATAAATTTGTTAGGAATAGGATCAAAGAGAAATATATAATCAAATGCATGCAAAAATAAATATAAAATAACACAAAACACAAATGAATATATATGTGGTTCACCAAATATGGGCTACGTCCACAGAGAAACTTGTCATTTCTTTATTCTATCTAGAAAAGTGAAGAGATATGTAAACTACAACACATATTTTGCAACTATCTCTTCTTTCTATCATAGTTTCCTCATAATAAAATACATAATCATAAATAAATTCCCTCGTAAAAGGGGGTCAACTTCCTTCTAGGGAAAGAAAATCCAACATAATTTCTACCATCAATTTTGTGACATAATGATGAATGGTCCAAATTTGCAATGAATAAATATGTATTAAATGTGGCTTTTGGGAGTGTTACCCCCAAACCCTCATCGAGACATGCTACCCTCAAAGCCCTCACCTAGGGATGGTGTAGAAGTTGTCAAAACCAACTTCAGAGTCTAAGAACACCTGCATGCAAAGGGATACCTATCACAGGGAAGAGAATGGAAGAAAAAGCAGACGAGGGTTTGAAGCTTTGAAATATTGAGAGATTATATTATCAGAACAAGAGAATAAAAATATACAATGGATCAATCCTTAAGAAAGGAGATCATGCAAAACCTCAAAGTAACCCTAATAGGAAGACATTTAATAATTAATATAATTATTAAATGTCACATAATGCAAACTAAAGTGAAATATTAAGAGAGGAATAAAGGTAACTTAATTAACATAATTAAGTTAAAACCTTTATTCTAACACCCCCCCTTACAATGAGCAAGAGTGCAGCTACAAACAAGTGCAAGAAAGCAAAAGTAACTACAATGCATGGAAGAAAACAAGGATCCCCACAACTAGGCCTGATTAGGTACCCGAATATAACCAAATCACTGTAAAGTGGAGAAATAGAGAAAACCTCATTGGAAAAACTCTACTCCAAAAAGAGATGCAAAAATAAAGTACAAATGGAATGTCTCAAGAGACTCTCTCAAGAACGCATACAAATATACAGTCAAATACCCCCCCATGAGAGAGAGTGGAGACTCCAAATCCCCCCCAAAATGAAAGAACCCCTGTGCCAATGATCAAACCAATGTGTCTCCTTGAAGGAAGAAACATATCCAATTGTCGAGGAAAAGGAAATCCTTGGATGTGAGGTGAAAATGGAAGTCCTGGATGATGCTCATTGAAGAATTGAACTGCAACATGAGTGTCTGAATAAAAAAATGGTGAATCAAACAACTCAATATGATCCTGAAATGGAATCTCCAATGAAGAAGGGATAACAGGTGTGTTGAATTTTTCATCTATGAGGAAAGGAATGTCCTCTAATATGGACTCAACAACTGCACTTGATGGCTCGATGAGTGGAGCAACAATGTCAATCACAGCTGAAGAGGAATTCTGCTGAACAAATGTGATCTCAATAGGAGGAAGAGGTGTAGAGGTCTCAACACTAGTTTCATGAACAGATGGAAGAAAACATAAGTTCAAGTGACCAAACTTCACCTCAGATACAACATGCTCTCTTGTAGAAAGAGAGGGAGATGGTGGACCAAAGTGTGAGAATGTATACAATCAGGAAGAATTATCAATTGTCCCTATTGCAACAATGTTTCCAGTCTGAATGTCTCTGATGGGTACTGAATCAGGTGACTCAACTGTCTTCCCTGTCCCACTATGAGCAATCTGATAGATGGAGAGAAGGTTAGTGGACAAATATGGTACACATAGTACATCATTGAATGTATTCTCATCAATGTCGATAGAACCTTTCCCACATACACTCATATAAGTGTTATTACCCATCAATATGTGTGGTGAGGACGCAACCTTGAAAGATGAGAACATGTCCTGAGAAGATGCCATATGGTGTGAAGCACCTGAATCTAGTAGCCATCTAGATGAATGTGAACTGGTGGTTGCACATAATGCATGACCCTTATGTGGGGCATGTCCATATGTCTAGAATGATGGTGAAGAAGAAGACCCGCTTGATGTAGATGAAGAAGAGTGATGAATATGGTTCTTCTCAAGAAGAGTTGTCAAATCTAAAACATGTTTTGCATATCCATCTATCTTCTTCGCATAACACTTGGACTCATCATGTCCTGGCTTAGTGCAATAATCACACTTAGGTTTGTCTTTCTTCGATGATTCCCCCTTAGGAGAAGGTGAATCATAAGTGTTATGTGAACTAGAATCCTTCCAATGCTCTGTGGTCTTTGGTTTATGTTTATGCTTTTGCTTTTGCTTCCCCTGAGATGATTGTGCTACCAATGCTTGGTGTTGTGATCCTATGAGAGAATCCAACTGTGATATCTTGGCCTACTCTCATGTCAACCGATCACAAAACACCTCAAAAGTAGGCATGGTAAAATGTGCACCCAAGGCATCCATAGTAGAATGGAAGGTAGATGATAATATCTAAAATTTCTCATGAAGCTTTGACAAAATCAGGTAAATACACTTTGTATCAATCTTAACCTTACCACAACCCTGTAGAAGAGATCTTTGTTGTTTGAATTTCATCATAAAGTCCTCAATGGAGGGAAAAGAATCAGGTACAAGTGAAGTCAACTCTACCTCAATCTGTAGTGCACGAAACTGATTGATGGTACCAAATAAATCATTGAACTTGGTCCATATTTCAAGAGGATTGTTGCATGCATCAAGATGAAACAAGTTGTCGGAAACATGTAAGGAAATCAAACCTATAGCCTCATCCATCTTATTTCTATGTTGCATAGTCTCAAATGGCCTTGTCAAAATTGGATGAATGGTATCTAAACAGGACCACAACCCCTTTGATCTGAGAAGGCGTGTCATGAATGCCTTCCAGGTATGATAGTTATGAGGTGTGAGAAGTTCAACAGAAGAAGAGTTTTCGGCCATGTTTGGAGAGGTTTAATGAATGTTTGATGTGAAGAGTTTTTGGTTTTCTAAAATAAATAACAGAAAGTAAGAAAAAAGGTCCCCCCACAATGCAAGAAACCAAACCCTAGTAGTGATTTTGCAACGAAAAAGCAGGAAAAATAAAAAAAAGGCTTCAAACTTAATCTTGTGTAACTGATAAATTTTATGAAAAAAAAATAGTAGATTTGAATAGAGCGTGTTCATAGCTTCCTGATGCCTATTCGTTTTAAAAAAACAGAGCAAAATTGACCAAGTTATGCCCTCCGGAGTGCAAAACACTCATCTGACTTTGACTACGAAAAAAGGCAACCAAACTGATTTTTTTTGAAAAATATCCTACACCATCACGACGGGATTAGAGCTAGATTTCCAACATCTATTTTCATTCGAAAATCCAAGAAAAATGCCCATTTTATGCCCGATTTAGTAAAGATAGGTCAAAAGGCAAAAAAGGGGTCTTCACAGCCCTCAAGGGTTAGAGTCTTCAGCCCCTGGTCACATGGACGACAAGTGGGCTGGCGGTTGGGTGTTGGGCGCTCAGCCCCTGGTCCTTCATGCAAACAACGACAATTGCAGAGGGGCCCAAGAGTAGGCGGTGGTCACTAATGTGACCTAGTGCTGTGGAGATAAGCCCCCAGGGGGCTACACAGTCCACCGGCGGCGGGCTGGTGGCTCCACTCAGCCCGGTGGCCGCTCAGCGGCACTCGGGTTTTATAAGGGAAGCACCAGATTTATTGAAAAAACTTTTAAAAAATCAATAAAAAATTGAAAAAAAATTTAATATTTTTTCGCCTTGAAAATTGTGCCCTGATGTTATACGACCTTGGGGCCAAATTTTTTTTGCCTTTTCGGTCGACAGAGGCCAAATTGGATAAATTTTATATGAAAATAGGGGTTTTTGGACGCTCTAGACTTAATGGTGAGGTCCGTTTTGTCCAAAAATACCTAGAAAATTAGGCGACCCCCAGATCCACAAAAAATCAACCTATAAAACTATGAAAGTCTGATCCAACCCTCGTAGCTCCAAATTCTTCAAACAAGAACAGGTTGCAGTAGGTCCGCTCTAATACCATATATAAGTTGTCAAAACCAACTTCAGAGTCCAAGAACACCTGCATGCAAAGGGATACCTGTCACAGGGAAGAGAATGGAGGAAAAAGTAGACGAGGGTTTAAAGCTCTGAAATATTGAGAGATTATATTATCAGAACAAGAGAATAAAAATATACAGTGGATCAATCCTTAAGAAAGGAGATCATGCAAAACCTAAAAGTAACCCTAATAGGAAGACATTTAATAATTAATATAATATTAAATGTCACATAATGCAAACTAAAGTGAAATCTTAAGAGAGGAATAAAGGTAACTTAATTAACATAATTAAGTTAAAACCTTTACTCTAACAGATGGGCCCCCAGACCCATATGAGGTAACCCCCTACACTCCCTCGTGTTAAAATGGACTCCATAACTAGTAAGATTGACCCCTATAACCAACAAACTTATCAATTAGAAAACAATAGTTTGGGATAAGAAGCTATGCATTGGAGGAGAAACCTTCAAAATGAGAGTGATAGTAAGTTTATAGGAATATTTTGCTAGGTAACTATTATAAAACATACTAAGGAATTATTAAGGTTGGGATGATAATGGTTGGTGGGACCAAATATTTTAATTTGAACTCGGACACCAATGCTTGGGACATTGATATATTTTATCCTTCATGCTTCCAAATTGTTTGTTTAAATTAAGGATATAAATTGATGGCTAATCATATGTGCATTAAATTTTCAGATAGATTTTTGGCTAAGAAATAGGCCAATTGCTATGTAAAATATGAATATGGGAGTGGACATCAAAATGAGTAGAAATGAAAGATTATAGTGTATCATTTTTATCCTTACACATATAAAATCCTTTAGGTATATTATTGGAAGAATATAATAGTCTCATCAATGGTAATTTAATCATATTATCCCCCAAAATACTTAATAATATTACATGTATGGGATCATGGAGTCAAGTAACTATTGTTTTTATTCAAGGTTTAATGGAAAATATGTTGGAAGCCTCTTGACTATTATTAACATGGTTCGTGTTTAGATTATGTATTGATTTTTAGATAAAATCATCACTACCCTTCCTAAAGGTTCTCTTCAATAGAAAAATAATACAGAATAATTGGATGAGCTATAATTAAAAATATTAGAGCCTTATAACAATCGTTTGTACTAGCACATAGATTGGAAAATGAAATAAATTGTCAAATATGATCTTGTCCTTTACTACAACAATTAATATATTCATGAATAAATATTATAATTTAGCATTTAGGTGGATGATAATTATATTTAGAAATAAAGGTTTTAATCTTAAGACATGGTCATTAACTTTCTCATTATTTCCTTGATTACATTGTAGTATCTTGGAAAAGGGTACTTTTAGATCAATGTTTGCTTGAAAGTGTTTGATGAAAGAATTCACTAGCTCGCCATAATAATAGGTTGAAGCATGAAGAAACATAAATAACAATTCAATAGAATATTCTTTCAATTTATGAAATGTTTTAACAATTAAATTTTCATTGTACAAAATGTTCAAACACATAGCATTAAAGGTTCTATAAATTTTTATGATAATATATAATGGAGATATAAGAAAAAAGTTGCCTTTACCATTATATAACTAAAATAAAGGTACCAAAAGAACATAGGAAAATGATATGACACTATATGATGAGGAAAAATATTGTGCATCAACTCACGTTTAAAATAATTTTTAGAAATACAAGTAAAATTACTACGCTACTTGATGAAGCTATGGAGATATGGTTGAGAAGTTGCACAAATGGAATAGGAATATGGGTGGTGATAGTTTGAGTAAATGTAGTTTGTAAGGGACATTAGAATGGGATGGAAGGGGACCATCATGAGAAAAATTAGACTCACTTACTAATTTTCTAATTACCTTAAGTATAATTATGATTAAAGAATGAAGTGCATCAACTAGAGTAGAGAATTATAATCACCATCAAGCTTATTGATGTCTTGTTTAAGGAGTTTAATTTATGGGACATGTAATTCTTCTTTTGTGTTTCAACATTTTTGAGATGTGCATCATGACCAAACATTTCTTCTTTATTAAGATAAATAGAAATATTCAAAATTTTAATTATGATATTTGAGTATTCCATGGCCTTACAAGGATTAATTATTTGGATAGACATAAAGGGAAGATGATATATTGGTAAATTATTCCGCATACAACCCTATGAAATAGATAACCAAATGAAAATATGAGATAATAAAATTTTAGATCTAAAGTAAAGGTCTAGATATTTTTAGAAAATATCATATTTAAAAATTATAAAATGAAAGAAGGAAAAACCCTTGGCTATGACATTAGTTTAGCTTTGAAATCATGGGTTGAAAAAATATAGGGAAATAAATTACAAATATAGTTAATTTAGAAGTATAATTGAGTGAGAAATCAATAAATATAATCAAACCTAAATCAATTAAGAGTTGAGATTGATAGATTTAAATGATAAATAAAAATAGATTAGAAAGTCTTAGCTCTTTTATTGATTTTCTATAGTAAATAATGAAGATATAATTTCTTGATGGTGTGATCAACGAGTTAAATATGAAAATAGAAATTGGATATATCCTACTAAGATTATGATGATGCATAGTTTGGTCGAGGGATTCTTCGTCTTTGTACAATTTAGTCTTCTACTAATGTGATATTTAGAATCACTCACATTCACATGTACTTATGTCTAAATTAAAAGGATCGTACTTGAAAGCATACTGAGGTTTGTTGTGTGCAAAAGGAAGGTTTATGGCTTCCTCAAAATATTCATACCCTTTTGTTGATGAAACAATATTGAAGACAAAAAAAAATAAAAAAATACTTATGATGGCATTGTTGATGTAGATGCTCTACGCTAATGTTTTATTATACTCTAATATGAATTTTTCATGGGATAATTTAATTACATTCAATGAGTAATAATGAATTAAAACTAGTTACAAATACAAGACAAAATGATTAACTCAATTTTATTAAGTGTATAAATCAATATATAATGATCAAATTCCAAAAAAGTAATTCAAATAAATAATTTTCAAAAATTAAAATTAGATCAAATTAAGTTATGACATAATCTAATTTGAAAAGAAATACCACACATATAACCTCATTTAAAAATATTGAAAACTTAAAATCAAATAAATTTTAACTAAATTAATAAATAAAACTATTAAAAATAATAAATTCAAAAGGGAAATTAAACACTATGAAAATGCATTTCTCCAAAACAAAAGCTAAATGTAAAAAATAAAAAATAAAAAATGGAGAAAATGCTTGTTTACCTACACATACCTAATATTAATCTAAATGACATTGTTTAAACACCTCCCACTTATCCTACACCCACTTAGAAAAACAAATTTATAATTTTAAAGACAATCTATAATAGTCTAGATCAAATTGGCGTGTAATGAACTCCATAAATGAAGTATTGTATAATAGTTTAATGAATATTTTGATTTCATGCTTTAAAGTGTAGGACAGGGGGAAGAATTGGGATTAGACATGCCTTCTAGAGAGGAGGGTGGATGAATTAGGTTAAAAAAAAAGTACCAACTTTATTGACTTGATAATGGACTTTCATTCTCTTCAACCCTTGTGTAGGACAACCAATTTTTTAATCTCTTTTAGTGACTTTTTATTTATATAACAAATCCAATTTGTTTGTATGTTTTAATTATTTGACAAACTTTACATATTAGTCAATAGAATGAATGTTTTGTGTACACTCACATTAGATGCCAAAAAATATTATGAGACCATGGGAAAAAATAAACAATGAGATGCGAGATAAATTATATGGGTTGTTCTGTAGTTAGTGAAATATTTTTATATTTTTTTGAATGCATATATTTTGTAAAGATACAAAGTGTGTTCATTTTATTTCTTCTAGATTTATTTTAATAATTAAATATTTGAATGGTATATTTGTATATAGGAGTTGGTATTTAGTTTGTATTTTATTTAACTAAAAGTGTTTGTTTCTAAGTGATCTAAACATAACATTTAAATATGTTATTCTAGTCTTGGTTTAAATTAATAATGATAAAGTTCACATCATTGAAATATAAAAATAATAAAATAATATTGATTTAGGAAAACTTGATCTTTACACTTGATTGCATTGATTTATAAAACTTTATTTTTTCTGCAACTACTTCAATTTCTCTAGCTAACAACTAATAACATAAATTTAATTATTTTTAAATTCAATTATTTAACTGGCTAACCTTTATATTGTACTAAATATAATATATCTAATATCCCCCTTTATTACATCATTTCAAACAAAGATAGAAGAACTTACACTTGACTACACACAAGATCACAAATATTGCAAACCAACAAGAACACACCAAACTAAAAATATTAATGGATATTTTGATCATCCATCAATACTTGTGAATATAGACATTCCTACTTCTAAGTGTAACCCTTTCCATTTGAACTAAGACATACTTTAATAGGGTAAAAGCACAAAGTTGTGTTGCACTTTCAACCAACAAAATGGTTTCTAGTAAAACAATTTTGTCCTAAACAATTTCACTCAAAACTATATAATATTTTTTATTTTGAGAATTTGAATTGTGGTTGAATTTATGTGTAAATTTTTGGTTGGAACTCTTTTACCCAAAATTATCTATGTGGTTGCCTATGTGACAATTTAACCCCTTTTTTGGAGTGAATTAGAAAAACATCTTCAACTCTGAATTTCTCCAATTAGAAAAAAATGAAAATATGCTTTTATAGAGCTTGAAGTCAACAATCCAAAAACATTTATTTTTTGATATTTGACTAGTTTTATTGTATTTTTTAGTTTATTGTAAGTAAGTTTTTATAATGAAACAGGAGGTTGATTAGAAATTATAAAATAAATATTAAAACATATTTAAATTTTTTGAAAAATATATGATGCACTAAAGGAGAGAATCTTCTTCAAAATGATATAATTTTTTTTTTTTAAATGATAAAAAGAGTAGACAAAAGTTTATGTCCAATGAAAAATATGATGTTTTTGTAAAGTTCGACTTTAAAATGTTATTACAAAAAATATTCATTGATTTTTTTCCATCTACTAGATATTGAAGTTAGCTATTTGAAGAAAAAAACTAGGAAAAAATTTGTTTTCTCTTTTTTTTGAGACATCCTATCAACCTCACTTTGTTTTGAAAATTTCAGTAATTCAAAATTTTGTCTTATATTTATAAAAATATATATCAACCTAATTTTTTCATTTTTTTAAATACAAGCATAAACTTCATCAAGAGTTCTACATTTCATTAGTTTATATAATTTTAAAATTCAAAACATAAAGACCACTTTTATGGAGTTGAAGTTCAAAAATTTATGTGTTCAATTCCTTTTTAAAAGTGGCATAGATTTGTACTTTATCTTCCATACCTAAAATGAAATTTTATATGCTTTAACTAAGAGATTATTCATATTCACATCATAACTATATAGCTATGAATGGAGACATAATATACATCCACATTAACAAATTTAGATGTAGACCAATGGGTAAGTGCAATAAGTTGGGTCCACGAAGAGGGAAGTTTCGGTCCAAAAAAACTATTGACGGGAATGGGAACCCGAGCCTTTGATCGGGATCCTATTCCTAGATGACTACCTATTCTAAAAAAATTGAAATCTCAACCTTCTTTTTGATTTAGTTTTAAGATTGAGAAAGGCTTGCTAACCCAACCCTTAGCCTTGGACCTGCAATTGAAAGACTAAGGCAATGTTAAGAGAAATAACTGATTTTGGCAATATAGCTGATGGGGTTTCTTTCAGAATTGATTTATGAAATTAAAATCCATTATAGATCATGATGTCTATTTTTTAAATATGTAATTTTTTATTATTATCTATTATGTTTTATATTTTTTAATTAATTTCTAAAGAAATGGTTCATAAACTTGAAATGATGGGGTTTTTTTTTAAATAAATTTTAATTTATTAGTTTTTTTGTAAAAATATTTATATGAAATCAATCTATAAAAATTTCTCTACACAATAAAAAAAATTCAAAAAATGATTAGTTTAGGTCAAATTATGGTGTCTATACATGAGGGTTTTCAAAAACAACAATTAGGGCCAATAAAAAATTAATTAAAAATATTTAGAAAAAAATCATAAAAACTTATCCTCATCAATCTTCAGTTTATTACACATATTTCCTCAAAAGGAATTAGAAAAATAATTTTATTTATGTCAAATTATGGTGTCTGTAAATGTGCATGGTATGGTCCTAAACAAGTGACTTTTAAAAAGTGGTTTTTATACATGCCTATTACAAATTAATTTGTATCATTTGGGTATAGAGTAAATTACATATTTAGAAACTAGACTCAAAATACTAAATTTCACATTACTAAATTTTTTTAAGATTCAATGTGTAAGTCCTTCAAATTTTCAATCCAAGTGTGACAAATTCTAAAAATAAGGAAAAACACTTCCACTTTTTAAACATTTTGTGGACCCAAGTTCTTGCATAGGCCCTAACATATGCTCTAAATCCATAATAGAGGAAGATTGTCTCCTTCAAACTTGGCTAACCCTTGTGAGGGCTCGTCAAGGATTGGTGGCTTTTGTATGCAAAAGGTGAATGGGTGTTTGGAAAGGCCGCAAGAGCGACCAGTGTTGGTTATCCAACCTAAATCCATAGCTGAAGATGTGGAATACTACCGCAATCATGTGTTGATTTGCAAGTTTATGGGGATGCATGCTTTGCTTCCTTTTCTTGATTCGTGGGTTTGCAAGATCTAGAACCTCAAAGGGGATTTTGATATAATGCTAGCAGCCAATAATTTTTTCATGGTGGATTTCTCCTATGTGGTTGATAGGGATCAGGATTTTGAAGGTGAGCCCTATTTCTACAATCAGGTGGGCCTATTCATCAAACCTTGGCATGAGGGCTTCAACTCTACTGAGGAGCTCCCTTCTAGGGTTCTGGTTAGGGTGTGTCTCCCTCGCTTGCCTCTGAAATGTTGGTGAAGTGATATATTGCAGATGATTTCTCTCTTGCTCGATAAGCCTATTGGGCCTTCTGAACAAACATTATCTAGAAGGGTTCTCTCCTTTGATCGTGTGTGCGTAGAAATCAACTTGAATAATCCCCTAAAAGATTCAATTGAAATGAGAATTGAGGAAACTTCTTCGACCCAATAATTATATTATGAGGTATTCCTTTTCGATGTCGTTTATGCCATGAATATGGTCACCTTCAGCGGAAGTGCCCCAAAGATGGTTATGTTGCTAGCATGGAGAATACTCCATCTCATTTTGTTCTAAAGATGGGAAAAGGTAAGGCTCCCATGCAGAAAGTTGTGGTGGACAAGGATGGTTTTATACTAGCTTTGACTCACAACAGGAATAGAGGTCAGAAGAGGAATCTCAAGGATAGGCAAGAGGAGGAAAATTTCAATAGGTTTGAAGCCTTAGAGGATTTGGTTTAGGAAGAAGGTGCTCCCTTTGACATGTAGGAAGTTGATGGCTCTATAGATGAGAATCTCCTCGAGAATCAGTCAAATGTTATCTCCATATCGATTCTGATAGAGGGTCAAACAACTTAGATGGACATAGATCTCCCTCCCACACTTCTTGTGCTTGGGGGAATCAATACAGTGCTAAAGACTATCATAGATTTTTCTATCCCTAGTTTTGAACTCATAATTGAGAAAGATGTTGAGGAAATTGGTAAATCCAAATTATCTTCTCCTATTTTGCGCTTGCAACAAAAAACCCCTAAAATGGGGGTTCCCAAGAAACCTCTTAAAGCAGGTAAGAAGAAGGATCAGGAAAAGGTAAAGTTAATTGGTGAGACACTGATGGAGTCTGGTTCTATGAGCGCTATTGATTCTCACTTCTCCCAACCTCAATGATGATTGGGTTATCTTGGAATGTTAGGGGTATGAATAACATCCCTAGACAAAAGGCTATTCGTGAGTTGATTCAAGTTCACTCTCCTAATATGGTTTTCCTCCAATAGACTAAGTTTTTTATTGAAAGTATGTTGAGTTTGGCTCCTAAGATCTTGGGTAGAGGTTTGTGCTAGTGTGTTGGGGCACATGGCAACTCTGGGGTCTTTCTTGTTTATGGGATCTATGTAGAGTTATTCCTATTTGGTGGCTCTCCAACATGTACTCTATTTCTCTTGTTGTTTCTAGTTTGGAGTTGGGTGAGATAATCCTTTTCTCTAACATATATGCTCTTACTGATTTCCTTAGCAAGACATATTTTTGGTCTCATGTTATCTATACTTATGTTCTTTGGATCCTTTTCTTCCTTGGATTCTAGCAGGTGAGTTCAATGCTATCTCCTCTCTAGAGGAGAAAAGAGGTGGTAATACCCTTTTGGAACCTTCCTCAAATCTCCTTAGGGACAATGTGGCTCTTTTGAACTTGGTGGATATCAAACCCTCAAATGGGATGTTCACCTAGAACAATAGGAGGCTTGGTGATGCTACCATTTCAGAAAGGTTAGACAGGTTTTGGTGTCCAGTATATGTTAAAATTTTGGAATAGACACTAGTTTGGCAATGTTTTCTAGGCTAAAAGGACTACTTAGGAGCACTTGGATTCCATTACTTGACATATCTGAGCTTGGGGGATTTCAAAGGATCTAAGTAGGATGGAATTTGTGCCAGTGAAAGAGGTGGAGGAATGGGAGCTTAGTGAGGAAATTTTTTGGAAGAAAAATTATTGCATTGATTGGCTCCAATAACATGATAGAAATACTTTATTTTTTCATAATTCGATTAAGGATAGGAGGAAAAAGGCATGGTAATATCATTTCTTCACTTAGGTCCCTTAAGGGGAATTATTTTTACTCCTCAACTAAGATATAGAAGGAGTCTATTAATATATTTTTTGCTTTATGTTCTGAGGATTCCCCTCCCGCCAGCGAGGGGGAGACTTCAATCTTAGCATGTATCCCTCCTGTGGTGACCAATGAAATAAATGACTCTCTTATCAAACTGATCTCCCTGTCAAAGCTGGAGTACATTGTGTTTCAAATGAAGAAAGGTAAAGCTCTAGGTCCTAATGGGTTTTCAATTGAGCTCTTTCAAGATTTTTGGGAGGTTATTAAGCTTGACCTTCTTGAGGTTGTTCAGGAGTCTCAAAAGAACAAGAAAATGTTAAGAGCCATGAATGCCACTTTTTTGGCTGTTATCCATAAGTGGGAGGTTGATAATTCTTTCGATCTCTTTAGACCAATTTCCCCTTGTAATGTGATGTACAAAATAATAACTAAGATGATTGTTGAATGCCTAAAGTTGTGGCTTGGCTGGTTGATTTCTAAAGAGTAGGGTGGTTTTGTGGCTGACAGGTAGATTCTCGATGGTGTTGTTATTGTGGTTGAGATTGTGCATTCCATGGCCTCCTCTAGAGAGAAGGCTATGTTTATTAAGTTGCACATGGACAAAGCCTATGATTGTGTCAAGTGGGATTTTCTATCCAAGATTGTAAGGGATTTTGGATTTGGAAGTGCTTGGATTGAGTGGGTTATGAGTTGCGTCACTTCCTCCTCATTATATGTGCTTGTCAATGGGGAGCCCTCAAAGATTCTTGGGACATCTAGGGGGCTTCGACAAGGGGATCCTTTATCCTCATACATATTTATTTTGACGGTCGAGGGACTTGGGAGATTGATTAAATCTCTTGTGGAGAAAGTGGCCTCATTCAAGGTTGACATTGGGGAAATAATTTTCCCTCCCAATCTTACCTTCAATTTGTGGATGACACGACTCTGATGGTTTTAGCCAGAGTGGATGAAGCAGTTAACTTGAGGAATGCCCTAGACTATTATTTGGCTGCTTTGGGACAAAGCATCAGTGAGAGTAAGTCCTTTATTTATTTCTTTAACACTCCTAAGCTTATTCAACTAAGAATTGCTAGGATCCTGAGGTTCCAAATTGGATCACTCCCCTTTGTTTATCTCGGTATTCCTCTGGCCATTTGCACACTTCCAAGGTTATTTTGGTAGGATTTTATTGAGAATTTCCAAAAAAAGGTTAGCCATAGGACTTGCAAGTGGCTTTCTACTACTGGTAGAGTGAATCTTTTGAAGTTCGTGGTTCAGGCTCTCTCATTGTACAAGTGTTTTGTGTTATCTGCCCCTACCAAATTTGTTAAATATTTTGAGTCTTTGTCGTTAGTTTCTTTGGTCTGGTAATATCTTCTCGAGGAAGTGGAAATTGGTTAAGTGGGAAGATGTTTGTTGATCGAAGCAAGAAGTTTGTTGATCGAAGCAAGAAGACAGTCTTGGGCTATGTCTGGCTGATTTGAATGGGCAAGCATTGGCGGCTAAAATTTATTGGTGATGGTGCTCTCAATAGCAAAAGAATTGGGCTAAGATCCTCACCTCTAAATATCTTGGGGAAGTGGAGTGCATTAATATGCCTAGATACAACCTTGTGGGTAAAGTTTCTATGGTTTGGAGTACCCTTAAAAGGGGAACCAAGTTGATTAAACAAGGTTTGTTTTGGATTTGCAACAAAGGTTATGATGCCTTTTTTTGGTTTGATTCTTGTTATGGGAACCCTCCTATTATGGAAACTAACCCTCACTTGTAGGATTTATGTAGGATTTCTCTAGAGGCTAGATGGATTTGGGTGGTGGATTTCAAACCCCTCTGGTTCTAGCTCAGATTACTATATATAAGTGGAAGGACTTACATGAGTGGCATTTTGGGGGCACAATGGAGGAACGTCAAGAGCTTGCTTGCATTTTTCTAGTAGGGTTTACAAATCTCTTCTCGAGAGGGATGTTTTGGCCTAGGGTCATGACCAGAATGGTAAATTCTATGTTGCCTCTGGTTATTAGGTGTTGGATAATCAAATTTTTGGGTGTATGGGGGTCCCTTGGTGGAAGCAGATCTAGAACAAGTTCTCTTGGCCTAAGTGCATTTTTTTCTCCTAGCTTGTGATTCATAATAGATGCCTAACCTTGGAGAATATTTGGAGGTGTATTTTTCAAGACCCTTCTATGTGTGTTTTGTGCTCTAGTAGTGTTGAGAATTCCTCATCTCTTTTTTCAATGCTCTTTTTTTAGGGTGATTTGGAATTTTTGGTGGGAAGTCTGGAATTAGTTGTGAAGGAACGCCTCTTCCTTCGAAGATTTCTAGATCAAGTAGGGGAATTCTCCAACTAAGACTTCTTTCATCCTCGTAGCTTGGACTATTGGTCATAGCTTGATTATTTGGCATATCTAGTTGGAGCGCAATCATAAGATCTTTGTAGATAAGAAGCTTTAGGTGCAACAAGTTTGGATGATAATTTTGGGGGTTATTCAGGAGACCTTGGAAGCCAAGTGTGATATTTTGGTCCCAGTGGATCCTGGAGATCTTGGAGTGGTTTGGATTTTGGGGTTTCCAGCTTGTGACAGGGGTGGGCCTAGGTCTGGTCTAAGTCAAAGTGCTAGAGAGAAGGTTTTGAGAGATGGTCATTGGAATCCACCTCCTACTGGGGTGTTGAAGATTAACATTGATGGGTCCTATAGAGGTAATCCTAGTCATATTGATGTCAGTGGTATTGGCAGAAATAGTTTTGGAGTGGTGGTGTTCTTCTCGTAGTATAGAGGCTAGCACTCTAACAATTTCATGGAAACATTGGTTATTCTCTTAGTGTTGAAAAGGGATTTTTCTCTTGGTTGGAGAAGGATAATTTGTGAGTTTGATTCTTAGATTGTGATTGACTTGTTGAATAAGCTAGTTAGAGGAGGTGAACTGGAGGTTGGATATGGTGGTTAGACAGATCATCTCTTTGGGCGATGCCTTGGATTTTATCAGCTTTTGTCATATCCCATGAGAGTGAAACAAGGTGGTTGATGGCTTGGCTAAATGAGCATCTAAGCGGATGGGTACTTGGAATGTGGAAAATTGGGGTTGTCTTCCTGAGGTTCTTTCTTAAGAGCTGGAGGATATGAGATGTTTCTTGGGAGTTGCCTGATGACTATATTGGTGGTTTTTGAACCTTAGTGGGTTGGTTGTAATTTATTTCTTTGTACTGTTTTCTTGGATCAATAAAGTTTTTACCCTCTTTTTGTTATAAAAAATAGAGAGAATCCTCTTCAAAATGATACAATGTTTTTTAATGATGAAAAAATAGACAAAAGTTGATTCCAATAAAAAATATGACATTTTTGTAAAGTTTGACTTTAAAATATTATTACAAAAAAATATTCATTGGTTATCTCCCATGCACTAGATATTGAAGTTAGCAATTTGGAGAAAAAAACTAGGAAAACAAATTGTTTTCTCTCTTTTTTGAGACATCCTATCAACCTCGCTTTTTTTAAAAAAAAATCAGTAATTCAAAATTTTCTTATATTAATAAAAATATATATCAAACTAATTTTTCTTTTTTTAAATAAAAGCACAAACTTCATCAAGAGTTCTAAATTTCATTAGTTTATATAATTTTAAAATCCAAAACATAAATGCCACTTTTATGCAGTCGAAGTTAAAAATTTATGTGTTGTTCATTTCTTTTATAAAAGTGTGACATAGGTTTGTACTTTATCTTCCATACCTAAAATAAAACTTTATATGCTTTAACTAAGAGATTATCCATTTCACATCATAACTCTATAGCTATGAATGAAGACATAATACATACACATTAATAAAAAATTTAGATGTGAACCAATAGATTAGTGCAATAAGTTGGGTCCATGAAGAGGGAAGTTTCGATAAAAATATTGTCGACAGGAATGGGAACCTGAGCCTTTGATCGAGATCCTATTCCTAGACGGGTACCTATTCTAAAAAAAAAAAATCGCAACTTGCTTTTTGATTTAGTTTTAGGCTCGAGAAAGGCTTGCTAACCCAACCCTTAGCCTTGAACATGCAACTAAAAGACTAAGGCAATGCCAAGAGAAATAGTTGATTCTGGCAATATAGTTGATGGGGTTTTATTCATAATTGATTTATAAAATTAAAACCCATTATAGATCATGATGTCTATTTTAAATATATAATTTTTATTATTAGATTATGTTTTCTATTTTTTAATTAATTTCTAAGGAAACTGGTCCATAAACTTCAAATGTCAAGGTTTTTTTATTTTTTTATAACTTTTAATTTGTTAATTTTTTTGTAAAAATATTTATATGAAATCAATCTACAAAAAAATATCTGCACAATAAAAAAATTCAAAAAATGATTAGTGTAGGTCAAATTACGTTGTTCGTACATGAGGGTTTTCAAAAACAACAATTAGGGACAATACAAAATTAATAAAAAAATATTTAGAAAAAAATTATAAAAAAATATCCTCATCAATGTTCAGTTTGTTACACATCTTTTCTAAAAATGAATTAGAAAAATACTTTTATTTAGGTCAAATTATGGTGTCCATAAACGTGCATGGTATGTTCCTAAAAAAATGACTTTTAAAAAGTGGTTTTTATAGATGCCTATTAAAAATTAATTTGTATCATCTAGGTATTAGAGTAAATTACATATTTAGAAACTAGACTCAAAATAATAAATTTCATATTACTAAAATTTTTAAAGATTCAATGTGTAAGTGCTTCAAATTTTCAGTCCAACTGTGACAAATTCTAAAAATCAGAAAAAATACTTCCACTTTTTCAACATTTTGTGGACCCAAGTTCTTGCACAGGCCCTAACATATACTCTAAATTTATAATAATCAACCTAAAAATAAAGAAATAATCCACATAAATAAGTACAATACTTCACTAGTGGAACAAGGCATACTTTACATTTGGACAATCAGACCCCTCTTGTCATATTTTTCTACTTTAGTGTGAGTTTGAGTGTAAGTTCATAGTCACACTAAAGTGGGAGCTAAATTTAGCATCATAAATTGTCACCATTGACAATTTCACCCTATTTTTGTCTCCCCTAAATTATTGAGCCTAATTGAACCTCTATTTTCCTAAATTATGCATTTTGAAGCCCATTTGTACCATTTTTTGAGAAATTATAAGCATTGAACAAATGCATCCAATTCATATTTTCCCCCCGACACTTAATGTCTTAGAAATTAGGGCCAGGACCCATATGTCCTTTAGTGTATGGGTCCCCCTATTTAGTCGGCACTAATTTTGGACATGTCGATGTCAGTATTTTAACATTCAAATTTCAAATTTCAAGTGTCAACTTTTAGAATTTAATTTGCAAGAAATTGAATAAATGCCTATAAATACCTATTTATTGCATCATTTGAAATCTAAGTGAGACTAAGGCAAATTTATGATCAATAAATTATTGTCTTGATAGCATATTTTCTGTTAGAACTTCTTCAATTCTTTTTGCTCCTTTTTCTTGTGTCTTCAGTTCAACAATCATATTTTCTGCATTCTTCAATTTCTTAGATACCTTTTCTTTAGCTCTCACTTCTTCAACAATTTTGTTCTTTAGTTTCTTGATTTCTTTTCCAACACACATTAATTCTTCCATAAGATCTACCTCTTCTACATTTTTTTCTGGAATCCATTTCAAGATCTCCATCAACAGTCTCAAAAGCCATGAACACAACCTTTGCTTTTTCATCTCTAGATGTATCTTCATCTTCCTCTTTAGTGGAGTAGTATTCTTGCTTGAGCATTAGTGTAGAAAATTTTATGTTTCCTCTGACCTTTGAACTTTCTTTGAAATGATTTATTTCCATTACTTTGCTCAGCATTGTTAGAATTCTTATGGGGACACTTAGCCATAAAATGCCCTACTTCTCCACAATTGAAACACTCGAAAGGTAATTTTCCTTTGTACTTACCAAAACCTCTTTTTAGCTTCCTTACAAAATTTTCTTCTTCGAGATCTGATCCAAAATCAAAATCCTCATCAACCTGCTTCCTAGACACTCTAAAAGCAACCTCTTTCCTTGTAGAATCTCATCTCAAATGCAGTTAAAGTTCCATGTAATTCAATCAATTTTAAAGTATTCAAATCCTCAGCTTCCTCAATAGAAAATATTTAAGGATCAAACCTTCTGAGGAGAGATCTGAGTACCTTCTTCACAACAATCTTCTTTTCCAAACTTTCACCAAGACCTTGGATATGATTGACAACTTCATCAACTCAGAGAATGAAAGTAGCAATGTTCTCATCTTCTTTCGTCTTCAGTCCTTCAAATTAAGCTTCTTATGTGTACAAATTTTCCTCTTTGACTTTTTCATCATCTTCATAGATTGTTTCCAAGTTATCCCATATGTCCTTTGTTATTCTACATTGCATCACTTTCACAATTTAGAATTAGTTAGTCCACATAAATAGCATTCTTTGCCTTAGCATTGAGTTCAAGAGCCCTCTTTCTAGCATGATCCATAGGAGGGATATTTTCAAGAGGTTCACATCCTTCTACAATTGGCATCCAGATGCCCGTTCCTAAATCCATCAAATAGGACTCCATCCTAACTTTCCAAAATATAAAATTGGATCCATCAAAGACTGGTACTTTATTTCTAGAAGAACTCTCTTATGTCATCCCAATCTACCTTAAGCTATTAGGATTCTTCAAAGGAACTTGGCTCCGATACTAATTGAAGGGAACATAATCTACTAAGAGGGGGTAATCAATAGATCTACATAATTCAAAATTTGTTCAACTTCAACTCTCCTTACTAGATCATGCAACTTGAAATTTTTCTACTGTTATATAGATTTTCAACATGAAGAGTCACTTAACCATACAAGAAAACACAACACAAGATAACACCAAATATACATGGAAACCCAAGATGGGATAAACCATGGTGAGAATAGTTTCTTGGATCTATTTCCCAAATCCAACCTCACAATGCATAAATATAATAAGTGAGATTACATCATGAAGTAGGCACCAACCTACTGGAGACAACAATTACCAGCAGAAAGAGACACCAATCCCTACCACCATAATACAACAAGTAGAACAACAATCCTACCGAAATACAAAAATAATGGCAGATTTGAAATATAACTCTGATATGTACAAGAGTCACAGCTGACACTCTTCCACACCGAGAATGATCTTTTGATACTAGCACTCCCTCTTTTTTTATAGTTTTGTACTCAAAATTACCTTACTTGATCATAGCCAATACAACTGATAAATTATGCAACTCACTCATACACTCATTTGATGCATCTAAACATTTGAAATATATACATGACTTTATATTAACACCCCTCCATGTTGGCCATGGATACACACAAAACCATGACGACATAGGGTGGACCTAAATTCAAATGACATGAAACATGTAATACAACGGTCCAAACACAAATTTCTTGCTACCAAAAGAACTTGATGACATGTGCCACCACAAGAACCTTAACCAAGTCCTATTCTAACTCCATACACAAGATTTTGAATTCCACACACTACTAGTCATCACTGCACATGCCTTGAACTTTGAATAGTTTGAAAAACCTTCTGACTCTCCAAGATTCTTGTACACTAAGCATATCCTTCAAAAAATTAGGAACCTAATAAAAAAATTGTAGCCACACTCTCCTTCCAAATCGTGGAGCAAGCATGCATTTTTAAAATAAATTCCAACCATATTTAGAAATCTCTCTACCCAAAAGATATCCTTGAACTGATTTTCAAACCACCACACTCATTCTAACTGCATACCCAACATGGTATAATAAATACACCAACTATCTAAAGGTAGTCATGTCTCAATGAAACTTCATGTATGTTATTTGATATAGGATATGATTGATTAGACAATCTACACACTGATAAACAACACACGCTTCTATAACTTTAAGTCATATGACAATTCTAGTACTCCTACAATCTCTTTCTTCTTTGACATCCCTCACACCCTTTGATAACAACTATCAACAACCTTTGGCAATCCTTTGATATCAATGATAACCTATGCTCAACATTCTTTTCCAATAAAGTTGTAGTTAGTGTTTATTTTAAATACATGACAAATGCTACTCATTGCATGCTCTTTTCTCTTTTTAGGTTTCCAACAGAGCACTCATTATGAGAATAATTCAAGAATGATTTGTATATGATAAAATATATATCCTCTTGAGTACTTTAAATATTTGATTTTCACATGTTGATTAATTACTCTGACATGCATCTATCAAAGGAGGAAAATATAATGATAAATACATACCTAGATTTTACCTTTTTTTTGGCTTGATTTGATTAGATCATCCCTAATAAAATAACAAGTCAGCATATTCTTGCATGATTTTTGTCATGATATCGCCATATCTCAATCCCATTATCACTCATTGCCAAATATTGATCTTGATCCCTACATCCCCCCATATGTCACCCTAGATCAAATATGTGTGTGTAAATTTGCTCAAGGCCATTTTAGTAATCATTAATCTAAACCTCAAACTTTAAAAATATCAAACTTTCATATATACTAGTTGCAATCCAAACCATTGGATGTTTTTGTTGATTTATGTGCTATGTTATTGTATGTAAAGTTATTCATTCATTCATTTTGAAATCCTCTACAAAATTTATCAACGAATTGTTATAGTATCTATGAGAGCATCATAGCAACATTATCAAGGCATTAAAATAGCTTACATCATCCTAGGTCCATTGCACACTTACTTTTTTTCCTCAATATTTGTTTGAAAGTTAGTAACTCAATTCAACTAGCAATCCAACCAAGGAGAACATGACCCTTATGATTCAAAAAATTCCAACAAGCGTTTGTAAACACCACTAGTCCTTATCAAAATTTAGGTATAAAAAATTTAGGTGAGTGAAATTCACTTATATTAGAATTGTACTAGTTTAATTCTACAACTTATAGCTCATATTCATGGATCAAGTTCAAATATGCACTCATGGAGATTAGTTTCACACTTACATTAGTGAATTAGAGTATAATTCAAATATTTTAAAGATCATGAGGAAGTCTTCTAAGGGGGCCTATTATTCCAAAAATGTAATGAATTGATTGCTAGAATCTTGAGCATCATTTTTATACCTTCAAAATATAGCTAAGTATTTCATTTAAATTCATTTAATTTTCACATATAATTTAACATTTATTATTTTTAGTTCTAGCTAATTTATCTAGGTTGGTTATTTATTTAATGATTTTAATTATTTAATTAGCCTAGAAATATATTTGTAAGGAAGATAAACACCACTTGCTTAAATTATCTTGGACAATTAAATAAATACATTCAATTAACATACAAAATAACCTAGATAATAAAGTTGGGACTAATGATTGAAAATAGAAATAATTAAATGTAATAATTAGCTCAATAATCGATGATGGTAAATGTTGTGATAGATGTCAATAATGAATTAACCAATGCTTTGGATTTTTTTGGATGATTGAATAAAGATCTCAATATTCAAAAAAATCACTGTATCACTCTACATCACTTATATAAGTGTGCACCTAATTTTACGAGTAAAAACTTAATTTGATGTGTGAATCTAACCCTATAACTTAGAAATTTGATTTGGTTAAATGTGCTTTGTTGGAATTCATTTTGTCTTAATCTCTATTGTCTAAATATTTATAAGGGCTAGTAATGTTTACAAACACCTTTGAAAAATTTGTCGAATTTCAAGGCTCATGTTCTCCTTAGTGAAACCTTTAGTAGGCTAGTTTTATGGCTCTAAACGACAAATTCAAAGACAACAAGCACGTGTAAAATGAACATGGGATGATGTGCTCTAATGTAAATGCTACTAGATTTCTTTTATTTCCCAAAATGTTAGACCCTACATGTGCTAAATAAGAATGTCTTTATATTTTTCATTGATACCTCTTAGATGATTGCAAATGAATGAGTGAATGTCTTTAAACACAACCTGTAAGTACACAAATAAACATAATGTATGCTAAATCAACTCACAATGACTACTAAAATGATCAACGAGATATAAATTTAAATTTCAAAATTTAAAAGTTTACAGATCATAATTGTAATTACAAAATAACCTAAATCAAATTTACACCTACAAATTTAATCTAAAATAATAAAAAATAGATTTAAAGATCTAAAAATTAATGATTAAAAAAATACAATATATAAGCTATTATATTACTTATAAAACAATTATTGTATTTAGAACACTAATCAAACGAACCCAAAGCATGGAATATAGAATATAGAATAATATAGAATAATTTAAAGTGAGATCCTCCAAATTTGTTAAGATAATATAGAATATGATTATCATTATTATTCTACATTCTCCATCCACTTGCACTTCATTTCGTAAGGTGGACCCCATCGAAAGGGTATCGAACTATACTAATTATAGAAGTCAATGAAGGGCAAGTGGGTGAAATTATTGAGATTAAAATAATCATTTAAAAATAATAATAATAATAAATGGCTATAAGGTGATTGAAAACAAATACCTAAAATGATTAAGAGAGGTCATTTCAAAAATAAAATAAAAAGGGATTTGAAATTCAATGGAAAGGAAAAAAAATTGTTTTCTTTTACAATAAATTTTCTTTTATTTATTATTTAAGGAATTATAAATTTAATAATAGAAATGGAAGGTGAAAATGTTGATAGTTTATTAAGAATTACTCTATATCATTTTAGATGTGAAAGTAAGTGAACAATATTTAAAGAGGATAAATAAGATGTTTATTTTATAACATCATAGCATGTACAAAATACAGTGATAATGTATATCAATTACAAAGATAGTTTGAAAGTAGACAATATAATTTTTTTATTGGAAAAATACATTTTATTATTAAAAAAATAATAATCAACAACATCAAGTTTTCACAGTCCATGATAATGAATTGTTGATCTTTTGGATTTAAATTGTGTTCTTTTTTATGGATTCATAAAAAAAACACAATTTCAATCCAAAAGATCAACAATTCAAAAAAATAAAATTTACAAGAGTACAAAAGTACTTGGAGGAGGCACATCCCAACCAAACTGACTGGAAGAGACCATAATACAAGAAACACTCAAGCACATATCAGCTAGGACAACTGACAAAAAACAATATAATTGTTTTTTTAAAGAAGAGAAGACTAATCAAAACAATAAACTTTAGCTCATCCTCCTATTAATGCTTTAGCTCTTGTCACGTAACGATCTTTATTGTTTTTTGTTATGAATTTTATCTTCATTTAGATTTTAAACTTTGACTTCTTCTACTTTTTTTTTGGACAATTCATATAATATTATTTTATAAATAATAATCCTAAAACTTATTAATTAAAAAAATCAAAATCAAAATCTCCAATAAAAACATTTAAAAAATTATATAAAATTAATTAAATAACCCATAATAAACTTTAAATGTGACTCTTAATCTCATAAAGATTATTAAAAACTATCATTTCATTATACATCATCTATACCCACACTTTTTAAAGTATCTAAAATAAGACAATTTTGTTTTTGAGAAATTAAAATATTATTTGTGGTCCTTGTAAAGTGTATTGAAAATCGGTTGAGTGGGTAAGGTAGAGACAATATGGTCATGTCATGTTCTTGGAACTTGACAAGATATACCTGCCCCAAGTCACAAAACGTTTGAAACTATGTAGGAAGATGCCAAGCTCCATTAAAGAAAAGGACATGTTAAGCTTATGTAATCTCTAGAAAGTATCTTCACATGATATTTCTATAAAGTAGTGTTAAAGTTGTGCCCATCACACTTTCACTTTTTGTTTTATCATGAGTAGGATTGACTCTCCTTTCCTTAAGGGTATCATTTCCTTTATTTCACTATTGTCCCTAAAGGGTATGTAGATTATATGATTTCCTTTATTTCACTATTGTCTCTAAAGGGTATGTAGGGTATGTAGATTACATCAATTATTTAATTTAAATAGTTTTTTTAATTGAATAAAAAATTTATTAGTATTTTTTTCATATTTACATTAAAAGTTATTTATGAAATATTAAGCATTATAAATCAGAAATCTATTTATTTAAAAATTTATGAAAGATCATGAGTCATAATTTAGAATTTCATATTAGATGGTTATTTCAAAATTTAATATTAAGTTTTCATAGTCAGAATATAATGTTATACATTTTTTGGTCAAATGAATTATCTTGTTCTCGTCTATTTTATATTGATTTCTATTTTGACAAACAACTATGAAATCAAAGAATTGCTTTGTTTTTCTTTTTCGTGTCTTTTGTGTATCCAAATCCTTCCAAAAATCCATCATTTGTAAATATCGGTGTGTAAGAGAACCTATGCATCATTTGTTTGTAAAGCAAAGTGCATTCACTAATTGACTACATATTACATCAACCCATTATTCTAAACTAATGTCATTAACCCTTATGTTGAAGGAGCAATTTTGATGCCCCCCATATATAGAATTGCTCAACATATCAGGGAATGTTGATTCCTATAGTACATTATTCATAGTAATGAATTTCAACCCACTTTTGATATACTTATAAAATATTAACTAAATTAGTTATGTTGAATTTATGGTCCAATTGTTTGCAATTGGGTCCCAACAAAAGCACATTTTGATTTGTTAAAGATAATTGCTACTTGAAATCTAATAAAATATCATTTAATTTTTAATAACTCTTATATTTTTTAGTAACATCAACCACAACTTGAAAACTTTAGATTTAGCTACCTTTCTTATTACCCATATATGGTCAAATATTAACTATTTTATTTAGAGTGTGAGAGAATGTATGCATAGTGCATTGTAAACCTTGTGGATGTTACAAATGAGAGTTTTATCATTGATTCTTAGAGAAAAACCAAAATAGTATATCTAATGTTATTAAAAATTAAATGACATTTTATTAGATTTAAAGTAGTAATTTTCTTTAACAAATCAAAATGTGCTTTTCTTGGGACCCAATTGCAAACAATTGGACCATAAATTCCCCATAACTAATTTAGTGGAATTGGGTGGTTGTAAAAACAATTGTAGGGTGGACCAAAACATTAGTTTAGCAATTTATTATTTTTCAACCCACTTTTGATATACATATAAAAACATTAGATCGACCACTCTACAATTTTTTTACAACCACCCAATTCCAGTAAATTAGTTATGTTGAATTTATGGTCCAATTGTTTGCAATTGGGTCCCAACAAAAGCACATTTTGATTTGTTAAAGAAAATTGCTACTTGAAATCTAATAAAATGTCTTAATTTTTAATAACACTGGATATACTATTTTAGTTTTTCTCTAAGGATCAATGATAAAACTATTATTTGTAACATCCACACGGTTTACAATGCACTATGCATACATTCTCTCACACTCTAAATAAATAGTTAATATTTGACCATGTGTGGGTAATAAGAAAGGTAGCTAAATCTAAAGTTTTCAAGTTGTGGTCGATGTTATTAAAAAACATAGGAGTTTATTGTATTGGAGGATTGATTGTAGGAAGCTAAGATTGCCTAGGTAACTTTGCACACAAATTTGAGGTTAAAAGTAATTAATAAACATATCTAGAACTTAATTAGGATTTGAATTAATTGTTCATATATGTTGACCATTCTTAGAACCATCAATGTGCCATGTAATTCCCCAACTAGCTTATATGGTAAAGTTTTTTCTAGAGAAATTATGCCAAAACCTTCTAGTCAATCTCCTAAGAATGTAATAATCTTTCTTTTATCAATTAATATATAGTTTTATTATATTTTCTATACAATCATTTTAATATATTTATATATATATTTTTGCGTAATTCTCTTGGTATAATAAAAAAATTGTTTATGGGTGTGGACATCTAAAATTGACACATCGTCATTAGATAATTATTGTTTAATTGATTAAATACAACCCTAATTATTCAATTAATTGTCCAATTTCATCCCCTTACCAATTAGATAATATTTTACTATTTGATTAATAAATCCAATTTTCATCACTTTTCACCCACATCCTATTTCTAATTAAATTATTTAATTATCTTCCTCTTATAGTCCACCTTAGGTAAATAAATCCAATCATTTATTTACCTAACTCTGATATCCCCTAATTATTCAATTAATTTTCCAATTTCATCCCCTTATCAATTAGATAATATTTTACTATTTGTTTAATAAATCTAATTTTCATCACTTTTTACCCACGCCCTATTTCTAATTAAATTATTTAATTATCTCCCTCTTATAGTCCACCTTAGGTAAATAAATCCAATCATTTATTTACCTAACTCCCATATCCCTTTCCCAAAATTTTAATAAATATATTTTTATTTAATTTCTCTATTTTCCTACACTTTTCTTTAAGTGGGCTAATCCATCTAATCCCCTAATCACCCACTTCCACAACCTACTCTTGACCAAATCCCCTTCAAATCATGCACATCCCCACATGTGTGCAAATGAATGTCCTTTTGTACACAAGACATGAGATTTTGTAAATCCGGCATGGCCTTGGTACCATGTCACTTGAGTCAAGTCCTTTCCCATACCCCCAATCCAATTTTAAATTCCCTCACTTGGGTACTCTCAAGTACCCTTCCCATCTTCTCCATCCAATTCCTCCAAGGAGAATCTCCACCCTTGATTCTCTCATTGATCCATCTCCTTCCATCTCCTCCAACCATATGAGAACACTTGTCCTCCTCTCATCTCCCTATGGCTCATAACCAATTTGATCCATTTATCTCTCTTTTTTATCCTAGCCATCCATTCATTGAGCCAAAATCCATAAATTAGCCTCAACCCAACCCATTTTCATAACTATTTGAATGTAACCTTATGTTCTTGGCAAGAGAACTTGCATCCAACCATCTATGAGCACAACCACCATTCCATTGTACACCAAGGGCTAGTTTGGTGAACTAACCCTTATGCTTAATCTAAGTGTTTCTTGTGTTTTGAGTAGAGTAGGTTAATATTGTTTTAGTTTACTCTATTGGGCTCAAAATTTCATGCACATAATAGGGCCGACTAATGGTTCTAAAGAACTCATCAAGATAAAAGCTATCAGTGAGCATGATAGATTAGTCAATACTAGAAAACATTTTCTTTCAAGAATTCAATGAATGCGTTTACCATTGAAATGGAAGGAAAGAGGAAACTATAAGGAAAAATCAACTTTATTTGAAGTGTAATTGATCAAGCTCATTTGAGTTATAATGATATTGTTCAGTGACTTTGGTACCATATAAAAATTATCTTGTATATTCACCAAAGTTTTTTTGGTTATTATTTGTGTTCATATTATAAATTATGCGATATATTCAAAGACAATTCTCCATCAAAATTTGGTTGTGTACATTAAAATGTTAATTGCTAAGGATAAATTTACATCAAATTTAAATGGATGGTAAAAGTCATAATCAATATCAACAATTTCATTATCCTTTGTTGTTGATAAATTTATAATCATTAAATATATTAAAACTAATTTAGAGGATTCATTCAACCTTCTTCTTCTTTGGATGTATCTATGAACAATTTGGGGAACAAAGACAAAATTCTTTTGATCACATTCAATGTTTTGCTTTATGACCTATCTTATCAAGACATCATTGGAACACCTATGGAAAACAAGTGAAATTTTTATCTCAATAGTCAAAATATCACCATTAAGTAAAATTATATCTAGATTGAGTTATGAATTGGAAAACTCGATTGAAGAATTTCTATAATTTTTTATACAAGGGAATTATAAAAAAAATTGATCAAATTTTTGGCATCTCATTGATATGGGTTATCAAAATAGGTTGGTGTTGTGATTTATTCTCTTCAAGCTCATGGATAGCCTATATGTCATTATTCATTAGAGTTATGTATAAGTAAATATGAGGGTCACAAATTATTTCACATATTTTTTTTTGTATTTGTCTCTATTAGGGATGTAAAGCTTGCATTTCTGAATGATATGCAATAGAAAAAATCCTTTCATAATCTTAGAACATTATTTTGAAATTGGAATCACTAAGTATGAACTAAGGTTGTAGTAGTCTAGAGTAAATTTGGTGAAATAAATAATCCTTGATCTATCTTAGATATGTTAATCCAATGTATAAAGGACCAACATGAAAAATTATTGCAACATGTATATGTTGTCAATATGAAAACTTCATATTGTCTCGCTATTGGTTGAATTAGTATAAATTAGCATCAAAGATTGGCCCTATTGATTTTTATGAAGGTAAAGAAAAGTTAATTGACATAAAAAATGTTTTGATTATACGAGAAAAATAGGTTTTGAAGGGATCCTCAACACTTTACATCAAGTTACATCATAATGTTCCTGAGCAAAGAAAAGAACAATTAAAGTACTAGAAGCAACCAACAACCAACAAACAACAGAAAAAAAATGAAATAGTAGAGCTAAAATAGACCAAACACAAGATAATTACTTTAGATTTTTTAGATTATTGGCCACCTCAATTTCCTGATTGTAGTGCAAGTTTAGCATTTCCATCAATTCTTGTTTTTATTTAAAATACTTCCTCAAACTACCCCTCATCCTTGTGCACGGGCCTTTAAAATCCTCTTTGGAACTCTTCTTACTCTTCCCCTTGAAATTTTGATCCTTCTCATACATCTGTGCAAAATGGATTTGATCCTCTTGAAGTTGGTTGATTTTGTCTAGAAGTACCTTGAGAGAATTTGCACTATTTTTTTACTAAAATATGGTTAATCTACAAGATATTTTTGATATCCTCATTAGTTTCCTTGATCTTTCCCTCCAATTCACAAAGGAAACTTTCACACTCAACTTTAAAATAAAAAAGAGCATTCCACATCCACCATCCTCTCTATGAGAAAATTCAAAGATGACCCTTTTGGCTGATTAGCCAAATTCTCCTTTAAGATTCTGATTTTAATGTTCACCTTATTAAACTCCTTCATTACCCATTTGGCAATTTTGAAGTACGTATGGTGTCAATTCTAGCCATTTCCAATAGCTCCAACATAGAGGTGTTATCTTCGTCAATATATGAGAAATCCTCAAAAAGAGGATGACCATTTGTTATTTTTGGCTTATATAGGGCCGAATACTTACCCTCAACCTCCCTCACACCCTTCTTAGCCATAAAATCCTCAATAACCTTGTCTCCTTTTTTGTTGGCATCACGAGGAGGTTTCTTTCGAGCAAGAGAGTCTTCCACAATGATGACATTGTCTGCAATGTCCTTCACTTGTTTCGGTTTCTCTTGCTCACCCTTCTCACACCCATTTGAATCCAATCTGTGCATCTTAGCCAATCTCTTAGAATCCCTCTAGTGATGCCCCAAATCCACAAAGTCCTCCAAATAAATTGAATTCTCTTCCTCATCCTTCCTAGAATCTTCAAAATCCAGACCATGCAACACAGTCTTCTTTTTGGTTTCCTTCCATTGAGGCCCAACCTTTTTTTGAACATAATCATCCTCTCTAGATAAAAACCCACTAGAATCCATCCCCTGAATGATTAGTTTCTTGGCAAGACCATTCTTTAGTGTCTCCTTCTTCCTTTTTTTAATGGGAGAGTCAACAAGGGATGAGGAGACCGCAACAATGTTGTCTTCATCCACCTTCCACTCATCATCCCCATCACCGTCTGAATCTGAGCCGGTAGAATAGGAATCAACACTAATGGTTTTCTTTTTGCCCTTGACAGACTTGGTTGGAGTTTTAGTTCTCACATGCTCCATGATGAGAAAGATGAGCCCTTCATGGAGCACACGAGTCCTATGATTCTTAAGGTGAGCATAGACTAAAATCTCCAGAGAGGAAAGAAGGAAAAATAGAAATGAAACATGCAAATTATGTATGAAGTGATTGCACAAAGTGAAATGATGCCCTAAGATAGCAGAAAACCAACCCTTGATGGTTATATCCATCATCACAACTTCCAATACATTAGCCCAAATGTGCTTAAGCGAAAGAAAGTCATAGCCCTAAGAGGGAAGTTTCATCGGGTCATCTTTCTCATTGCCCTTAAAGAATTGATCCATTGCATCTTCATTACTTTTCCTTTCTTTGTAAAATTTGGGCCTCTCCATCAATAAGCCAATAATAAAGGCAATGAAGTCTTCGGTGATGTTGAACTCAATCCTTTCCACCTTCAAGCACCTATTATGCCAGAACCGAGAAAATTTAAGAGATGCTTCATGGTCAAAACCATGAATCCTCTCCAAATAAGGCATGAAATTCTCATATTTTAGAATCCGCCAGACTTTGGGTTTGTTTTTCCATTTATCGCAAGAGATGGGTTCGAGCATACTCCTATCCCCACCCATTTTAGCAATACCAAACAATAGAATAAACTAGAGCCCAACAACACTTCTAAAAATGCAAATGATCTCAAGATTGGGCCAAACACAACCCATAAAGCATGTGGCATGCGGTGGAGAGATTATTACTTGATCACCCCCTATCGAATACTCATGTCTAGTCGTCATCTTGTAATAATATTTTATCCCTCTCAAGAAGGGAAGAGCACTCTTCTCGTGACTTAAAATTAATAAGACTGACAATCTCGTTTACAAAGAAATATGCTAGGGAATTTCCTTCTGTATAAGTATGAGATACACAGGTCTCTTCGAATTACCTCAACATCATGATAGAATCATTAATGAGTGACTCAATCGTCCAACTTGGATACTGGATTCCATTCAAACACTTCACAATGTTGATGGAGTTTCCCTCAACCCACACTTTAGAAACAACCCTCTCCAACGTTGTTTTGATGTTGATGTAAGCAGCTTCGGCCTCAACATGACATCAAAAATGTTATGTGGCACTATCATGCAAGGTTTTGAAGTTGTTGGTTTGGTAGGTTTTGGGTATTGAACTATTGATCAAAAGTTATTGAACTATCAAAGGTGGGTCCCTCTTTTATGATTCAAATAAATGAGACCCAAAATAAAGAATAATTACTAATCATTTTCTCAAACCAATGGCACAAATAATATATAAATATTGTCAATCTAAAAAATTTATTTAATGTTTCTCTATTGGTTGAAAAAACTATGCCATCTTCTCAAGTTGGGCCTACTATGAAGTGTTACACCCCGAGCAATATTACCTATTTTGGTTAAATTGCTTGAATAAATGAATGTGTTTTATGGATCTTTACATGAATGTGTTTTATGAATCTTTATATGAATATGTTTAATGAATCTTGAATGGAAATATGAGGAATGAATGATTGATGCAATTTGATATTTTATAATGTTTCTAACTATGAAATGTATGATGTATATGATGATGTTGTGTTTGGATAACTACTATTAGTCGAGTGTGGGAGCAGGTTTGATATTCCAGAAGAGAGGGGAAGTATCACTCAGGAGAATAACTTCGTCTAGTAACCCTTAATGAGCCTAACTGATTATTCAAACACTCATGTCCTAGTTGGTCATAGAGAGTCAAGTCAGTTTTGGGAAAAGGTAAGTAATCTTTGTTGTGAATGTTATGATTGAGAACAGTGATAAAGTCTTGATGTCATGTGTCAGTATTCCCTTGTATACAATAGGAAAGTTTGAATTATGTTTCAAATGTGCATTTATTATTCAAAGGAAAATAATTTTTTTATTGCTCTTAAAGGTTGGATGCATAAACTATTCACTTGTGGGTAAAACATAGAAATAATTAATGTGTAGAACAATGGGCATGTTACATGGAGATAAATGACCATTCTTCCTAATGTCATATAGTAACACCAAGATCTTCAAGAAAATTACTTCCTTTCATTTTTCTATTGGTCAAAATCCTTCTAAGGTACAATATATTTGAACTTCTTCAAAGCCATTAGATTTCTAAAAATTTCAATCATTTGATTTGATATTTTAATTTGTTTTTCAAAAAGGTATCTTCGATTATTCTTCAACACTTTTTAGATTCAACTCTATGAATTAAGATTTATCTAAAAAGTAAAACTAGGGCATGCAACTCTAGTTCAAGAGTCTGTGGTGATGTTTTTTCTATTTCTTCTTATATAGTAATAAGAGTGATACTCTAGATCAAGGAAGAGGATCTCACAAGGAGTAACTTTATAATATAGATGACATAGTATAAATCAACCTTTAAGGATTTAAAAAAAAATAATATATGAAAACATGAATCATTTTATATAACTATGCACACAACCCTTTATGTAAATTCTTCTATAGAAATTTATGAAGAAAATATTTATCTTCTTGTGCTTATTTTATCATCATACTATGATCTTCCTAAATATTTATCTTATTGATATCCTTAGTTTATCTATTTAAATTGTGATAGTTTTTGTACTAGTTGATAATTATGCATGCATATTCCCTTTATCATAGAATAAAATTGGTGTTATTTTAATTAATCATGTGCAAAAATCTAATACTAGTTAAGGACTTTATTATCTAGTGCATCAACTTAGTTTATTTATTATATTTTAATCTTGTCCCTTTTCCTATAAAATATTTTATAAAAATAATATTGAATATCTTACAAAGAGCTAGATTATAAAATATCAGAGGTTATTTCATAGGTTTTGTCCTACATCTATTATATTTCCCATAGTAGTATATAGGTAAGCACCCAAAGTGTAAATATGAATATCAATAACTTTTACATGTCTAGAGAGACAAAAAAGAAAAGAAAAAAGATTAATCTATAAAGTCATTGTTTTACTCCTATTTTTTTAGGAGGCCTATCACTAGATCATTTTTCAGCTAATCAAAATAGAAATATTGTTAGTATAAACACTCTATTATCTCCTCCACCTCCTCCATTGATGGAAGGTCAAGGAGCCCCTAGATATTTTGTCAATTACAATAGTGGAAGTCCCTTAATTCTCATGTTTGTCTAGCTACTTAGGATCCCATTCTTGTTAATGCTCTTAAGTCTCTCCCAAAGTTCACAAAAGAATATTTTAAGATCCTAGTCAAGCCTCTCTATGATGTTGCAAACATGTGTATTTTTTATTACGCTACTAAACAAACTATTGCACTATGGTTGTTAACAAGTTATTTTAAATAAAGGCATTAGATTGGTATGAATCACTTGTGCCTAATTGAAATAACTCATAGGATCAAATAACATATATGCCTTCTATGAAATATTCAAATAAAAATGATACATATATTCCTTGTTATAACAACTGATAATCATAAAATAGGCACCATAAGAAGTCACTAATTTTAATTGTATATTTTAAAAAAATATGGAAAGCAAATTACAATGCATCTATCAATGGATTTTTTTATTTTTCTCTATTTAAAAGATTTCAATTCAAGCAACTCAATAATGATTCAATCAATAGGTGGACAAGGCCTTATAGCAGCTTATGGATTAGAACTTCAAGAAAAAAATTACCTCATTAATGTAGAAAGACTCCCTCCTATATTGTTGATATCAATGTTCCCAAAATTATCAATTCCAATATAGGAAGATCCATTGAAGATTAATCCTTCCTTGTTATATGGTCATCAATTTCACCCTTCATATATATTTATCCATCTTCACAAACTCTAATAGCTTAAGTGACCCTAACAATGGATGATATGAAGAATATATTGTAAATATTTTCAAATGAGATTATCAACTTGAAGAGACAACAATAAACATATCATAGGCCTATATATTATAAAATCTAGGGAAGAGACCATAATATCAACCAAATAGATATACAAACTAGCAAGGTCTAGGATAGGTGTAATCCCAATCATCAAACCATATCATTTTTTTACCCATACCACTTCAAAAAGTACTGCATAATCTAGTAAGGGATAAAGTTCCTAGATGGAATAATTATTTGGATGATACTAATATGTAGTGTTTCTCGTGTAATGATTCTAATTCATCCAAAGAATTACCAAGATGTAATTTACAACAAAATCTAGTCAAATAAAATCAAGCTATAGTATGGGGAGGAATAACAACACCCAAGGTTCCATACCAATCCCTTAAGTTACAGCACCAATTTAACCATTCGAATACAAGGTAATTTCCTTAGAACAACCATTATTATGGGTTGAAGAAGAAAATGCATTTTTCTAGTGATCCTTCCAATTATAATTTTTTTCAAGTCCAATCCAACTATTTCACAAGAGAAAATATGAGAATGGTGGAAAATATAAAGTTGGGATTTTGACTAGAACATACAATTTAGAAAGCCCCAATGAACCAACTTTCCAATCTAGGGTTAAGAAGGTGAGAGAATAGTAACACAAATTAATAGCATGAGGTTTCCTAGTATAATTTATGAGGGTATCTAATACTATATTTTAAATTTCAAGATATATAAGTTACCATGGGTTGTAAATATTAAATCGTTGGTCTCTTCAATGTGGTAGAATAGTTGAGGAAAATAACTACTCTTTTTCCACTCTGGTATATTTTATATATCTAAATAAGATTTTTGGATTGAACTGTGTGTCTATTTTTTACTCTTCTCTCTTTATGCATTGCATCTTGATGATGGATCATGGAGTATGATCCGAAACATTGATGTAAAACATAGACACACAATTTAATCCGAAAATATTATTTACATACTATCATGGACTGTGGAAACTTCATGCTTTCAAAATTTTTTATATTTCCATACGAAAATAATTTTCTTTAGGAAACCTTGAATATGCAAGAATATCCATCTACAGTGTTTGATCAAGCTACTAATGCTATAGGAAAAGTAATAGGACAATGAAGGACCATCCAAATTAAATGCCATGCTACTCTCCATTCTAGCATTAAAGTATGTAAATTCAAGTCTATTCTATTTTAGTTGACATTTATAATTAGAATGAATATATTTTACAATTATAAGATAGAATCTAATATAATTGCTATGATGATTCCCAAAAATATTGCACTCTATGGGGTTAACTTATGAACACAGGACAATATAATTTATGCATTCAATAGAAAAAGGTTTAGATGGTAGGGATTATAAGGGATATTTCCTTATCTTATATGCATCCCCAAATATCACCATCCTTAAATACATGGCAATAATAGATATGCCACTAGCATTCAAGTTATATTTATTGGGGTATTTCACTATTGAAACATGATGATATCTATTCCTAGATTGGTCTCATCTTATCCTTAGAATTAATTAGGGGTCTAAAACTGAAAAAATGTCAAAATTATCTAGACAAAGCTATCATTACCCATAAGGTAATAGTTAATTTTGAGCTTACACATTCCATGGCAACTAGGGAAGAGATACTCAATATTTCAAAGACAATCAAGAAGAGTCGTGCATTTCAAAGATCACTTGGTGGGATCCTTATGAATTTTTTTATTTGATTGGATTGACCTATGTTATATATGATGATGATCAATCTATACTAGAGGTAAATCACAACTTCGAAGCCATAAATAAAAAACATATGATAATTTAGGATTTATGAAATTTATGTTTTGATGGTGCAAGATGTACAAATGGACCAAGGGATGGGAAATTCCTAATATTGACTAAAGGAAAGAATGTTATATTGGTGATTTGAGCTACATACCCCAAATCCCTAAGTCTTGGTAATCTCCCAAGTGTCAAGGGTGTCAAACATATGAAGATCACCATAAACCTTTCAATTTGGTCAGAAAAGGACCAATGGTTGATGTGGGTGATACATCATTCTCTTTTGGTTCTACAAAACCAAGTGGGGTTTCCTTGAGTTGCTAGGTTGATGATTGAAAGATTCAACACTCCCTTACAACCAACTATACCTAATGCACATTGTATACCAATACTAGTGTCATAAATATACTTATGTGCTAGTTTGGACATGTAAGTCTTAACACCCTATTAATAGATAACTTACCATATATTTTTCAATGAATGTGTTTAATGATAACCCCTTTTAGCTTCTACATGACAATAGAACACACAAATTAATAAAATGAAAGATGTTTAAATTGATTTATTTTTGAGTGTGTTGAGGATGGTGGAAAGAGAAACTAGTAAGAGACTCTAGTGTCTTAATCCAACTAGACAACAAAGTCTCTAGTTTTAATTGAATATACAAAAAAATTAAACAAAGGTAATGCACTAATCAATACATCACGTAATACTAAATATTCCATAATGTGCAAGCAAGTTGGACTCTACTCATTCATTCAAGAAAATCATAGATGGTTGCAGAGTATTAAGACAATATAATTAGTAATCCATGAATATAATCATACATTTCTTTTATAAGTTGAGAAGATACTTTGCAAAGGATTTACACGGATTTTATAGGCATCTAGTTGAAAAACTAAACAACATACATATATAAATGAATAACATACATATGGAGACACTCAACATGTTAGAGTAATCATGCATTAGCTAATAATTAATTAATCTTTAATTGATTATTAGTCTAATTCATTCTCATGCACTTAAAATAAAATTAAGAGTGCTTTTTCTATTAACTAGAGTGAGATTTTATTAGATCATTCATTCTCATCACATAGGATGATGATGCTTGTCATGATCTAATCCCTTTATCATTTAGGGTTGCTCCTATAAAGCACTCATCCTCACTGTATTATCTCTTGATCTCCTTGAAGGTTCTTGAGGTTCATTTTGTAAGTATTTTCTTATTGAGGATATAAGAAATCATTATTTACAACTCTCTTTGTGTGGAATGTGTTTTTGTTTTGTGTTTGATCTTATGTCTCATGTTTATTCACAATTCTAACATGGTATCAAAGTGTGGATTCAACAAACCCCTTCTCAATTTTTGAGGTTTTTCTTCAACTAGGGTTATAAGGCTTCAAATCTAGAATTTTTATTGTTTTGTTTGGAAATTTGGAGTTGAGAATTTTTTTGGTGCATTTTGGCGTGAAAAGGACCTCACCATTACATTCAGAGGTCGATTTGATGAATTTTGACTATAAATTTTCCCTATTTCACCATCGGGAGCCTCTAAGGCAATTTTTTTGTTGCAAGGGCTTGTACAACCACTATATGGCATTTGTATGAATTTCAAAAAAAAAAATTAAGAAAAAACAGTGCTTTTAAAAAAAAAATTAAGATTATTCTTTAAAATTAAAAAAGAGAGAAGGTTTTGTTTATTTGGGGGCATTTTATTTCATGATACCCATAGGTCTTGCAACCACAAAAAGAGTTGCAAACAATAATATACTATATCATCAACAAGAAAAACTTACAAAATAAACTTCAATAATCTTCAAGGAGATCGAGAATTAATACAATGAGGGTGAATGCTTTATAGGAGCAACCCTAAATGGTAAATGGATTTGATCATGACAAGTTTTAACATCCTATGTGATGAGACAAAATGATCTAATAAAAATTCACTCTAGTTAACAAAAAAAACACTCCTAATTTAGCTTAAGTGCATGAAATGAATTAAAATAATAATCAATTAAATATTAATTAATTATTATCTAATGCATGATTAATCTAATACCCCCCCCTTAAGATGAAATTAAGGAGTAGCTAAAAATCCTAAAAAGTGAATGCATAAAAAGAAAAGAATGCATGATGGATCTTGACAAATAAGGCTTGATGAGGTACCCGTGTACAAACAGTCTAATCTCTCACAACTAGAGAAAAAAGGAGAAAGCCTCATGGGAAAAATTCCTCTCCAAAAGAAAGAAAGGAAAATGAAGGACTAAGAAGCCTCCAAAACAATGTCCCAAAAATAATAGGAACATGAAGAACATCCATGAAACACAAAGAAGTTGTAGACAACTGTCGAATGATGACTGTTATAGTACTGAAATGAAGAACCTCCTTTGATACAGATGATGATCAGGATCAAGAAGACAAAAATCTGTATGAGTGACCCCAATGACACTACTCGAATCATATGGAAAACAAAGGCAAACATTTGGAAGTCAAAGATACAAATCACACAGGTACCAATAGTCCGAAGAAAACTAATCAAGTGAAAAGGAAGGTCACCTCCAAAAATAGGAATCCAAGAATTTTCATATGGTAAATGCTCCATCTTATTGAAATGCATGGGTAACCAGTTGTTGCATCCGCCTAGTACATAGGAATAAGAACTAGATACATAGATCACTCAAAAAAAATGAAACCAAGGAAGCATTAGCACCAACAATAGAACCCCCCGATAATATGGACAAGGGAGAGCCAAGACAAGTACACTGAAAATGTGTGTCACCAAGAAGTGCATGTAGGAGAACAAAGAACATATGAATGTGCAACGAAAAGTACCTACAAATAAAAAGGGTGTGCAAACAAGGCACACATGCATGAGTCAAGAATCACTAGGATTCGTGTTATTGTGTAAGGAGCACTCACTTGACAAAGGTATGATGGAAAAACAAAGGAACTCACAACCCACACATGACACTTTATATCATAGTGTGAGTACAAAAGACAACAAGATATATGAAGTCCCCAAAAAATATACACTAGATTGACACTTTATCTCAATTTGTTTGCAAAAGAGAAATTATATACAAAAGGTGCTCAAAATGCACAAATAAGATAGAAAGCTAGAAATACATATAGAACAACCTAAAATAAGTCATCCCATGCAAACACAATGTTTCCAAAAGCTAAAACATCAAAGTAATTCACTAGAATGTGAAAGCACAAAAATTTTAGTAGTCAATTAAGAGTTAGTTGACCCATCACATTTCTTCGATTCCATTACCCTGCTAACTTAAAGTATCTGCAGCCTTATGAAGGTCATTCACAATGAAACCTGCAATACAACACTCATAGTGAAACCTATACACACAGATACTAAGATAATGTGCGACAAATCTTAAAGGGTTAAGAAGGTCATTTACAGTGAAACCTTAAAACCTTGGAGAAAACTCTGTGGTTGCAAGCTAAGTGGGCTTAACCTTCGACAAAACTCTGTGGTTAAGTGTACTTAAGTTGGAGTAGTACTAGGATGAGTGATCTCCTAGGAAGGCCCAGTGCTTCACCTCTGTGAGCATTACCTAAATGCAATGAGTGCGAAGTGGACCATTCATTATCATGAGAGATGGGTTCTTGTGAACCACTACTCATAGAACATGGATCAATAAATTTGACTCGTAAAACTACATGATTGAATCGTGATAACAATATCACAACCTTAAAAACCCTTGCTCTATCACCTTCACTTACGAAATAACACATAAAAATGAAGAATATCATGAATGTACAATGAAGTTATATCTTTCTTGTAACCTCCCAATGTCTAAAAAGGAAAAGTCAATTGCTAAAAGAAATCGAAATACCAAAACCATTCAATTTCCGCATTCTACCTCGACTATGATGATTTCACTACTTCGACCATAAAGTGATTTTAGAATCACCATGATTATGAGACATGTGACTCCACAAAGTATTAAGAACATTTGAATTAGATACTTAGAATATGATTTAGATAACTAATTCAAAAATATTTTTATATTTTAAAAATGAAAACATTTTAGATTCATATACTTAAAAAAATCATAATTAAATAATAATTTTTTTATTAAATATTTTATATAGTTTAAAATTATGAAAACGGTCCCACAGCCCATCAAATTCCACAGTTTTATAATCATCAAAACACATTGAAAGTTGAGACTATGAAGAAGAGGAGAAAGCCCACATCCTCGACAAAACGTTTTGCATGTGAGAGCGCTTCTGTACGGGACCTGCACATGGACTCCAAGCTCTCTGTAATAAATTTATTACTTAGATTGTCCTGTTGGTTGAGCCCTTCAATGGAAGCATTGAAATGGGTAAAATTTCTTCTAGAAGAAATTTTAAATTGGGGCAAAGTGTTTATTTTCAAACAACCGTCCACCTTAAACGCCGGCATGCCGGAAGACAGGAGAAGTTGGGCATTTTCTCACCAAACAAGCAAACAAAAACTCATTAAAATACCCCACAAATTATTATATTAATTGCTCAAACTGTTCGTATAAACTCATTAAAATCCCCCACAAAATATAATATTAATTGCTCAAACTGTTTCCAAGATAAAATATCAAAGATCCGAAGAAATCGAATACCAATTTTGTCTTACCAGATGGCGTGTTAAATGATCTCTGCATTCACACATATGGAATTATCCAGTGCACAGAAAACTCTCTTGAATTTTAATTGTTTCCAACACCATGGAAAACGATAAAAATGCAAGTCGGCCGATAATCACAAATGGGAGATAGAGTTTCCAACCAAAAGAAAATGACTGTTTTAACAGCTGGCGAGCTACCCAGCAACCATGTGGGTCTGAGTTATTCTTTCAGTAAAAACCCACTTGCCTCGTATACTGTGGACATTAAACACATCTACCCTAACCCACCATACTATCTGTTCTCCTTTCTACGGCTCGAGTAGGTATCAGATAGGTAACAGAAATGTGAATCTCTGATAACAGAAGGCTGAATGTTATAGGAATCTCTGATAACAGAAAGCTGAATCTCAGATAATGAATAAGGCTGAATCTCAGATCTTATTGAGTTAAATCATGGTATAATGTTGCCACGCTGTACAATGTTATGGTGATAGCTGTTGTTATTTTTCAGTGGTGATGGGCTACAGGGGCTTATCAAAACAGCAACAGAATAAGAGGAGCTACCAGCTATGGTATGGTATCGCTAATATTCCTGTGCCTCAGCGTGAGGTAAGTAACAAAAATAGATGCGTTCATTTAATTTACAGTGACTATTTTCTGATTCATCTCTGAATTTGTATCTCACAGACTGTACTGTTCTGTTTATATTGGAGCGTCTGCTAAAAAATCTGACAGATGATTTATATTTCAGTGACTACTAAACAACAGAGTACTGCTGATTTTATTCACTGTTCAATCTTACCTACTACATCCAACCGTGGGGAGATTCTTGTCTGTGTAGTTGGAATCAATTACTCTAGTTAAATCTTCAGTTCGCTAAGACCAAAGTACTCTGTGCAAAATTATGCCAGGCACTCAGGGATATGCGTGGTTGTATTGCCCTTTTTCTTCCATATTTCTCTCTGTTTTATTTCATGGCCGCAGACCCACAATAACTGGGTAATACTGATTTTATTTACAACGGATTCCCGCACTTTATGGTGATGTGGGCGTTATCTGCAAAGTCCTCAATTCTGTAGTTAGTTTGCTAAGTTCTCTTTTTATTGATACAGTACAATTTCTGTAAATTTCTCAAATCAGAAATCTTGTGCCTCTGGTTAAATAATGAGGAGAATAATTATGCCAGGCGCTCAGACTTTTCTTCCTTTGGTACTGGCCTTCTACTTTTCTTTCTATTGTATTTCGGTGCCTGCACAACAACAGCAACAGGAGAGCGCTGATTTTATTTTTGAGGGATTCAAAGACTCCAATTTGAGCCTGAGTGGAAAGGCAAAAATTGATTCTCGAGGCATTCTAGAGCTCACAAACGTGACGCAGCGATTGTTGGGCCATGCCGTTTATCCATTCCCTCTACGGTTCAGGGATTTCTCCAGCAACTCTACATTTGCTTTCAGTACAACTTTTGTTATGTCCATTGTGCCCGAGTACCCAACTCTGGGTGGACATGGAATGGCCTTTGTGGTGACAGCTTCTAGAAGCTTCGTGGGGTCCTTGCCCAGTCAGTACCTTGGTATGTTCAATTCTACCAATATTGGGAAGCCTTCTAATCAAATTTTTGCAGTGGAGTTTGATACAGTCCAGGACTTTGAGTTCAACGACATTGATGATAACCATGTTGGGGTGGACGTTAATGGCCTGATTTCAAACAACTCTGCGACCGCGTCCTTTATAAATGGGAGCGGGTTGGCTCAGAAATTTAATCTCAAGGCTGAAAAGAGCATTCAGTGTTGGATAGATTTTGATGGTCTGGATAATTCACTGAATGTGAGCGTTGTACCAGGGGGAATGACTAGGCCCAAGGTGCCCTTGATTTCAATGCATCTTGACCTTTCAGGGGTTGTTGAGGAGTTTATGTATGTGGGTTTTTCTTCCTCCACAGGGTTGCTTTCCAGTGCACACAGTGTTTTGGGATGGAGTTTTAGAATGAATGGACCTGCACGGGATCTGGATCTTTCAAAACTTCCTGCAGTTTTGAAATCACAATCTGAGGATAAGCCCAACAGACTTGCAATTGGGGTGTCCGTTGCTGCTGTGGTAGTCGTGACAGCAGCAGTTTTCGCAGGGGTTCATATTGTTAGGAGATTGAGGGATGCTGAGGTTATTGAAGACTGGGAGCTTGAATATGGGCCTCATAGGTTTTCATACAAGGAGCTAAGGGTCGCCACCAAGGGGTTTAGGGATAGGGAGCTGCTTGGAGCGGGCGGTTTTGGGAGAGTTTACAAGGGGGTCTTACCTAGCAATGGGCTAGAGGTTGCTGTGAAGAGGGTTTCGCATGAGTCTAAACAGGGGCTGAGAGAATTTATTGCTGAGATATCAAGCATTGGGAGGCTACGACATCGAAATCTGGTTCAGTTGCAGGGCTGGTGTAGATATAAGGGGGAATTGCTTCTTGTTTATGACTATATGCCAAATGGTAGCCTTGATAGATTTTTATTTGAGGATAGCAAAAATGTTCTAAATTGGGAACAGAGATACATGATTTTGAAGGGCGTTGCCTCTGGTCTGCTTTATCTCCATGAAGAGTGGGAACAGCGAGTAGTGCATAGGGATGTGAAGGCAAGCAACGTGTTACTTGACGCAGATATGAATGGTAGGTTAGGAGACTTTGGACTTGCGAGGTTGTATGAACATGGAACTAATCCACATACCACTCATGTGGTTGGAACACTGGGTTATCTTGCACCTGAGCTTACTAGGACCGGTAAGGCCACAACATGTACTGATGTGTTTGCTTTTGGGGCTGTGTTACTTGAAGTGGCTTGTGGGAGGAGACCCATTGAACCCAAATATTCTCCTGAAGAATTAGTCTTGGTGGAGTGGGTTTGGGAGATGCATTCTATGGGAAAGATTTTGCATGTGGTTGATCCCAAACTTCGGAATGAGTATGTTGTGAGAGAAGCAGAACTTGTTCTCCAATTGGGTTTGTTGTGCTCTCATCCTCAGCCTGAAGCTCGACCCCACATGAGACAGGTAGTGCAAATCCTTGCAGGAGATATGCTGATGCCGGCATTACCATCAGAAGCTCCTTCAGCAGATACACCTCGAACAACTCAGTTTTTTGATGACTTCATTGTTTCGTTTTCTTCTTACAAGCAAAGTTCTTTGAATACAACCTCACATGCCAGTGCAAGCTCAGATGGGAGACCAACATTAACATCTGATGGAAGATTGCCACTTTCCTTAATACATGGAAGAGACTGAAAGATTTCAAGCTATTAGACTCGGGACTCAATGCTGACACATTCTTATTTAGAATAAATATCAGCTGCAGAGCGATTCTCCAGTTCATAGTCCTCTGGGAGATTCCAATCTTTCAATTTTTTGTGTAAGGATTGTTTTGTTGGTCTTCTGATACATGATGTTATGCGCTTCTCTTTATTGGATGTCAACGAAGGATGAGTTGATGCCTTCTCAATTAACTCACTGGCGTTATGCAGCTTAGAAATTTTCTGTTTTTAAGAGAAGGAAAGGAAAAAGAGAAGCTACATATTTTTAGTTTGTACTATATAATTTAGCTAGATTGTCTCTAGTTTTACTAATATTTAGTTACTGTAATATTGGCAAAATACGTAGTGCCTCTTTGTGCTTTTCATCATTTTTAGACTTTTCTCTCATGTCCAAATGCCTTAAACGTGGCTTGATAATTATAGATTAATGTGAATGAGGCAGCTTTCTCCCTTATTTTTTCCTGGCGATGTTTGGATCATACTAAAAACGCAAGTCTCTTGAGGGTTTGAAATGATAGCAACCACCTTTCTGAAATACAACATTTTTTTCCAAAACTTAAACTCTAACAATTACAACTTCGTACTTGGATATGGGCCCTTAATTCATAAAATTGTACATATGGGTATGGGTTCTTGGCCGAAGGACCAAACTGTGATATCTAAGAAGGAACCCACTTCAATAGACTACCTGTTTTTTTGTGACCAAACTCAAATTGGTGAAAATAGAGCTTATAACTTTGTACTAGTGCGTATGGACCATTAACCAAAAGACTAAATTGAGATCTTCAGTGAGACGCAGTAGCTACAGAAGTTATGGGAAACATGTAAACATTTCAAGATACTGAAAGCATTAAAAGAGGCAAAGTTTGAACAGATTTTGGAGCTCTAAGCCTCAACAAAATGTAACCCCATTGAATTTGTATCACCGTGTGTTTGTTATATTTGATATGTGACCATATTAAGTTTAGAAGTTATAGGGTGTCAACCACCATAAGCAATTTGGAAATGTATGCATGATTAAAGCCTTTGAGGAGGACACGGCTTCCCGTGGCAGCCCATCTCACGCTTGTCAGGCATGTAGTCGTCCTTCAGAATGAGAATAATACATAGATATATTTTCGTCTTTCCCTTGTGTGTTGTGTGAACGTATGTTGAATCTTATGAGCATAATTTATCTGTTTTTAGTGAGCCCGAATTCCTAAAACCAAGCATGTTAAAATCTGCAATAGTAATAAAATAGAGAGATCTTGGAAGATCAATACTAGGTCGGTCAGAGCATAATTTATCTGTTTTTAGTGAGCCCGAATTCCTAAAAGCAAGCATGTTAAAATCTGCAATAGTAATAAAATAGAGAGATCTTGGAAGATCAATACTAGGTCGGTCACAAGGGATTGTTCCGTGATTAAGAATTTACCAAGCAGGTTGGGACAGAAGTAAAGATTTGATACAATTTAGGAAAAATCCTGTTAGAACATACAAATTATGGTTAGAATATCTACCAAAGATGAGATGCAGGAAGAATTGGTCCCTTGATGCCAGAAAATATGCCACTTGGTAATATGCATGCCTATTAAAGGAAAGGTAGATCTGGAATTAACATTTGAATTTTGGAAACAGATACTGCACCTCTTATTTTGATCCATTTGTCGTAAGCAATAGCCAATAAACCAAGTCTCATAGCCCTAGTAAAATAATGCATGAACTGTATAATCTCATATCAAATAATCATGGTCTAAATGATTGTGTGGAGCGGGGGGCTTAGCTTGATTGACTAAAACATCCTGTTGTCACCAGATGCACTGCAGTTTATAGTATTCTTTGTGAATGCTCAAATTCTAATCCTTCATTCAGTCAATGACTGCTCAAGATTGTTAGCTTAGAAGGGAGTAATCTGCAGGACGAACCTAGTTCTGCCAGATAGAAAATTTCAAATAATGAATATTTTACAGCGGCTTATCATTTTTACCTAAAGTTTTTAACATGAATGTGATGCAGATAAATGCCCCTGCGCCTGCAAGACTGAAAATGAAGATAACAGTTCCATGGTGCCTGAGAAAACAAAAAAATAAAAAAAATAAACAGGCAAACAAAACTCTGCACTGTATTCACTTCTCTTCAAAAAAAACAGAAAAATAAAAACTGGTTACAAACAATCTCGGTGAAACTGTTCCTCTCCTTTTGCAGCTCCTTTACACCTACCAAAAACAGAGCCTTATTTTCCTATAAAAAGGAGAAAACCACAGCCCCTCTAATAACACCACAAACACCACTAGCTGACAACAGCCCGAAAGTGGAGTGACCAAACAGCCCAAAAAGGAAAAAGAAAAAAAACAAGAACTGCAAGAATCTGATGTGGGTGGGAAAATGCCCCATCAGTAATGGGAATCATCCATTACATTATCCTCCCCATCTTTGAAAGATTTTGAACCTCCTGATTCAGAGGAGTCTGATTTGGAAAACTTCAAGAGATGCTTCAGTAACCCAAGTGTTGTTGGAATCAGGTAAACCGACCCATTTAATCAAAATACATTTTATAATTCCTGAATCTTGTAGCAACCACCTCAGTGTCCACTATCTGCTCAATCTGTTTCCTCTTCATTCGGGGTAAAAGACTAATCAAATCTAACAGCATATTGTCATCACAAACTTTTTCACTACCAGAATGGTAGGGGTAAAGGTCTGCCACATTGAAAATAGGACTGATAGGCAAATCTAACAAATAGGCATCTTCATTAATCTTCTTTAAGTATTTTGCATGGCCCCATTTTCTTCACTTTTATCTTGTTGTACATGCCATGGGGAAATCTTTCTTTATGCAAATACACCATAACTTGATCACCTTCTTTATACATTTCCTCTCTCCGATGCAAATCAGCATTCCTTTTATATTGTTCTTTGGTTAGTTGCAGTTCTACATCAAATTTTGGTTGTACTCCACTCTTCAAATTGTCTGTCTCTTTTGCTCCAAAATTTTTTCTACTCCCTTCTTGGCTGATCTATAATTTCACTTTTCTCTTCAAGCTTAAATCTAGCTTCTATTAGAAGGGTCAAAGCTACCACTTCAAATTCTCCTCCCTCTTTCCATGGTTTTAAGAGGCTTTTCCTTCATGCTAAACCTCATAGGTATTCTCTCTACCTTGATGGATTGCATTCCTGTCATATTGCCAATGCCTACCTAGCAACAAATGACATGCATCCATTGACACCACATCGTAAAGCACTTCATCTAAATATGGCCCAATTTTGAAGGCAACAAGGCAAGATTTATCCACAAGCACACTATGACTCTTCTTTAACTGGGAAATCTTGTAGGAGTTAGCTTTCAGAATACAAGCAAGTTGTATTTTATCAACCACTTTTGTACTTACCAAATTGTCAGTAGATACACCATCTATGATCACCTTAAACACTTTGTCATTACATTTGCATTTTTATGTTGTTTGGAAGATGTTCTTCCTCTTCCAATCAACTTTAGGGGTTTTGTGTCCCTAGATATTAAGGTCCTTCTCAACATCAAGTTCTCTCTGGACTTGGCTTCAACTTCTTTTGACTAGGGTGTTTCTTGTTCTTGGTCTACCATCACCCTTTTGGGGCTTTGAGGGTAGTCTACGGCCTTATGGCTTATCACAAATAAAACACTTCAAGGGCTTCCACTCCAAAAGGTGGTCACCCTCTTCCTCTACCTCCAAAGCCTCCCCTTCCTTTATAGTCAGTCTTTTGATTCTTGCCTTCTTTTGACTCTTCACTAATGGTAGGTTCTAGAGAAACCTCTTTCCCTTTATTTTGATTGATATCACCCCTTTTACTCACTATTTCGTTTTTTTCGATTTAGTTTCTCCTCTCCCTCTAAGGTATATTCGTAAGCCTCATCTACAATAAGAACTTTCACCAATACAAGCTCATCTTGAAGTTGAAACTTAGTCCATTCACTTACCCAGTTGCTACTTGTTCTTCACTTTCTTGTATATTTGTTTGAATTTGACGCCTCATAAATTGTTCAGTATAAGTTTGTGCTAATTGATCCATTTGTTTTACATTTTGAAATTATTTAAACATTTTTTGTTGGTGATTTAAGGGCAAGAATCAAGCTCTTAGTTGTTTCAACATTTTAGGCCAAAGTTTAATTTTTCTCTTTTCTTTGCCTTCTTCTCAAACTATGGACATTTTCCCACCATAAGGCTACATGCGACTTCAACTTGGAGACAACAATCTTTACTCTTTTTGGATCATCTTTGTCCATGTCTTCCATCTCCTCTTGGATCCAATCTAGAAATATATCAAGGTTGAGCTTGCCTTTAAAATCTGAAATATCCACCATTATTTTGGAACTTTGTTTAGTCAATGCTTCAGTATGCTTGTCTAGAGGGTCTAAAATTCTAGCAGCATTTACAAAGTTCTTTTGTTCCTCTTTAGAATCATCCAATTGTAATTTGGCCTCAAGGGCCTCTAGCCTTCTAAACACTTCTCCAATGTTCTTTGGAGGGCTTGCATTCCTCTTGCCCTTCTTCCCTAATTCACACGAACTCCCCTCTAGGTCATCATGAATTCCTTTAACACCAAAAACTGATATATATATATATATATATATATATATATTGAGCTACTTTGGAGTGTGGGTTTTTCCTCTCGAAAGGGTTTGTTGTCACGTAAAATTGTACCTTGCTAACGTTCTAATGAAACCATGGAAATGACCTCAAGGTGTGGGACCTTACACATATGAGGTCAAATCTCTGGAGAAGGCCGACTTTCTCTTTCGATCCAAGTGCAATGTGTTGGTCCAACCCAACACATGAAATCCTACCATTACCCTACTCTAACAATTCACAGGGGAAAAGGGTTAGAAGGAATGCATGAAAGGGAAATGGGAGGTGGTACACCAAGACAAAAAGGTTGTCTCTTCTTGACCAAGACTGCTCAATACATCAGGAAATGGGACCAAATGACTTACACACTTATCTATTTGATTCATTTATAGAGGCAAACATAGAGGTTAGGGTTTGACAAGGTGTTGGAAGGAAAGAAAAATTCTCAAAACAACAATTGTAACAAAATAACTCAACATATATGAATAAAAAATGATAACAAGCACTCATATATGAAGGTAATGAAAGTTTACTCATATAAACAAGAGGAGAGAGCTGACAACAATTGTCAATTTTATTGATATAGAGGCAAAAATCCAATCTTTACAATTATAGAGTGCAAATATGCATGTCTGCTAAAGAGAAACCCTAGAGGAGCTAAAGGAAGAACCCTTAAAATGAATACAAAACTTGACTTTACAGATCAGGCATAACTTGAGTGACTTCAAACCAAACCCTAATCCAGCTAGGGTTTGAAATCCGTGCTGGAGAAGATGGGTGACCACAACAACACCATACCTAAGCAATAAATGTTGCCCACAATGCATCCCAAATCCTCCTATGAAATCAGCAATCAGGGCATGGATCCATTAGAATGGTCAACAATTAGCAATAAATGAGCATGGGTGCCCATAAAATCCACTTGAATAAGTTAGGAGGTGCAATAAATGTCATCCTTGAAGCCCAAAAGTCAAAATAGGTAGCTGAAATAGTGGTTCAAGCATTAATGGTGCCATCCATAAAACATGTCAAATCTGTGGAATTATCGAGCATTCAGAATTAAAAGGATACCTTGTTTGAATTAAATGGTCCAGAGCCACAAAAGAACCTCTTCGTCAAGGGTTGGGTTTTGGGCTTGCTTCATACCTTATGTTTCAGTGGCATCAAACCATCAAACTTCGGGCTTCAGGAGTTCGGTATACTGTGAATGCTACAAGAAGGAAGAAAGAAGAAATCCAAAAGAGCGAACATGAAGTTTGAAAGGTTGCCCTTGTCATGCATTGGAGGTTGGGGAGAAGGTCTACATCCTTCTACAGATATGTAAGGAGATAAGAGGGAAGCCCAAAGCCCAATATCCGAAAGATTCATTCTTAGTGAAATCTTTTAAGGCAATCGTCGAAAATTGTAGAGAAGAAAGGTGGAAGATCGAAGGCTCAATCATCGAAAGATGAAGAGAGATTTTGGGGATTGGAGGTCAGGGAGAAGACCTACCTCTTATCATAAGATAAGGCACAAGCAGAAAGCTTGACACCCGACTTCCAAAAATTTGACATAACCAAATTTGAAGGAAGCCATTTGGGATTGGGGAAGGAAGAAAGCGAAAATATGAAGGCTTGATGCCTGGAAGATGAAAGGTGAAATCGGGGATCGAGGATCGGGTGGAAGCTTTAAGCACTAAGAAGAAAGGAGGGAAAGAAGGAAGGAGTTAGAGGAAATGCCCGAAGCTTGACACCTGAAAGAGGGAAACTTAGGAAAATTTGGAAAGGCCTAATCGGGCTTTGGCGATCAAAAGGAAGGCTTATGTCTTATCGATAAGATAAGACAAATGGTAGATTGAAGAATTGATCACTGAAAATTGAAAGGAAGATCGAGGATTGGGAATCGGGAGAAAGGATTAACACCTAAGCTAAAAGGATGGAAGAAGAAAAGAGGGAAGCCTGACCCCCGAAGTCCAAGAATGCAACACAATCAAATTTACGAGGAACTTAATCGGGACTTCAGTGATTGGAAGGAAGGCCTAAGGATTGTGAAGAGAGAGCGGTAAGGGTTAAGGGTTAAGGGCGATGGCTGAAACCTGAAAGACTTAGGCGAAAATGGAAAGAAGAAAGGCGAAAGAGAAGAAGAAGTGAGATTGATGGAGAAAGCATGCCGATAGAGAGGTAAGAAAAAACATAAAAGCCCAAAACCTTAGGACTTAGCCACTTTTAGGACTTCTTCAAGGTAAAATCATGCAAGATAGCCCATGTAGGATTTCTTAGATCGGTTATCAATGATGGGTCATAAGGGTGGCATGAATTGTCAACATTTTGGGGATTTCTACGAGATGATTGCCTGCTAATCATGGAATCTAGAGGCCTTATCAATACATTGGACACGAAGTCATGAGGGGAACTTGCAACAATTGGGCCTCCCAAGAGAAACAAAAAAACATGTGCAGGATACACTTGGAGGAAAGCATGAAAACTAGAAACATACATTCCCTTAAGGAGAATGTAGGGTGTGCAAAAGCACTTCATGGAAAGAAAGAACATTTAACTTATATGTACATGAAACTAATAGAAAGAAAAAAAATGGAAATTCTCCTCTTTCAAAGATGAACCTTCTGAAGGAGCTGATCTCTCTTAGACTATAGTTGTAGAGGTCACCCAGTTGCAACCACTGAAAACTTCTGCTAGCATGTAGAGAATTTTACAAAATTCCTGCAAGGTGAAGGATCACTTCACTATAAACTTTGCCATTGCATGGGAACCATATGATGCAAGTGTCAAACTCTTCTGGCATTGGTGCCTCAGGTGAACATACAGTAGCAGGTGTGAAACTTTTTGAAGATAGGTCAACATCCAAGAGAAAAAATTCTATAGAGGGAAGAGGAATCTCCTAACAAAAGGATAGGCAAATACCATGATTATTGACCTCCTCATTACATGAACTGAAACAAAAAGGGAAAGTTCCTAGCTAAGATGGTGGTGCAAAAATGTATTGAACCTGTTTATTGATCTGCACAAGGAATCTCTTCTACATGCACCTCAAATGAAAAGATTTGAAGCTGAAACATACTATCAAATTGAGCAACAAAAGCATCACTCTCCTAACAGGTGTGTGTCTCAGATTTGTGAGAATTTTTTGGTGAAAAATTGAATTCTTTAGATTGTCTCTCTATGTTCATTTCTTCTTGGCAACTAGTTGCAACAAAATCAAAATCCTAGCATGAAATGGTTGTCACATCCTCTGTTGCCTCCTCACTCTTATGCTGCCCACAAAGATCCTCTTCTGGGGGTGGAGGTTTGATGTTTAAACATGAACAAAAGGTTTCTATAATATCCCAAAAGAGCTCCCCCACCTTAGAACTACAAACCTCAACAAATAGGGGAGCTTCCTCCACTATAGCAAAGGCTAAACAAGCTTGCTACTACTGCTCCAAAACTTTGGAGTTGTTTTCATTCATCATGCTCGACCCAAGTTTCTCGAGAGCCTTTATTGATGTAGGTATATGTGAGATTTCCTCCTTTTTTTCAATAAAACAAGAGAGGAAATAAAATGAGAGGATTGATTCCTCTATTGCATCAATTTTCTTTACCTATTTAGTGTCTTGTTGCTACAACTGGTTATCTTCGACTATTTCTTGCAACACACCAAAACACTCATTATCTAGGGCACAAGAAGGCTCTTCAACAACAACTTTTTCACTCCTAGCTTGGAATATCTCCCTCTTCTGTTCTTCTGACCAATTAGGATCCCCTATAATAGGTCCACCTTTGCAAAGTGAAATAGAAATGGGGGAGAAAAATGGTCAGAAAACCATTTATAATCTTGTTGGGGATCTAGAGGGGGCTATTCAATAGGAACAAAAATCCGAGCCTCCTTAGGGATAGACTCCTGATGAGAATGGAGGCTCTCAAAACTTGGGATCTCTAACATAGGAGATCTACTTGATGTTTCAGGAGGCTCAATAGGAGTTTCAAGAGACTGGTTAGAATTCCTGAAACTCACAAACTTATGCTTGCATACCTCCCGCATAATAGGTTGTTCTAGAATTGTTAGAGAGCTAATGGAAGTTTCAAGATGCTTGTTATGGTTCTTGAAACTTTCAAAACTATTTTTATGTACCTCCTCCTTAGCAAGTTGCTCTAGGACAAGTGGGGAAGTCTATTTGAAACTAGGCACACAAGGGGTTTCCTAAGTTTTAGGCATTTATGCTAGATCAAGGGAAAATCTCAGTTGCTATTGCTTACCAATAGTTTTTCTAGTTATATACTCCTCATGCTACTACCTTCTTTGTGCCTCCATTTGTTGTTCGTACCTCCACTGAGCTTTCGCCTTTTGCTGTGGATAGTGAGTTTGATGGATAAGCCCATCCTGTTGTGGGAAATAATCTTGCTGCCCCTGATAGGCTTGATTATCCCATTCCTCTTGTTGTCTATCAAACTCTTGTTGCTCTCTAAACTCAATCGATTGCCTCTCGAGATCCCTCAACGTACATTTGAGTTCACTCACCTCTACATCATTGACAAATTGGGGATGAAAGGGAGAATGACAAGGCTAATTGAAAAAAAAGATGAGTCTATTGGGGTTATTGATAGGAATGTGCAGGTGTCTAAGAAGACTAAGTAGGGGGTGGGAATTAAGCATTTTGATAAGATTGGTACCCACAACAATAGGGTTTTGTGAAATGAATGAGGGGGCATTACTGACCTAATATTGCTGATGGGGAGGAACAAAGTTGACATTTTCATGGAATGGGGGAGTGTACATATGGTTTCCACTATAGTTTGACATTTTTTAACATAGGAAAATAAGGAAACCACTTACAAATTAAAAATAAGAGCAGGTGACTACTCAACCAGAGATTTTTTGGGTATATACCAGTTGAGTCACCCAAATGATGTTGTAGAGTCACCAAGTGCTTGCAGAATTCTTCCAAAGGCTAAAATGTTGAAGAGCACCACTTCCTCAACAAAATGAGGTAAAACTAGCACTGATTGAACTAGTAGATTTGAATGGAGGCACCATGGTGTTTGAAAATTTGCCTCAAAAAACAATATGCACTAGAGAAAACACCAAATTCTTTAGCAGAAAGAAACTAGTCCCATTAGGCATGCCAAAAACTGTTGTGACATAAAACTGCACCCTGCTAAACATAGGCTCAACATTCTAATGACACCATTGAAATGACCTCAAGGTGTGAGACCTTTGCAAACCAAGTTCAAGTCTTAGGAGAAGGCTGACTTCCTCTTTCAATCCAAGTGCAAATGTGTTTGTCCAACCTAGCACATGAAAATCTATGACTACCCTACTCTAACAACTCACAAGGGAAAAGGGATAGAAAGAATGCATGAAAGGGAAAATGGTAGGTGGTACACCAAAATATAAAATATTTTTCTTCTTGACCAAGATTGCTCAATACTCTGGGAAAGGGGACCAAAGGACTCACACAACTCTCTGTTTGATCGATTGACAAAGGAAAACATGAAGGTTATGGTTTGACAAGGTGTTGTAAGGAAATAAAGATTCTCAAAATAGCAATTGTAAATAAAATAACTCAACATATATGCATTCAAATGATAATAAACACCCAGATATGAAGGTAATGGAAGTTTACTCAACATAAAGGAGGAGAAAACCGACAACAATGATCGATTTCGTTAATGTAGAGGCATAGAGCCAATTTTATAGTTGCAGAATGCAAAATGCATAAGTCTGCCAAAGAAAAAATCTGGAGGAGCCATAGGAAGAACCCTTAAAAATGGATACAAGTCTTGCCTTTATAGATCAAGCATAACTTAGTGACTTCAAACCAAACCCTAACCCTACTAGGGTTAGCGGTCAACAAAATGAAATCAAGAAGGAATGAAGAGATCTGTTAATGAAATTCACGCCCAACAAGATAGAGAAACACTCAACGCCCATGCCCTAGCAATGAATGTTGCTATGAAACTCGTGCGTGAAAGGATGGAGGTAAGGCATGTTGGTAGAGAGGTAAGTGAAAACCCAAAAGCTTGAAACACTTAGTACTTAACAAATTTTAGTACCTTTTCAAGGAAAGTTTATGCAAGGGCCCATATAGGATCTCTCAAAGTGATTATCAATGATGGGGTATCTAAGGGTGACATGAAATGACAACAAGGTCTTCCCTACATACACCTATATTGTGGTGTGATTTTATTTATAGTTTATATGTATTTATCCTTTCCATAATTTTTAAATCTATTTTTTTTACAATAATCTCCTCTAAGATTAGATTAGGAAGTGTTTTCATTATTTTTCTTCTTTCTAGTCATTACACGAGCTTCCCTCAAATATGAAGGTTAACTGAGCTAAATGAATTTCTAATACATTGGGAATATGACATAACAATAGATTATGTCATTCTTATTATTAAATACTAGTTTCCACCTTGCATATTTATTAGTAATTAAGCCTAATTATAGATCCTTAAGATAAGATAATAATATATTAACTAAAATTTGTTAACTTTACTATTGTAATTTGGCAAAAATTGCACACTTGTGCCTTTTTCCTTTATGTTTTGGGCTTGCTTTGAATAGAGTGTCTTAAAAACAAAGGTGTATAAGTGGCATATGTTTGCATGAAGTTGTCCCACAACATTCCCCTATTGGATGCCATAATCACTTATCTCTAAGTTTTTATCCTAATATTATCATCTCTCATTCCTTAAGACTGATATGAACCCCTAGATAATTTTTTTTACTACCCTAGATTAAATCAACAAGCATGTAATCGATCTAAGTCACTTCTAGAATCACAGATCTAAACCCTTCTAAAATTCAATTCAAAATTTATCTTGTCAACTCCCTCCTAATAGTCAATGTGAGTTGACATAGTGTACATTTGTGTTTGGTTATGGTATTTATTGACATCCATTCACTTATTTGAAAATATTTTACAAGTTGTGCAAGGACTTGCCATAAAGCATTTATTGAAAGCATCACAATAGGTTATTAGAGCATTACATAAGCATACAATATCCTAGGTTTGTTGTATGTTTATTTGTTGTTTTTGAACAATTCATTCAAAGTCATAAAGTTGCTCTATTATGATCTAATTGAGAATATGACCCTCACAATTCAATAGAATCCCCTAAGGTCTTCCTAAACACTACCCATCCTTACACCCTTTCAAATATAAAAAATAAGATAAGTAGATTTGAATAGTTCATATTCTGACAGAATATATCTATAGGTTACAAGTCAAGTTTATGCATTGACTCATAAAGATTAGATATGCATTTACATAAATAAATACTAGAAAAAATAAAAATCAATTTGTATATTTGAACGTTTTCATCTGAACTATTTTATTATTATAAAAATTTGAAAAATCAATTTTCAACATCTATCATAATATATTTCTATATTTAAATTTAATTAAATGTGATATTTAATTTATTTTAAGTATCAATGTCAACTCATAGAACATAAACTTTCGTTATTATTTAATTATTTATCCAACACTATTATTTTATAATACAAAAGTAATTGTGGAATATTTTTGACTTACATCAATTCAATAGAATAAAATAAAAAGAGTTTGTGTTCAACAAGATTCCATAATCATAATAGAAAAGTTTAGTTTTTTTCTCAAATGGTGTGCTTTTGTTGACCTCATTGCTTTAGACCACTCAAACTTGACCTCCTTCACCGAGATTGCAGGTTAAAAGTGGTGTTCAAATCATATGATATTTTTGTGATCTTTTTAAAAGCATCAATTTATTGTTTTCAATGATGGACATAGAAACATATTCATTATGTTGTATAACTTATACTTTATTCTAAATCCAGATTAATGTGAGGCGGCTGTTTGCCATCTTGATAAGTATGGCGTGTCACTCTCATTTACGAAGGTATAAATTGGAAAAGTGTTACTTGGAAAGGTATTATGAGCTTCTTTTAAGGTGATTATTTGATTAGATCTTTTTAATAGTCACACTTCAACTAAAATATACATTTTTTATATAAATATCTATTTTATTATTAAAATAGAAATCTCCACATTTATATAATTCTATTAAATTTATATTTTAAATATATGTAAAACAAAAATTTAAGAATCTTAAATTTTATAAAAGCTTAGTCAAAGAAAATGATATGTAATTTAATTATATATATGACAAGTTGTGGGATTAAGGTCTATTTTTGATAAAATATAAAAAGAAGATGAAGAGAATAGTTTCAGGTCTATTGAGGGAGAGCACAAAGAATAAGGGAACTAGCTTGGAGGAGGAGAAAAGTTCATATGAGTCAATAAGAAACATGAAACAAAGCATTCAAATAGGAGATCAAGAGGAAGCATGAAGAGTTATAGATAATACATGATGAATAATGCACCATAAATAGGAAGAGCTTATCAAAATTGTTTAGTTAAGCTTTTCCATCTACTCCTAGTTAGAAGAGCATCCATAGTCCACTAGGTGTCATCCTCCACCACGTCCTGACCTTCAAGTTGGAATTTATCCACTTTAGTTTTTTTACCTTTCTTTTTACCTTGGATGTTGATGTTTGGTTTTGAAATGCAGCTCACAAATTGAGCTATGGAGCACTTCTTGATAGGAACAACCAGATCATCATGATCAACAAATTCAAGGAACTCTTCATCCAAATCATCCATGAATGGGAAGGTACCATCACCATCTGAGTTATCACCCTCCTTATTAGATATAAAAATAATATTGTAATGTCATATGGTGGGGGGATCCAATTTTTTTGAGGCATCTACAATAGGTATAAGGTCAAACTGAGTCTCCTTTTGAAGTTTCATGAACTTTCCATGATTGCACCAAATGAAACCAACATACAAAGGGCTTGGATTCTTAATCCACTTTTTGAGGCTTATTTCTTTGAGACTCGAAGATTTTATTGTAGTGCATATTGCAATTTTATGATCAATCATGTTACAACAAAAGCACATGAATGGAAAGCCTTCATAATTTAGGAATTGAGTCTAGGTTCCAAAGGAGGAGTGGAATCTTACTGAGTGGTATATATGTTTTGAGATATCAATCATCATGAAGACCCTAATGAATTTATTTGAAGAAGCCACCAACTCAAAGTCTTGTGAGACAAAGGTTCCCACCTAATCGATAATCTTTCTAATGAGATACATTTCTCTCATGATCAAGGGGAGATTGTACAAAAGGATCTAGATGGGAATGAGGGTAATTTTAGCAACAACATGAGAAAAAGGGGTTCATAGAGAAAAGAAGAGGCTATATTGTTTGTAAAACTACAAACCATTTTGTTTCACAAAATCACAATCCTTAGAGGATTTAAAACAAATAAGAAAGAATTCATATTCCAAGATTTCAATTTTAGGAATAGCCAAGTTGTTCCAAGTTGACTTAGCCCATTCCACAAAAAGATTGAATGATGGATGCCTCCTCAAGAATTTGAGGATGAGAGAATAGTTCCCCAACATCAGTTGATGCTACATTGGTGTAGTAATCATAGATGTGAAAATCAATGGGATCCTCTACCGACACCACTTCAGAATCATTCAAGGAAACAACAAATTTTCCAAGCAAAGAAGGGGAAGGAACATGATCTAGATTGGTACTAGGGGCTTGAACATTACCACCAACCAAACTTTATTTCAACTTATCTAGAGAGAATTAGGTTTTTATTGGATGATTTTCTCCCTACAAAATGTGTTGCATTCATGGAAGGGGTTTATGTTGTTCTTGCAAGCTATGAAAATAAGAAAAACCATTTGGGTGTTGTTTGTAGGAACTTAGGAGTCAGTAGGAATGAAATCCTTTCATGTACCATTCACCATAAGGTTGAGAGGGTCAAAACCCAAACCATGTGTCTCGTTTGAGCCCCCAATAGTATATCCACCATTGTGCTTCCTTTCTCCATTTTTACCTTCCACCATATTGTACACCTGCTTCTACTCCCCTTACTATGCTCCCACCTCAACTCTTTTGCACATGCCAAAAAAAATCCTAGTGCCAAAACACTTTATAATTATTTTAATATAAACCTCATATTTGTTTACATTAGACTTAATATATTATATACTTTAAAGTCTAGTGTATAATTAAAAAGAAGAATTATTGGGTTGCTTGGGAGATTCGTATTCAATAAAAAATCTTACCCTCACAATTTTGTATTACATGTTTCTTGATAGATTGTAATTTCTATTAAAACGCTAAAGAAAAATTTGCTCAAGCATATAAGAGTCTACTTGGAATTTATAAATATTGTCATCTTAACATACATGGTAATGAAGCATTTTCAATGCAATATACATGCTAGTGCTTTAAGCCCTTGTGACTAGATATATCAAACAAAAGATCTTAACATGGTTGATGGTTATTTTCAAACTATAAAATGTGCTTTGACTCTATCCCCAATAGAGTCACCAATTTTTGGGTGGTTTTTTCTATATCAACCCCTAACTTTGAGGGTCTAACCAAGCTATGGATGATGTGACTAAAATTTTGCACGTATTATTTAGGGATTGGAAACGGTTAATGAATAAGAAGGTTTTAGCATCCTCTACACTTTGATCCCTACAAAGCTCGAGACCGTGATCCTCAAGATCATTTAAAGGATAAAACAATCAAGGCTTAAAATTAACCCTCACAAAGTATGACTTTGCACTTTAGCGATGGTTGTTGGTTTTTATAAAAGAAATTCATTCAATTTATAGATCTCTTCTTTAGGAAACTAGGTTGAATTATGCATCTCAAGATAAGTATTGGTCACAAACCCCTTGAGATTTATTTAATGTTCATCTATCAACTTACAACATCATTAATCTAGTTACATATACTATGCAATGGTCCTATAAGATCTTAATTTTCACAAGATTACAACAAATTCATGTAACAATGGTCTAGGAATAATGGCCAAGGAAATAAAAGTAAAAATAAATATAAGGTTATTATGGTTTTCTATATTTCAATGAGTGAATGGTCAACTTTCAAGATTGACTAGTACCACATCCTACAATAGATCAAAATCCAAGTAAAACCCTAACAACAAATAAAACCCTAACTCATATGATTTTAATATGCTTGGCTATGAATTGCAAATCTTAGAGCCTCAAATGCTTCTCTTTCCCAACAATATTCCTCCACTTGATAGTCCAAAACTAGTTTAAGAGCTTCGCATATTAACTTTGAAAGATTTTTTATTTGGCATACTATTGCAAGAAAGAAAAATATTTTTACAACACTTTTAAGTGCCAACTAACATTAACACAAAGAAAAAAAAATGTTAACTCGAGGTTTCCTTGAATCACCTAAATATCTTAAATAATAAAGGAGACAAAACATATTAAAGGAAAAGAAAGAGAATCTTATATTGATTTTCTTAGAAATATTTATGATTACCATTAAAAATATCAAATAGATTTAAAAATATTGGCTACATTCATTTACATATATGTTACAATATAATTTTGATCTTGACTTAAATGATATTTCTCTTCATAGATGCAAAAACCCAACCCTTTGCAACAAACATTAAATCCCTTACATAGATTTGGAACTAGGGCATGAAAAATATGGCTGAAAGAGTGTGTATGAAGAAAATATATTGTTTGTCATCACAATATGTGTCCTTTATCCTCGAGAAAACTATCAGAAGATTGAAGAAAATTCCAATAGTCACAAAAAAATTATTTTGAAGGTTTTCAATTAAATCGTCCACCAATTGTATCCAAATTTGTATGCAAAGAAATAAAAAATATGTGAAATGTGCTACAAAATTATACCAAAAGATGTGTAAGGTTGGTCCCTACAAGAAATGATCACCTATAATAACCTAAACATGGCCATGGAATCTCCCATCATTGAATCTATGTTTTTTTGGGTAGAAAGAATGATTATGAATATTCTTTGGTAGGTGTAGGGCTAAATCAAGCCATAAATGAAACCTTAATTTATTATAATGATTTGATGATAAAAACCACTCAAATCATATGCCAAAACCACACTCAAATCCTCTTGGATCATAAAAATATGGAATTGTTATTTGTTAGTATATTTTATGACATGTTAGATCCTTTTCTAGTGATCACATGGCTTTCTATACCACTTTGATGAGTTATAAAGAAAACAACAAAAAAAATTAAGACCATCAAACTTTAGAGTTTAGGAGGAACTCATGCAAAAAATATATGGTTTGAGTGTTAGACCTCAAATATGATCAAGAAGTAATGCCAAAATGGGATGTGGGAAGAGGGAATTTCAAAGGGGAAACCTCAAGAAGGAAAAGGCTTTTGAGATGTCAGGGTTGAGGTATTGAAATGATCTTATGGTAGGTACCAAGATAAGAAATGACCAAAATTTTGACTCTAAAAGACTAAGGAAAAATAATAAAGTGGGAGATAGAGTTTAGGGAAAGATGAAATAGGTACTATGGAAATGAATGGCCTGATAACTTGGTTTGAAAGACTTAGAAACTTTTGGAGTGTGAAAAGGTGACATGAATAGGTATGAATCAACAAGGAGCTTTGTAAAATGGATGAAGTCAATGCCATACAAAGAATAAATTAGAAAGGATGGACTATATCACAACTCCAATGAAAATATGATGTCAACATGATGTCATGGTGATATTAGCATTAGGTGGTTAGAGTTGGAAAAAAGTATATGCATGCAAGACAAAGTTTGGAACTCCAAAATACTAAGGAATTATTTTCAAATAATTGGATGATCAAGAAGGTAGAGCATGGAGGAAGGTGGTAATTAGGGATAGAGAAGTGTGAACACTTGATGTTGAAAGGATTTAAGGAAAACAAATGGACCTAAAATTTCTTAATTTTACCTTATGTAGATATCTTTGTCACTTTTGTCTTTTCCCCCCCTCTGTCCTTGTCTTATTTTTCTCTTTTGGTTGCACCCAAAGATGCCTTAGATTTTCACTATGCCTATTAGATGCACATGTACCTAAATAAAATAAATTATTGATGCCATATATAATTTAAGCTAATTTCTTTATTGCTTCAATCCCTTTTTTCCCATTATTTAAATTTGGTTTGAGAGTTCCTTTAATGGTCCCCCCTTGTTTGTTTTATTCTTAGCAATTTTCTTTTCCACCTCGCATATCTTTGTCATGAGCCTAAATATTAAAAAGTTATAATTATGTGTGTTATTTCTTAGTCTTGGGTTGGGCTTTTAGGTTTTCTATTGATGAAACACTTTTCCTTCAAGTCCCCATTCCATAAATTCCTCCCAATCCCAACCTTGGACTTTTGAAATTTATTTTGTCAACATTCCTTTCCTTGAAGCCCCTATTCCTTGAGTTTACCCAATTCTTGATCTCAAATTAAGATTTCTCTTGAATTTAGAATTTTTATCTTTCTCTTGTTATCATGCCTTTTCTTCAAGTCCCCGTTCCCTTTTTCCCCTTGAGACATAATCTTAGACTTCAAGGATTTCTCTTATTGGTATGCTTTTATTTTAATTGCTCGATTTCCCTCCAAGTTTTGATTTTATACTTTTAGGATTTCCCTTGCTTGCATTAATTTCTCTCATTTTGTTGAGTTACCCTAAGTCTCAACACTAGTAGAATTTGGAAAATAAATGACTAAGTGACAAAATTTTAGTCACAATAGTTAAAAATGACTAAATTCTACTAATTGTTTGCAACTCAACTATAAATGAGTAAATAAATGACTAATTTGATCATTGAATAAAAATTATTTAGTCACACAAATAAAAATGACTAAATAGTTAGTCATTTATTTAGTCACAATCTATTTGAGTAAATCATTTAAGGAATCAAGAATATAGCCCACCAAAATACTCTAAAAATTTAATAAACATACTCTATAACTTTCGTCAGATCTTATTTTCAGGCGTAGACCACCAAAATAGAGTTTTCATTTTAATAAACATACTCTAAAAACTTCGTCGAAACCTTATTTTTAGGCGTAGACTGCCAAAATGGAGAAGTGTTTAAGCAAAGAATGATAGAGAATGGTAAGGAGATGTGCATGATAGGAGGCATAGGATTCATTGCTACTTATCTCATTCCTGCTTAGCTCAACAAGGGTTACATTGTTCACGCTACTATTTGTAATCCAAGTATTTAATTGACATATATTTTCATAATCTCAAATTCCTTTAGATGCTTTTGAAGTATCAATGTATCCTATATAGGGTTTAGAATGCTCAAATTCCTTCAGATGCTTTTGAAGTACTAATGTATCCTATATAGGTTTTAGAATGATTTCTTTTAATTAAAATAAATAAATTAGATGCTTTTGAAGTATCAATGTATCCTATATAGGGTTTATAATGATTTCTTCTAATTTAAAAAATAAATCAGGTGCTTTTGAAGTATCAATGTATCCTAAGGTTTAGAATGATTTCTTTTAATTTTAAAAAATAAATAAATGGTGTATTTTCTTGTGATTAGATATTGTGGAGATCTCCTAAATCTGCCCCAGCACACTGTCCTCTTTGGCACTATATTCATTACTCCAGCTGCTAGGGTTTTCCACGTGACATCTTTAATATCTTCATGATAGTGGCTTTTAAATAGATCTCAGTCTTTGCTTTAATCCTTATCACAGTAACCCTTGAGTTCCATAGTCCGCCTTCAATTTCTTATAAGAACGTTGTCCTAAGCTAGATTGCATAGCATGCATATAAAGCAAGTCCTTCATACCTGCCATTGTTCCAAACCACCACTCACTACCTTGCTTAAAATGCTACCTCCATAAGCACAATAACATGTTTTAATATCATGGTTTCTAGTGATTGACCATTAAGGTCACTACTTTCATCAAGATACAATGTTATTTTTGTCTTCAAACTCAAGGCATTATGCAAGATAACATTGTGAATTATTTGCTATGTAAGATTTGATTTGCTTGCACATTTATTGCTTTGCTAACTACCTTTAAGATTGGATAATGCACCCTCAACTGCAATCTCAAACAACTCACTCATTGTCACTTGAAGATTCCTTTCATGAGCATCCTTCTATAAAATAAAACTATGCCCTATAGATTGCCTACTTACTTACTACAGGGGACTCATTGTTTCATGGTATTGTGGGTCTTAAGATCCGTCAACCTTATTGTCACTACTTCACAGTCCACAAGGTATTATTCACTATTCTCCCATCTTTAATGAGTCTCAAAACACTACTCAAATATGCAATCCACTACCTCCATTGTACAATGGCTAAGAAGAAACACTGAACCTGTGATTACCACTATTACTTCATTTGGACAGTCATTCCCTGATTGCATTTTCCTTGTCTAACACCACCAATAGCATTTGAAAAACCCTTAAGGTTAGCAATAAGGAAACTCACTGTTAAAATCTCCACTTTACTATGCAAGGTTTGATCTTTATTATCTTGTCATTGCTCAGCCTCTTTTTGACTATCAACCTCAAGTAATCGTCATTCTTCTTACCATAGATTGCATTTACAAATTTCACTGAGCTACATAGTGTGCTTGTTATTGGCTACAATATTTAGATTGAAAGATTTTGTTATTGGCTACAATGTCTCAATCTTTCTGGTATTAGAATCTCACTAATCTGCTAGAGTTATGGTTTATGTTTCTACTAAGGCCTAGGGTTTGTACCCTAGTCATGCTCTTATCAATACTTTTGTTGGTATTTAAAACAACCTTAAATATTGGGTTAGAAAATTAGTTGTCTTGAAAGGGTTGTGGTATGATCTTGGATTGTATCCTAGAGTGTGTGGGAAACTTGTGTTTGATCATTAAGGTATATAAACCTAATCAGGGAAATGTATCCTATATAGCATGGGTCTTGCTTTAATACTTTCCATAATGGTTATTAACAAATCACATTATTATAGTTTGTGGTAACCCAAGATTGCATTCAAGTATGTAAGAAACTTGGTTTTTAGTTTAAGTTGTACACTTTTAAGTAACATTCATAAGGTTTAGAAAATCTTGATCTCTCTAGAATAGCCCATTAAACATGGGTTGTTCTTGAATGCACTACATAATTGATATAACACAACCACTCTACATATAAGCAGAGTTATAGGATCTTTATTTCAGCAAGAGGTAATCGCTTTTAGTTAACTCCTGCTAACATACTTTTGGAATAAATGTTTGACTGCATTACTTTGAGTTTGAAGAATTTTGTTTTCTGCTTATAATATATTCATTGAGAGCTATAGTAGAAAGCTTCTTATGCTGAAACCCATCTTGTAAACTTTCTTTAAGCTACATTTAGGAGGCTTCATGGTTTTTTTGTGATTTATACAACCTTTGTTTTGATAGAAATGACATCAGATTCTTTTTGAAATTGAAATGATTTATTAATTATGGTTTTATGATGATTAAATGTTTTATTTAGAAGGGGATAATATGCAACATTTTTATGTGCAAGAAGAATAGATTGTGATGCAAAATTCGGGTATGGATGGTTTAGGAAAACTTGGATTGCTATCAGTGACATAACCAGGTCAGAGAGTACTCTCAGCTGGTCTGAAACACTTCCAGGTGTTTTCGCTGAGAAGAAAAACCTGATTATAGGAATTTCTAAATATCTAACAGAGGAAGTTTGTACATTTTAAAGATAAAATCATAAATCTACTAGTCCAATTTCACATCCAACCTAAGATCTTTAGTATTTGATAGAGAAAGTTCATACATTCTAAAGATAAAATCATAAATCTGTTGGCCCAATATCATATCTAATTTTAGGTCGTGAAGCTCTGACAAAGGGAAGTTCCTACATTCTAAAGATAAAATCATAAATTTTATTGGTCCAATTTGAGATACAATTTGAGATCGTGAAGCTCCAACAGAGAAAGTTCCTACATTCTAAAGATAAAACCATAAATTTGCTTGGTCTAATTTGAGGTCCAATTGTAAGGATTTGTCTTTTTAATTATACTTTCTGACATTTGGCTTGATACAAATTGTTACTTCAGAATTATGGTATTTATTTTCTTCTAATGTTTTCAACCCTCATTTCAAGGAAGAGCTCCGAAGATGGTTCCTTCAGATGAAGACTACACTTTTCCACTATAGGTCTCGTCTAGAAACACCAAAAGCTCAGGTACTGTCATTGTGACTGAGGATATTAGTATGGGCTGATTACGCTTGATCCATGAATAATCGAAGCATATCCATGCCACTGATACTCAATCTTAAACAAGATCATTCAAATGAAAATTAAACTAAACATTTATTGAAACAAAGCATTCTAAACTAAAAAATCATTAAAATGTCTACTCTAGTCCATCTAAAACTTATCTCGTTTTGAAATTGGTGCCGTGTTGATGTGGAACAATGACCCTTTCCCAATCCCATGATCAGTGAACTTGTTTTAATCGATTCTATGGAAGAGAATCGATGAAACCATTGTGATAAATGGATGAAAACATAATTTATGCTAAATTTAACTTGATGCAAGCTAAATAACATGATTTTATGCTAAGATTGATCTAACTATGCAATTGCTAAGCTAATCTAAGCTAATTCTAAGCTAAAAGATGGGAACCCTAATTTATAAACAAGCTAAGATGGATGCATGGAAGCCATTAATGGAAGCTTAAAGCTATTATGCAACTAAAAATGAACTAAAACAAGCTAAAAGTGAGTAAATTGAGAGTGTGAATGCAAGTGGATTCAACAACATAAGTTTGCAATTGAAAGATGGATCCATTTGTCTCCAAATAGGGTTCTATTTATAGGAGAGAAAATGAGAAATAAAGGGTTGAGATTGAAAAGATTAATCAATGGTCAAAAATGGAAGGAAGAAGAGGCATGGGTCATGGATTCTCATCAATGAATGAGAATGCAAGATTAGAATTAATCAACGGTTCACATTTGTTTCAAACATACACACTTTTGACCTACACACATAGGTCACAAGGTGACTTGCTCAAGAGGTTACAAGATAACTTGCATTTGAAGCCAAGTGAGATGATTGAAGGAGAGGGAATATCCCTTTTAGAATATTCTCATGGGTGAGGATAAAGATATTTTGAAAATTAAAGAAAATTTTAATTGTGCAAAAAAGAAGATAAGGAATATTCCCTTTTTAGAGGGAAATTAGTTTAATTGTTAACTAAACAAGGTTTAATCACACAATTAGGGGATTTGGAGGAATAAAGTGATTTTCATTAAATGAAATAATTTAATGAATGAGGGCGATGAAATGATATTTAATTAAATAACTTAGGGAATTAAATTAAATAGTTTGATTTATTTAATTTAATAAGATGAAGTGTTAGCATGAAAGACAGTGAATTGATCCGATTTAATAAATTAGGTTAATAGATGAAAATGACATAATTAATTAAATAACAAGGCTAATTTAATCAATTAAGCGAAAAGAGGATGGGATTTAAGAGGAAATGATGTTAGTATCTGTTTCGAGTGCTGGATATGATTTAGGAAATTTTCAGTGTCTGTATTTTTCCCCTTTTGAAGCAATGGACTTGTTGCAATGGTTCAAAGAATGATGTTGATTTTGATGCTAATGACAATGCAAAAACAAATATCGACGATCTCTTTGAGATTTTGATAGCCAAGCTAAAGTTGATTGATCTATTGATTGATTGATAACATTGTTGAGGATTCACAATAATGCAAGGATTGTGTTGAATAATATGAGGATTCGTAGGGAAAGTTATATCCCCATGATGATTGATTTGATAGTGTGATCCTAATAAAATGCTACTCCTAATGTGAGATGCAAGATGAAGAACTAATAATGCAAATGGGAAGAAGTAACAAGATAGAAGGGCACCTCAATAAGATTAGCCTAAGAAAAATATGAAAGCAAGATAAAACAAATGAAATGCTTGTTATACCTTCATATTGTTGCTTCCTTGGTTGGCCCTTGATTTTTTAAGTCTTGTGTGTTCCTTGGATGGCAATGGATTTGAATGGATGCAAGATGAATTGATGATGCTAAATGCTATGGTAGATGAGAGCTTGAAAGACAATTTTGCAAGAGTTTTGTTGTAAAAGACTTGATTCTTTAAAATGAGGGAATTGAAGGGGTATTTATAGGCTAATTGGAATTCTCTAGAGAATTCAATGGTTGGGATTGATCCAACAAGATTAAGATGAAGGGCTATGGTGAGTTGAAGACTCACAAGCCCTCACATCTTGACATGTGGAATGTGAGATGTCTTAGGGTCGAGTGATGTGGAAATGAGGTGGAAGGGAAGTACATGAGGTGGATCTTGGGGGATGAGAAGATTCCTTGGAGGAATAAAAGTGAATTAAAAATTCACAATGATTAGAAGAATCTAGTGGATAAGAGAGGGTCTCCAAAAAGCTGGAGATTTGTCACATGTGGGTGATGTGACAAGTCCAAGGTTCTAGAAGCCCTTGGCACATGTGAAGTGACAAGTCAAGGCTTCTAGAATCTTGCATGGGGATGGGGAAGACCTTGGAAGATAAAAGTGAATTAAAAATTCACATGGGGAAGAGAGGAACCTTGGTTAAATAAATGTGAATTAAAAATTCACATGGGGAAGGGAGTCCAGGCTAAAAAGGGTAAGTGGGAAGGTTGACCAGAAAAGGTAAGCCAAATGTGGCTAATGATTCTAATTAAGGTTGTGCAAACACAGGATTAGGATAATTAATGAGAGATTAGAGGCAAGTGGGAGATTATGGAGGATGTGACATTTAATCTTGATTAAGTGGTGCACATCCTAATCATAGATTAATTAATTTAATCTGGATTAAAAGAGGGTTATGGAGAATGTGACAAGGAGAGAGAAAAGAGGAATTAAAAATTGGTTTTTAATTCAAATAGTTTAAATGACCAAATTAAATAATTTTTCATATTTATTTAATTTAGAGAAGGAAAGGGGGTAAGGTAAAGTATTTAATTTATTTAATTAGATACTTTAGAAACCTTAGGCAGAAAATGAAATAATGATTAAATAAATTATTTAATCACTATTAATGAAATAAATGAGTATAATAGACGATTTTAATCATATGGAAGTGATCAAATTTGGATGTCTACATTTTTCCCCTCTTCGAAGTGTTGTTAGAATAACCGTGCTTCGAAGAAAAGAAAGTGTAGATGACTCTTTAGAGGAAGTAATCGAGAATATGATGCCCCAGCGTGGGGAAGAGGATCTGAGACAAAATTAGCAGAGTAATGGATAAATATGCCCCAATCCAGGAAGGAGTTAATTACGGCTGAGAAAAATGGTGAATGCGAAGGGTATGCCCCCTCGAGAGGGTGACGGGGGAAAAAGGAGGGTCCCGGACAACATCTCGATAAGAAGAAACGGATGGTATAGTTGGAAATAGAGCAAAAAATTAGGCAAGTTTTCCTTTTGAACGAAGTTAATTGGACAAACGGGGTGCAAATGGCAGCCTCAGGAAGTGAAGAGATTAATCCAAGGAATAAAAAGGTAAATAAAAGGTAAAAATACGTTTTAAAAAGGGAAGGAAAAGAGAGGGGTCCAAAAAATAATCTCTCAATAGGAAGAAATGGAGGTTATGGTTGGAAGGAGCTCAAAAAAATAAGCAACTTTGCCTTTTGAACGAAGTCGATTTGATGCACGGTTTGCAAATGGAAGTCTCGGGAAAAAAAAGGAAAAAAAATCTGCAGAGGGGCGGATTTGCCCCAGTGCAGAAGGGGTAGGTCTGCTCCGAGAGGGCAGGTCCACCCCGGGAAGGGGCAAGTCCGCCCCGAGAGGGCGGGTCTATCCCGGGAGGGCGGATTTGCCTCGGGAAGGGGTAGGTCTGCCCCGGGAAGGGTCGCCTCAACCCGGAAAATAAAAAAGGGGGGGAGGGGAGTGATGAAGGAGGAAGAGATGGGGGAAAGGATGAAAGATGAGATGAGGAAAGGGGATATGAAAATGACGATGATACGAAATGATGAGAGGAAAAGGTGAGCAAAAGTGGAGTTGATAACACAGATGATGTTGCCCCTAGTCAAGCTACAAAAGTTCGGATATGCCCTCTGGAGTGCTGCAGAAGTGTGTATACGCCCTCCAATTGCTGCAGAAGTGCAGATACGCTCTCCAATTGTTGCAGAAGTGCGAATACGCCCTCTTGAGTGCTATAGAAGTGTATATACGCCCTCCAATTGTTGCAGAAGTGCGAATACGCTCTCTTGAGTGTTACAAAAGTGCGTATACGCCGTCTAATTGCTGCAGAAGTGCGGATACACCCTCTTGAGTGCTGCAAAAGTGTGGATATGCCCTCTTGAGTGCTACAGAACTGTGGATACGCCCTCCTGAGTGTTGCAGAAGTGCGTATACGCCCTCCAATTGCTGCAAAAGTGCGGATACGCCCTTCTGATTGCTGCAAAAGGGCAGATGAGTGGTGAAAGATGAAGGGATGTGGGAAAAGATGAGAGATGAGATGATGAAAGGGGCTATGAAGATGATGATGTAAGTTGATGGATAAGAAATGATGATAAGCGATGGGAGATAAATGTGAGCACAAATGGATGCAAGGAAAAATGTGATGGTGCCCCAATCAAGCTACAAGCCAGGGTGAACAGATGGTTGATGGAGTGTTGTTTGATAAGGACATGATACATCCCAAAACAACACAAGGATAGGGAAGGATACATCCCGATGAGAGTGTTGTTGATGAGGTAAGGATACATCTCAAAACAACACAAAGATAGGGAAGGATACATCCCACAGATGATAAGGATGATGATGGGGAGGATGAGTTGATCAAGGCTTGTAGCAAGGTGGGGAACAAGACCAAGAGTGGGATGAGATTATTTGAATGGGTGAAGATGGGGGAGACATGCAAGATGATGGAATGGAAAATGAAATGCAATCCTAATGCAATTTGCCATCCTTAGAGCATTGATTTTTGCTATAACATAAGACACCGGACATTAGGGTATGTAAACCAAGATGGATTAGTGTCTAATGCATAAAACAAACATAACAGACAAGAAGGCTATTCCAACACCCCAAAGTCATAAAGACAGTGGTCGGGCCTAATATTGGGATAATCACAAGCACAAAAGGATGCCCCAGCATAACACAAGACCGCAAGAGTCTTGGTGGGTACTACGGGGGACAACCAAGAAGACAAAAACATAAAAAAAAGATCAAGATACGCCCCTATGTTTACTAGTCAAAGCACACCATGATATGATAGATCAAGGCGACCATGACAAGTGATGATAGGGAGCTCAAATGATAAACAAAATATCAAAAACATCAAAAGATCACAATCAAGTTTGAAACGCCCTTTTCCATAGGATTAAAAGGTTGGATGGGGTTGATGAGGTTTGTTAGGAAGGATACATCCTGTTGAGACCGATGATGGATAGTAAACTAAAAGATCGATATGACGCAGGATACCAGAAACTGATTGGATCTTGTGATATAGATGACCATTGTTTTTAAGCACCAGCTAGGATAAGGACATTCTTGACGACATGACAAGATGATGAGACATAAGGTGACAAGATGATAAAATGATGAGACGAAAAAATAGACGCACCCTAAAGACCTAGGGGCTCAAGGATTGATCAAAGATCAACCTTGCCTACGTGAAAGCGCAGAGCCCTCGTAGTTCAGGAAAAGACCATGGTAAAAGCGGAAAGAGGAAAATGAAAACCTCGATGGATGACAAAGACCAAATGTAAAAAATGCCCAGGGGGCGGACCAAATGATTGACCTTGCCGACGTGAAAGCACAGAGGCAACGTAGTGCGACACAAGGCCAAAGATAGACGATGGGAGAGGATAAGGTAGACAAAGGATAGAGCCCCAGGGGTGGATCAAATGATTGACCATGCCTACGTGAAGGCATAGGGGCAACGTAGTTCGACACAAGGCCAAAGACAAATGATGGAAGATGACAATACAGACAAAAGAAAGAGCCCCGGGGGCGGATCAAATGATCGACCTTAACTACGTGAAAGCACAGGGGCAACGTAGTTCAACAAGAGACCGATAAGGGATGATGAAATGACCAATATAAATGGAAAAAAGGATGGATTCGATATGATGAGACAAGATAGACTTGCAGGATTGGATAGGATGATGGTTGATATGTGTAAGATATGTAGGATATGAAGCTCAGGGATGGGATAGGTAATCGGATCATTAGAATATGAATTAGAAAGGTGAGACGATGGATAGAGAAGTGAGAAAGATGTGGTAAATAGATAGGAGGGATGGATTACGATGTGAATGGCATTGGGTTGCATGCGGGTAGCCTAGAGCTAGATACCAATGACAAGGGATAATGAGATAGAGGGAAATGGATGGATAAGAAGATGCTAGGATAGGTGGATAAATGAGATGAAGATTGAGAGGATACTGTAAAGATGTGAGAAATAGATAGGAATGAGGATAGTGAGATAACATGGCATTGGATTTCATGGGGGTAGCTGATAGCTAGATACCAATGACAAGGGATGATAAGATAGAGGGAAATGGATGGATGGATAAAGATGAGGAGATAGAAGGATGCGAGGATAGGTGGATAGAGGGAGACAAAGTTTGAGGGATGGAATGGATTATTGGATGGATAAATGGATGGGAGGATAAGGATTAAAAGATGGAAAAGGACTAGTGGATGAGTGGATGAGAGTATAGGAAGATAAGGATTGGGAGATGGCAGCGATTATTGGATGGATAAATGGATGGGGAGGTAAGGATGGGAAAGATGGGGAGATGGAGAGGATTACCTGGAGGAATGGATGGACGATGTCTCAATGAATCAATCATAAATAAGGAGGTGCCCCCCCTCTAGATGTGTCATGTATGATGAGGAGAGAGGGATAGTAGGATGGTTGGATAAGGGAGTGAGATGGGTAATGGAAGATAAATAGATGGGGATAGGATGCATGGACAATGGAAGATAAGGATTTGGTAGATGGAGGGGATGATTGGATGGATAAATGGATGGGGAGGTAAGGATGGGCAGGATGGAGAGATGGAAAGGATTACTTGGAGGGATGGATGGACGATGTCTCCAAGGACTTCATTGCAAAGAATGAGATGCCCCCACTCTAGATGTGTCATGCATGATGAGGCAAGGGGGATATCAAGATGTGTGGAAGGAATATGATAATGTATGGATGAGGGGAATATATGCCAAGAGATGTCCAACACATGTATATAGGTTTTCCCCTCTCTTTATCAAGATCACAAGGAAGATGGAGGGATTGGATAGGATGCGAAAGATGGTGGGTAGGATGTGGAAGATAGGTAGATGTAGGAGATGGAGGAAAGGAATGCGTAAGTGGATGTTGCCCCCAATCGTGGAAGGAGACTAGATGGGGGATTTACACATGATGCCTGTTTGCCAGGTTTTCATCATGGTACTAATCCAAGGCGCTTGTTTGCCAAGTTTTCACCATTGGACGAATGATTTTCTCCCTTCTTTTTTTTTTTTCTCTTTTTTTGATTTTTTTGATTTTTTTGCTGATTTTTTTGGACTAGGATGTGGATGAAGATGGATAAAGATAGGGATATGGATATGCGGATTTTAGAGGATAGTTGATAAGGATAGGGATGAAGGACTCATGCATCAAGTTCCATATGAGGTAATAAGAGCCCATGTTTGAAGTGACTATTCGGATGTTGGTACAACCTTATTAGACTGGATGGTTTATGCAAGAGGATGGATTAAAGGAATTTGATGGGGGAGATAGAGGGGATAGTGGATGGGATGTTGGAAAGTGTATGGATGGAACGATGGAGTGGATGTGTGATGGGGGAAGGTGTTCAGGACCAACATTGGCACATGTGATGGTGGATGCGAAAAGATAGTTGGATGAATGGGTGGAGAGTGTGGCGATAATGGAGGCATTGGGATAGTGAATTTTGGGATGTAGGGACCCAAAACAGATTTAGGAGATGGAGGATGCAAATGATTTTGTGGGAAAATAGCCACTTTGGATGTCATTATGGACGTGTCATTTGAAGGTATGGTACGTTTTTTCTTTGGGATCCACATGGTTTTGAGTGTTGCTTTGGTGGGCCTTTGTGGCCTTTTGGATTGATTGGGATTTTGGATTCGATTTTTTTGTTCTTCAACATGTCTTTTGAAGGGGACATGAGGAACTTTAGATTCATGTGGATGTTTGGATTTATGTATTGTTGCTTTGGCATCCAAAGTGCTTTTAGTAGCAATGGGATGGGTATGAGGAGATGGATGATGTGGAGATGGAGGTAGGATTATAGGGATTAGTGTAGATGGAGAATGTGTAGGTATGTGCCTTTGTTGATCCTGATTAGGAGTTATGTAGGTAGGATTTTTATGTTGTGTACGAGGGAGAGGGGGTGGATGTATGAAAGGATGAATAGGATAAATGGAGGGGGTGATTTTGGGATATAAGGACCCAAAATAGACTGTGTATATGGAGGATGTGTGGGGCTTGATGGAGGGATATAAGAACCCATAGTAGATGAAGGATGAGAAATGATGGATGGAGGGACATAAGGACCCAAAATGGATTGAGAGGATGAGGGAGGAAGATGGATGGTTGTTTTTAGGTAGTATGATGGAGGAGGGGGGATGGCGGCATATGTCTTGGTAGAACGATGGGAAGTACCTCTTGTGCCTTTAGAAGAGGATCGTTTAGGATGTACGAAGGTTGTACCAACATCTTTAGAGTGTGAGTTTTGGGAGACATATCCAAGACCATGTGTGCCTGGATGTTCTTTGACTTGAATGGGTTCTAAAATACCTTGCTCATGAAGGCCTAAACATTTTCCTTGATAGTTCATGTTCTCAAGCATATGATCTATGGTAGGATGCTTATTCTTTTGGAAGCATGATGCGAGTGTGTTAGCAGGTGGAGGAGGAAAGGTGGTGCCTATACTTTGTTTTGCTTTTGTAAGAAGGCCACCATGGATAAGTGTAATGCGACCAAGGTGATACAAAACTGGCATTGGGATGGTAAGACTAGATGGCGATGAAGGATCATGCGATGGAGATGAGGGGATAGCAATATCAAGAGGAATGAGTAATAAGGGATCATGAAAGGAATTGGGGAGTACAATGGGATCTATATGTATGGTAGTGGATGATAAGGGCTCATGAGATGGAGTGATTGGATCTTGAAGGCAAATGGGATCATGGGATGGAGTGGAGGAGATAGTGTGATCTTGAGATGGGGTGGATGGGAGGAAAGGATCATGACTTGGTTGAGGATATGGATCATGAGATGAAATGGATGGAAGACTATGTTCTTGAGATGGAGTAGATGGGATGGAGTGATCTTGATTTGGAGGAGGGGATATGCTTGTATGCTTTGGATCAAGCTCTTGGCATGAATCATCATGTGTGGGATGTAGGATGATGGAAGAGTGTTGGAGGGTTGCCTCAATTGGGGGAAGATAGGAGGATGGAGGATTCATGAAGGTCATGGGATTGAAGTTTGTGAATTTTAGGACTAGGAGGAGGGGATTGGATGTCTTCAATGGATTGGGTGGATATAGTAGTAGAAGATGGGGATTGAATGGATTCAATGGGTTTGAGTGGCTCAATCATTTGGACGGTGTTAGGAATGGTGATGGGAGGTATAGGTGTAGGATAGAGGAGGGCCTCATCACTAGTGACAGTACATGATAGAGTGGGAGGGCATGGTGGCTCTTCTTGCATGAGTACTTGGGTGACATTTGGAAGAGATGTAGGATTAGGTAGAGTGATGGGAATGGATGGAGGATCAAGGATGGATGGAGGATTAGGATTAGGGATTTGTGGATTAGGATTAGACGTGGGGATTTGATTAGATGGAATACTAGGAGGAGATGGAGGATTAGGATTAGATGTGTGGATGGGATTGGATGGAGAACTAAGAGGAGATGGAGGATTATGATTAGATGTGGGTATGGGATTGGATGGAGGACTAGGAGGAGATGGAGGATTATGATTAGAGGAGTGGATGGGATTGGATGTAGGACTAGGAGGAGATGGAGGATTAGGATTAGATGTGGGTATGGGATTGGATGTAGGATTAGGATTAAGAATTGGAGGATTATATGAGTGGATGTGTGGATGAGGATTAGATGTGGGTATGGGGTTGGATGGAGGAATAGGAGGAGATGGAGGATTAGGATTAGATGTGGGTATGGGATTGGATGTAGGATTAGGATTAAGAATTGGAGGATTAGATGTAGAACTAGGAGGAGATGGAGGATTATGATTAGGTGAGTGGATGGGATTGGATGTAGGATTAGGATTAAGAATTGGAGGATTAGATGTAGAACTAGGAGGAGATGGAGGATTATGATTAGGTGAGTGGATGGGACTAGATGGGGAACTAGGAGTGGTTGGAGGAAATGGAGGATTATGATTAGATGGGGGATTAAGATATAATGCAGGAAAAGGGAGAGTGATGTAGGAGGATGCGAATGTTGGATTAGATTGGGAAGATTGGGATGGTGAATGATAATAGGAATATGTAGATGAAGGATTACAATGGGGAGATGTGGAATTAATGTAAGGATATTGGGATGGGGAATTGTGATAGGAAGGTGTGGATGTTGGATTAGAACAAGAAGATTGAGGTGGTGAACCACCATAGGAAGAAATGTATTGTGGGTTGGCGTAGGAGGATATGGATGGTAGATAAGGATGAGGGGATTGAGATGGTGGATTAGGATAGGAGGAATACTGGGATGGGGGATTGTGATAGGAATGTGTGAGTGTTGGATTAGGATGAGAAGATTGGGATGTGGGATTAAGGTAGAGGTATTGGGATTGTTGATGATGATGAGGATAAGAGGAAGTGGATGTTGGATAGGATAGAGGTTGAAAGGGAGGACATGATGAATATGTTGATGGTGAGGATGTTGGATATCCCTTGTCAAGGGTAGCATAAGAACCATTATTAGATGTGGATGAAGGCATGGTGGGATAGTTTGAAGAAGTAGTGGGATTTTGGGAGGCGATTGGAGAGAGCTTACTAGCAATGATAACATCAAGAGGATCTATATAACAATCTTCATGATCAACAAGATTTTCGTTATCGTCATCAACAAAGTTAGGATTCCCCTTGACTACTATTATTGGTCATGTGAGAGGGGGATAAAGATTCATGATGGATATAGATTAGAAGGAAAGAATAGATGATGGATAGAGAACTAGGATGGATGGAAAGCTCATATGGGGATTGGATGAAAGCTTAGATTGGGATTGAATGAAAGCTCAGATTAGGATTGGATGAAAGCTCAGATTAGGATGATGGGATTCATGCTCAGATTAGAACTGAATTGGGGCTTAGATTGGGATTGGATTGAAGATATGATAGGATTGATTTGGAACCAAGATCATGGGTTTCGACTAGAAGACGTAAGGTGTTGACAATAAGATTTTTGCCAAATTTGGCAGTTTTCAAAAATTGTCAAATTTTGCCATTTTAGGAAACTTCGTAGGAATATGTTTGAGAGTCCAAGTTTTTTCCAAAAAATACCCAATACTAAGATAGGATGAATTTCCCACTAAGATCCAAAATTTGAGATTGTGATTCAAAGTTATTAACGAAAGTATTTTTTCAAAAATTGAAAAAAAACACTAAATTGTGATTTTGAGGGTCAAGATGAAACTTTGGGGGTTCAAAAATGTGCTAAAAAGAGGTCCAACATATCCTGGATAGGTTGGGAATCCACATGCCAGCTCATAATGCAACCTCCCGTAAAATTTCAGCCACACCCCACATGCGAGTCAAAAATTATGGCTTCCGAAAGTTTTTGCATAAAAGTCAAAACCTTCAAAATTGATAATTTGGATAAGGATTGGTTTGGTTGGATCAATTGAGTGTTTAGGATGATCAAATTATCAAATGGAGGCTTTGTGGGTTCGAACGGAGGTCCAAAATGGTCAAATGGATGAAACTGGCCATTTAGCGGGGCGTATCCGCACTTCTGCAGTAAAACTGCTGAAACAATGGGGCAAGTACACCCCTCTGCAGTAAAACTGCTGAAACAGTGGGGCAAGTACGACCCCCTACAGTAAAACTGTTGAAACAGTGGGGCAAGTACGCCCCTCTGCAGTAAAAAGGTTGAAACAGTGGGGCAAATATGCCCCTCTGCAGTAAAACTACTGAAATAGTGGGGCAAGTACGCCCCTCTGTAGTGGGAAGTGTAACTTGGTTTGGATGAGGAATTTTGGCAAGAACTTAAAATGGTTCAATGACAGTTTGACTTATGAAAATTTATTGGTTCTTCACAAAAAGACACTTTGAACAAGCACAATTCTATGATTAGTGTTAAGGGGTATGGCCAACAAAGGTCTTAATCTAGGATGAACAAAGTTTCTAAGGAGTCCTCGATATACGCTCGGTACGTGAGGCACAAATCATGAACACCAGTCTGTCACAAGCATGAGTCGAGAACCCCAGCGAGATACTGAAAGGCTCAGACCAACTCTTCACATTTATTTAGGTATCACCCTAGCTTCAATGCTTCACCAATTACGATGCAACTGGATTGGGGTACAGCTTTGGCTCTCCCCCCTTTATATACCCCACCGGTACACGTGGTTGGAATCATCCTTTGGGGTGATGAAATCCCCAAGCAGGTCCCTCTAAGAAGAAAACACTAACCGTTTCCAACTACCTCCTTCGGATCTGCACCAAAGTGCAAAGGGAGAGGATGAAGATGAATTAATGCCCCTTTAGGATAATACAAATGAAACAAACACAAAAAGCAACCAATTTACTTCCTCCTAATTATACTAAGTGAATAGATAAATCAGCAAGGAAATATTTTCAAAGAATAAAACAAAGGCCCTAGAAGCAAATGTTAGTTGTTTATATTTTGCCCTTTGTGATTTGCAGCAAAAATACGCAAGATACCTGCAAGAAATCTGACTTCACTCAAGATATTAGTGGATTAGAGCACAAAACAACAAAAGAAAGAGATAAAAACAAAGCTAAAATGCCACTTTTTTACCTTCTTGAATATGCTGTTAAGGGCAAATCCGCCCTTCTGCAGTGAAAAACGTTGAATTGGGAGGGCGTGTCTGCACTTCTGCAGAAAACAGTCAAACGTTGCACAGCAAGGGCAAATACGCCCCTCTACAGAAAAAACAACAAGGGAAAGTACGCCCCTTTGCAAAAAAATAGCAAACAGAAAAATAGCAAGGGAAAATATGCCCCTCTGCAGAAAAAAAATAACAAGGGCAAGTATGCCCCTTTGCAGAAAAACAACAAGGGCAAATACGCCCCTTTGCAGAAAAATAGCAAACAAAAAAATAGCAAGGGCAAGTACGCCCCTCTGCAGAAAAACAATAAGGGCAAGTACACCCCTCTACAGTAAAACTACTGAAATAGAAAAATAGCAAGGGCAAGTATGCCCCTTTGCAGAAAAACAAGGGAAAATACGCCCCTTTGCAGAAAAATAGCAAACAAAAAAATAGCAAGGGCAAGTATGCCTCTCTGCAGAAAAACAATAAGGGCAAGTACGCCTCTCTGCAGTAAAACTACTGAAATAGAAAAATAATAAGGGCAAGTACGCCCCTTTGCAGAAAAATAGCAAGGGCAAGTACGCCCCTCTGCAGTAAAACTGCTGAAACAGTGGGGCAAGTACGCCCCTCTGCAGTGTCCGGGAGGGCAAGTTCGCCTTTCTGCGACCTGAATCTGCAAACAAGGTAACAACAGAAAACGTAAAAGAAAAAGACCCCTTTGTGGATCCCACCGGGCGTGCCAGAAATGATATCCTAATAAAATGCTACTCCTAATGTGAGATGCAAGATGAAGAACTAATAATGCAAATGGGAAGAAGTAACAAGATAGAAGGGCACCTCAATAAGATTAGCCTAAGAAAAATATGAAAGCAAGATAAAACAAATGAAATGCTTGTTATACCTTCATATTGTTGCTTCCTTGGTTGACCCTTGATTTTTTAAGTCTTGTGTGCTCCTTGGATGGCAATGGATTTGAATGGATGCAAGATGAATTGATGATGCTAAATGCTATGGTAGATGAGAGCTTGAATGACAATTTTGCAAGAGTTTTGTTGCAAAAGACTTGATTCTTTAAAATGAGGGAATTGAAGGGGTATTTATAGGCTAATTGAAATTCTCTAGAGAATTCAACGGTTGGGATTGATCCAACAAGATCAAGATGAAGGGCTATGGTGAGTTGAGGACTAACAAGCCCTCACATCTTGACATGTGGAATGTGAGATGTCTTAGGGTCGAGTGATGTGGAAATGAGGTGGAAGGGAAGTACATGAGGTGGATCTTGGGGGATGAAAAGATTCTTTGGAGGGATAAAAGTGAATTAAAAATTCATAATGATTAGAAGAATTTAGTGGATAAGAGAGGGTCTCCAAAAAGCTGAAGATTTGTCACATGTGGGTGATGTGACAAGTCCAAGGTTCTAGAAGCCCTTGGCACATGTGAAGTGACAAGTCAAGGCTTCTAAAATCTTGCATGGGGGATGGGGAAGACCTTGGAAAGATAAAAGTGAATTAAAAATTCACATGGGGAAGAGAGGAACCTTGGTTAAATAAATGTGAATTAAAAATTCACATGGGGAAGGGAGTCTAGGCTAAAAATAGTAAGTGGGAAGGTTGACCAGAAAAGGTAAGCCAAATGTGGCTAATGATTATGATTAAGGTTGTGCAAACACAGGATTAGGATAATTAATGAGAGATTAGAGGCAAGTGGGAGATTATGGAGGATGTGACATTTAATCTTGATTAAGTGGTGCACATCCTAATCACAGATTAATTAATTTAATCTGGATTAAAAGAGGGTTATGGAGAATGTGACAAGGAGAGAGAAAAAAGGAATTAAAAATTGGTTTTTAATTCAAATAGGTTAAATGACCAAATTAAATAATTTTTCATGTTTATTTAATTTAGAGAAGGAAAGGGGGTAAGGTAAAGTATTTAATTTATTTAATTAGATACTTTAGGAACCTTAGGCAGAAAATGAAATAATGATTAAATAAATTATTTAATCACTATTAATGAAATAAATGAGTATAATAGACGATTTTGATCATATGGAAGTGATCAAATTTGGATGTCTACAGATAGATTGATCAATATTTTCTAGCAAGGCTAGGAACAAAATTCGTTAGATGATTTGATATCGATATGATCAAAAGATGGTTGGTTGCCCCCTCGAGAGATCGATCAAATAATAAAGTGTTCTAATCGGGCTCATGATAGGTGAAAATCAGACTTATGCTTGAGATTTTAGGTTGCTTATGAATCAAAGAGTTGCAACTTTTCAGATTGTTGAGCTGAAGATGATATAGATGCCCCACTCTACCCCAATGGAAGAGGGATTTCTAGTAAAGAGGATGAAAAATAGTTCCTGGAAAGCTCAGATGTTGATGTAGATAGATTGTATGATGTATATACAATCATCGCCTATGGGTAACAAAATGCGCCATTATAGTAACAAAATGCGCTAAAACTCAAACCGAATGCGCTAAACTATTGAATGCGCTAAAAGAGAGATCAAATGCGCTAAATGATATTCTGAATGTGTTAAAATAGAAAAGCGCATAATAGAATTTAAAACTCCCTGATGTGCTGAAAGAACAACTGGATGCACCGAAACAGAGACTCGATGCGTCAAAACAGAGGTTGAATGCACTAGAAGAACTACCAGATGCATCGAAATAGGAACTCGATGCACTAATAAACCTGCCAGATGCGCTAGAGAAAAAATTGAATGCACTATTTCAACACTTTTCATGGAACTTGCGAAGGAAAAATCAACAGAAAAATAGATTAAAGATGGGGCTAGGCCCCATGGTGGGCGCCAATTTATGTGGTGTTTTTAAGAGTGTAAGTGAAATCAATTAGTAAAATTAAACACACACATCCATGAAATGTATTACATAAAAGGAATTGAAATAACTAAATTAAATTGCTATGACTATCCTTCTAAATCATTCCATGGTTCTCTAGTCTTATGGACCTTTGAAATTCATGCTCTCAGATCTGGTTAAATGCTAAACATGAATCTGAAAAGATGACAACCTAAGAAATGAGAAGATATTATGCAATGCAAACTACACGCCTACATCACTATATTTTTGTATTTTTTATGCTTATGTTTAGAATGATCTATAATGGAGTATTGATATATTCAAATGATGCTAAAATTGGTAATGCAAATCTAAGGGTAATGTTGTATATAAGATGCAACAACTAAGATACTAAGATTGAAATTGCTATGATAATGCTAAATGAACTAAAATGCTAGACACTAACTACAATGCTCTCCAAATTGCTCTCAAATTGCACTAATATTTATGCAGTATAAGTTTGTAATCCAATTCTATATGAAAAGTTGTAGAAATGCTCTCTATTTATAGATTTTTCTAGGCTTGGGTTGAGGTGACAAAGATGGACGGTCAAGATCGTGATCCTGAGGCATCAACGGTAAAGCACAAAGAGGTTAGAGGAATTCATGGAGGCTGCTCCATTTGGAAGAGCCAATCTTCCAAGTGTCCAAGAGCATCATTTAACAGAAGGAGCCATGTGTCTCCCAGGAAGTTAGGAGGTTGAGAGGTTAGAGAGAATATTCCTAATTAAAAATTATAAATAAATGAAAATGTGTGGCATATGGTGAGGTGGAGTATGAGTTGGAGGTGGTTAGAACAAATATGGAGACATGTGGTAAATTTGAATTAAAAATTAAAATTTAGTTGAAAGAGGGAAATCAATTAAATGACAAATTATTTAAATTTGTGGATTCAATTAATTTAAGAGGAAAAAATATTTTTGAAAGAGAGGAATTAAGGTAATGAACCATATAAATAAATTTATCAATTTATTTATAATAGTAGAGGAATTAGAATTTATTAATTAAACAACAAGCATTTAATTAATTGTGCTCCAGACCATTTTTATGTGCATACATGAATACCCACAGGTGTTTTTGTTTCTAGACATGAAGTGAGACCAAGGTTGGTTCCTAGCCGAGTTGCAAGACTAGATGTTAAGGGTTGACTCGACATAAGGGATGGAGTTGGTTGAATCGTAGATGAAGTCAAGCCTTGTGTCAATGATTGTGCAACAAAAGATGGGGAAATTGGAGCCACATTTTCTAAGGCTTGATGTTCCATGATTTCTTCTCTAGTAAGTCCAAATGAATTGTTCGTGATGCCCTCTATATCATATTGTCCTGATGGAGATGAGGGTTGCTGTGATGGGGTGACTTGACTTCTCAGATCGAGTTCTTGAGGATTTGATTCACTGATGGTAGATGAGACTTTGGTTTTCTCCATGATTCTCTTGTGTTGTGATCTTGTTGTAACCATAGATTATGGGTCAATGATGGGAGAGGTGTGTTAAGATTTGTAATGTTTGTACTCTCTAGTTGACTCAAATATAGGTAGAAGGGACGCTCTGAGTCTTTTGGGAGCAATGATGATAATGGGAGATGAAAAGGTGGATGATGTGAAAAGTGATCTTTGCAAACGTTTTGGGACAACACTTTTGACTTGAGTTTGATGTTTTGATGTTAGGATAAAGGATTTTTATGAACTTGAGAATCTTTAGGGTAGACTCGTGACCTTCAAGATAAACTAGTTCAAATATGATAACTAACTTAACTAAGTGGATGGAAAAGGATACATTTCACATTCAAAATAGCTAAGTAAGGAGGTTGTTTTGATAGATGTTGAAGTCAAGAAGTGTTGGTGTATTCAATTTTTTTGCAAAGTTTGGTGAAGTGAAGGATGAATTTTGATGAAGGAGTGAATGAAATGTTTTGACCCAATGTTGACTTAAAATGAACCTTTGTTTTCTAAGACCAAGGTGGTGAGAATGATGCTAGACCTCTAAAGTGATAATAATCCAAGAACTTGATGGTTTTGGTAAAGTAGGACTCAAATGATTTTGGAAATAGGACCCAATGATTTTGGACTCAATGTTTGCAATGTTTTGCTTGTCTCAATTTACTTGTGTTTGGGGAGTCAAAGTTTTAACATACATCAATGTGGGGTGTTCATTGGATTTAATATTGGATTAAATGAGGTTATTTTTTTACCACAAACACTTGTCTTGGTTATGTTGTCAAACTAAAATTTTTATTTCCAAAACATCATAACTTTCACAATGTCTATTTCGTGAAAATCATGAGGTTGAAGCCATAATTGCCTATGTTGTCTTTAGAAAATATGGATTGAGATATAAGACAAGATATTGAGAAATCTTTAAGGATAGAAATCCTTAGGACAAGCAGTAATATCAAGGTTAGTTCAAGAGGTATCCGTATTTAAGCAAAATTTTATGGAAGATAGTGAATGTTTGTTTTTGTAACGTTTTAGAACCAAGCAATGTATCCAATTGACTCAATCATTTACAATCCTAGGTTTGAAATGGCCATACTTGTTGAGTCCCCACTTGGATTTCTCCAAACACTAAACAATGTGAACAGTTAGAGATTTGGCGACATTGGCTCCCCTCCACGACACACACTTCTTAGGACCACCAAATCTCAAAATCCTTAAAATCTGAAGATCAAAAGGATTTTTCTGTTTCTACAATTGAATAATAAGACTGTGGGGCACCTTCAAAATGATCATTCTTGCACCAAAAAGTATTAAGGATTTTTGGATTCTACACAAAGGTTCATAGTAAGGGCTTCCAGTTTAGGGGGTACAATGATAAACTTCGTTAAGAGGTCTCCTAATCCTTAGAACAAGGGCTTTACACATCGTAAAGATACTAGGGGAGAGCTATTATGTATTGCATCCCATTGATCACAATTTTCATTGCAACCACACATATATGTAGCGGTTTGGAAGAACTTGGCTTTAGTTCATTACCGCTTGGGTTGTTCCCTCCTTTCAAAGTGGGGAGGTAGACCTTCTAAAGATAAACAATAACGAGTAAGTGTGTTCATAGTTCAGTCATCTCCGCTCATATGAACAAAGAGAGAACACACGCCACACCTTTTTCTCACACTCGCAAAGGGGTTCAATTTTAATCCAAATGAAAGATGTAGGTGATTTTGTAAAGTGTTAAGGATTTTTTTAATTTTTCAAGGTCACCAAGTGGTGCGAGAGAATTGCATACGCATCCAATAACAAGGTTGTAAATCACAAAATATAGCAAACAATTATAATTTTTGACCCCTCAAAGCAGTGATGAGTTCGTTTTAAGTACCAAATGAAATATGAATTTTCCTTGTTCAATTTTAAACCCAATTAAAAATGATGAAATGAGGGTTCAATTTTAGCCAACTTTGAAAGTGAATTTTAAGCCCAATTGAAAGCTAGTTGTCCTAAGATTGTAAGTTTTAAAACCCAATGGAAATTTAGTGGTCCTAAAACATAAACCAAAGCAACATATGATGGGTTATAATTTCCCCACAAGTGTCAAAATATTGTTACAATAAATATAACTAATAAAAATTAAAAATTAAAATTTTCAATTTTTTTTAATTTTTCCTATGCTATAGTAAATCATGTTTTCAGAGGCCTTTAGAGTAGAATTTAGGGTTGAAACTTGCGTCAATCCTTAAAAATTTACTATTGTAGGCACTTGATTTTAGTGATTGAATTATTCCTCTTGGAGAGCTTTCCAATGGTGCAAACGGATTCGAATTTTGAGCACCGAGTAGAAAGTTATGACCCCGACAAGTTGGGGTAAATTTTTTCCTAGCTTTTTCTCCAAATCTACAAAACTAGTTAGTTAGAATTGGGTGTCGTTGCACACGATAGCATCACGTTTTGAAATCTGGGCATTGCTTTGGTGAATTTGGGCGTCGCTCTTCGCTCAAAATAGAGAGCACGATAGTGTCACCGTTTTGTCGGGTGTCACTCTAGTGAATTTGGGGCATCGTCGTTTGAACTCTTCGATACCTCTATATTTAATTAACGTTGTTGTATGTTTAATCAGTGTCAATGCATTTAATCAACGTCACTGTTTGAAATTGCAATAGTGTCACTATATGTCGACACACTTCAAAGGCGTCGCTATGTTAGGTTTTCAAAGGCAGATATCTAAAAGCTAAATGCAGATTTTATCAAATAAACCAGAAACAAAACACACAGAAAAATAACACAGAGAATTTAACGTGGTTCACCCAATGTGGGCTACATCCACCAAACTGCAACCATCCAATGATTTCATTAACCAGTGTAAAACCTTATTACAATATCGCGAATTATCGCATTTTCTTCTTCTACTGTAACTCTATTACAAACCCCTTATAACCAGCTTTTTAGAAGCTTCGGATTAGGGTTATACAAAGTTGGGGTTTTCCCCTTTTTGGTATAGTATACAATGATCAGTTGCTACATACCAACACGCTGTATTTGATTTGGGCGTCGCTGTATCCTGCAAAAAACAAAACAAATGGAATTCAAGCTAGAAATTGATAAAATTTGATTGGTTTGCCCTCCTTCTAGCACCAAAATGTGACTAAGGATATTAGTATGGGCCAATTACGCTTGATCCATGAATAATCGAAGCATATTCATGCCACTAATACTCAATCTTAAACAAGACCATTCAAATGAAAGTTAAACTAAATATTTATTGAAACAAAGCATTCTAAACTAAGAAAGCATTAAAATGTCTACTCTAATCCATCTAAAACTTATCCCGTTTCAAAATTGGTGTTGTGTTGATGTGGAACAACAACTCTTTCCCAATCTAATGATCAGTGAGCCTATTTCAATCGATTCTATGGAAGAGAATTGATGAAACCATTGTGATAAATGGATGAAAACCTGATTTATGCTAAATTAAACATGATGTAAGCTAAATTAACATGATTTTATGCTAATATTGATCTAACTATGTAATTTCTAAGCTAATCTAAGTTAATTCTAAGCTAAAAGATGGAAACCCTAATTTATAAACAAGCTAAGATGGATGCATGAAAGCCATTAATGGAAGCTTAAAGCTAATATGCAACTAAAATGAACTAAAAGAAGCTAAAAGTGAGTAAATTGAGTGTGTGAATGCAAGTGGATTCAAAAACATAAGTTTGCAATTGAAAGATGGATCTATTTGTCTCCAAATAGGGTTCTATTTTGTAGGAGAGAAAATGAGAAATGGAGGGTTGAGATCAAAAAGATTAATCAATGGTCAAAGATGGAAGGAAGAAGAGGCATGGATCATGGATTCTCCTTAACGAATGAGAATGCAATACTAGAATTAATTAGGGGCTCGCATTTGTTTCAAACAAGCACACTTTTGACCTGCACATGCAGGTCAAGGTGACTTGCTCAAGAGGCTATAGGATAACTTGTGTTTGAAGCCAAGTGAGATGATTGGAGGAGAGGGAATATCCCTTTTAGAATATTCTCATGGATGAGGATAAAGATATTTTTCAAATTAAAAGAAAGTTTTAATTGTGCAAAAAAGGAGATAAGGAATATTCCATGAGAATATTCCCATTTTAGAGGAAAATTAGTTTATTTGTTAATTAAACAAGGTTTAATCACACAATTAGGGGATTTGGAGGAAAAATAATTTAATGAATGGGGGATGAAATGATATTTATTTAAATAACTTAGGGTTATTTAATTAAATAAGATGACTTAGGGAATTATATTAAATAGTTTGATTTATTTAATTTAATAAGATGAAATGTTAGCGTGAAAGGGGGTGAATTAACCTGATTTAATAAATTAGGTTAATAGACAAAAATGAAATAATTAATTAAATAGCTAGGCTAATTTAACCAATTAAGTGAAACGAGGATGGGTTTTAACAAGAAATGATGTTAGTATCTGTTTCGAGTGCATGATATCATTCAAGACATTTTTCAGTGTCTACAGTCATACTTAGGTACAACAGAGTTTGAGGTGAATTGCACTTAGTATTTTATGCTAATATGGATATGTTCCAGGTTGTAGTTAATTGTTGTACATAACCGATAGGCTAAATAGTTGTTCATGTACCATTGTTTGAAATTTTAAATTGCTATACCTTATTCTAGGAGAAAATCATAGGGGGGGTCTATACATAAGACACCATTGTTTCAAATTCAAAATTGTTGGCTCTTTCACAATTGTTTGCTTCATTTATTTGATCTAAGACAATCTGTTGTATAGAAGATGCTCTCAAAATCACAGTAAAATCCTTTATTTTGAGATGATTGTTTAGAATCTTTCCCATCATAACAATGAACAAAAGCATCAGTCATTAACCTGAACTTTGCAAGAGTTTCATCAAATTCTACTTTTCCACTCTCTTTTCCATTCTGAATTTTATTCCCAAGTTCATCCATGAAGAAATTCCTCAGCCTATAGATCCCGCTGTTAGCTATAAATTTACTAGGTTTCGAGGATAGCTTCGAGTTTTTACCCAAGAAACAATTGAAAAAATTCAGCCTTACTAGATTAGACGAGTTTTTACCCAAACAACAATTGACAAAATTCGGCCTTACTAGATTAGAATTTGGTAAGGCCGAATTTTTTCAATTGTTGCTTGGGTAAAAACTCGAAGCTATCCTCGAAACTTGGTAAAGTTATGGATAACAACAGGATCTACAGGCTAAGGAAGTTCTTCATAGATGAAATTGGGAATAAAATTCAGAATGGAAAAGAGAGTGGAAAAGTAGAATTTGATGAAACTCTTGCAAAGTTCAAGTTAATGACTGATGCTTTTGTTCATTGTTATGATGGGAAAGATTCTGAACAGTCATCCCAGAATAAAGGATTTTACTGTGATTTTGAGAGCATCTTATATACAACAGACTGTCTTAGATCAAATAAATGAAGCAAACAATTGTTAAAGAGCCAACAATTTTGAATTTGAAACAATGGTGTCTTATGTATAGATTCCCCCTGTGATTTGTTCCTAGAATAAGGTATAGCAATTCAGAATTTGAAACAATGGTATATGAACAAATATTTAGCCTATCTGTTATGCTACAACAATTAAGTATAGGTTATAACATATCCGTATCAACATAAAATACCAAGTGCAATTCCTTTCAAACTCTGTTGTGGTAATTGCTTTGTAAGGAAGTTTACACTCCATGAAAATTATTTGTGCACACCAGTATGTTGGTTATTATCTTGATATCCTTTGTGATCAAAAGAACAATGAAGTTCATTGTATAACTCATGACCATTTTGTAGTGCTATGATCTAGTGCTCTTTTACTTCTTACTCATTGTTCTCAATCACCATGTGCAAATGACTTAGAGGATAGATCTTTGTCACCATTTGATAGTAACTTTCATTATTTTTGGATTGTTTGTTATGATTCAATCACTATTTGACAGGGTTCTTCCTTTCTTAGTCCTATAGGACAAAGAACAATTCACAATTTGCAACTCTCTAACAACGGTAAATAGATACAATAAAGATATTTAAAATTTTAGAAGTGGATTTTTTTTTGATTGCTAAAGCCTATTTATCAATTTTATAACTCAAAATTATTTAAGTATTTGAATAGCTAAAATTCATATTATAAATCTTTAAAGTATAATAGAATCAGGTACTTAAAATGATTACAAATAAGTTGAATTAAAATTAGTAAATTACTACTGATTTAGCTTTTCCTTTTGCATGTTTACAGGGTTATTTCTTCCAGCATTTGTTAGGCCTATTTTGGATTCTATGGAAACAACAAAGGAAGTTCCACATCCAAGTCTAAATGAGGTGATGAACCATCCTTCTATGATAAAGTTTGTAGGATGCACCTAATAATAGATCTAAAAATATTAGATTTTTAAATCTTCAAATCTTTGAGATCGTTGTAGATTTGATTTGATTTTTTTTACAGTTGGACAAATCTAAAACATCGTTGCTTGAGAATGATGTAAATGAAAATGTTTTTTTTTTTTTTCAAAATAATCTAAGGGTGTTATTTTTCACTTGCACAATTTTTTTTTCTACCTTAAGATAACTGTTAAAATTATCATTTTGTTAATCATAATATTTCATTATATATTTGTATTTTGTTAGATTGTACTGGATAGTTAATGGTTAAGTTTAAAAAAAAAAATTAAATTCAGCATAATATACTTTCCATGTACTTCTTTTCATCACTTGTAAATCTAAATTTTTGTTACTTTTTGTGATCATCAAAAATAGAGATGATTTTAGTCTATTTGAAATATTTTCATGCATGTTTGAGATCTCTACAAGGTGATGAAAAAGGCCCTAGGGTTTGGTAGGGTTTTGAGTATCCTTATTGTTTTGATGGTAATGTTGTCACTAAGTTCTCTCGTTGCCAAAATATAGTCACCTGAGAAACTAGCATGATGCTCTTGACTGTAAATTACTTTGTTCTCCCTACTTTCTCACTACAGGTTTGATTCTTCAACTCTACCAACTGCCCTTCCATCTCAGTGTCTTTTCATGCTCTTGCATATATTCTCTTATGACTCTAAAAGCTATCACTAGGTCTATTATGACTATTACGTCTTTGAGGGTATATGATTTTCTACTACGAACTCTTAGATTGTCATACTTTTGATGACAATTCTCCAAGGATGTTTGCTTACTAACTTAACTCTCTATATATTCTCCATTATGCATTGAAAATTCATGGTCTCTAGTTAACTATTTATCGGTGTAACCATTTCCATGTTTCTTGGGACTATCATCCCTATAGGATAGTTTCATAAGACTATTTTGTCAAGGTAGTAGATGGTCATGACAAGTTTTATAAGACTGTTGTGACAATTTTCATAATACCACCATACTACAAGAGCCAAAAAGATACAATGCGATGTAGCAATAACACCATGTATTACCGTGAAGGTCGAGCAATAAATGTGCAGTATGGTAGTAACTCAAATACTTCTCTCGCATCCCCACAAGAACCAAGAAGACATGGTGCGGTGTAGCGATAACATCATGTATTATTGTGAAGGTTGAGCAATAACAATGAAATGCAGTGGTAACATCTCGCATTACGATGAAGGCCAGATAATAATGGTGTAGTGTAGCGGTAACATCCCACATTACCACGAAGGCCAAGCAATAATGGTGCGGTACAACGATAAAATCCTGCATCACCGCAAGAATCATGTCAAAATGATGCGATATCATGGTTAAACTATACAAATAAATATAACATTTCTTTGAGGCATTTTTTGAAATAGTTTGCTTGCCTTGTATATATTGCTTCCACATTTTCATGTATGTCTAGCACGGCACTTGTAACTACAACATATGACAAAAAAAATCCTTGCTGTTATGCTTTGATGGATGTCCCTTCATTATTACTAGATATCTGATGTAGTGCACATTATTAAAGTGTAAGCCTATTTTTTAGATTGTTTCATTTATCATCACAAATATTCTCCACAAGAACATTGTCCTTGTTTAAAATGATGGAAATAGTTTACATCTCTTAGAACAATTTCTCTTGCAACAATCTTGGAGATGAATTTAGATGCAGTGTAAAAATCAGAACATACTTGAAGGTTCTTAACAACTCTAATAGTTGTACCAGGGACCATGTTTAACAAACCAAATGCAATTGCTAACTTTTCACTATGGTTGTAGATAAATGATTATTTTTTCTTCTATTCCACAACATTGAGTAAAAGTCTTGAATCTGGAAATAGCCTGCTACCTTCATTTGCCAAGCCAATTTCTCCAATTTTGCATAGATATCCCATGTTTGTGGATGTGATTTGTCTCCTACACAAAAAACATGTACCCATTTATGCCCTTTAATCCAACTACATGTAGGTATCTTTTTAATTCTTCTATCTTTCATTTATCTCCTTACTATTTGAACCTCACCACACCTGCCTGCTTCTACACAAATGTTTTAGAGAAGAACATAAGTTGCAACATTTTTAGGATCCAACTAAAAAAGCAATGTTGTTGGAATAATCAACCTATATTCATATATGATCCACAAGAACCAAAGGTTTAACTAGCATCTCAGTAATAATGTTTAGGGTGTCCTCAAGATAGCCAGCACGGGCACAAAGGTCAACCATGCACACCTAATGATCAACTATATATGTAATACAATAAGGGTTACTAATGTGTGAAGTATGTGTAGCTCTCATCCACTAAACTTGCATGACTGCATGCATCTAGAACACAAGCAAAGCTTACAATGTTGATGTTCTAGAGTGCTTCATTAATTCAAATATTTTGAGAGCTTCCTTGCAAAATCCATTTTGTGCACATTCTACAATCATATCGTTTCATTCCATGAGATGACATATCTTTGTGGCATTTTTTCAAACAATTCATTTTGTACTACATTTTAGTGTCAAATCTTTGGTAATTATGGTTAGTTTCATTACATTCAAATTCTAAATTTTGGGAAATTATATATAGTAAATAGATTGATGGTTGTTTGGATAGTGAAATTAGCTCTCTTAGAAATCAATTGAGATATGTAGAAGGATTATTTTAATTAAAGAGGATTTTATGGTCATTTTTGTAACAATGATTAACAATTATTTTACAATGCAGCTAGCTTGCTATTTTCATTCAAGATACAAGTCATCAAAGTCAAGCACATACCAAGAAGATGAGTCATCAAAGTCAAGCACATACCAAGAAGATGGTACTCTTCTTCAAACCCTCAACATCACTTAGTTTAGTCTGCTTACATGGGGATATTAAGGAAGTTGGTAAAATATAATATATATAATTTTTTGTTTGTGAAGGAGAATCCAGTGAGATTTAATATGGCAGTGGATCAATATCCGATTTCTTAAGTAAAGATGATGTCACAGTTGGGAAACTTGTTGTGAAACATCAGGTTAGTAATTTTTGGATGTTAAGGCTTCCTAGTTGGATATCAAAGATATTTTCTCATCAGCTTATTTTGGAATTTATGTATAAATGGATTCTTCCATGGTGCAGGTCTTTACTTAGACAACACATGAACCAGGGTTGAAATTTTTATTGTCTAATTAAGTCTGATGGCATTCTTGGGCTTGGTTTTTGGGAAATTTCTATTATAATGTTGTTCTAGTCTGGTTAGTATTGATAGCCTTGATTCTATAATGCCAACTTCATTCTATAATATGAGCATATCACCTTTCTTAAACTTTGAACAAGGTTCTGAAATCAAGGGTTCAATATGCATATTTGAGGTCTATGTTGAACACTTTATTTAAGGGATTTGTTGACAAGGCTACAATTTTTTAATTGATTTATCTTTCTGCTGTGTTTGGACTTTCTTTTGTAAACTTGCAATATATAATGCACTTTTATTCTTTCTGAATTGAGACTAATATTAATTTTGTTGGTTGTATTGAGGCACAACTTCATTCATGATAGAAAAGGTAGCACTCTGTTGCTCATATCAGATGGCACGTTACATATAAAGGAGGAAATATTCTAGCTGGGTTATTATTCACTGCGTTGAAGGAGAGAGCTTCATATATGGGACACGATCAACACTCTCCTTGGATTCTACACATTAAAACTTGATCCAAGAAGATTTCCCACGTTGTAGAAGTTTTAAGAGATGAAAGGGGCATGTGCTCACATTCAAGGGCTTGAAGCACGCATTTCCATCATTGTAGAAATCTTTTGTAGAAGTTTCTTTCTTGCAGTCATTTCTCTGCAATATTGTAACTCATATGTTTAGTCTTGTGACTGAAAATAACAATTGTAATACTCTATTTGTAAGTTGTAACTAGAACACCTTTCTTTTATTAATAAAGTTCACCAATTTTTCCTTCTTAATGGTTTTCTTATTGTGTATTTATGTGTTTTATGCTTAAATCCTCAAATATTAGTCAATTAAAATGACTAAATATACTACTAATTGACATCAATTAATAATTAAATTGACTAAATATACTACCAATAGAAATAAATTAGTGAACAGTGAATAAATATGACTAGATATATGACCAGTGAAATTAGTGAATAAAAATGACTAAATATACTACCAAATTACAACAATCAATGACTAAATCAACAACTAATAAGTGACCAGATTACAACAATCAATGACTAAATCAACAACTAAATAAGTGACCAGTTAAATATATCAATGAATAAAAAATGACTAAATAAGTGACCAAATTACAACAATCAATGACTAAATCAACAACTAAATATATCAGAGGAAAAAAGGTGACTAAATAAGTGACCAAATCACAACAATCAATGACTAAATCAATGACTAAATATACTACCAAATCGATCGATCAAAACAACCAATAAATGACTACAAATGGTTTAGTCATCAATCTGGTCATGTTATATATGACTAGCAATAAACTACTAGTGGTCACGTGACCAACTCTAGTCATTTATAAGCAGTTTTAAGTAGTTTTTTCAGTAGTTTATTGTTGTTTCTCTACTAGTGCAATTTTTGAATTTTGGGCCTCCTCTTACCAACATGCATTCCCCCCAAGCCTCCATTCCTCAAGTTCCCTAAACTTGTCAAGTTTAGACTTTCAAGCTTCCTATTTTCTACGTGCCTTTCCCTCAAGTTCCCATTCCTTGAGTCTTGATTTTGGAATTTTGGAATTTCCCATGCCAAAATGCTCTTGTTTAGAGTTCATTCCCCTAACATGAATTTCTCTCAATCCTCATTTTTCCATGCTCGTGTGCTGCTAATTATTTATCTCATGTAAACCTCAAATATTTTCCCTACTAAACTTCCTCTTACAAAAATGTTTGTAGGTTTATCAAATCTCCAAATCCCCATTGTTCTATCATTTTGATTCTTAGGCCTACAAACTTTTGTTTTTGTATACACCTTCTTATCCTTGATCGAACATATACTTATCTACCCATTCATTCCTATCATGGACTTCCCAATACCCTTTTGTACTCGTGCACTCTTCATGTATGACAATAATTGGATCCCCACCAATGGAATACAACACCCTACCTACCTCCTTGTACCTTATAGGATATCATTAATGGCCATAATTGATAATTATGTATGCATACAATCACTCAAACACTACTAAAATTGCATTGGACTCCTTAAACACATATATCTATGTGCGAATCCATATGAAGAAATGTTAAAGGTAGGTATCCAAACTTGAATTCCATAAAGGAAGACCCTAGCATTTACAGGTTTATACGTAGGTATTAAAATTCTATCTTTGAGAAAATGGAGAGTACTTTAATGTTATAGGATGTCCACCAATGGATCTAAGGTAGTTTTTGCTACATGGATGTGGTGTTTCTAATTTCAATGCTTTGACCTATATACAATAATTATTTTCCTATTGAGGAAACCCAAGGATGTTGTAATGTTATATATATGTAGTTTTCAATTGGCTAGATCTAGACATTGCCTTGTTACAAATGTGTATTCCATTTTTATAGGTATGTTCTACAATAGCAATTAAAGGTGAAAGTTTAGTTTCTTGTGTTAAATGGATACTAAAAAGTAAAGTAAATGTGTATAAAGTATATTTTTCCTTCATGACACAAGTGTCTCTATGATTATTTGGGTTAATTCAAGGGTTGGCTATGTTGTATTTATCATTTTAGCCATTCTTATTGATTAGGTATTGTAATAGTTATTTGATTCATGTAAGGATTGTAAAATTTATAAAAATGTATTTGGTACAATATTTATAATAAAATTTATTGGTTCACCTTGTTCAATGATGGACTATTAAGTAGTTTTTTAGGGTTCTCTATGCCACACCAAGGAATATGTTTATTTAATCATAGATCCTAACTTATGGTTCATGAATGCACTCCTTGTTTTCATAGATTTTTCTTGCAGATGTGTTTGTATGAAAAATTTAAAACTTGAATCCATTACCAAATATGATCAAGGTACTATTATACTATTACATTTCTACCACTGCATTATAAATATTAGATCTTTTTATTTTTGTTGTGGCTTTTTTGGGCATGTATGCACTAATCAATTTTATATATTTCACTACTTTAAAATGGGCGATTCACTACTATCGAGACTTAAGAGAAACATAGTCCACAAGGAGAAAATACCCCTCAATTACCTCAAGGAATAAATCTTAGGTAACAAGGTAGAAAATAAAGAATATTTAAACAACTTAATCGAATAGAAAGCTAAAATATCAAAAGAAAGAATAATAAGATTTCTTAATGACAAGAGTGTTACAATGATAAATCCATCTCAAAGAAATAAAAAAATCCACCACACCATGACCAACACCTTCACAGTCTCTCTGAAGAATTGTAGACACCTTCTGCTCACTATATTCAATAATATAAAATATAAAATCTTGCATTGCACTTCTCAAATTTGCACCTTACAACTCTAAAATTTACATCAATCAAATCATACCCATCTATCTTCACATCCATCAACAACTCAATTCATATTTATATCATAGATTCAACCTTGAAACCATTATCCAAGGTCAGCTATGTATCTCAGCTGTGCAAATTAAAATTAGGTCGGCACCAAAAAACTCCTGCAGTGCAAATTTTAAGTACATGCTTCCTTTTATCAACAACTCACAGACAACAAATGTCACCTGAACATAATCTAGAATATTCCATAAACACCCTAAAATCCAACAAACTCCTTCACAACAACTTTCACTTGAAGAATTTACTCACCTAGTACACTCAAACAACTCTATCATATACTATAACTCAATAAACTAACTTTTGAAGCACCAAACCTTAAAAAACTTCATCTGAAGAGAGATACCAACACTATCAACATGCCTTTAGATTTGTAAGACCTAAAACCAAACTATGGAGAAACATGAAGTAAAAACATTTCTCCCAAACACCTCTACAATGCACAATTCACACACTGGTGAATACAAATTATTCTGCACAGTGATCTAGCACACCAAATTCTATACATAACACCTTTGAACACCTTTGATCAACATATCTGAAATGCACAAGAAAAATTTCAACCTAGAATAATTGCGGAGAAAAACCAGAACACTACACTTCAACCTAAAACACACCACACACCACAACTCATAGTTTCCTCTTTTTATCAATTTTTTTCGAAAACACTTGGAAATCAAGCACCAGAGTCACATCCTCATCATCTTTGATACTTCTTCAACACTAAAGAACCAACTACAAACTAGAAACTCAACCATACATCCATAGAACTAATCAAAGCATCATTAATACAACAACATAGACAACACCAACAACTACATATAGTTTTGCAACAATCTTCTACTCGTCAATGCCAACACAATCTTGTTGACATCAATGACAACACCAACCTGCTCATACTTGCAATAGGGTATCCCCTCTATTTATTACATCCCTATCTAGATGGACATAGGTTCATAGGGCTTAACTTGAAGGATGTTAGCTATTCCTTGGGGTATATTTTTCACTCTCCCCCCTTTATATAGCCTACTGTGAAATGTGCTTGAGATCAAAATGTGGGGTGATGAGGCCCCCAAGAAAGTCTCCTATTTAGAAATAAATGAATTTAATAGTGTTGCTTTTGGTTCCCAATAAATTCTTAAGAGTTGCGAAGGGAGAGAATATGCAACACTATACCTCAAGGTGTACAAGTAGATTGCAAATGAGCAGTTTTTTTGATTTCCAAGATCACACTAGGTGCAAGGAAAGAGCATACACACACATCCACTTACCAAACACGCCATAGAATTCTATTTAAGTGCACCAAGGATTCAAATATGTGGTTCAACTTTAAGAACACCAAATTCAAATGTGCAAGTTGGTAAATTTTAATCCCATATTGAAGTGTGCAAGTTGTTGATCTTTTTAAGTGCATCAATGATTCAAATATGTGATTCAATTTTTAAAACACCAAATTAAAATGTGCAAGTTATTGGTAAATTTTAATCCCAAATTGAAGTGTGCAATTTGTTGGTTCGTTTTAAGCACCAAATCAAATATGAAAGTTGTATTGTTATTTTTAAATACACCAAGGTAAAATGAAATTAGTATTGTTCATTTTATTTACACCAATTGAAATATGAGATTAATTTTATGTACACCAAGGGAAAATGAATCCTACATTAAGTAAAAACCTACAACACGAATGTTAGTAGATTCTTGCATCTTTTTCTATCAAATGCCACATGCTAGAAACTGATAGGTGAAATAAAAAAATAGAAAATTGTTAAAGATTAGTCAAAATAAAGAATTCAAAATTAAATTAAAAAACTTAACAAACTAAAGTACTGTTTACTTGGAAAAGGCGTCAAACTTCAAAATAAAGGCATCAAAGTGTCAGCCTACAAAGGCACCAATATTTTGTAAAGGTGTCGATCTTCCTATAAAGGCATCAAACTGTTAGCAAGGAAACCAAAAATAAGTTAAAACATAGGCATTGATTTATTGAAAAAGCATCAAACTGTTGACCAATAGATGTGCTAAAGCTTTGCAAATGCGTCGTGATTTGACAAAAGCTTTGCACTATTACTTGGAAGCAAACAAAACATATATAATCATATGTGTTAGGCTTTAAACAAAGGCACCAAAATTTAAAATGCACATGTGCAAGCTTTGAAAAATGTGTTACACTGTCTTTGTAACTTGCAAGGCCAAAAAAACTCCACAAAAATGATTAAAAGAGGGAAGCGGGTCCCACTAAGTGAACCAAAATTTTGTATGGTTAGCTTTCATGATCAATTAAGAACTAAATTAAAGCAATTAGATCCTAAAACATTAAGAATCTACAAGATATTGATCAAATAAAACCCATACTCAATAAAATTCATTTAACATTGCAATAAAGATTCAACTAAATCAATGAAACATAATTCTAAACAATTGAATCAAATGAAAATAAAACCTCCAATCCCATTGTGGATTGATGAAAATTTGTAGTGATGTAGATTTCTCAATTGAATGCATAATCCATTTGCAAAAAAATGGTTGAAGAGGGATGATTCACAAAAAGGTTCTCAAATTGCTTAAATTTGGCTCAAGAATTTGAGAGAGTAAGGATGCTATCAAGATTATGAATGAAATTCATGTTTGAGAGGCTTGGTTTTATAGATTTTGTAAATTTTGATCAACAGTCAAAGATTTGATCTCACAATCAACAGATGAGAGGAAATCAAGGAGCTGAGTGTGATCAAGATTATGAATGAAATTCATGTTTGAGAGGCTTGGTTTTATAGATTTTGTAAATTTTGATCAACAGTCAAAGATTCGATCTCACAATCAATAGATGAGAGTAAATCAAGGAGTTGGGTGTGGATCAAGGAGGATTAATGGTTGAGGATCAATGAGAGCTCAAAATTTCCCTAATTTCATGGAAATAGGTTGGAGACATTTTAAATTGGAGGGAAGAATTCGAATTTGAAAAAGGGAATATTCTTTGTGCAAGTTGGAGATTTGGAGGAAAATTAGCCAATTAAACAATTATGAAAATTATTTAATTATGAGAATGGAGGAATTAAGATATTTAATTAAATATTTGAGAATTATTTAATCAAGATGGATTATTAGTGTGAAAATGATGAATTAATCAAATAACCTTAATTATTCAATTAGTAAGAAAATAAAGTGAATTTAACTAAATAATTGGACATTATTTAATTGAATGGAGGAAATATGGCGATAAAAGAGGAAAATTGTGTTATTACATGAAATCAAGATGTGTGATATGCTTAGGAAATTTTTAGGTGTCTACAATAAGTAACCACTATAAGTTTTGCTAATTAATAGAGGTCGTTATAAAACTCATTACCATTCCAAATGGGCCAAGGATTGATGGATAGATAATTTTTTGTAAAAAACATTACCATTCTAAAGGAGCCAAGGATTTATTGATAGAGAGGAAATTGCAAAATCATTACCATTCCAAAAGAGCAAAGGATTGATAACTTCCTAATCCTTCTAATTTTTTTATTGATAATAGTTATTGTAACATTGAAAATAGTTGGAGAGATAAATACATAATTAAATCCCAAGAACTTTCAAGTTGTTATCCCATAAGAAGATAAAGAGGAAATAGAATTCTTGAAAGAGACCTTTTATGTTTCATTAACTTCAATTTATCTCACTATCCATTAAATGTGTAGAGCATATAATTTCCTCTCTCTAAACATCAATTAGTCCCAGACCTTTAGAGGCTCTAGGAAGATGACATAGTTACCAAAACAATAAAAAAATCTATTCTTAGAGTTAGAATTGGCCCAAATAAAACCATGCAATAATTTCTCTAACTTGTGATAAGACATCTTAGAAGACACCCAAAAGAGCAGCAGACATGCATGGTTACTAAAACATTTGAAAATAAATAAATTTACTAGCCAAAGAAAGTGGCTTGGTGATCTACTAGATCAATTTCTTCTTAATTCTATTCGGAAGTTCACATACTACCAAAGATTTAGAAAATAGGTTTGAAAGATAAAGAGAATTCCCTTTAATTAAAAAATCTCCCCATACTCAATTCATGTCCACCTATATGCTTGAATCCTAATGGGAGAAAGAATTATGTATTGCTTATAAAATAAGATCTCACTTTATTGAATACAAGAATTGGAACCCAAGAAAAAAGTGTCTAAACATTTAAATGCTTGCTCAATGTTATTCTTGAATAATCAATGAAATTAAGGAAAGAGTTGTTAGAAATTTAAGAATTGGTGAGTTATCAAGGGTTGTTCCCTAGGAGAGAGATGCCCCTAACAATCCTTTTTGAAATGACATGACAAGAAGGTAGCTAAATTCATAAAAAATAATAGAAATTATAATGAAATAAGAGTAAATGTCATTTGATAGATATAAAGAGTCTAAATTGGTTAGATTGCTTGAAATTTCTAGTGAGACATGTAGAGGCATCAATAAACAACATTTTCAATAGCTAAAGAAAGTTGGCATCAAAAATAGGTGCATAAAGCATGAAAAGAACAAAGGTCCATTCAATCATATCATAGGATTTCTCAAAATCAATATTGAAAAATAGTTGTTGTTTGGATTTCCTAGCTTATTTTATGCCTTCCCATATAGGAACAATATTATCTAATGTAAGCCCACACTTCATGAACCTAGTTTAATTAGGGCGGAATTTGAGCAAAAGAAGACATGAACAATACAAATCATGAGAGCTTTGAGAATGATATTGTAAGAGACATTAAGAAATATGACGACTCTCCTTGTTTTTATATAATCTCCAGTTCCCCAATGTTAGGTACAAATTTAATATAATTGTCTTTTTTTATAATTTTTCTAAGGTGTTGGCATATCAAGTTTGGAAAATTAAACATGGTGTAAATCATGGGAAATAATATATTATATAATTTTATAAAATTCACATGTGAAACAATCACACCAAGGAGTTTTGTCATTGGCATGATACAAGCAATAGTTTAATGAAGATTGTTTTGGGTTAGCAGTTTTTTTGTAAGTCCTCATTTGGGATAATATAAAGGTAACATAAGACCACATATAGGAATTTATTGAGATTTGTATCTCAAACTTAAAAATGTTCTTGAGATTTCAAAATATTTTTTAATCATATTAAACAAAAACATGAAAAAACTAGAAAGCTTTATAAGGTGCTTGTTCACTTGTCAAATGGACTTTGATATTTTAAAATGCATTGCGAACCTAAAAAACTTGAAAGAATTCCTTACAATCTCTATTTCCAACCTTCTGTTAGAGTAAAGTAATTAATTAACTTTACTCTCCTCTTAAGATTTCACCTTGCACACATATTAGTCATTTAATAATTAATATTAATTATTAAATGCACTCACTTTTAGGTTTAGTTTTTCCTTTTAGGTTTTGATCTCCTTTTATAAGGATCGATCTCTTGTATTTCATACATGCTCTATTCATTTTTCTGGAATACATCTTGCACATTGTGAGAGCCAAACCCTTGTCTTGATCTCTCTCTTTCTCTGTGACAAGTCTTTTGCATGCAGGTATTGATCGGGTTTTGTGGATTTGTATTTCTCAAATCCTACATGGTATCAGAGCCAAATCTACTGCAGCTTGTTCAGTTTTTGAAAGATTTAGAGATCTAGGTTTGACTGCATCAAATCTGTTTTCATTTTCAAATTTTATTTTGGCATAGGGGGTTTCTTTTTTTTGGTACACTTTGAGCTCAAACGGACCTCATCGTTGAGTTCGCAGCATCCAAAAACCCCTAAATTGACTGTTCATTCGTCGATTTTGGCTACAGTCGTTCAGGGAAGCAAAATTTTTTTTGCCCTACGACCGTACGGCCCTAGGGCACGCCGTTCGAGCAAAAAAAAATTTAAAAACACAATTTTTTTTTTTCCGGCACGGCTAGTTCAAATACGAAGCGCCACCGGTCCGCTGCCCACCAGCCACTGCCGTCGACATCATCCGCCGGTCGCGGCCAAGCGGCCACCGTCGCGCCGCTGGCCTGAGCCGCTCACCCCCGCCCGAGCTCCGCCAGTCCGCCACCCCTGCACGCCACCACCTATGCGCTAGGACCCCTAGTCGGCCATGTGACTAGGGGCCGAAGGTTTTTAAGCCCCTGAGGGTTGTGCCATTTTAAAAAAAACCCTTTTGAGCTGTTTTCACAAAATTAGGTGTATCTCGGGCGTTTGAGCTTCATTTTTTGAATGGAAATAGGTGTTGGAAAGCTGGTTCCGGCACCATTCTGATGGTGCAGGAAATATTTCAAAAAAATTCCGTTTGGTTGCCTGTTATCGCAGTCAAAGACTCATGTTGATTCTTGCACTCCAGGGGGCATAACTTTCTCGTTTTTGCTCCGTTTTGCTCACTCGAATAGGCGTTGGAAAGCTATCTGGATGATCTATTCAGTGATCTGATCCTTTTTCATCAAAAACTTCTTTAGGTACATAGAGATTTTTCTCAATCATATACTACTTTCTATTGTTTTTTGGCTTTCAGTTTGTACTGGGGATTAGTTTTTTGCATTGTGGGGGGGTTTTTTTTCCTGCTTTCTGTTATTTATATCAGAAAACTAAAATCTATTAACACCAAAACAAAAAACCCCCTTCTACATCTTCTGTCTAGTTCTGAAAGACCACTTAATAATAAAAAAAAAATTTAGAGCAGTTGAGGCACAGTTCACAGCATGGCCGACAGATCTATTGAGCTTCTCACACCACATAATTATCACACTTGGAAGGGTCGCATGACGACACTTCTCCAGTCTCGAGGGTTATGGTCCTGTTTGGATGCGGTTCAACCTCCATTGACTCGTGCCTTTGAGGTTATGCAGCACAAGAACAATATGGATCAGGCTATGGGATTGATGGCTTTGCACATTTCAGACAGTCTCCTGTTTCATCTTGAAGGGTGTCTCACACCTAGGGCCTATTGGACCAATTTTGAGGGACTTTTTGGCACTATCAATGAGTTTAAAGCACTACAGATTGAGGTTGACTTCACTTACATACCTGATTCTTTTCCATCCATTGAGGACTTTCTGATGAAATTCAAACAATAGAGATCTCTTCTACAGGGTTGTGGTAAGGTTAAGACTGATACAGAGTGTGTTTACCTAATTTTGTCAAAGCTTCGTGGGAACTTTCAAATATTCTCATCTACCTTCCATTCCACTATGGATGCCTTGGGTGCACGTTTTACCATGCCTTCTTTTAAGGTGTTCTGTGATCGTTTGACACGAGAGCAGGCTAAGATATCACAGTTGGATGCTCTCACAGGATCACCACACCAAGCGTTGGTAGCACAGTCATCTCAGGGGAAGCAGAAGCAGAAACATAAACATAAACCACAAACCACAGAGCATTGGAAGGATTCTAGTTCACAAAAGACTTCTGATTCACCTTCTCCTAAGGGGGAATCATCGAAGAAAGATAGACCTAAGTGTGCTTATTGCACTAAGCTAGGACATGATGAGTCCAGGTGTTATGAGAAGAAGATAGATGGATATGCAAAACAGGTTTCAGATTTGGTAGCTCTTCTTGAGAAGAACCATATTCATCACTCTTCTTCATCTACTTCAGGCGGGTCTTCTTCTTCACCATCATTCCAGATAGATGGACAGGCCCCACATAAGGGTCATGCATTATGTGCAACCACCAGTTCACATTCATCTAGATGGCTACTGGATTCAGGTGCTTCACACCATATGGCATCTTCTCAGGACATGTTCTCATCTTTCGAGGTTGCATCCTCACCACACATCTTGATGGGTAATAACACTTATATGAGTGTATGTGGGAAAGGTTCTATTGACATTGATGATGGTACATTCAATGATGTACTATGTGTTCCATCTTTGTCCACTAACCTTCTCTCCATCTATCAGATTGCTCACAGTGGGACAGGGAAGACAGTTGAGTTCACACCTGATTCAGTGCACATCAGAGACATTCAGACTAGCAGTATTGTTGCAACAGGGACAGTTGATCATTCTTCCCGATTGTATGCATTCACACACTTTGGTCCACCATCTCCCTCTCTTTCTACAAGAGAGCATGCAGTATCTGAGGAGAAGTTTGGTCACTTGAACTTATGTGTTCTTCCATATGTTCATGAGACTAGTGTTGAGACTTCTACACCTCTTCCTCCTATTGAGATCACATTTGTTCAACAGGATACCTCTTTAGTTGTGACTGACATTGTTGCTCCACTCATCGAGCCATCAAGTGCAGTTGTTGAGGCCATATCAAAGGATATTCCTTTCCTCACAGATGATAGATTCAGCACACCTGTTATCCCTTCTTCATTGGACATTCCATTTCAGGATCATCTTGAGTTGTCTGATTCACCATTCTATTATTCAAACACTCATTCTCCAGTTCAATTCTTCAATGAGCATCATCTAGGACTACCATTTTCACCTCACATCTAGGGATTTCCTCTTCTTTGACCGTTGGATATGTTTCTTCCTTCAAGGAGACACATTGGTTTGATCATTGGCACAGGGGTTCTCTCATTCTGGGGGGGCTTTGGAGTCTCCACTCTCTCTCATGGGGGGGTATCTGATTGTATATCTGCATATGTTTTTGAGAGAGTCTCTTGAGACATTCCATTTGTACTTTCTTTTTGCATCTCTTTTTGGAGAGGAGTTTTTTCCCACTGGGTTTTCTCCCTTTCTCCATTTCATAGAGATTTCCTTGTACTTGGGTACCTGATCAGGCCTAGTTGTCGGGACCCTTGTTTGCTTTCATGCATTGTAGTTACTTTTACTTTCTTGCACTAGTTTGTAGCTGCACTCTTGCTTATCTTAAGGGGTGGTGTTAGAGTAAAATAATTAATTAACTTTACTCTCCTCTTAAGATTTCACCTTGCACACATATTAGTCATTTAATAATTAATATTAATTATTAAATGCACTCACCTTTAGGGTTAGTTTTTCCTTATAGGTTTTGATCTCCTTTTATAAGGATCGATCTCTTGTATTTCATACATGCTCTATTCATTTTTCTGGAATACATCTTGCATATTGTGAGAGCCAAACCCTTGTCTTGATCTCTCTCTTTCTCTGTGACAAGTCTTTTGCATGCAGGTATTGATCGGGTTCTGTGGATTTGTATTTCTCAAATCCTACACCTTCAACTAGTGGATTTTGATTTTGGTTTGAGATCTTTTGGTAGCTCACATATTAGTCATTTAATAATTAATATTAATTATTAAATGCACTCACCTTTAGGGTTAGTTTTTCCTTTTAGGTTTTGATCTCCTTTTATAAGGATCGATCTCTTGTATTTCATACATGCTCTATTCATTTTTCTGGAATACATCTTGCACATTGTGAGAGCCAAACCCTTGTCTTGATCTCTCTCTTTCTCTGTGACAAGTCTTTTGCATGCAGGTATTGATCGGGTTCTATGGATTTGTATTTCTCAAATCCTACACCTTCAACTAGTGGATTTTGATTTTGGTTTGAGCTCTTTTGGTAGCTCATGCATTAGCCACTTGTATTTGGTATTGAAGCATGGTCACCTAAAGTTATAATAGCTCGTGGAGGGGTGCTACATTGAGCTCAGAAAAGACTCAAGTTAGCTTCAAGGACATTGTCAAATAGAACTTGTGATAAATGTGTTCCAACTAGCAATAATAGATTCAAAGAAAACACATATAATGTATGTAATGATATCAATCCATCGCATAACCCAAATAGTGTCACCACTTAAACTTGCCAACAAATTCTAGATAGATCAAATATGGGCAAGACTAGGAATATGCTAGAGAAGCAATGCATTTAGGAAAAAAAATATTAAAATCTAGTTAGGACTTTTGAAGGTCTCACTCCACCTAGAAGTAAAATAGAGACTAGCCAAAATGCACAATATCTTGAACGTGCTGAAAAGAAAGCATGCAATAGCAAGTTATGAAGAACTTTAATTTTGTAAAAATCATTACATAGTCAAGCTACTTTATCACTCTTTATCTTACACTATGCAAGTTAGACCATATGTACGACACTATAGATGCATTTTGGTGGCCAAAATTAAGATCATAAACATCAAATTTGTTACACATTAAGAACAAACCTTTTATTTGCTAATCATCAATTTTATTAAGAAATAACCTTATTAAATGCCACTTCAACTATATTAATAATACCATTTAAAACCTAGTACACATTAAATAATTCATATTAAACTTTTAAAATCATATAAAAACATTAAACCCTTTTTATTTTATTATTATTTTTAAACATAGCAATGCCATGTCAATGGAATATTTTACTAAGGAGATTGCTTTTTCTTGGGTCCTACTTTAAATTAAGTCATGATCTTACTCAACCTTAATTTTAGCTCTCACATCTACACATAAACCAAATATTACCACTAATATCTCGCATTTTTCCTTGACATACAAAACATTAAATAATTAAATATCAATTTATTTACTTTAAATCATGATGTCTCAATGGTCACGACATAATAAAATGTCACATCAATGATAAACATAACTTATAGAATATGTGAAAGCAAAGGAGTGATAGATGCCTTCAACGTGCTTGAAAATATGAAATGTCACCAAACAAACATTCCAACTTAATCAAAACACTTAGGTTGGTTGAAAAAAGAAAACAAAATAGAAGTCCATTAAATGTAATTTGAATAAGTTTTCTTTCTTTTCATTAGTCACCTGCCATTAGTTCTCCATTCAAGCCAATATAACCCATTGTTTAGTTTATATGATAAATGTTAACAGTATGACCACTTCACTTGTAAAGAAAGGGGTTACTCTTAATCTTGTTTTAATCCACTCCTTGTAGAAAATAAAGTTTATATTATTATTTGTGATATCAATTTTGAGTGTTTAATGTTTTTTTTATAAATGTCTAGTTATCAAAGCTAGAAGACAAATAATATATATTGTCACAAAGATTAATATAGTGCTAGATTAATATGATTGTGTGTTGTGTACATGTCTAAATAAACTAATTTATTCAATGTATTTTGAATAAAATATTTATTTCTTATATGTTAATTTTTATATAAAATCAAATTTGAAGATATTAGCAATGCTTACTCAAGATCTCTAATGATATAATGTTTTTTATTGTTATATTATATACAATATTTTTCTTCCACCCATCACTTTTACTTTCTAAATATATTTAATAAAATTTTATTTTTCTTTCCAAAAATATATGTAAATGTTTAAAAATGGAATTTTAGAACAAATATTTATAAATATATACAAGTTTTAATTTTATTTTTTGCGTGAATTGCTAGGAGAGAGGGTAGCACTCATTCATTAATCTCAAAGGAAATTACATTTCAAGAGAAACCTTTGAAAAACACACATGGGAGAAGTTTTGGGTTCCTATCATGCTTTGCTTTCCTTTGTCGTTGAAGACTTTTTAGGTTGTCATTTATATTCTACTTTCACTGCCAAATATATACAAGTTTCATGAATGTATACATATTAGGTGAAATTTTTTAGTCCATGTTAAATATAATAGTTTATTAAATTGATTATAATAAATTTAATGAATGCAATATTTTTTAATTTATCTTATACTTGCAATACCATCATAAAAAACTAATTATTAAATAGAAAGGAATGTCTGTATTAGAATAATTAATTTTTATGAAAAAATTCCATCTTAATTTTAGTTTATATTATATGTAAATATTTTTAAAGATTTAATAGAATTAAACTTTAAAATGTTAGGTCTTATACTTAATTTTTTTGAAATATTATAAAATTAAGGTTTTTTACCACAAATCAATAGATGCTATAAATATTTAATAATATTATATAGTTTAGCCTGTTAACACTAAACAAATTCTAAGCAAAATCATATATTCACATGAAATTGTTATATCACTTTCGCCATTCATATTACCAAAGTCTCATATTGTTATAGGTAGTAATAGTCAATCCAATCTAATTGGTAGCTTTAAGGGTAATTTGGATTATATTATAACAAGAAAATAAAGAAGGTATGTCACAGACATTGTAATGAAGTTGGAAAAACATGGAAAGACCAATGTAATGAATACAATAAGATGTTTGAATTTTCTTATATCATAGATAATGAATGTGTATCCACACATAATCTATGTTTTAATATAAAAAATATGAATACATTAATACCTTTTTGAATTATTAAACTCACTACAAATCACAATGGATATAATTTTTCATAACATAGTTGTGGGTGATACTAATATTTTTATATTTTAAGTTATGGAATTTTATGATGCAGGAGTAGAGCAGACTAGCAATCAACATCATCCAAAAACATTTAAATTTTGTTTGCTCATTTTTTGGTTTTTGTTTTCTCCATTTTGAGTTGCATTCTAACTCAATTTTGGTGGTCAATTATAGAAGAAGATGAATGGTGTTGTCATTGACTAAAAAATGTCATATATCGGTATGCATTTAAAGGTTCATTGCCTATAATTTCATTGATCCTCTTGAAGATCGACTATGTTTAAGAAACGAAATATTTTTCCCATTTTGATGTATTGGCTAATATTTGAAGGGAAATTGATTCATCCTAGAATGAACATCTAAGATTCGTAAGTGTCTTTGGTAACATTCATTTCTTCAGAGAACCTTAAAAAGCACACACTACTATGTCATAAAGCGGAATCATACATAGTTGATTTCCCACCATTAATCCTTAGAGGAAAGTTTATGCAATTTTAGATCATGCAAGATCAACCAATTTCAACAACATGCATTAAACCGATTCAATAAATGGAATCATTAAACATGAAAGATAGAAAAAAAGACATGAACACAAAGTTTTACATGGGGAAAACCCTTTAGAGTAAAAAACCCCACCCTTCAAAAGCATAGATTTATTGTATTATTCAACAACAAAATACATAGTTACAATACAATTATAGGTTCTAAGCCTTTACATGGAGATTTACATCTTGTTCCATCTAGAGAAAATCCAACAACATAACCCCTGTGAATTCAATCTTTTCTCTCTCAACTCCTCAAGAAAAATCGCATATTTATAGAGCTTACAATACACAAATTAGACATTTCTAAATTGACTACCAAAGGATGAAGATGCAACATGGAAAGTGCCAAATCCATTGGACATGCATAACGGTAAGTTTCCAATTGTCACCACATGCCACACTGCAAAATCTACACTTGCCAAAATAATTGCACCTTGAAAACTCACATTCCATGTAAACTCAACACGAAAATAGAAAATTCCTTTATGCACAACTCCACTTATAAAATCAACTTTCCAAGTTGAATCCTCATCAGAAAAAGAAATTGCAAGTTGTAACTCACAAGACAATGTGATAAAATTAGCAACAATTGAAAAATCAATGCTATGGAAAAATCAAAGGTTGAGACACCATCATTTTCCTAACATTCTCCCACTTGTCAAACACCTTTGAAGAGTCCGTGAAAGTAATAATATTTAACTCAAAAAAAAAATCATCACAACCATACATGCAATCACAAGAATCTCAAAAAATGCTTTCATGCTCCAACCAAGACACCTGCAACAACATCCAAGATGTCCACCATCTCAGGCAATAGTTCTTGTTATCCTCCAAAGGAAAGGAATGAGCCATGGTGTATATGCATCAGCCTAAAAAACACAAGCATTAGATCCAACTGATAGCAAAGGCTACATAATACTGCCACCACTCCACTATGCTCACAAGCTATACAAAAGTATCAACAACATCAACTTCAAAGCTTGCAACCCAAACACAATCGTGAAGTCATCCTCCAAAAAACAAGATAGAACATTAATTAGAACAACAACCAAGAAACAAATCGCTCCCACCAAAATGACCAATTCATGTGACCAAAAAATAACACCCACAACAAGTGCTAATCCATCCAATCACCCATACCTTGAAGGTATCCACATCAGTAAACTCATGCCACCTACATAGCCAACCCATCAACTGCAAATACAAGCTCCATGTGCCAACCAGTCGAAGCAAACCAAACACATCCAAGAACTCCCATTGCGTGGGTAATGTTGAATCTAAAATTATCAAAGGTATACCGAGTCTACCGATCATAACACATAAAAAGTGTAGCCATGTAGTACCAAGGACCATCCACAAAGATCTGCAAATCCTACAACCAACTATTGTAGAAACATCTCTATCAACAATCTTCCATAGCTCTCTCATGTTCTTCATATCTAACAGAAGAAAGAGATACAAGAGCCTCCATGTTATCACCCATGTGACAACACATGACCAAAAACTAGTTATCATCATAGCTCCACATAGAAATATCACATCTAAAGTCATATGAATCTGAACAGATAGGAAGAAGAACCAAACTAAAGAGAAAAATCTGCAAATCATAAACATGTAGCATGCCCTTTTACATACACATCTAAACGCCAATGGTGTCAAGTAAGATCTCATTCACAACCCCAGTATAAAATCCATAACAACATCCAAACCTGTTCAACTTCAAGAGATCAAAAATAACATGTGCATCATGTATCTACATAGATGTAAGCTTCTCAAAGAAGATCAAACTACTCCATTTTCCATCTCAAGAAATCAGCCCACTACCATCCCCTATGATCATCATAAATGAAAATGCAAACCCAAGGAGATAAAGATGCTATCGATCTCTCACAATGCATCCTCCAGAACCATCTAATAACAACTCAAGACCCATGTCTATGAAAGAAAGCATAAAACACCTGAGTGAATCAAAGGGAAATACCTCTCAAGCAATAAGTTGTCAAGTAGATCAAGAGTGGAGAATGAGAATGCTCCTCCAAAATATGCAAGCCTTCATGACTCCTCCAAGAGAAATATCCTCATAGGTCTCTTTTGAACTCATGTCCAACCACGGTGTAGGCTCCTCATAATTTTTGTTGAAATATCATCAAGAGTAACCATATCAACAACACTTCTCTCATCTCAAGAGAAATACAACTTCACCTCATTCTCCATGTATCCATGAGCACCAACAAATAATCATCTCATGCTAAGCTCCAAATGCATCACTGCACTATCATGAAGTTCTCAAACATATGACCAATGAACCAAAACACAGAGAATTACCAAACCACTGTCAAAGCTCCAATTATCTGAATCAATAACTTGTCATGAAATCATGATCTTATCATCCCCCTTAGGAGATACCATGCTCCAAGTGAACATACCATGGTCTCAAGAGCAATGCATCATTCCAAAACTCTAATGTGTAATCAAGAGTATACCATGACACAAAAAAGACTCTAAACCAACATCACCTATCAAGCACCACCAGCACCTCAACCCAAAGACCACAAGAGTTCTCCATGGATCCAAGATATTACACATCTTCAAATAGTGTTCACATGCAAATGTGAAGAAACCCTTTTATAGCAATAGGATCTAAGATTCCCTCTGAAACATCTGCATCACTAGAGAAGATCATTCACCACATAGTGATGAATACACAATCACTACTGAAACTCCCCTTGAACCATGGTACCAAGTTTTCCAAGCACATGACACACCATCTCCCAAATCTGAAAATCATTCAGGTCCACACACATTCAAGTGTATTGTTGATCACACCAAGTGAAATCGAGATATCCAAATCAAGGAAATATGCCATGCTATAGGACCCCAACACTGACTATCTAGGTACTCACATATCATCCATACCCTCATCTCAAAACAACCACACCAATGCACAAGTGACCACAAACAATGCCAGCTTACAAGTCTACATCAACACTAAATCGAACCTTGTTCATGAAGCATGCATGAAAAACTAAACTATCTCATCCAGTAACACCCCAAAAGCCAAGGCCTAGAAAATAGCTTAATCACAACTCCATAAAACCACAAGTTTTTCTTGACCATGTAAAACCTACAAAACCACTGTGTTTGAAAAACAACCATGCGCATCCACACCCACTTCACATTTGGAAGACTCAAAAAGTCTGAAATTAAAAACACCATAACTGTTAAAACAAAATAATGGATTGTCACGAATGAGCATAACCATAGATTTTTTAGGAAAATCTATAAAACCCTCAGATCCAAGGAACATGAATATGAGCCATGCAAGTACAAAGAATCCATAAAAGGAAAAAGTATTTCAGGAACTCCAAGCCCCTTTCAGGCCAACTCCACTGTCGAGGATAAGGATTCGGTCTGTCATTAAGATAGGCATCTAAGACAGTAGTGCCTTAGTGATTTCAATTCAAAATCACAACAAAGACACAATCAACTGTGCTATAAAGCGGAAACAAGCACAGTTGATCCCTCATTGATCCTCAGAAAGAAGTGAATGCAACAAGAAACAAATTCAACATAAATAGATACCATGAAAGACAAAAAAGAAGACACACAGATATACGTGGGGAAAACCCTTTCAGGTAAAAAATCCACACTCCAAAATTTTGAGCCATTGTATTATTCAACAACAAAACCAGTTACAATACAATATCAGGCTCAAAGCCAATACAGGACTTACATCTTGTTCTACTGGAGAAGTAACAGGTACCCGCAATATTCCTTTGAGCTCCTCAGATGACTATCACAACCAGCCTCATGGCCAGCCCAGTCATTCAACCTCCAATGATTCCCATGCCCAGATCCGAGAGATAGAGTGTTCACAGTTCCATTGCCTAAGCAAACTACTCGAACACCCTCTCCATCTCTCTACAAATCTCTTCACAACTTCGACTCTCCAACCTGCAAGTCCAACTGCTGAAATCTCACATCATGCATTATGCTTGCAACCCCATGCTCACGCATTCACATGCCCGTGCATCTTGCTCGCAGTCTCATGGTCGCGCATTCAGCTCGCACATCTCGCACTTGCTCTGTAACCCACGACTCTTGCAGACTCGTCGAACTTACTTGCTTGAGAAATAATACATCTCTCATCCATTATGTAACCGACTCAACAAGGGCAAAGAAGACCATCCGCAAATCACGCATCTGGTTGGATCTGACAGATCTCCCTGCAACGAGCCGCCCAGGCATTCAATGCCATTCCAAAAACGGGTTTAGCTCTGCCAACCTTCGTTGACTAAGCATGCATCACAACAAGTTAGGTAACCATCCAATCACTATTCAACCAAGTGCCACGCGTCCAAGACCCATCAGCAATCGCAACTGACAGAGCAACCAAAACGGTCAAACAGACATCAGGCGCGTCTAAGGCTTCAAGCCAAACCTAAAACTGCCAGAGTCGGAGTCAGAATAGGAGTCAAAACAGGACTCCACCGAAAAATCACACTGCCGGAGTTGGAGTCGGAGACGGAGACGAAACTGGAGTCGAAACATGACTCCACCAAAATTATAGGTTCGGGAACCAATTCGGTTCCGCGTCCGCCCGCGGCAAAGAGGAACACATCAGAAACATAACTGACCAGGTAAAGTCAACCTGGGGTCAAACCAAGACGGGAGCACAAAAGATCAGAGTCGAAGTCAGGGACGGAACAAGAACAGAAATAGGACTTTACCGAAATTCCAAGATCAGGAACCAAACCGGTTCCGGTACTGCCTCCACCAACGGCAAGAAACAACAATCCAGAACATGGACAAAGCGGAGGAAAAATCCCTGAGGAGAATCCAAACATCCAGAGGAACTAGATCACAAAAGCAGGAGTCGGACCCGGAGTCGAAACAGGAACAGGAACAGGAACATGGAAAACAGACATTGCCAACTTCCAAAACTGGTTCCGCCTTCGCCAGAACCAAATGAAGAGCAACAAACTACCGGAGCCGGAGCCGGAGCCGGAGCCGGAGCCGGAGCTGGATCTAGAGCCAAACCCAGAACATGACAAAAGGAACAATGCCAAGTTCCAATCCGGTTCCACCTCCACCAGAACAAAACTCGAAGATCCAAAAAAGCGGGGAGCGGAGTTGGAGACGGATCGGGAACAAGATCCGGAACAAGGAAAACAGAACAATGCCAAGTTCCATCCCGGTTCCGCCTCCGCCAGAACAAAATAATTTGCCAAGGAAACAAGAGAATTCGCCTAAGTCTTCAAAGGGGGGTCACCAGAAAGTTGAGGCATAATTCCCAACAATCTCCCACTTGCTGAAGACTTTCAGGCATCCTCTAAACCAGCCTGAACAAGGACCAACACATGCTCTCACACTCCAATCAAAACCATTGCAACAACATCAGAAAGATGTCCACCACCTTAAGCAACAACTCCAAACATAGGAACACACCAAAGTGAAACAGCAACAGTCTCAGGAATGAAAGCAAAAGATCCTCCAGATGGCAAAGGCAAAAAACCAGCAAAGCACCACTCCAACCAAAACTCCAGAACAAGAAAAACTGACCAGCTAGAAAGGCAACCATGAATAGACTGCCCTTATCCAACTAATCAAACCCACGTGACTGAAAACTAGCACCCACAGCTCATGCTGAAACATCTAACCACCCATACCTTAAAGGTATGACCTAAAAGTGAACTCATGCCATCAAAAGAAACCCACCCATCTCAGCAACAAACAAGCACCCTGTGTCAACTAGTCATAGACCAAACACATCCAAGTACTACCACTACAAGGGCACTGTCCAGATGAGTGCAAACAGAGCACCATCACAAATGATCCAGGCATACCAAGTCCACCAAACCCAACATAAAGAAATATAACCATGTAGTTCCAAGGAACATCCATACTGATCTGCAACATCTGCAACCACCTGCTGCAAGAAAAATTTCTCTCAACTATCTTCCACAGTTCTTCCAAACACCTCCAAAGCTGACTGAAGAAAGAAGCATAGGCACCTTCGTGTCATCACCCAGGTGACAACACATGACCACAAACAGTGACCAACCCGGCACCACAAAGGCAACTCACATCTAAAGTCACAAGAGCAATTAGGAAGAACAAGACCAGATAAGAGAGAAACAACAAATCAACAAGAAACATGTCCTTCTACAAACACTTCTAAATGCCAACTGTGTCAAGAATGATCTTCTTTACATCCCAAAGGGAAAAGCCTTGAAAACATCCAACAAAACATGGATGTAAGCTCTTCAAAGAAGATCAGACCTACCCATATAACCATCTCCTTTCAGTCCTCAAAAGCATAAGGAGATAAACTATGTTTTCCAACCTTTCATTATGAATCCTCTAGAATCTAAACCAACTCAAGATTCATAACATGAAAGATAAAACATAAAGCACTTGAAAAGTATAATGGGTAAATACCTTTCACAATGACACCACTGCCGAGCAGATCAAGAAGAAAAAAGAAACATGCTCATCCAAGATATACAAGCCACCATGGCTAACCTAAGAGCATTCTCCTTCAAGATCTCTGTTGAATTTACATTCAACCAAAGTGCAGGCTTCTCAGACTTTCAGTTGTAACAACAACATTCACTTAAGAATTTAAGCCTCACCTTTATTCTCCATGCATCCATGAGTATCAACACCTGTCATCTCATGCTAACTCCAAACTGCAGCACTGCAATAACCAGAAGTCCTCCAGCATATGACCAATGTACTCAAAGTAAAGAGAACCCCCAGACCACTGTCAAAGTTCCATAATCTAGAATAGGAACTTATCATGACACCATGATCTAACCATCTCCAAGGGAGATACCATGCTTCAAGTGAACTGTCCATGGTCTTCAAGAGCAAAACAACATGCCAAAACTCTAATGCACAAGCAAGAGCATACCATGACATAAAGCAAACAACTCTAAACCAACATCACCTATCAAGCACCACCAGCAACTCAACCAAAGACTACCAAGGTCCTTCATGGCTCCAAAGTGTTGTACATCTTCAAATAGTGAACATGCAAATGCGAATTATGCAACACCAAAGAAGACACCAGTCATTGCTAAAGCTCCCACTGAAACATGACACTGAGCTTTCCAAGCACCATGACTGACCACACCATCACTGTCAAAAGCTTACACTATGCCAGTGTACCTAGCTTTCCATGACATCGTGATCCATATGCTTCAGGTCCCCATCACTGACTATTCAGGTACTCAAACGCCATTCCTTCTCTCATCTCAAAACAATCACACCAATGCACAAGTGACCACAGACAAGGTCAGCTAATAGATCTGCACAGCATGGTTACACCCTCGTGGATATAGACAATCCACTTTCGAGTTGTCTCACAACAAGCATGTAGGTAAGGACAGCCTACAATATTGCACAACCCGTGGATGCAACCAAAAGTAAACCTACAAATCTATCATTGCACTGGAAACTGCAAAACTGAGATAATCAAAGAGAACTGCCAAAGCAGACAATCATGACTCAAACACTAAATCAGCAATAGATCTGATTTTCCAGTCACGTCCACAACCCAAGCACCAAAGTCTAGAAAACCATCAAAGCATACCACAAGAATGCTGAAAGAGAAACATACCAACACTCCCATGTAGAGAAGACACCACTCCTCAAAACTAGTCGAACTACAGCTATCTCATCCAGTCACACCCCAGAAACTAGGATCTAGAAAAATAACAAACAGTAGTTCCACAAGACACAAGTTTTCCTTGACCGTGCAAAACCTACAAAAAACCACAGTGTTTCCAAAACACCCACGCACCTCCATATTCATTGCTCATCTGGACAACTCAGGAGTCTTCACACAACCATCATAGTAAACCAGAACAATGAAAGAACAAGAGAATGCACCGTAGACTTTTTAGGAAAATCTACACAAAACCTTCAAAGCCAAAGACATGAATCTGAACCATGCAAGTGCAAGAAAGAGGCACATAGGAACAACAGGTCCATTTCAGACCAGTTCCAATGCCACAGTCATGCACAAGCACAAGGAAGAGCCAGGCTATCCAGAAGTTGCAGACCACCAAGGTTACCTCATAGCCTCCATGCAATCAGAGCACCAGAGAAAATGCCTTCAGTGCTAAGTCAGAAACACCCAGCACAAGCACAACAATCCATAGCTGAACAACGACACAAGCTAGTCTATACCACCAAGGAGCCTCTCAGACAGAGGCCCAGTATGAACACCATGCTTTGCTGCAACACAACCATGAACACATCTCATGCCCTTTGCATCAGGAACAATGTTACCAGTCAGGAGCTCTAGATCATGTTGCCACAACATGACCCACTCCATACTTTCCTAGCACCTTTCAAATTGTATGTTGAATCAATGAAGCACACACTTCCACTCACCGAAGGACCAATCACCAACCGATTTCTTCAAACTTCTTCAAGCTTGCCAGGCTAAGAAATCACCACAGGAGAAAACCTAGAACTTCAGCAACCAAGAGAAGGCTCTGATACCACTTTCGGTATCATCAAGCCACGACCTCCCTTAAACATGCTCTGATACCACTTGTTGGTATCACGAGCAACAAGCTACCAACTTTGATACCACTTGTCGGGGATAAGGATTCGGTTTGTCATCAAGATAGGCATCTAAAAAAATAGTGCCTTAGTGATTTCAATTCAAAATCACAACAAAGACACAACCAACTATGCTATAAAGCAGAAACAAGCACAGTTGATCCCCCATTGATCCTCAGAGAGAAGTGAATGCAACAAGAAATAGATTCAACATAAACAGATACCATGAAAGACAAAAAAGAAGACACACAGATATACGTGGGGAAAACCCTTTCAGGTAAAAACCCCACACTCCAAAATTTCGAGCCATTGTATTATTCAACAACAAAACTAGTTACAATACAATATCAGGCTCAAAGCCAATACAGGAGTTACATCTTGTTCTACTAGGAGAAGTAACAGGTACCCGCAAGATTCCTCTGAGCTCCCTAGATGACTGTCACAGCCAGCCTCATGGCCAGCCCAGTCATTTGGCCTCCAATGATTCCCATGCCTAGATCTGAGAGATAGAGTGTTCACAGTTACATTACCTAAGCAAACTGCTCGAACACCCTCTCCATCTCTCTACAAATCTCTTCACAGCTTCGGCTCTCCAACCTGCAAGTCCAACTGCTGCAATCTCACATCATGCATCATGCATTATGCTTGCAGCCCCATGCTCACGCATTCACATGCCCGCGCATCCTGCTCACAGTCTCATGGTTGCGTATTCAGCTCGCACATCTCGCACTTACTCTGCAACCCACGACTCTTGTAGACTCGTCGAACTTACTTGCTTGAGAAATAATACATCTCTCATCCATTATGTAACCGACTCAACAAGGGCAAAGAAGACCATCCGCAAATCACGCATCTGGTCGGATCTGACAAATCTCCCTGCAACGAGCCACCCAGGCATTCAATGCCATTCCAAAAACGAGTTCAACTCCGCCAACCTTCGTTGACTAAACATTCAGCACAACAAGTTAGGTAACCATCCAATCACTATTCAACTAGGTGCCACGCGTCCAAGACCCATCAGCAATCGCAGCTGACAGAGCAACCAAAACGGTCAAACAGACATCGGGCACGTCCAAGGCTTCAAGCCAAACCTAACATTGCTGGAGCCAGAGTCGGAACAGGAGTAGAAATAGGACTCCACCGAAAAAGCACATTGTTGGAGTCGGAGTTGGAGATGGAGACGGAACTGGAGTCAAAACATGACTCCATCGAAATTACAGGTTCAGGAACCAATTCGGTTCCGCATCTGCTCGCGGTAAAGAGGAACACATCGAAAACAGAATTGACTGGGTAAAGTCAACCCGGGGTCAAACCAAGACGGGAGCACAAAAGATCGAAGTCGGAGTCGGGGACGGAACAAGAACAGAAACAGGACTATAGCAAAAGTCCAAGATTAGGAACCAAACTGGTTCCCATTCCGCCTCCGCCAACTGCAAGAAACAACAATCCAGAACATGGACAAAGCGGAGGAAAACTCCCCGAGGAGAATCCAAACATCCAGAGGAACTAGATCACAAAAGCAGGAGTCGGACCCGGAGTTGGAACAGGAACAAGAACAGGAACATGGCAAACAAACATTGCCAACTTCCAAAACTGGTTCCGCCTCCGCCAGAACCAAGCGAAGAGCAACAAACTGCCAGAGCCGGATCCAAAGCCAAACCTGGAACATGACAAAAGGAACAATGCCAAGTTCCAATCCGGTTCCACCTCCGCCAGAACAAAACTCGAAGATCCAAGAAAGCGGAGAGCGGAGCTGGAGACGAAACGGGAACAAGACCCGGAAGAAGGCAAACAAAACAATGCCAAGTTCCATCCCGGTTCCGCCTCCGCTAGAACAAAAGACTTTGCCAAGGAAACAAGAGAATTCGCCTATGTCTTCAAAGGGGGGTCACCAAAAAGTTGAGGCATAATTCCCAACATCCACAACCACCAACATGCGCATGCATCTAAGGGAGACTAGCTATTGCAAATTTTTTTAAATCATCCAATGATAAACTCCATAGCCTACATGCAATTGAGGTAACAAAAATAGTGTCTTTCAATACCAAGAAAAAGAACTCAACATAAGCACATTACTCTATAGTTGAAAAACAACCCAAGCTTCTCCATATCACCAGGGAGCCTCTCACACAAACACCCAATATGAAAGCTTTGCTGCAAAACAACCATAAAGAATAAAAAGCATGCCCCATGCATCAGGATTATTCCACTGTCAACTAGGAGCTTCAAATCACATCATTTCAATATGACCAACTCGATGTTCTCCATCTTCACCATCCTTTAAGTTGTATGTTGTCTCTTGAAACTAAAACAAAAAAGCAAAAACTCCCACTAACCAAATGATCAATCTTCAGCTAATTCCTTCAAATTTCCTCAAGCTTGCCAGGCTAAGAAATCTTCAACACCACAAATTCTTACATGCATCAATATACAAGCAGTGTAAGGAAGCTAAGGTAGCGGAACAACTTCTTACACTAACCTTGAGAGGAGAATAATAATAATTTTTTGCAGATCTTTAATAGTTACAAAAATCTTAAACAAAAATATCATGCATACCAAAACGCAATGATTTACGTGGGGAAAACCCTTTCGGGAGAAAAACCCCACACTCCAAAAGCCACCCAATATATTAATTAGAAATAAAAATATTACAATATACTTGCAGAGCAAGCTTCTCATAGGAGTATCACCACTAGAGATCAAGAGACAACCCGATCACTATCAGACTCTCAGAATACACACTCGTCTACATACATCCCACCTGCTTATAACAAGATTTTTAGAACCTTCTAAAATTAGGGTTTTACAAGGTCATTTTTCATTTGACCTGTTAACAAAAAAACCTTGATGTGTCAGCAGGAGAAATCCTTGATGTGTATGTGGGAAAAATATTTGACGTGTCAGCAAAAAAAATCCTTGATGTGTTAGTGAAAAAAAAAGTTCAGGGTGTTGCCCCGAACCCCACATCTTGTTACAAGTGTACAATATTTGCATGATCAGTCGCCACATACCAACATACATCCTATTAATAAATCATATATAATTGCAAGGTTGAGATACATTTTCCCAACAAGCACGTGCAAGCCACATGTGAGTCCATGCAAGTACATGAAACACACATGCAAGTACATGCAACTCACAAACTTGCACATGCGAGAAAAATGCAAATCCTAGATGAAAGCTCTGATACCAATTGAAAGGAAATTGATTCATCCCAGAATAAACATCTAAGATCAGTAAGTGTCTTTGGTAACATTCATTTCTTTAGAGAACCTCAAAAAGCATGTACTACTATGCCAAAAAGCAGAATTAGACAATTTATTTCCCACCAATAATCCTTAGAGGAAAGTTCATGCAATTTTAGATCATGCAAGATCAACCAGTTTCAACAACATGCATTAAAAAACTTCAATAAATGGAATCATTAAACATGAAAGATAGAACAAAAGACATGAACACACAAATTTACGTGGGGAAAACCCTTTCAGTTAAAAAACCCATCCTCCAAAAGCATAGATCCATTGTATTATTAAACAACAAAATACATAGTTACAATACAATTGTAGGTTCTAAGCCTTTACATGGAGATTTACATCTTGTTCCATCTAGAGAAAATCTAGCAACATAATACCTGTGAATTCAATCTCTCCTCTCAAATCCTCAAGAAAAATCTCATATTTATAGATATTACAATGCACAAATTAGACATTTCTAAATCAACTGCCAAAGGTTGAAGATGCAACATGGAAAGTGCCAAATCCACTACACATGCATAACAATAAGTTTCTAATTGTCACCACATGCCACACTGCAAATTCTGCACTTGCCAAAATAACCACACCTTGAAAACTCACATTCCATGTAAACTCAACATGGAAATAGAAAATGCCTTTATGAACAACTCCGCTTGTAAAATCAACTTTCCAAGTTCACTCCTCATCAGAAAAAGAAACTACAAGTTGTAACTCGCAAGACAATGTGAGAAAAATAGCAACAATAGAAAAATCAATATTATGGAAAAATCAAAGGTTGAGACACCTTCACTTTCCTAACAATATTCTTACAGTGAACCAATATTCATAAAAATGGCATATTTTTGTAAAACCAATGCAAAGAAGTACTAAAATTTCAACATCATAATGAGATGAATGCATATAAAGAAAGAAGAGGGAGGTAGAATGTCATGATATGCCAAACTAAATTGTATGATATATTAAATTATAAAGTAGCCATCAAGTGCATAAAGGAGGTCACATAACTGATAAAACCATTTAAAAATTCAAAGATAGGGAAGATGAGGGGGTGACAACATATGAAGAGACTAGAAGAGAATGAAAGAAGATAAAAAGAAACATGAAAGCCCACACAACCTTATGGAAATCCAATGAAAAGGTAGATACAAACAAAATTATATGAGGAGAAAGCAAGGGGTTGAGCCCTATGAATTGAGAAAATAAAATAATAGAGAGAAGGCACCAAGAAAAATAAAAAGGTAGATTGGCATCATGGACTAGTGTGTGTAGTAAAAGGAGGGAATGTGCTAGATATAAGTCAAAGTAAGAATGTAGAAAGAAAAACAATGAGGGTGAAACCATGGTGAAGAGCAGGTCTAAATAAAAATAAAATTAAATGTATGTAACATGGAAAGAGTATGCCAAGTGAGTGGAAGAGGGGGCAATGCATTTTGAATAAAATATGTGCAAGAAAAGAGAGATAGATAGGGCTGCAGTTGGTTGAAAAGGCTAGAATCAGCCAAAGAAATGGATAACATGCATAAGGAAGTTGTGCAACCTTGTGGAAGATAGGTGTATGCAGAGGAAATAAAGAGAGGGGTTGTTTCATTGGGAACATATGCTTGAGTGCATAATAAGGTAGAGGTATGTGGAGGAGTAATGAGAAATGAATCAATTCAAAGTATTACAGGAAGGTCTATGGAGCATATAATTACAAAGGAGAAGAAATGTGAAGATAAAGATTGTAATTTACCAGATGTTTAAAGTATTTTATGTATGGAATAAAAATAATAAATTGCAATAGAATTTTAGAGTTATTGAAATTTGATGTGAGATGTGTGTGATAATTCAATAGTTTGGATTGAAATTATTTCCTCATTTTTTGTTTTGAACATGAACTGATTTTAATTGAAAAATGTAATTGTCAATTAAAATAGGTTGTGAAATTGTGGAAATTTATAATCCATTTATAAAATTGTGAGATTGAATAAAGAAGTATTTGTTTGTTGCAATCTTTAGGCCGAGTGTTGTAATTGTGAGTTGTGGATAAATTGGTGTGATACCGTAGAGGGAGTACATCTTTCATCAAATGGTATGAGAGTGAGGGGTTCTTAGTGTATAGGTAGATCATTGAACGTGAGGCAGTCTATGCTAGGACCTGCAGGTAGAGTAGAGGATAGAAGGTGATACAAGAGAGATCATGTGAGGATTGTTATAGGTAGAGAGAAGCCTTGAGCAATCAAGAGCTAGGGAGCTATAAAAAGAAGTGCAAATAGAGATTGTAGAGAATGAGGTGAGAGTTGTGAAAGATTATACAGGATGAGGGGAATATTATTAAGGAAGAATACTATGATATGGGATGGATGGAGGTAGTATGGAAAGATGGAGATTCTAACAATGATGGCTAATATAAATGCAAGATTGAGTAGATTGGAAACATGGCAACATGGAAAGGATATCAAGAGTGAAGAGGTTGTAGTGAAGACATGTTGTTATGCCCTGCATAACCACACCATTTTCTTTTTGGTTAAAATGGGTCCTCCTTTGTGTTTTTGGTTTTTGTTTCTTTGCCTTGCCTTGTTTTGGGTTTTTCTTTCCTTCTTTTGTTTTGGTCCCAGGAGTTGTTCCCACTTTTGGACCTTGTTTTCTTGTTTTCTTCTTTGCTTTCAGAATCAAAAATCCAAATTAGACTTGGAATTTTTTTTCAAGAGTCCAAGTCTGATTTCGTTTTTCGATTCCGCATTGCTTTATTTTCAAAATTAGAAATCCAAATTAGACTTTAAATTTTCTTCAAGAGTCTAAGTCTGATTTCCTTTTTCAATTCCGCGTGTTTATTTGTTTTTGAAATTGGAAATCCAAATTAGATTTTGAATTTTTCTTCAAGAGTCTTAGTCCGATTTTGTTTTTTGATTTTGCATTCTTTTGTTTTCAAAATCAAGAGTTCAAATCATACTTTTCCTTTTTCTTCAAGAGTCCAAGTCCAATTTCATGTTTCGATTCCCCATTTGTTTGTTTTTGGAATCAAAAATTCAAATAAAACTTGGTCTTTTTCTTTAAGAGTCGAAGTCTGATTTTGTTTCCTAATTCCACTTAGTTTCTTTGTCTTTCCTACCTTTGGTCCATTTGGAAATTTTATTTTTGATTGGGCTCTACTAACTAGGGTCCTGGTTATCTTGTCTATTTTGATCTCAATTTTTTGACCACCTATCACATTTATTGCGAACTTCTTTGCCCACGAGAGACCAATATTTAATTATATTTCTAAAAAAAATATGGTCATAATTGCATTCTATTTTTGTGAAGAGCAAGTAGAGGATCAGTAGGAGGGTTCGAGCTTTAACAGGTCAGAAGTTTGTTGGTTTAGTCGCTTGTTCGAAGTTCGAGGTAGCGTTTTCTTTGATTTTCTTTTCTTTCTCGTTGTTCATTTTGCATGTTTTCGTGGCTTTGTGTTTCCATTCACGTTGTTTTCTTTTGTCTTGTGTCATTTTTTTTGCCTATTTGCATCTTTTGGGTTTTCATGTTGTTTTTTTTATCATTTATCATTTTTTTTTTTGGGTTTTCGTGTTTTCAATTTTGGTTGTTTTGTTTTTATGTTTTGTGTTTTCGCATTTTATTTTTTGATGGTTTAATTTTCCTACCATGCCCTAGGTTTTAGGGTTCCTATACAGGTTTCTTAGCCTACCCATTAAGCATTTGAAATTTGAGCCTTGTGGGATTTCGATCTTTGTGCCAACTTTTACAAATAGTTTAAATCCTTCGTCCATTTCTGATCCCGAAATCCAAAGTTGCTTAGTGCAATTTTTCCTTCGGGTCCAATCAAAATTTTTGGTTCTAAATGAACTTTTAATCCAAATGATCCAAATCCTTTATCCATTTTCGATCCCGAAATTCGAAGTTACTTAGCACAATTTTTCCTTTGGGTCGAATCGAAACTTTCGGTTTCGAACGAACTTTAAGTTCAAAGGACTGAATCTGATGTCCTTTTCTGATTCTCACTTCTGATGCAGACTGGCATAAGGGTCCATCAAGTTTTTACAATTCTGAAGGCCATTTTAACACTTTGTTCCATTCAAAACTTCTGGTTCTGAACAGACCCATGATCAAAAGGTCTAGGTCCTTAGTCCATTTCTGATTTTGATTTTTGCCTATAATATGCATGGTCTCATCAGACTTTTGAGTTCTGATTGGAATCCTTTACCAAACTCTAGATCCAAAGTCTAATTCCAATTCTGATTTCTAACAAAGACATAGAAGCTTTATTATATTTTTGAAAGGGTCCTTTTGGGGTTTGCAATTCCAATAGAACATGGTTGTAAGTTGATATTAGGGGAAAATTCTCTGATATATTTCTGATATATCTTCTTATGTTTGTTTTCCAAATTTCATAAATGCCTGATTTGTATGAATAACCTAGTGCCGAGAAGGTGGAAAAGGATCAAAGAGACAAATTAACAAAAATAGATCAGATCCCATATATAATTAAATATAAGTTTCAAGGAGTTCCAGTGATCTCCAAATTCACCTCCCGACTGATGAAAATCACAGATACAAACTTAGGGCATATAGACTTGGAGAATTTCAAGACAAATACTTTCATAGAGGATGCCTCTCCAAGGGCTAAGAAGATAGCAACTTCAAGACTTTCCCATGTTGCTTCCTTTCCCATTATCATTCAATGTCCAAAGTTCATTATCATGGCAGCACAAACATGCAACCCCATGCAACACAATTGCATTGATCAATGGGGGATCAAGATAATTGACTTATCTCTAGCTATGATCAGGATGGTCTTTGACTTGCCACCATATCCTAACTTAAAGACCATAACGGAGGCCGAGGCAATTCAACAGTATGAGAAGGATGTGAGTAATCATTAGAGATATATGAACAATAATTGGCTCAAGGTTGGTAAGAAATCTATTGCTAAGTTATCCATAAAGCTTAGAAGGTCTGATTTTTATTTTGAAGTAGGGGACATCATCACATTGTTAAGTAGAGTATTGGGCAAGGAGAGCTCACATATGTATGAAGCTTGGATATTCCAATTCATTGGGGTTATCTTGAAAGGTGAATTCTATTTGGATTCGGGGCAGATAGTTTCAGATTCCATACATAACCATCTCACGAAGGTGAAGGACACTAAAGAATTTTATATTTCCTCATATGTTGTATATTGTGTGGCAAGAAGGGGGAAATTCCCATGCTTGAATATTGGTGGGGTAAGAGGAGAAGGGCCAGATCAAAGTAAAATTTGGGAGTATTGTGAATAACTGGAACTTAAGGCATCAGAGAAGAATTTCAAAAGTGATGTAGAGGTAAGTGACAACCTTATTTGCTATGCCAAAAATAGGGGTTCCTACAAAATATCAATCTCCAATTCCCCAAGGTTTACCATCTAGCAACCTACACATCACCCTACCCTTGTAGCTCTCCCAAAACCAGAATAGGCCAAGTTTCACCCAATCTTTCCAAAGCACCCAGTAATTAAAGAGGAGATTAGGATACCCTTTTCAGGGTTACACAACATGTATAAAAATTAAGGATCATTGTTTTGGACCAACCTAAACTTTTGATACACTTACCCGGTTCTAGACTTCACCATTTGGTCTATTTTCCAAAGGAACCACCCTTCCAACGATGGCCACTCACCAAAGCACCTTGGAAAGTCTTAACAAATGGTCTCAAACCTTAGATTACAATGATGTTTTTCATCTATAGGGACTCTAACCCTCTACTCCAAGAAACCCTCTTGAACATTCACAAAAGTGAGGGTTTAGGAAAACTCCCAACTCCAAACCTTTCCCAATCCTCCTATGGCCTCAAACACATCACATTACCTCTGCCCTAACCCAAGGAACCCTCACAATCTCACTTTTTTCACTATTTCTCAGAATCACTCCTTAGGTTCCCTATTTTCATGGTCTCACTGCCCCTGATCAGCACTAAACATTCCACCATGGCCAAAAATCTCTCCTTCTCCTTCTCCTAAGGTATGTACACACTTAACCAGACATGGTATAGACCAATCCACTAAGCCACAGGTCTGAAATAGTAGGTGGATTGGTTTGTTGATCATGGTGCTGTCCTCAAAACTCCAAACATAGAAAATCGGGTACCTTGCAGTTTGTTGATCCCAGTCACACAAGCAAAAGAATTAAGCCCCCAAGACAAACATGAAAGAAGGTAAATACATGAATAAGAAATCATTCAATGCCTCAAGGCATCTTGAATCTATACGGGTTTGTGCCAAGGAAGAAAGTTCAGAAAAACCAGTAAAAAGATGGTGATCAGCCTTTCCAAAATGCAATTTTCTTTATTGGAATTCAACAACCAAACTTTCTCGGGGATTACATGAATGTTTATAATGATTTCAACTTCCAAATACCTCCTACAACCAACCAACTACATTTATAACAGAATTTTGAACTACTCATGACCGTTTGGAGGTCAAGGTTATGCACTTTACATAATTTTCTTAAACAATTTCACTACATACTTAGTAAGTTTGATCTTTTTGACCCCATGCTTGTCCAACCTATTGAAAGTGGTCTAATGAGACCTTATTTGCATAAAAGACATGGCTTAAAGCCATCTACTACCTATCTACCACCCCTTGTCACATGACATACAATATTTTTGAGTACAAAGTAACTTAATTTGACATATTTTGCAACTTCCTCGTTGCATAAAACATGAAAACCTTTAAAATACTTGGTGAACTTGTCTTCAAATCCCTTGGTGAACCTTTAAGGTCCTTTGTCCTATCATGTTAGGGTCAAGATCTAGGTGCTCTTGCAACATACTCCTCCCCATAGGGAAACTCTTGTCCCAAGAGTAAGAGTGTACTCCATTCCTCCACCTTGCTGCTCCCTATATATCCAGACCTGCTACTGGCCTTTTCCTCACCCTTGGAGCAAAAATTGATATTCCCCTTGCCTTGATACCTGCAAACACACAATGGTTAGCAACACACTATCCCAACTTCTTCATTGTCTCATCTCCACATGTGGATCCACCTAACATTGCTTGCAGACTCGGCCCTCTTCTTACTGTCCTCAGACCTATACTCTCTTGTTCCATGAATTCCTTACCCAATGTGATCAGACCTTGCACACTGTCATTTCCAAGGACCATTACCTTTCCAGGCTCACCAGTCCTCATGCTTGTAAAATTCTCATACCTTTCACCATTACTCCTACTGATTGGACACTCAATAGTCCCCACTGTAATCTCAGCCTCCTTGGGAAGCATTCCACCTTGCTTGTCATGCTTGTGCATCATCCTACCTTCCATCTCCTTGAGTGCATCAGACCTAGGTATGAAACCATCAACCACTGTCTTCTTATCGTTCCTCCTGACCAAATCAAACCTAGGTATGAGTGTCTTCCCTGCCTCTTGCAAAAACACATTTTCTACTATCTTAACACCACTTGTGGGTGTTCTCCTCACTATCACAACTCCTCCAACCTGCTCTCTACCTGCAACCATATCAGACTGACTGACCTCAGGCTTTAAAGGTTCCTTTTTGCCAAACAACACAACTTTAGCCTTACCTTTATCCCTCACACTTGTCTTCAAGGGAAGTAACTTAAAGGTTCTATCCTCCTTCCTAATGGTGTATGTGTTCTCCCAACCATCATATATGGATCTCCTATCAAACTGCCAGGGCCTCCCTAAGAGCACATGACAACAATCCATGGGAAAAATATCACATAGAACCCTATCCTTATACTCTCCAATTTGAAAATCAACATATGCTTTCTCTTTTACCACCAAAGTCTGATTATCATTGACCCAAGAGACTCTATAAGGTGCTTCATGAGGTAATTTCTCCAAACTCAACTTATCCACCATTTCCCTAGACACTAGATTATCTTGAGAACCAGAATCAATGACAACTTGACACACTTTACCTTCACTTTTGCATGCAGTTCTGAATAGGCTCCTTCTTTGGCTTGAATCTTCCTCCTTAGATGCTTGCAACACAGTTCTTCTTATCATGAGTGCCTCTCCTTCTTCTAATGTAAGGTTTACTACAGGTGTAGTCACACTCTCTTCATCCTCATGCACTAATTGATTCCTCCTTTCTCCACCATGAGAGCTTGAGCCTTGTTTCTCAAGGCACTTAAAGGTTGGATGTCCAGGCTGGTTGCAATTGTAGCATCTTCCTGAGAACTGATATGATCCTCTTCCTCCACTAAATCTGCCTCTTGAACCTCTCCATCCACCTCTTGAATCAGATTGCTCTTGATCCTTTTTTTCATCTCCTTGGCCTTCATTGTTTGTCCTTGAACTAGGATTGAATCCCCTTCCTCTAGAGGTGTTACCTCTTCCTCTTGCTACCTTCTCTTGTCTCCTCTTTAGCTTTTCTTCTACCCTCATTGCCATTTGAAAGCATTGCTCTACTGATTTTGGTGCCATCATGCTAATTTCATCCTGAATGTTGAACCTCAAACCATTCAAGTACCTAGTAGTCATCTCTTCTTCATCTTCTTCATGTTTAGTCCTTATACTTAACCTATAAAACTCTTCAGTATATGCTTGCACATCTAACTCTTTCTGTCTAAGATTCTGCAATTTCTTAAGCAATTGAATATTGTAATCAAAAGGAAGAAATTTACCTTTTATATTTTCTTTCATCTTCTCCCAAGAAATGACCTTTCTTTTTCCCTTTCTCTCCCTATCTTCTTGCACAAAATTCCACCACACCAAAGCATGTCCTTTCAGTTTTGTTTTTGCTTTCTTTACCTTATGTCCTTCATCAACATCTTCACTATCAAAGTAGTTCTCCAAAGCCCCTATCCAATCCAATAGCTCTTCATTATCAAGTTTGCCTCCATACATAGGCACATCCATCTTGCCATGTCCATCCTTCTTCACAGCCTTCAGTAGCCTCATTGTTTTAACATCATCTGGATCCATCTCTTCTTCTTCACCAGAGGTCTCTTCCTCTTCAGACTCACTTTCCTCTAGAAGGGTCCTGCCCTTAGCTTTCATTGCAGCCATCTCCCTTTTCAGTATATCTATATCCTTCTCATGAGTATCCAGTTTCCTTGTAACAACATTATTTTTAGGAGGCATTTTGTTCCCTCTGACTACCTTCTTCTTCCTGAACACAAACTTCAATCTTGATCTTCACAAAAGACCTACTCCCTTGCTCTGATACCACTATGATGCAGAGGTAAGTGACAACCTTATTTTCTATGCCAAAAATAGGGGTTCCCACAAAATCTCAATCTCCAATTCCCCAAGGTTTACCATCTAGCAACCTACACATCACCCTGCCCTTGTAGCTCTCACAAAACCAGAACAGGCCAAGTTTCACCCAATCTTTCCAAAGCACCCAGTAATTAAAGAGGAGATTAGGATACCCTTTTCAGGGTTACACAACATGTATGAAAATTAAGGATCACTGTTTTGGACCAACCTGAACTTTTGATACACTTACCCGGTTTTAGACTTCACCATTTGGTCTATTTTCCAAAGGAACCACCCTTCCAACGATGGCCACTCACCAAAGCACCTTGGACAGTCTTAACAAATGGTCTCAAACCTTAGATTACAATGATGTTTTTCATCTACAGGGACTCTAACCCTCTGTTCCAAGAAACCCTCTTGAACATTCACAAAAGTGAGGGTTTAAGAAAAATCCCAACTCCAAACCTTTCCCAATCCTCCTATGGCCTCAAACACATCACATTACCTCTTCCCTAACCCAAGGAACCCTCACAATCTCACTTTTTTCACTATTTCTCAGAATCACTCCTTAGGTTCCCTATTTTCATGGTCTCACTGCCCCTGATCAGCACTAAACATTCCACCATGGCCAAAAATCTCTCCTTCTCCTTCTCCTAAGGTATGTACACACTTAACCAGACATGGTACAGACCAATCCACCGAGCCACAGGTCTAGAACAGTAGGTGGATTGGTTAGTTGATCATGGTGCTGTCCTCAAAACTCCAAACACAGAAAACCGGGTACCTTGCAGTTTGCTGATCCCAGTCACACAAGCAAAAGAATTAAGCCCCCAAGACAAACATGAAAGAAGGTAAATACATGGATAAGCAATCATTCAATGCCTCAAGGCATCTTGAATCTGTACGGGTTTGTGCCAAGGAAGAAAATTCAGAAAAACCAATAAAAAGATGGTGATCAACCTTTCCAAAATGCAATTTTCTTTATTGGAATTCAACAACCAAACTTTCTCGGGGATTACATGAATTTTTATAATGATTTCAACTTCCAAATACCTCCTACAACTGACCAACTGCATTTATAACAGAATTTTGAGCCACTCATGACCGTTTGGAGGTTAAGGTTATGCACTTTACATAATTTTCTTAAACAATTTCACTACATACTTAGTAAGTTTGATCTTTTTGACCCCATGCTCGTCCAACCTATTGAAAGTGGTCTAATGAGACCTTATTTGCATAAAAGACATGGCTTAAAGCCATCTACTACCTATCTACCACCCCTTGTCACATGACATACAAGATTTTTGAGTACAAAGTAACTTAATTTGACATATTTTGCAACTTCCTCGTTGCATAACACATGAAAACCTTTAAAATACTTGGTGAACTTGTCTTCAAATCCCTTGGTGAACCTTTAAGGTCCTTTGTCCTATCATGTTAGGGTCAGGATCTAGGTGCTCTTGCACCAAAAAGAGTAAATGATGCCTTCCTCTATGTAGTAATTACCCAACATTCAAGTGATGTAGGATTCTAGTTGAGTACGAAAGCAATGGTGTTGTGTCATGCCCAAAAAATTTGTTAGATAAACCCCACACTTTTTTAATTTTTTTTCAACACATTGCATAAGTTAATAGTCATGTCACAATGTTGGGGTGAACGCTAACTCAAGCTTTATATAATTAATTACTTAATTAATTTATTTTATTACTTTTATTATTATCTTTATATAGGTAATACCTTTAGCTCCAACTCAAGTTTATTCATAGCTTATTAACAAAGTGGCATTAATGCTTTACTTTCATTATTAACAAGGCTAGATTGTTATCAATATTAATTTTAACTTTGCACATAAAAATTCTATCCTTTTATAGTAATATCGATTTTTACTCGCTAATAATATTAGATTATAAGCAACACTATTATTATTATTATTTCACTTCTTTGGTTATTAATATTATTATTATTTCCACTATAACAAGGCGTTAATTTAATATCAACTTTGTTATTTAATCGTATATTAACAATATTAGGAGTACCCTCATTATTTAGTATAATAATATCAATAATTGGTATTTATCTTCTCATCCTTGATATCACCTTCCCTACTAAAAGATTTTTAAAAAAATGTCAATGCTTTGCCTTTGATATGCAATCATCATCAATATCAATAAATCACATAAATATTAATGTTGTTGCATTAATTCTTAAGATACTATCATACCTATTCCTAAATACACTTTAATCACAATTCTTAATATTTAATAACAAGTCGCCATGAGCAGATCTTATTATATTTTACTAGAACCTCGTAAAACCTATTTATTATTGTTAAGCTTGAAATTGCTTTCGTGAATAAAATTTATGATAATTTGTGATATCATTACTTATTATTATTATTATTATTTGATTAGTAATAGGTTATATTATTTTTATTGATATAAAATTTAAAAAGATTACAAGATCAAACCATTACATCTTCAAGCGAAGACCCTTCACAACCCAAACAAAAAAAAAAAGAAAAAACCATGGTGACATCGAAACACCAACCCCCCCAACACCATCATAAACCCACACAGCCATAAGAAAACACATCCTTACAAGTTAAATTTACTTCACCCCAAACCTCAAAGATCAAGAGCTTGAGACTGTTTTAAATTTTTCTTTGGACTGAGAACGCAACACCATTGCAAATGCTTTATTTTTCTCCTTCTTTGATTTCTTTCCTAGTACTGTTTGCCACCCGTCCTCCACCCTTGTTGCCTTCCGCTGCCAGTCTAGAAGAGGTTCTCACGGGCTCCTCCCAACTCCTACCACACTGCAGCCTGTTTGTTGATGCTATACATCAGCCATTTGTTCTCCGGCCTTTAACTCCTGTGATCTCAACTCACCTTTCTTTTCTCTACAATCAGGTGTTGCAACCCCATTTTTGGCTCTTTCTAAATCACTCTTCTCTACCATTAATTCCCCCTGTATTGGGGTCACTTTCCCCTGCTGTAACTCCTTCCTTCTAGCCTCCTATCCTAGAGTCTTCCCATCCTGCATTGGTTTCTCACTTATCCGAGGCTCTTCTCCCACACTTGTCTGATTCTCCTCCACAGTTTGTATAGGCTATGGGCTCACTTGTTTTTCCACCTATTTCTCCACCATGTAGTGCTGGGAAGAGGCATTTTTCCACCAGGAAGCAGATTTTTTAGTTATGATTTTTGCACATTCAGCTGCCATATGGCCCATCTGATGACATATTCTACACCTAAATGGTATCCCTTCAAATTCCAAAGGTTGCACCCAACAACCCTTCGAATACTTCAGCCGAATCTCCTCCGGAGGCACCTTGGACACATTCATTTCAACCAAGATTCTTGCATAAGTCGAATGTAACAGGTTTGAAGAATCTTCATCCACCATTAAAAAATTCCCTAGAGAGTTTCCAATAGCTTCCAAGCAAGAATCAAACTAGAACTGCAATGGGAGATTGGGAAGTCTCACCTAGATGGGAATACTCTCAAAAGTTTCAGTGGCTGGGTTGAAGCCCGAATGCCATGGCTTTAACATCAGAATGTGTTTATCATTCCAGTCCCAATGAAAATCACAAAGGATCTTCTTCCTGTCCATTTCTTTTTCAAAAACAACAATAAAAAACCCTTTAGACATTGGATAGATCTGCACATACCCATTCAAAAGAGGCTTCCAAAAATTTGAGATCCACTGATGAAGGTCATTCAATCTTGGCCAGAACCCCTTGAACCTCCCAATCAGCCCCAGACCAGAGAAAACCTTTTCATTACTGATGACTTCTTGCTCCAGCTCCCTTGCTAAATCCATAGTTATTGATTTCGAGGCAGGACGAAAATCATGAACCCCTCCTTCCCCAGAGCATTTGTTTTGGCTCGGTCTCTTCTCCGATCTGGGCAGTATGGGTTCCTTCCTCGCTCCACTCCTTTCCACCACCACCAATTTTTGAAGCCCCTGCAACTGCTCACTATTCCCTGTGGTCGGGTCTCCCCCGCATCGCACAAACCTCCTGTGTAGCTCTCCTTTCATGCCACCAATGTCGTTAGCACCCAGCTTCCCCTGTGGATTCTTGGATAGGCGCATCAGCTCCGATAGAACTTTCTCTGCAACCGCACCACACCTGTCCCGACCATCATGCTCCTCGGCGTCACAACTATTCTGAAGTGCCTTCCCCTACGCGTGTTGCCCAGGCCAAACCCTAGTTAATTCCCTAGCAATTTGACCGTTGGCGGCCATCTGCGATCTTGTCCTTGATATCATTACTTATTATTACTAATATCAAATTGATGCTAATATTAAAAAAAAACATTAATAAATTTACATAGATTAACATCTTTATAAATTAATTAATGAAATTATTAATAAATTATTTATTATTAACACATTGAAACTTTATTACGCTGAAAGCATTATACAGTAAAAGCAACAAAGAATATTCTATAAACTTTTTGAAGCTTCATTGAAAATGACAGGTATATGGACGTCATTTCCCTCAAAATTGATTACATAATTAATTATAAAAAAAAAATATATTGTTTTTAATATTGAATTGTTTTTTTATAGAATTATCTTTATTTTGAAAAGAAAAAATGAAATCATTTAATATTTCTCTTTAGAATTAATATTATTTAAAATTATTATATATATATTTTTAAATTACTTAAGAATTAATTATTTAAGAGTTGTTTTTTTTAGTTTTAATACATTGTAAACTAAAAAAAGAGTTAATTGCATTTTATATTTTTGAAAAAGATCAAAAAAGGTTTTTTTTTAAATTATATTTCAAATTTAAGGACAATGTTAAGTAAAGAAAGAATATTAATTATAAAAAAATTAAAATTAATAATTTTATAACATGTAATCTTTATTTAATAATGTTAATGAAGATGTAATTATTTTCTTCAAGAAACACCTCCATAATGATAACTTTCAATGTTTTTTACATATATTATTTATTAATATATGTATGCTAGTTAATATTTTAATAGCTTTACTAAGGAAATTACTGAAAAATTTGAACAGATTCTCTTAAATGAACAAAAATAAAATAAAATCTACTTAATGGAATTTTCCAAACCTTAATTTCTTTATAAAATAAAATGACAATTTTATATCACTAATTTGTCTTATATGAAGTCTTTTCTTTTTAAAAGCAGAAAGGTAGGGAAATTACCTTAAAGATTGTTAAAAAAAAACATAAAGTGAAGATAATTTTAATCCTCACGAATTCCCTTACATGTTTCAATGTTAACTTTTATTTCCTTCGATAAGGCATAGACTTTACTCTCATGTACCGGGAGTCTTCATTTATTGATTTTATTTTTTTGACTTTGATCTTACCTTTGTAAAACGTGATTCTATTGGGGAGTGGATCCTGATGAATAATGAAATTGAGAAGGGATTTATTTCGTGCATTATTATGGAAATCGGGGAAGCAAAACTTAATGAAACTTATATGTCCATTTTTGAATGCATCTCTCCACCTAAATTAATAACACCGTCAATGTTTGTAAAGACAGCTGAGCGCCTAAATTGGTCAAGGTAATACAGTAGTTTGTTAAATATTTATCTTGCCCTAAATATTGGATGCTAAGTCTTTATTCAACCCTAAAGACTGGTGCACAATTTGCAACAGTCCATTGTTAACACCAGACGAATGTTTCAATTCATACAACAATATATTTATAGTTGTTAAAATATTACCAAGTTGGCAATTATTATTATATGGACACGAGATGACTCTACACTCCATATGAATTTTAATTTCTTATTATCTACAATGTAGGTTAAGATGTTCCCGTATCTAACAGGTGACATAAATGGAATGACTCATGAGTGGCACGACGGGTTAGGAGGGGAATGAATGAATGGATGAGATTTTAATGACGTTCATAAGATCAAACAGTCAAAGGGATCAAGGGCCAAAAAATTAAGAGATTTTCATATTCTTTTCAATGTTGGATTTTCTGCTATGAATTTTGACCAAAAAACTAGCCGTCTTGCTGATCCTTTCTTCCTCAAATAACTCATGCAAATTGGCAGCCTTTAAGTTGCCCTCAAACTGAGTACGAATATCCTCATAAGTCGTGCATTCCATGGTAAAGTGTCATTCTGTCTCCACCACCCCTTTTCTACAAAATATGCAAATTCTATCCTCCCATACCTCCTTAGGCATTATCCACCTTCCGGTTTCACATCTGAGATGATGTGATCTGGTCCTCAACTAAGCAATTAACATCCTTGCTTTACCTTTAATAGCAGCTCCCAAATAAGTTTGCTCATCGTGATCCCAAGTTGGGTTGAACTCTTTGACATAGTGAGTTTTCTTTCGCCCAATCGGCTTCGTCCACATGGTAGTCTTGAATTTTTCTACGACATACTTTTTTATTTCCACATTGGTGTTGGGGCACTCATGCAAACTGATGCTCCATTTTCTTAGCCATTTGTTATTTTGCTTCATCCACGTTTTCTTCCCGCGGTCTAAAACCTCTTCCACAGCTATTTTGGGCCAGCAGTGATTATCCATGTTTTCAACCTTATTTAGGTAGTTTAGCAACCGGGTTATAGCCGATCATAAGTAACTAGTTCACACTTTCTTCTTCTGGAGTAGGACGATCTCCATTCCTATCGACAACCTTCCTTAATACAACCATACAATGACTTGACCTTATTATATATATATATTGGATTAAACATGTGATACGACAAGGAAGTAATTGCTAAGGTATTGATTACCTGGCAAGGCCAGGCTCAATGCATGATGAAAAGAAACCACATGCCTATACTTTAAATAAAATTTGATGAACATCAGAATCCCCAGCATACAATTCTAACCTATACGCCATCCTTCATAGCTATGCAAGAGAACGAAGGAAGGGTGCAGTGAAATTGACTTCTTGTAGATCAACAATCAATTTATTTTATTGCTTTCTTTAGTCTTTTTTTTTTTTACTATTATTATTCTTTTGGGTCTCATTTCAATTTTATACTGCTCCTCACAGCCTTCAAACCCTAACATCTTTTATTTCAGTTTCTTTCCTTTTGTTTTGCTGCTGCAGGTGCAGGAAAACTTGGGTGGAGGATTGGCATTCTCATTACCAACATGGAACCATTGAGCAAGAAGAGTGCTACTCTCTTTTCTTTTCTTTTTTTTGGTCTACCAGAGAAACTCAACCTTGGATTCCATGTTACAGATCTTAATAGGGCTAATTGTGTATTTCTTTTTTCTTCTTTCTTTTAAACATTTACGAACTGAGTAATTTCTTTCATCTTCTTCCATATTTATCTTTATTACTGGCTAGAGTGCAGTTTCAACTCTGCAACCTTATTTTCATTATTCCTTTCATTGTTTTATGCATAAATGTGTGTATATATATATTGTATACATGTAAACCGATAGTAGTTATTGTAGCTCTTTTAATTCCAACCGAGATTAAGTTCTCTTACCCTAAGTTCACATTATGTGACCATATTCATCTTGAATGTAAATATATTTCCTTGAACAAGAGTATTCCAAATGCATATAATTTTCATAGCATACAACTATAATGAAATAGGTTAAATAGATTTACTTCTATCTTTATTACAAAGAATATATTCTTCGTACCGTATTTTAAGCTAACAACTTGATATATAAACTTAGATTTGTTTCATGCTTTCCTAATGATAGAAGAAAATAACCATTTTCATCCAAATATATGTTGTTTATTTATAAATACAAGGGAATATACAGCCATGCATCTAAAACTTGTTAATACACTTCATTTATCTTAAGGGAGGTATTTTACTACAAACTCACAAGGTTTTCGTATTTTTTTCATTGTAACAACACATAGAACTTTCAATACCACACTCATTCTTTAGGCATATAATGGGCAACATGCAAAGGAATAAGGTTCTCTCTTTCTCCATTTTCTTTCATGTTACAACAATCGCTAGCTTTACATATTTTAGTTAATTTTAAGAAATGCAATGAAAGACACACAATTGATTAAGATTGCTCTCTACCCTACCATAATGGTGTCATGGAGCCTCGTGGGCTCTAGCCATACCCCTGAGCAAGGAATTCTTTTAGCCCCATAATGATCAGTGGAGTCTTTTCTCATTTTTTTACAAAGGAACAAAAACTAACATAGCACAATTTACATGCGTCTAGGTTCTCTACTTTCTATTTTCAAACATAATCCATACAATAGGTCACCTCTTTACAACCAAGAAACAAGGAAAATGGAAAGGGAAGAACTTATCTTTTTCTTTTAGATGAAGGGACTGAAATCTTGCATCCATCTTTCTTCTCCAACCCATCCATCTCCCTCACTATCTTCCAAAGATATGGACTCCTCTCCTTTCCTCATTCTTTCTACCATATTCACTCAAGTTCTCCAAGAGGAGAAGTGGGCAATGACCAAATCTTCCATCTTCTTGAGGTATATAGGAATCCTTCAAACCTACACTCTTTCCCACAAGTGCTCACACATGTGTAAGTCTTGTGCCAATTCCAAGAATGTTTTGGGGAGTAGGAGGTTGAGAGTGACAAGTCACTCTTCCCAAGCCCCAACACTTTTTGAATTCATCACATTCATGAATGCAGACTTTTGAGGGGTCTTTTCACACTCCAAGGACAAGTTCACATGACAAAAAGGTTCCAAACCCATAGATATAGGTCCTAGGGGTCTATTCTTGTTCAAAAACCAAGGAAATTGACTCAATAATCCCTTTTTAAAATCCACACAAGAATCCATACGAATTTTGATCTAACCAAGGGTTCCAACCCTAGCCAAACTCACATCATGGATTCTACTCAAACATAATCACCCAATCAATTATAAAACCTCAAACCCTTCTAAGTCAAATAGGGCTACACATAGAACTTCCCAAAGGTGTATTTGGTTTGATTCCAATATTTATCCATCCTCCTATTTGCATATTCGATTCCTGCACATTACCAATTCACATAATTTTCACTCATGAATTATTTACTCATTAATACATCAAATGAACCTAACGATTCATTTTTAATTATAATAAAATGAAATACACAGTTACTCCAATACAAGAATATTGTCAATGAAATAGCCACTCCATCATTTTGTTTACCACCTTAGTAATTCATATTAAATGCCTATAACCTTAACAATGAACCATTTATCAAAATTTAAAATGCCAAATAACCCAACTCTTTCAAGTCATATCCAAAAATTCACATGTGCATCCATCATAATTAAATCAAGGTTAATGCCCATGAATCCTAAAAAGAGTTTTATCATTCATTTCATCATAATTATCATCTAACTACTTGTTTGATTGAAATAAAATTGGGGTTACGAAACAGGGTCTTACATTCATTGTAGCATAAATAAAATGTCAAAATGAAAAGCAAGAATATTATCAAATAATCACACTATTTTTCATCCATAATATATCTTACCATCTATTTAGGATCACATAAAACATATTAGAGCTTTAATAATCACATGCAAGGTGGGGCCTTACATGTTGATAGGAGAATGGGGAAACTAGTTCATTTAGTACCCCACTTGTCAACATATATCCATATGTTTGGAAATTTTAGCAACATAAACTCTTGCAAAATACAAGCACTATGTATCTCCATACAAGCATACAATAATTAGAGCAAGACCAAACAAAAAAAACAATAATTTCCAAAAACATGGGAAAAATAGTGAGGGATTAATGTGGCACCCAAATCCATATGAATAATTCCAACTCCAAAGCCTACATAGGTTAAATATTCTAACATAGAATATAAGTACCATGTTATATTCACCCCTATCATAGGGTGCTCCATTTTGGAAACAATATTATTTTAGTAAGATGCTTTATGATGTTTCATTCTTATGCATCTAAGTTTCTCAAAATACTTCATAAATTTTCTAGTCTACTTCGTATCTCCCTCTTACATGCATTTATATGCATCATAGAATATTTTTGTATATTACAATACCATGGATACTCTTACACATCTTATATGGAATTAAATATTCTTACATGATGTTGTAATACTAATAACACATAGCATAAAGTACCACCTCAAGTGGGATGCCCTTTTCCATGAGGGCACATTAAATGATAAAATATAATAAATAAATCAAATATTAGGATTTGCAAATATGCACAATAATTGAGACATGTTTTGTGTTCATTTAACATACCTAATCATAATCTACAAAGGTAAATAATCTTAGGTGATTGAGGTAGGTAGGAATTATTTAGAGTAAAAAACTATAGTACTATCATTATCATAAATACAATATCTAATAGTATTTGATTTAACTATAATATTACTAAAACCTTTTGTAAGGTATATTTATATATTATAATGTGTGCATTAGGTCCCACAATGATATTTGTTATCATATTTTATAATTGTTCAATGATATTGTGCTCCTTATATACCTTGGTTGTAAGCTTTGGTGTAGGAGTCGATTTATATTAGAAGGGACTAATTCCTTTTGATTGGTCATTTATTTTTGTCCTCATGCCATACGTTTGTATGTTATATTGAATGATACCATTTTCACTTCTATATACTTCTAGAGAACTAAGGTTTTTAGAGAACTAAGGTTTTAATCACATATGAATCAAATGTTTTGTGAAACTCAAGAGGTTTAGATTTTGAGTATTTATATTTGAGCTATGCATAATAGCTACTCCTTGAAGAAAAATGGTTCTATAATATAAATATGTTGAAGATGATAATAACTATTTAATATGTGTATAATCATTCACAACTTAAAGTAGGATTGGATGAGGTTTTGAAGTAGAAGTAGCATTATATATGACTTTACACTTCTTAGGAATGTCTATGAAAGTGGAACCTTTAGGATTATTCACTTATTTCTACATTACTTGAGTCATATTAGCATCATAACATGGACTATAGGAATCATTATGAGTAGCCAAGGATGATGTATCATTAGATATCATAAAGGGAAGCATATCAAGCCCTAAAGTATGACAACCAGAGTTTGAAAGATTGAAATCATTATGAGAATATGTTCTAGGGAAAGTATTAAATCAAGTTATTAAATCACATGCTAAATAATTAAATAAATGAGGATAAACTTGAAATCCATCAAATTATTCTAATAACTTTTCTAATTATTTTCTCTTAAATGCATACATTAAGAAAATAATATGATACAAATGATTATGGTATGAAGAAATAAAATACCTAACTTGCAATACATCTCTCTATATCCACTAAATGCAACAATCATAGATTCACTTATAATATGTTTGTTATACTCCATTCAGAGAAATAAAAAATTCAGGGAGAATGTTGCTTGGAGATCCTCGCTGATGGGTTGAATCAAATTCAATTTTTATAGGGTGGCCAAGGGAAACCCTAGGTTGGTTGGAAGTGGGGAGTGTTAAGAGATGATAGAGGTAGGTTTATTTCATTGGTGGCACTCCCATTGGATACCCAGACTAACTACTATGTTGAAGTTGTGGTGGCATATAATGAACTAAAATTATCATTCTAAGGGCTACAAAAAATTTGGCTCAAGGGGATTCACTCAAAATAATTCAATGCCTTGAACAGGGGCAAAGTCCTAGCTGGTCTATTGAAACATTCATTAGATACTCCCTTAGCTTGATCAAAACCTTTGATGAGATAATATATCACATATATAATACGAGGGGAATATGGTGGCTGATGTATTTGCTAATGTGGGTGTTAATTTCCACTCATTAAAACAATGAGATAAGTACAATACCTTCCCCATCGAGGCTCATTCTATTATAAACCAAGAATTCCAGTAGGGTTATTAAGGGAAAATTGGACTTTTATATGATGATTATAGGACACCTCACACACTTTCTAGGTGTTTCAAGTGTCTTCCTCTTTTTTTTTGATTGGTTTTACATAAGAAATTACAATCCTAGTTTGTTTTATGGAAGCTTGAACATGAGCAATAATAGTATGGTTGATATGGGTGGGGAAAGGAGTCGAGTGGAGGCCTTGTCTTGTAGTGGGGTCCAAAAAACCAAAAGGTTTGGAAGATTGTCGAGTATGGAGGTTTGGTCCCTACATGGAAAAGCTTCATGACCATGAACTTGAAGCAGCCAAAATTTCATTAAATTTTGGAAAGATAGAATGTCGAATGTGTTTGGAAGGGAGTTGGTTATTAATGAATATGTGATTTCCTAAATCATAGGCCTCTTGGTGCAAAGGAGAAAATTCTTCAAGAATAGAAAGGAAAATGATGAGGCCTTAAACTAGTTCTTCAATAGGAGTGAATGAAGAAAGACGGTCAAGCTCTCATCCTAGGGTTTTGATCACTTTTCAATCAAACCAATATGGGAATAGGTCACAAAAGTCATCATGAGGTACATTACCATGGATGGTATATTTATTGCTATCTACAATGTGTAGTTTATTTTTATGAATCATTTTTGCTATAAAATGTTAGTTTCCTTTCCTTATTTTCTTCCAGCTTCTATAGATCATGCAATTAAGGAGCCTTGAAAAAACCCTAAGCTCCCTATATTGCACAAAAGATTAATCTTATTCATAATGGATTTTATAAAATCTCAAGTCCCTAAGATTGATTCTAAGGGAAGATTAATTTGAAAAGGAAACAAAAACCCATGGTTGTCCATTACTTGGACATGAGCTCTAACAGTAGTGGGGATGAAGATGGTGAGGAGTGGGTCAAAAAGGATGATGTGGATGGCTATATCAAAATATACTCTCTACTAGCTTTAGAGAAGGAGGACAAACCTAAGAAAAAGAAGAGCACTAGGCAAAAGAAAACCCCAAAGAAGAAAGCCATAATGCATATTTCTTGGTCTAATGAATCTCAGACTAGCCCGATGAGAACGAGGGGGAAAACACAAGAATTATGAGAATATGGAGTTAAAAAATGAAGTATGGTGGAAGAGACAAAGGGAAGGAGAAGGTTGTGAATAATAAGATTGGTAAAAACCCTTTACCAAATGTGAGGAGTGGCATGGATGGAAAAAAATGATACTATACCTGATATTCATAAGGACTTCACCTACCTTTGACATGCAAATAGGGATGAGATATATGATGTCTTGGGCCTATCGAGAGAACAGGTAATGTATTAATTTAATTTTTTTAAATGGTTCTTTCCATAAATAAACAAAATCAATGTCAAAATCATATCTTTGATGGAAAAGCTCTAATGAGGAAAGGGATAAACATGAGCTAGGGGATAGCGAGGTGAAGGGAAGAATGGATGATATGATGAAAGATATTAATTATTTGAAAAATTATTATGAGAAAATAATTATAGGCCTGGAGGAGAAAATCCAAGATATTAATCATAATCTAGAAAAATTATTAAAAATCAGCCATTATACCATTCAAAATAGCATGAAGGGCATTAGATTTTTAACAAAAAATTAAGGAGTTGAAAGAAGAGAAAGTTGTTGAGATGACATCCACGAGGAAAAGGAATGAGGAACATATTAACAAGGATAAGGGAAAGTGGATGATGCAAAGTGATACAAAGGGTTAGAGCTCTCAAACTAGAGGCAATGAAAAGAAGTCATTTGATGAAGAAAATAATGAGTTGTTGGGGCCTTGCAACTTTGCACCAGGATTGGAAGTAGTTGATACACTAAATAAGATGAAGTAGAAGCCTTTTTTTCATACTTTTTGTTATTTTTCTCTTTTTGTTGGTTGTGTTTGGTTGTTCTTTCTCTTTCAGTAGCATTTTGTAAGTAGGGTATTGGGTCCCTTCAAAACGTGTTTTACCCTTTAATAAAAACAAGGAAATAGGAAAATTATATGCTCATAAGAAAGATAAATGGATCTTGCCCCAAAGTAAGTTTCTAAAGTTGAACTTCAGTGGGCCTCAAAAAGTAATCTAGGTGAGGTTGGTTCTAGAGTTGTAATAAATGATTCTTGTAGATATTTTATGAAACATGGCTCCTTTTTATGGGAACTAAATCTCACAATAAAATTGAGTGATAAGTAATAATGTTGTTTCTTTATTTTCCTTTGACTATAGGATACGAAAAGTTTATTGTGGAAGGGGATTCAACTATGGTGATTTGAGGCTCAAGTAAAATGTCTTACATGAATTAGAAGCTTTATAGGATTTTGGAAGAAGTGTGTAACTATAGTAATGGTTTTGAAGATATTTTCACTTATTATCTTTATTAATGTAATTGGGTGATTGATTTTTAGCTAATATAATTTTTGATCCAATGAGACTTAGCAATAACCACGTAAAGACGGTTAGATTTATAAAATTTGCTTTTGGATTTGATACTTAGGTCTAGGCCTTTGGTGTTAGTAGTTCCCAAGATAAGTTTTTACTTGGTGTTTATTCTTTTAGTGTTCCCTCCCCCTTTTTTGGTGCTGTATAGTTTTTTCTTTAGTTTTTTAGGTATTATTATAGCCTTATTCTCACAATATATTTCTTGTTCTTTATGTCACATTTGCGCAAGAGTGTGGTACAACTAGTATTTCTCTCTTCCATAGAGTTATCTTTAATATTTCCCTTCCTCTCTTTATATGGTTATGTGGTTTTTATTGGTTGTTTTATATTCTAATATGGTTTCTTAGTGAGAAATCATTACATGTTATCTATGTTGTTTATCTAAAATCTTTTCTATGGAAAAGAGACACATTTCAATAGATTTTTGTGACCCTTTCCTTTAGACTAAAATCTTTGATTATCAATTTATGTATGATTTTTAGTGTCCTTGACCTATGCCTTTAAAAAATTTCAAGATAGTTTTACGCTCTTAGAGAGATGAAGACAATGACTTGTATTTTTGTGCATCCAATATGTTAGACTCTACAAATAAGTAAGAAGTTTTACAAGACCTAGTGTAAGGGTTAGAAACAATAAAAGTATAAATAAGAATGATCAGAGAGTAAAATAACATAACAAAGTTAGTTTCGAGAAACAAAAGAGATACATGTAAATTCTCAAGAGACACAAATCCACAAAAATAAAAATAGCATGAAGTAAATATCACAATAACATGAATCCGTGAATATCAAGCTAGAGGAGTGAATGTACACATATAGGAATGAGAGGAGAAAAAGCTGACTAATAGAAAAAATAACTCCAACTAAAAAAATAGATGAGAGTTACACTCATGGAAGATGTCATCTAAACTCATAATCACTATAACTAGGCAAGATAAACTAAAAGTGTAGGAAAATGCATAATATTCAACTAAGAAAAATAAAAAACCTTCACTAACACCCCCTTAAGCATAGCTTGGGTAGGTGAAAATATGGGTCCTAGAAAATGAAAACTAATGAGTTACTCATGCAAAAATAGATCCCCCAAAGAGAAGCAACCCCTCTAAAGAAGAGAGATAGAATCCGCCTAAATAGAGAGAGAAAAAACCCCTAACGTAGAGAGAGAAAAGGACCAATCCTCTAAATTATTGAGATGAATAAACCTCGTGTATGAAAGAAATCCTTCCTAGAAGAGATAAAAGAAGATAGATCATTCAACCCACCTCAAATTATAATTTCCTACACTAATGATGGATGCTCACCACTAAATATTGAAGGTGGTTGAGGATTATTGAACAATGTTTATCCTCTTAGGAAGAAACACATACAAAGGTGTATGCAATATATCTTCCCATCCCTAAAGGAATATGAGGGAAGAAAGATCAAAATATATGTATTCGGAAACTACTCAAGTGTTGTCATGTTGGTGATAAACAGAGTCACAATCAAATTAAGTCCCTAACCTAATTTAAGAAAGTGACTATCTATAATAATGTGGAAATTCATGAAGAACATGTACCAAAGTTGTGGTGACAACAATTGTAGAATTACTATCATCAAAGAGGAACAATAAGTCCTCAAAGGTGTCATCAAAATCTAAAATTTGAGAGGCCACAAACATATGTGAAATTTCTAGTAAGTAGACCTAATGAAGTTTCTTATAGAAATGAAGAATCTTGGTGTAGAGAAGCATAAGAAGCCCTCAGAGAAGCAACTCTGAGTTTTGATGAATCAACAAGGGATAGTGGAATGTCTTGCAAGAGGAACGTTAGGTCCTCAAATGTGTCATCCAGATCCAAAATGTGTCTCTACAAACAAACAAAAAATATTTAGTAGGAATGTATCCCAATACAATGAATCCAAAAACATGAATAATCCTACTACAAAGAATCCTTGGAAGCTCTTAAAGAAGTAACTTTGAACTCTAAAGTGGCAATAGGTACATGATAGACATCCTCAATTGTAGATGGTGAATTAAAAGGAAGAGGAGGATTGGTAACAATCTTAGTATCATCCACATATGAAGGGTTCTTTAATGAAGCATCACTCTTAAATGAAGAATCAAGATCTCCATACAATTACTAAATGATGATCTGAGCAATGACAGGGAATCGAACATGTTTTATGTGACTTATTATATCCTTAAAAATTGTAAGACATCTAAGTTTGTAGGCCCTATCATTGTTGTTAAATCATACATACATCTATTCATAATCACCTAGCCTAGAAACAAGTCTAAGGAGATAGGGTAGTAGATCTTGTTTAGAACATTGAATCTTTATCTCATGTGTCCATGATAAATAATTCTCTAAGTTCAACATAACAACATAACGATGAAATTTAATACCAAAATCCATGATGAAACCCTTTAAATTGAAATTCTATATCAATTCATGTTTACAATACTCCATAAAATACTAATATAAAAGATGCTACCTCGTGATAGCAATTTGATATATATATATATATATATATATATACACACACACGAAATTACTCAATCATTAAAGTCTCCTATTCAAAATGATCATAACACTTTATATTTAATGCAATTACAAGCTTCTAAAAGAAAAAAAGTTCAATTACAAAATTGAAAAATAAAATTCAGCCTAATCAAATAAAATCAACTCACTAAAATGTGGAGCTCAATAAGAGCTTTCTAACACCTATAAGAAATAAAAACCAATTCTCAAGACAAAAATTATGCCTCAAAAAAAAAATCATACTTTAAAATAGGTTCGTGTTAGCAAAATAAGCCCTCGAGGGCTAAACACATGTCCTTAGGGCTAAAAAAATACTCTAGTACCATTTTTTAATAATAAGCTCTTTTAACACCAATGTGACGAGTTTAAAGAGAAGGAACGCTAATTACTTTTTAGCTTACGTGAAGGCTAGATATTTAGATATTAAAGGGCTAAACTTTAAAAAAGCCTTAAAAGAACATGTGAAAGCACAATATGAAAAAGCGAAGTGGTGGGCCTATACTACCTAAGGACAAGAAAGGAAACAGGTAAATTGGAATATGTTATGGCCTTATATAGCCAAAACTCCCAAAATATAATCCACTACACATCACACACTCACAAGCTGCCTCCTTTATTACTTGGTCCACGTGGAGGGGTCCACAATGTTAGTGGGTTGGCCAGCATAAACAATCTCTCACAGATCTTTCTTTTTTTTAATTGGGTTGTTGAGCTATTTTTTCAATTATTTTTGTAGTTTAATTCGTAAATTAATTATTTGCTTTGTTCAATATATATATTAAAAAAAATTTACTATTAAAACAAAATAAAATTCAAATTTGACTTTCTCGAGTCTAATAGATAAAATGGTGTAGTCATAAATGTTGCATGGATTACTAACAAGCAATCACACCTTGGTGTGCAATGGGTACGTCGAAGAGGTGTGAAAGGTCACTGAGGATTTTTTTGGGTCTATTAGTTACATACATTTGTGTAGTATATGAGGTCAATTGGTAGGCCATTTAGAAAATGATGTTGTTTGTGCAACAAAGGTCTTAATGGAGAAGTGATAGCTTCAAATCAATGATACATCCACTTAGAAGGATTCAATCACAACTAAAAGAAAACCTTTGAATGAGGACGATAATCAAGCCCCATTACCAATAGGTTCATGTTATGTTTGCAGTAGGGAGAGAGGTAGAGATAGGGAGAAACAAGGATAAAAATATGGAGATAGAGGGGGTAGAGAGATGGAGATGGAGAATGAGATGGATATGGAGAAAAGGAGAGGGAGAGATAATGATAGAGAGGAGAGATGGATAGATAGATCTATGGAAGATATACATATATAGAGAGATAGAAAGTAATAAGGATGGATGAAGATATAGACAAGTATTAGAGAGAGGTATTAGATAAGTATTAGAGAGAGATGTAGAAGGGAAAGATAGATAGATACATATAGAGATAGAGATGAGGAGGGAGAAACAAGGAATGTGCGTGTATATGAGTGAGAGAGAGATATGGAGAGAGATAGAGAGTTGGATAGATATATATAAATAGATAGAGAGGGAGACAGACTTGTCTTCCTCTCTTTGGCCTATTTCTTCAATGATAGAGAGGAGAGATGGATAAATAGAGATGGAAGATATACATATATATAGAGAGATAGAAAGTAATAGAGATGGATGAATATATAGACAAGTATTAGAGAGAGGTATTAGACACGTATTAGAGAGAGATGGAGAAGGAAAAGATAGACAGATACATGTATAGAGATAGAGATGAGGAGGGAGAAACAAGGAATATGTGTGTGTATGAGTGAGAAAGAGATATGGAGAGAGATAGACAGGTAAATAGATATATACAAATAGATAGAGAGGGAGTCAGACTCGTCTTCCTCTCTCTGCCCTATTTCTCTCTATATTTTTCTTCAGGCTTCTATCTTCCTCTATCTCTCTGCAATTTTTTAATCTCCCCTCTTTTTCTATCCATTTATTTGTTCATCTGCTTTAGGTCATATTTATCCCCTCTCTCTCGATCAATAAATCTATTAGATTTATTTATTTGTTAATTTAGTTTGTAGTATAAAAATATATTATATGTAATAATTTGTATTGTAGAATCTAATATCTCACTATCTATCTCCCCTTCTCCCACTCCTCTTTATCCCTTAATATCTCTACCTCTTTTTGTTTCTAATTCTCTTATATTTTATGTCATGCTCTATCTCTCTACCTCTACATCTCTTTCTCTTTTTCTATCTATTTTCTCTATCCCTCTCTCGTTATCTATCTATGTAATTCTCTCTATGTTTCTCTCTTTCTCATTATTTTGATTTTCCCTCTTTCTATATATACTTATATTTATATAAAATTTTATTTATATTATATCTATTATATAGTGTATTATATTTATTAGTGTAGACACGGAAAATTGACCAACACACTTGATCCTGATTATTAACATCGCTTCATCCTAAATCATACTCTCAACTTATCATCACCTTTCATCCTTTAATTAAATAAATCATTATTTATTTAATTAGGTTTTTCTCCTCTGTTGATTAAATTAATCAATTTAATTTAATTAACCGTATATCCCTCTTTAATTAAATAATTCATCTTATTTGATTAAATCCCTAAAAGTCCTTTTATTAAATTAAATAAATTAAACCTTATTTGATTTAATCTAACATTGTCCCCTTTAGTTAAATAAATCAAAACATTTATTTAATTAAACCTTTCCTCTCAATTTAATTTAAATCAATTCATAAATTTAAGTCTAAATTGTCACATCTCCTAAATTCCTCATTAAATTAATTAAACTTTGGTTAATTTAATCTTAATCTATGTCACATCCTCTAGAGAATGCAACTTGCATAATAAATTAATTACTTTGATTTATTAAATCTCTATTTTCCCTCACATGACATAAAAGGGGAATATTCCCTCAAATTTGAATTCAAATTCAAGAGGACTTAGTCCTTCCAACAAGACATTTATTTCACCTTCCAAGTCATTTTGCCTCGAGCCAAGTGGCCATAACTCCATTTTCTTCCCTCTCCAACAAGTCATTTCACTAATTTGAAATTCCACGTAATATCATTTATTGGCACTTTGATCAAAATGTGCACAACCTTCATCCATTCATATCTTGACAAGTGACACTTGGCCATTGAATGTTGAATGATCCCACATTGTTCAGTCTTGCTCATTCTTCCAATTTGAAATCTATAAATGAGAGACTCTTCCTCTCATTCATCATCCACAATTTGAGCAAACTTATTATACTCAATTTCATCTTCAAGCATAGCCATTTTCATCTCTCTTTATCAAGTTCTTAGCTAGGTTATGCAGGAATTCAACCAAAATGGATCAATTATCATCAAGCTTACAAAGGAGTTGGGAAATGGCCAATTTCTACACACAATTGACACCAACTCCCCCATGGGATTGAGTGTTTGCATTGCTTAGATAGAATTTAACTTAGTTTCTTGTTTTGTTCTTCATTTTCTTTCTATTTGAGCTTTGTAAATGAATTTCATGGGGAATCTTATTTTTAACTTGCATATGAAACTAATTGTGTGTTTGTTTGTCATGTTTGTGTAGGTCTAGGATTGGGGTTCACAATTAGCTAATTTAATATATATATATATATATATATATAATTTTATTTGTATTATATCTATTATATATTGTATTATATTTATATGGTAATTTAATTTGTACTATATAAAAAATTATATTGACTTTGAGAAGTCTCTCTTGATAGAGGAGGTTAAAGTAGTTACATGTTCTCTTTTGGTGTTTATAAACCCCGAGGCTAGATGAGTTTCCCCCCTTTTTTATAGGAATTTTGGGAAATTGTTGCTTATGATCTTCTGCTTTCTAGAGATTTCTTCAGAATAGGTAAGCTCTTGGACTAGCTAAATTTAACTTTCATTGTTTTAGTCCCTAAGAAAGAAGATGCAACATTTATGTTGGATTATAGGCCCATTAGCCTATGTGTTTTGGCTTATAATATCTTTCTTGAAGCTGATTGTGAATGGGCTTTTTGTCGTGTGAATGTGTAAAGTGAATAATCAACACACAACCAATGAAACATATTATATTAGAAAATTTAAATCACAAATCTAACTGAATTGAAACACAACAAAGTCCCTAAATTTGTTCCATTGTCTCTTATCTTCAAGGATCCCTTAAATCATGTTGGCTCTCAGATTTGTGTATGCACTATGACTGTTAGAATGGAAACCTGAAAGAACAGAATGTTGAAAGGTGCAAGAAATCTATCCCTACATGGAGATAAACTATATGATATATTGAAAATGATAATGGTGATATGATAATGGATATGATGCTAAATATTATGATGCAAATGTTGTATAAAACTACTATGATAATGGAAATGCAATTGATAACTAAGCCATATTTCTAAATTAATATGCTTCTACTATGCCAAATGTTAAATGCTCTAATGCTCAAAGATGATTTTTGCAGAGTAAGTTTTCTCAAAGATGTGTTATCAAAATTTGGAGAATAATGTTGTATTTATAGGATTTCCAAGGCATATTATGATGTGGCAAGATTCGACGATTAATAGTTCTGCTGGAAAGATGAAGGGTGGATGATGAAGAAGTTAGAGAGAATCATGGAGATGGTTCCCTTTAAAAGAGCACTTTGCCAAGTGTTCAAAAGAATAAATGAAATGGAGAAGCCAAGTGTCGAAGGTTGTTTCAAATTTGTCGAGGATAATTCCATTTAAAAACTAGAGTTATTTAAATTCATGAGACACTTGATGATGTGGATGATGAGGTGGAAGGAGGTTATAGAGTTATGTAGAAATGTGACAAAATTGAATTTAAAATCCAAATTTAATGAGAGGGAATTGATCAAATAAAACAAATTAGTTAGATTTGTTTATTTAATTAAATCATAAAAACATGATTTGAGATAGGAAGAAATTAGAAGATGAACTATATAAATAAATTTATAAGTAGACGAATTAAGAGGGTTTATTAATCAAATACCTTGTATTTAATTAATAGATTATCCTGACCAATTTTAGGTGTATACAGGATCAAACCTATTTTACATAGACTCATTTCTACAAATCAAAAAGGCTTTTTTCAAGGAAGACAAATTCTAGATGCAGTCCTTACTACTCACGAGTTAATTTATTTATAAGTAGAAGAATTAAGAGGGTTTATTAATCAAATACTTTGTATTTAATTAATCGATTATCCTGACTGATTTTAGGTGTATATAGGATCAAACCTATTTTACATAGACTCATTTCTACAAATCAAAAAGGATTTGTTCAAGGAAGACAAATTCTAGATGTAGTCTAATGGGACTCTTAGAAATTTGTCAAAATTTCTATCCAAATTGGGCATGGCTAGTTACTTTTTACAAGACTAGAGGTTTGATAGTTTGGTTTTAGGGTTTTTGATCTCTCATGAAATATTGATCGGTATTCTTTAGAAACCCTTATGTTATATTTCAATGTTGACTTGCTATTGAGGGTTACTGGTCACTTAAGTTGTGTGATTGAGCATTTCCTTTGTGCTCTTACCAGCCCCTTTTACCCAACCTATCGGTCTCTTTTTTCCACCTAAGCTTAAATTTTTATGTCGTCGAAGGTCTTTTCCGGCTGCTCCCACCAAAATAGTCTTTATGTTCTATGCAGTTTGGCGAACCATCCGATCACGGGTTTTGATTTGGACCACTTCTCACAAACCCCGCAGGCTTTCCTGCTGATGTCACTAAAGTGGTGCGAGGTGTGCGAGATGTTACCATCTGTCATCTACGGAGAGGTGGGGCCTTTTCCCGAGGTTCCAACAGTTACAAGTGGCCATCTTCTCACCAGCAGAGGAATTTAATGATGGGGACTAATAATGAATGTCCCTCGCAGGCCTCACTCGATCAGAGTAAACTTTCCTAAAGTACTATGAGGTTTGCGAAAAGGTGACACGTGGCCTGGCTCTTGAAGCAACAGGGATAGGTGGGGCCTACTATCCGATTGCACACTCCTATTTTCGTGGGCTGTAATTGGCTATGATATTTCCCAAGTGGTGATGTGGATCTTCAACGTTTGTTGACTCAATCTAAGTCATTTGACTTGCTAGGTCTGTTCTACATCAACGATGCAATTTCAAAAGGGTTATTGATCATCTGTGTGAAGAGCTTTTACGCTCTGCAATTGTTTTTATTAATCGCGTGGGATTTTTAGAGGATTTTCTCCTGATTTCCTTGCGTGTGAGAGGTAACCTCCTCATAAATATAATGATGCAATGTACGCCTAAAATAAATTTGTAGTGGCAATATCAGCCTCTAATATTTCGCATACTCGTGCGAGCATTTGAGAAATTAATACTCCCTGCACTAGATTACTCTATAAGTATCTGTTGAATTGCTCTATATTATCATTGCAATTTGAGATCTGGCAGGTGGTGGATTTGTTTGCAGTCTCCAAGCTGCACTTCTTCAATGGATAAGTTTGAGCCACGCCGAAGTGCCAGGATAGGTGCAGGGAGTTCGTGGCAGGAAAAGGAACAGTGTCCTCCGGATGTTCCTGAGGAAAGTGCCCGAGGTATGTGCAGGAGGTCAGGGCGTTATAATTCCCCTGTTGTGCTATCTTCGAGCTCTGGCAATGATGGGTTTGAGACTGACTCAGACTATCGTTGTTATCTTGCGGCCTTAACCGAGCTCATGGGTGTTGATGAAGAGGTCCTTTCAGTTTCACCAATAACTACAATGGCACCGTGCCAAGTTGTTGGAGTTTGTGTTGATGTGGATGGAAAGAAGAAAGTGGTTCTGCCTCTCATTGAGGCGAGAACTAGAAGCGGTCGCCTGTACCGGGGCCATGTCTCAATTTTATGATTGCCGGTGTAGGGTGTGTTGCTCATGGGGGGTGTTTTTCCTGGTGGTTCGTCTTGTAGATGTGGATGTGCGCATACGTGGCACGCTCTTTTTTTGTTTTTTCTCCGACTGGTTTCTAGGTGTAATCGTTTTTTGATTCCTCGGATCATGCACTTTGTTTTCCAATGATGTGGAATGTGATTTCGAATTTCATTTTTTAATGAAATTCATTTTGAAATTAACAATGTAGCCCGATGCTTGTTGCTCTCCTATCCTATAAAGGAGATTTCATGGCTCATTGTTAGGGGTCAGATTTTTGTATCCGGTGACTTAGTTTTGTACACACAAGTTTGTTTATTGAAGGTTTTGCTGAAGATATTAGCTAAGTGTGTTTTATCTGGGGTAGGAATATTATGGGGTAGGCTATGCTTATGTAATTACAGATACTGAAGCAATAAATAAAAATCTATTAGAAAAATTGGTCTCCTGGTTTCATGTCATAAGTTGTGAATGATTTTATCAATGATATATTCAATCAGCTTCAATGGTATATTTGAATGTGTATCTCATTTTTCTGCTTTAACTTAATGAGTTAATTAAAATGCTTAAAATGAGTTGCAGATTTGTGATGTCGTCTTCAGGATTCCTTAAGTAGTATTGTTTCTATAACTGAAAATATCATGGTGTAAATCATTATGGAGATATGTTCAAAATATTTGGGTTATGTTTTATATGACTCCTGCCCAATGGATGAGGCACTGGATAATTTCTTTAGGATCCCTGTTTGGGAGTATAGTGTTGGGTTCTAAGCACAGTGGTTTAAATCTAAACAAATTTAATACATCAAACCTTGTCTCTTTGGAGACGTAAATCTTATGATAAGTTTCAGTCCTGTTGCTTTTAGATAATTGTTGTTATTCCTCGGTTTGCCACAACCAAGATAATTACTATCTAATTATGTTATTGGGGATTGTATCTGTTTGAAAAAGTGTTCTTACCAGGTCATGAAATATTTGTATGAACACATTTAGGAAAACCCTCATTGGTTTCACAGAGCCAGAAGTGTAGGAGATGTCAGTCTTTGACTGAATCTTGTCGGTTGGCCACTAGCCTTTGTGGTTCTTTAACATAGAGGTTGGCTACCTCTTAGAGAGTTTCAAAGCCTAGCTAGAAAAATTAAACACCAACACAGTCCTTACTACTCATGAATTTATTCATTCTTTGTGCATGTGTAAGTGGACATTTTTTCTTATTTGTCTTGGATTCATTTTGATTTGTTGTCTTCAATATTTATTTGACTTATTTAATATAAATTTAATATTTAATCTTGAACGTTAATTGAACATGGGTTTATATTTAATATTTTATTCTTGGATTAAGATTTTAGATGTGACCATAAACCTAGTTGAAGATTACAACTGTATTTTTGACCCCTATTTTTTATAAATATATTGACATAAACATCTTAAATTTAATACTTGATTTTTCTTAAATAAGTGGACATTAACATGTAGTTTAATTATGAAACTCACTCTTAGTTCACATCTTCGTAGCAGGAAATTTTTAATTTTCTCCATTTTTCTTCTTAAATATTTTTTAATTTTTTTTAAAGATTAAGATTTACATTAATTAAATAATATCATTGAAGTAAAATTCATACTTTCATGGGAACATTCCTTCTTTCCTTTATGAATAAAATATGACATAAAATTACTCTAAAATTGAAGTTCCCTAACATCCATTCATGTGCACAAATGACATAAGACACTGTGTTTAGAAACTCATGGAAAACCCCTTGTTGTATTTTTGTTAAGATGTCATGAAGTGGGATTGATATATTTGATCATATGACACAAGAACATTGCATTCATGTAAAACAATATCACAATGATTTTTCCTATCATACTAGGAAGACAATATCTTTAGCTAAGTTATTGATTCATTAGCACAAGTCATTTATTATAATTTTCATTATAGTTTTGAGGGTTTAATTCACATTCTTGAAATAGATTATGTTTGTCAAACATTTTTAAGTGATTTGAATATAACCAATTCAAATTTTAACCTTAAAATATTACACAATTATTTTCATGAGCATTATACTTACTGAAAAGTAATTACCACATTAGATTAAGCTTATGAAGTACCCCTAAAAAATACTACAAGTAGCTCGATTTAATATTTGTAACATATTTAGAAAATAAAATATTGTAAAAATGTGTCTCCATGGAGTCCCTAATCATTTATATTTGGTAAAAAAGTACAATCAATTGTAAATTCGATGTTAAAAGTTATTTCCAATGAAGAGCATGGTTATCTGTTAGAAAATTTTCTATCCTTGATTTAATTTTGTTTATAAAATTTATCGATTATTTTCTATGTGAAGAAATTTAGAAAGGAGGAGAAATAAGGCAACAAAGTTGGCCGACAGAATAGTAAAAGTGTGCATGCACTAAAAATATTGCAGAAAAGCCTGTATTTTCCACTTGTTTAATGTAGGACAAGTTGACAGACACTTATCAAATGTCATTAAACATGTCAATGGTCCCTTGGTCTACTGGTGTAGTTGAAAGGTTCTAAATGATCCCACCAGGGATCAAGTCTTGCCGAGTGCAAGGGCTCCGACACCGAAAAAGGGATGAAGCCAGGAGTAGCAAAAAATAATTTGTGGATGACCTCCATCAAAAAAAAAAAAATGTCATTAAACATGTGCACGTGGTGCTGCTTCTTCAACAGAATAAACATTTGTTGGATCAATTGTTTCTTCTTTAAAATCAATAACTGGTCTTGGTTCTGTAGGGTCTATTGGTTTGTCGGGTTTTCTTCCCTTCTGATGCCCCACCTCTAAAGCTGCATCCATCGCTCTCAAATTCATATCCCTATCCTGACCGGGCCATCTCCTCATATTTCATCTCCCTCCTTGGCCTTGTACGTTGCAGAAATCACAGTGCTGCTGATGCGTTGAGAGTAAATTTGAATTTTGTTTTTAAAAGATTAGGAGGATTTGAAGGAATAGGGGAAAAATTATGATAAATATTCAGAATACCTTATGCCATCCATACTATTGCTGATTACGCTGAGTTCACAGGACACAAATAAATCGTCATTGTAATTTTTCTATATGCGTTTAAACAAATTTTTTATTGTCCAACATTTCCCAACTATAAAGACTCACTCAGCTGCTTGTCTTCATAGTCTTCATTCAGATCACCAGTTTTAATCCTTCTAGGCAAGACTAGTCAAGGAGAGGCGATCCAACTATGGAAAGATAGATTTCGCAAAAAAATTTGACACCGACAAATGTGAAAAATTGGAAGGAAAAGGAACGGTCAAGATTTGAACGATGGTCAAACATGCCTTGTCCGAGAATCTACACCGTTGATGGACAAAATGAGTTCTGTAATATTAGCCTTCGATGTAATAATTATCTCACATTTAGAATGTGGAAAACCAAAAATAAAACCTTACAAAGATTTATTTTTTCATATAAATCATTATGGTTCTCTAAATGACCCAAAGATACAAAAGAAGAGCATATTGAGTTTTAAGAAAGAAATGTATGCAAAGTGAATAGCACCCCCACTCCCCCCCCCACACCAAATATCTCAATCTAGAAAGTTATCAATCTATCTTAGTATCATAGATTTGATAACATGTTAGATTTTGTGAACAAATCATAAGTTACCCAAGATCTAGTGCAATGATTGGACACAATAAAATTGTAACTACAAATTATCAAAGACTAAAATAACATTACAAAGTTCATTTCCCAAAACAAAAGAAAGACATGCAAATATTTAAAAAACATAAATATGCAATACATAAAATAATATAAATTAGAGTGGATATAATATAGGAAAAAGGGGAGGCAATACCGACTAGGAAAGAAGGGAGGAAATCCTGACCAATGAGAAAAATAACTCTGACTACCAAATATAGGTAAGATTTACACATGGAAAATGACATCTACTTTCATAGGCGACTCACTACAACTAAAATTTAAGCCAAACTAAATGTGTAGAAAAATACAGAAAAATACATAATATCCAACTAAGGAAAACACAAAATTCATGCCAACACATTCTTTTAAATTTCAAGGAAAAATTATAATTGTTTCTCTAATATATGGAGGTGTTTAAATGGATGTTGCTCTTCTTACTTTCACCCCCTCTATTCATGGATTTGGAAGGACCTATGTTTGGTGGGATGGTTAAAAATGAGATTGGATTAGGTGGATTGGAGTCTTCCATATTTGCTAATGATCTAAGATCTAAATATAAAGTTGTTAGTAATAAACTAGTAGAAAATCTCCATGACATTTTCTTGGACATGCATATGGTGGTCAAATTTTTATCAAGATATCTCACAATTGGGTACTTTAAAGGTGATGAGTGTCTTTACCCCTCCCTCCCTTGTTAATGATGTTTTGGTTCGAGCTAAGCATCATCAAAAAATATTCAAGGGGTTAATTTCACCACCTTCAAAAATACTATAGGTGGGAAAGTTGTAATTCTAAAATTAGTGGTGATAGCTACCAAAGGATGGTTTGTTGCTTTAATAGCAAGTGACGTTGGTGGTTTGATGAGCAATATTGGTGGTTGATGGTTTTTAATATGTTTAGACTTTTTGTTGTTTTATGTTTGTTATTTTTTTAATCCTAGCTCGAAGCTTTATGTTTGCATATCTTTTTGGTTTGATTTTCAACCTCCCCTATGTGGGAGTGATTAATGATACTTGTATTTCTTTGTATCACCCCTATATAGCCTCCTCTAAGTTAACCAAATAGAATAATATATTAATCATAAAGATTCATATTAACTAGTCTATCAAGATGTAATGAATTAGTTATAACATGTGTAAAATACCATGGGTTGAATGAAGAATATAATCATCATGAAGCATACCAACATTACGAGAAGTTGAAGGAAGAGAATGTTGATCACTTGACTAAACATATCTAAGGTTCTCATTAATACACCATGATCGGGAGGAGATGTACTCAAGGTAAATAATTATTACATGCCACAAAAAAGGTGTACTCATCATAAACAACATGCAAAAATATGGTGATAACATCTACAATATATGGGAATGTGATAATGACTTTCATAAAATATTGAAATTGGATACAAATAGTGGTGCACAGAATATGAAATGCCTTATTTTTTTTAAATGACACCACACCATCAATGATCAAGGGATTCAATATGATAAAGAAAAGGTTAAAATAGGGTTGGGGTTGATTGAAAGCAAAAAAGGGGTTCACCAAAATGATAGAAGATAGACCTATTCTTCACTATTTCATTCTAGAAATGAGATCCAAACAATGAAATGACTACCAACCAAAAGGTGAGTCAAATTAAAGTGTGAATCTACAAATTTCCCTTTTATGCAAGGACAGGGGTCTAGGCCAAACAACACTTTGGGAAGAAAGATTAAAAATATCAAACAAACTCCAAAATGCAATCTATAAAATGCATCTAGAAGATTAACCTCAATTTTGATGGAACCAGAAACTAAAATGCAAATGGGAAAGTGATGTGTACCAATCACCAAAAGTTCCTTTTCAAAGAAAACTAAGGACTCATTCACCCTATGGAAAATGGGTCCTGGCTAGGGCTTTGTAAAAATGGTTTTTGGGTTCCATTCTCTCGTATCTGCACTCCCAGATTCTCGAATCTCATGGTCGAAAAGTCAAAAATAAATCCTATAGGTCAATTTTCGTGAAATTGCAAGAATGATGACAACAAATGCAACTTTGAAAATTTTGCAATTTTGCTCTTCAAAAGATCTTCCACCTAAAATCTGCAAACACACATCAAGAGGGAAAAATGTTTTTTTGTTGGTGAATGGGGGTTTTCCTTGGTCAAAACCCATTTTGGTAATTAAACCTTGTAATGAAATGAAATAGCATGAAAGGAATGATGATTGAACAAGCCTATGTCACAACTCACCAAACCCTTGTTTGAACCTTGCAATGTGGATCTGCGACTTGCATGAAATGGATTCAATGGATGTAGATCTTGATCTTGAAACTTGACTTGAAATAATGCCTTTGAATACACAAATGGATCTTGAACACTGCATCAACATATTAGGTCAAATAACATGCATTATGTAAGGAGATTTTTACATGATAATGGATCTTGATTGCTACAATAATCTTCAATAAATTTGTCCTTGAATGCCTTGAAAATGCTCTTGAAATGCTCTTAATCACACTTGCTCATAAATTTGCTAGAATGCTTGAAGTCTTAGATTTTTCTAGGTGAAACATAGTTAAATGACCTCATATTTATACATATGTTAGCATTAATTGCCAAAATTCAAATAACACAAGCCAACATATGAATACACATTTGAAATCATTGAAATACCGCCAATAATATAGTTTAAATTAGGTTCCTAGGTCTAAGTGAGGAATCATTCACCCTTTCTTGGTCACTTACCTAGGACACACATTGCTCAATGATAAATGTTATGTTATGGCATTTATGAATATCGGGTTTTATCCTTCAGAAATTGCAATTAATTAGGCTTGGATTTGAACTAAGGGGTCAATTAAGGCATAATTAACCTCAATTAATTAATAAAGCCCTAGATAAGTGTGAAAGTGTAAAGGTACTCCTTACAACACCATAAATAAGGCACAATCAAGTTAATTTTATTTAATAAGGCCCTAAACTTAATGTGAATATGTAAAATACATATTACAACACTAAATTAAGACATAATTTAGTTCATTTTATTTAATATTTTCCAAATTAAGTGTGAAAAAGGGATACTTTTTACTACACTACAGATAATTTGAGAAAAATTCAAATCCTTGAAATAAACATGAACATTGGTCATGGACAAGGGTTTATGATAATTCATAATTATTAAAATAATTTCAATAAAGGGTCTATGTGATGAAGGATAAATAGGTAAAATTTTTAGGTGGTATAAGGAAAAGTACGCTTACCAAAATTTAGAATTTTAAAGTGTTAACCCTAGAACCATAAGATACCACTTATCTACTACAATATGATTTAGGTCTAGTAGAAATAGTGAATAAATAAATTTAACAATAAAAAAAACCACAAAGTTGACAAATGAATAGTTGGAGATTGATTAAGAGGCTCTTATCTATTTTATCTTTGATATTGACCTTTGGGTATGTTTTAATTAATGATTAGAAGCCAAAATATGAAACAATTGAAATAACCCTATATAAAACATTTTAGTGTTAGTAATTATGTTGAATCATGTGACATGGTCTTGGAATTTATTACATCATATTGTCTAGTCCAAATTGTGTAGCCCTTTCCTCTATCATTATAGAGTTATCTCCACTCCTCTACATGTATTCTAAACCTTTGTTGTGTGAGGGAGAATAATAATATTTTATTTGAGGTGAGATGTGAATTTTTGGCAAGAGATACTGCAAATATCATTTGGCATTGTCATTGATGGCAACCCTAGTCAGTGGTTTGATCGACACATCAAAATTTTCTCATACCGAAAGTCAAATCAAAGTTTTGTACTTCACAATCAAACAAGAACAAAGCATCTGACAGAAATGTATTTCATCTATTCACATGTAATTTACTGTTATCATTTTGAATTGTGGACCTCAAGGAAGATATTTTTGTGTACACACTACCTTATCCAAGGTGTACATTCATTAGTATATAAGTTAGAAGATCTGGCTGATTAATTTCCTATTTATTAGTGCAGAAATCTGACTTCGAGGATATAAAATGTTGCAGATGTTTGGGAAGTAATTGTTTAAGTATTTTTGTGTTCGAAAATGTTCATTTAGGTCCTCACTATGCTATGGCCGACTTTGGTTGGTGCGCATCAAGAATTAACCATGGATTGAGACGACAGTTTGAATATATTTTCATACTTTTGTTTGAGCCGATAACAAGCAACTAAATTCTTAGTGGCGGATATTATTAGTGATTGATTATATCATTTTCAATATGGATAGATGCAAAGAGTTGGTGTGTGTTGTGAATAGCAGAGCGATTATGCACAGTTTCACTTGTGCATAAAAGAGATTTGTGATGCGAATTAGATCAGAGCAGAGTAGAAGAGAATAATCAGACAGAAGGTCAAGAAATCAACTAATGTGCTTAATCAGAATTGTAACCGGGCATTGGTAGATGTTATTTTCTTAGTTCAATTTCTCAGATGGATTTAATTTGATTATCTTTGTAAGACAGTGAGTCTTCTTTGAGCAGTGAGCTCTAGGCAGTGTCCCTGAATGCAAGTGCATTCCCATTCTGTAAAACATTTTGAGTATACTCAAACAATATTGTGGATTGGCCTTCCACCATGGTTTTTCCCCTAACAGGGCTTCCACATAAAAATTCTTGTGTTATGGTGTTGTGGTTGTTTGTTTTATGTTCATGCATATTTCTTTTGATTAAATTTTATAAATGCTTGAAGGATCAGATCAATAAAGTTAAAAATTGTAGAAAATTGATTCACCCCCCTCTTAGTTATCTCCACTCCTCTACATGTATTATAAACCTTTGTTGTGCAAGGGAGAATAATAATATTTTATTTGAGGTGAGATGTGAAGACCTTGACTTTACTTAGATGTATTCAATCCCATATACAAAATTAAAGTTTTTATTCACCAAATATATGATGATGATGTAAAATAATGAGATATGGATGTAGTAATGTTATGTATAATTTTAGAATTATTCTATAGATTATTTATAATTAGATTAGTCCTTGACATTATTATGATTTTCCTTGTTAATGACTTGGGAATGTCTATAAATGCATACACATAGTCACACAAGTTAAGAATTTTGGTGGATGCATCAATGATAAAATGGAAAGTTTCTAAAAATGTTATCCCCTAGAGTAGAAAATTCAAATTTTGAGTGAGGCAGTGTAGGTTGCATTTGTGGTCTAGTCTAAAGGTTGCACCACACAATGTGCCCTAGTCTTAGGTGAGATAATGGACATAAATGATTATTAGTAGGGTTTAAAGTGATTAATGTTGGGATTTATTATATGAATTTGTTTGTGTGTCAAATAATTTTAATTAAGAATCAAGTAAAAGTGCAAGTGACTACAATTTATCCCTTACACCCATATAATACTACCCACTAATCTAGAAAAAGATAATTTGTAAGTGACACTATTATCTATATTGGACCGATTCATCTCTTATTTTAATGTTATAATCTTATTGGTTATTGCTATAATTATAAATTTTATGTTATGATTTTATACCATGTATTAGATATTTTATTAATTAATGGTTGGAATGATATATCATACCAACAACTAAAATATATAATACAAATTTTTTATTCTTAATCCACTATCTTCATTTAATTAAATATAAAGAACCATTTAGATTCCAAGAGATTCATTGTCTAATTGAAGAATGGTCTCTCAACATCTTTATTAGAAAAAATATCTCCTAATATTGACCATGGTTTCTCATATATTATTTTTATAGTAATATACAACTAGTTGGATCAATATAAATTGTTATAGAATTATATTAGGACGTCGTGACAAATTTCAAAAGAATATATCTTTAGGAAATATTAAAGCCTTAGTGGTTCTTTCTATTAAATTATTAACATGTTAACAAAATGGTAAGATATTACAATCGTATTATTTTAGGTTAATTCATCCACTTAACTTTTTGCAAATAGCTTAAATGAGATCTGTAGTTTTTAATTTACTAAGTATTAAGATAAAATAGATAGACATATTTTTAAATAAGTGCCTTAATTTAGAGTTTGAATTAAGCTTAATAAAATATCAAAGAACATTTTTAGATTTTAAACTAACTAAAGAACAAAGAATCCCATAGAAAATATTACTAAGAGAGTTAGGGAATGAAAAATCTTAAATAATTTGATGGTTGGAATTTTTATTTTCTAGTTGTCTCTTCAAGTTGTTCTAGGTCATAAAAAAGAATCAAAAAGTTTTGGGAATTCATCTATTATAAATTCTATATGAACCAACTCCATAATAATTGAATATTGGGTATGTGCAGGATCATGATGGGTCAAAAAGTGGCAATGGGAAAAAAAATTATGTTTTGCATCGACCCAAAAATGCAAAAATCTTGAGTTGACTTTTTTTTGGCTTGGGTGTCAATACATTGCTCCAAAGCAATTCCCAAACCAAGATTTACATATCGGATATCCAATTTGAGCTGCCTATAAATACAAAATAGCGGGCTTTTAAAATCATTTTACACATTTTGAAGAGGTTGTAGGCGCACAATGAAAACGACTTCTTGATATCAGATATTTGATTTCAACAGATATTCAATTTCAAAGGTAAGTTTTTGGATTTTTTTTGTTTTAATCGATTTTTCAATTAGATTTGTATAATTTTACATTGTTTTTATGGATTTTTTTTTAAAGTAGGGTTTTTTATTGATTTTTATTAAAAACTAGAGTTTACAATGTATTTTGATTATAAATTAATGTTTTTTATGGATTTTGATTAAAAACTAGTGTTGTTGATGTATTTTTATTAAAAACTAGAGTTTGTTATGGATTTTTGTGAAAAAGTAGGTTTTTATTAAAAACTAGGGTTTTTTTACAATAATTTCATTTATATTGTGTAATTTCAATTAGATTAATTAGTTTTTAACTTTAATCAAGTATTATGGCTGAGAATGAAAATGCACAAATTCCAAACACTCCACCACCTCTGTAGCCATCAATTGAAGACTTAATTGGTAAAAAATTGGAGCAATTGAGGGGCATTTATGATGTTTATAAGACAATCCCTTGATTCTCCAAGATGACAAACACATTGAAGGAAATAATTACAAATATAGAAACCCTCTCCACCCAACATAATTCCTTTCATTCATGGCAAGAAGACATGAGGGAATATTATGCATGTGGATTGTCTTACGATGATGTGAAAGATCTCCAAATAAAAAAAACCCAAATAGCCTCTTTATTCGTTAACCCTCGCACCAGCTTGTCAATTAATGTTAATAAATCAAAACTTTCTATAAAATGATGCATGAATAGAGACATTGTAGATAAATTTTGGGATCGTTGGTGTATGGTTTTTGATAAACCACCGAACAACAATTGTGATATACCATTTTACTTTATTAAAAAATTATATGTTGAGTTTGTGTTAGGGCATCATGTCAATTACTTTGACATTAAACCCTTCCATGGAATTGGTGGAGTATGCCCCAGGATAGACCAGGGGTAGTTAGAGTAGTCCCGCACCCATATGTTCCCCCTCCTCCCCTTCCTCCACCAACTCTAGTATATCATCCAGATATTATCTAGGATGCAGCCACACAAACTATTCAGGCTATTCACTCTTTGAGTGGTCATTTGGTTTTGCATGCTTCTACAGTAGCTCAACCACATTTTGGTGATGTTAGTGATGGTTCGAGTGTTGTTGCATCATCCTCCTCAAGTCCACATATTTGTGTGTCACATACTTGCACTATGTGCCGCCAGATATGCTTGGGTCCTCTTGTACAACCCGTTGAGAATCCCTTGGACACTTCTGATTATGACCTCCATGATGTGGACATTATAGATCAAACGTCGGGGAGTGGAGCCCACCCTATAGAGTCCTCTCCTACTAGAGAGGGGGACATTGGAATAGTGACACAAGTAAGATTTAAGTTGTAAATTCATAACTTGCATTTGTTTTCAAATGAATATTAATAAGAGATAGTATAAAGTACTAATTTTTATTTACATGGTCTATTTAACAGTTAATGTCTGAGGAGGAGCTCACATAGGTGACTGATAGCACCCTTAGGGCCATTTCATTTGGCCCCGACATGCACACAGTATATATTTTCGCACTCACTCGTTTACATTTTTTTATTATATACTTGCTTGTCATTAATGAAATTATATAATAACTTATATGTTTATCTTATTTTCCTTTTGTAGGAAATACCTAGTGCGAGTGAGGTGTAGCCTTGTCCAGACTATGGAGGCACAAATTTAGATAAGGGGAAGGTAATTGAACTCAAATTCGATTGAATTAAAAAATTTAAGATCTTATATTGATTATACATACATCGACATAGATTGGTAGTTTCATATGTACTTGTCATTTTTATGTAAAGTAAGTTATGAGCTATACATCTTTGTTGACGTGTCAAAACACCTGATGGAGTATGTATTGGAACACCTCAAGGAGTAGGTGTTGAAACACCTCAAGAAGGAGCTGTGAAAACACCTGAAGGAGATAAACAAAAGGATCAGCCTAAAGAGGTATGTGTTTATTTTATTTTGTGTTTGGTAAATATGTTCCTATTACCAACAATCGTATGCTAACTTGGATCAATTTTATGTTTTTTTTCACATATAGAGATTGACATTTCAAAAGTTCATTTGGTTGGTTCTTTAAGAGGGGCATATTCTAGGACTCCTGACCTTTTGAAGAGACGTATATTTCAGGTAATCAAGATTTCAATTTTAGAGTTCAATTAAAATTCAATCTATATTGATTTTGATGTTAATTATTCGATTTTAAATTATATAGTATAACTAATCTCAGTTGTGGTTTGAATTTTTCTTGTGCAGCTACCTTCAGAACCAACGAGTGCTTTAAAGAGGCTTCATTTTGATGATCCACCAATAGTTTAGCATTAGATAGAAATTTTGGCATGTAAATTTTGAATAGATATTGAGATGGCATATGCCACATTTTGTAAAACTTTTTTTGAGTTGGCATTGATGCCATTTTTTTATATGTACATACACTTGATTATAGGATAATTTGATATATAGAAGTTGACAATCAAAATTTAATTTGTTCATCATGTGCATGATTAAACTCTTTGAAAATTTAATCTTGAGCAATGGTTAAATATCAATGTACAATAGCATAAAAAATAATGGTTATATTATGTAGTTTATATTTATATCGCTGATTACACTGCATTGCACATCTTTCAAACTCAAAGCATTAATTCACATTGCATAACTAACAACTAGATGTTGATAGATGAAAAAAATTCAATTACAATATAGTTTTTACAAAGTCAAACTAAGCAATTATGCAATTACTTCGAATTGCATAGCTAATAACTAGGAGCATCTGTCAATTGCATTTTCCTATCATGGAATTCTATGAGACCACATTTATTTTAGGCTTTTTTTCAAATAGTCCATTGCCTTGTCTATGCTGCCACATTTTTCATACATGTCTACCAAATCTTTTCATCAAACAGTTCACCAGCTTGTTGCTATGGCTAAAAGCCTAAAATAAGTGATTTCAAACAAGCTATGGATTCTTGAAAAAATTCTATCAAAGCATAATAGTAAGCAATAGCATAGACAAGGTAATGAATTGTTTGAAAAAATGCCTCAAAGAAATGAGGTCTCATGGTGATGGAATGCCATGAAAATCAAAAGAAATTTTGATTCTCATGACATTCCATCACCATGAGACCTCATTTATTTGAGGTATTTTTTCAAATAGTTGACTATCTTGTTGATTGTCATGGCATTCCATCACCATCAGACCTCATTTCATTGGGGAATTTTTTAAAACAGTTCACTGCCTTGTCTATGCTACCACATTTTTCATACATGTCTATCAAAGAATTCTATCAAACATTTAATTGCCTTGTTGCTATGGCTAAAATCCTACAACAAGTGTTTTCGAACAAGCTATGGATGCTTGGAAAGAATCTAACAAAGCATAATAGTAAGCAATAATATAGACAAGGCAATGAACTATTTAAAGAAAATTCCTTAAAGAAATGTGGTCTCATGGTGATGGAATGCCATGATAAGAAAATTACTATAGATTGTCATGGTATTCCATCACCATGAGACCACCTTTTTTTGAGGCATTTTTTCAAATAATTCACTGCTTTGTATATGCTACCACATTTTTCATACGTCTACCAAAGCATTTTATCAAACAGTTCGCTGCCTTGCTTCTATGGCTAAAAGCCTAAAATAGGTGCTTTCAAACAAGCTATATGGATGCTTGGAAAATGGTGCAAGAGCACCTTGGAAAATGGTGTAGGATCACCTTGTAAATAGAGGACTAGTTGATGCAACCAAGGATGGAAAACCACTCACTTTCATAATACAAGGGATTCCTAAACACCTTTCTCAACTTAACTCTCAAATCTCTTTAAAAAATCCTACAACTAATCATCATTCTAGACACCCATTTTAGTCCCCTTCAACATACTTCCAACTCACATAGAACTCCTTTGGAACAACTTTCACAAATCATGCTAACTACGCTGCTCAACCTAGCCAAATAGGCCAAATTTCCAAAGCAACCACCCTTGGAACACTTCAAATACCCTAAAACTTGTTGGGGCAACACTCAACAGATAAAAAAACCTAAAATTTTCCCATTTATCCTCTGGAACTCGCCCTCTAAGACCCTATTCCACAAAACCCTCAAATTGCTCAAATTTGGCAAGGGTTTATTGAAAAACCTACTTGCAGACTTCCCCAAAATTTACCACAAACTCCAACACCCTTGAATAACCCTGCATAATATTAAAAGAACAAGAAAATTGACTTCCCTCAAACAATTCCCAATTTTACCCTCTCTAACCTCACCATTTCAGGCAAAAACACCCCAAATGCCATCTAGGGCATCACCAAAAATCATAATGTTGACCTCCCCTGGACAAGAAACAATGCAAATTTTTTTATCTATCCTAAATAAGCCTATCCATTGAGTTATAGCATCATACAGTGGGTGGAAGGCTTAAAAGTCCATTTTAAATGCACTCAAACCCTTGGAACAAGGCTCACAGATTGGCCTCCAATAAAATGCCTCTTAAATGCACAAAAATGAATGAAATTAATTAAAACTAAGTTTGTGAAGAAGTTAACTACCCACCAGTTTCCATTAAAAATAAAGCAACAAGCTATGGTCTCATGGCTTTTTTTGCACGAAAATCAGCATTGGAGTTCAGTTGGAGTCTGAAAACTACTTGTAAGGGAATTAAAAAATCTTGTTCTACAACTCGTATGACCAAACTGACTATTCCATCACGTTTGGATGGGTACATTTAGGTTAGGTATGGTCCCCTTTCGCACCCAAACAGGCCGAAGCAGTCTGAGCTACGTTCAATCGGTGAAATCCCTTAAGAGTCCAAAGTGCTAAAAGGTAGCAATCTTTGAAGGGCTATTTCTCAGAAACCATGATGCTTAAAGACTCTCCATTTGAGGCTATGGTATCATGTTGGGAACATGTACAATAAACTCTCTCTATTTTTGCTATTTCAAAGGTGTTTTCCCATGGTGATGAGTTTTCAATTGAGGGAAAAATTGTCAAATGCAAGCAATATAAAGTTGCAAAGTGGTGCAAATTTCATTCTCCAACTCGTACGACCAAAGTGACTATTCCAAAACATCCATATGGGTACGTTTACACTATGGATGATCCTCTTTTTCACCCAAATATGCCGAATCACTCTGAGCTACATTGGACCAACGATTTCCCTTAAGAGTCCAAAGTGCTAAAAGACAACAATCTTTGAAGGGCTATTTCTCGGAAACTGTGACACTTACAGAATCTCTATCTAAGGCTATGGGATCATGTTGGGACCATCTACAATAACCTATCTCAATTTTTGCTATCTCAGAGGCATTTTCTCGTGGTGATGAATTTTCAGTTGAGGGAAAAGTTGCCAAATGCAAGCAATGTAAAGTTGCAAAGTGGTGCAACTTTCATTCTCCAACTCGTACGACCAAACAGACTGTTCCAACACATCCAAATGGGTACTTTTATGATATGAATGGTCCTCTTTTGCACCCAAATATGCTGAATCACTCTGAGCTACATTGGATCGATGATTTCCCTTAAGAGTCCAAAGTGCTAAAAGGAAACAATCTTTGAAGGGCTATTTATCGGGAACCGTGACTCTTACAGACTGTCTATCTAAGGTTGTGAGACTATGTTGGGACCATCTACAATAACCTATCTCAGTTTTTTCTATCTCAGAGGCATTTTCTCGTGGTGATGAGTTTTCAGTTGTGGGAAAAGTTGCCAAATGCAAGCAGTGTAAAGTTGCAAAGTGGTGCAACTTTCATTTTCCAACTCGTTCGACCAAATAGACTATTCCAACACATCTGAATGGGTAATTTTATGCTATGGATGGTCCTCTTTTTCACCCAAATATGCCGAATCACTCTGAGCTACATTGGACCGATGATTTCCCTTAAGAGTCCAAAGTGCTAAAAGACATCAATCTTTGAAGGGCTATTTCTCGGAAATCGTAATGTTTACAGTCTCTTTGCCTAAGGCTTTGGGATTATGTTGGGACCATCTACAATAACCTCTCTCAATTTTTTCTACCTCAGAGGCATTTTCCTGTGGTGATGATTTTTCAGTTGAGGGAAAAGTTGCCAAATGCAAGTGGTGTAAAGTTGCAAAGTGGTGCAACTTTCATTCTCCAGCTCGTACAATGAAATAGACTGTTCCAACATGTCTGGATGGGTACATTTATGCTATGGATGGTCCTCGTTTTCACCCAAATAGGCCGAATCACTTCAACCTACATTGGACCGACGATTTCCCTTAAGAGTCCAAAGTGCTAAAAGACAACAATCTTTAAAGGGATATTTCTCGAAAACCATGATGCTTACAAACTCTTCGTCTAAGGCTATGGGATCATGTTGGGACCATCTACAATAACCTCTCTTAATATTTTCTATCTCAAAGGCATTTTCTCATGGTGACAAGTTTTTAGTTGAGGGAAAAGTTGTTAGATGCAAGCAGTGTAAAGTTGCAACGTGGTGCAAATTTTATTCTGCAACTCGTACAACCAAACATATTGTTCCAAAACATCTGGATGGGTACGTTTACGCTAGGGATGGTCCTCTTTTGCACCCAAATATGTTGAATCACTCTAAGCTACATTAAATCGATGATTTCCCTTAAGAGTCCAAAGTGATAAAAGGCCATACCATCTATTGTACGGTATGTATCTCGATGGTATGGCCATGGTAGATGTTATTAGGACTGTATAAGGTGAATATGTGGGTTTGAAGAGCTAGAAAGGTCTGTAGTTGAGTTGGTGAGTTACCATGCATGGCAAAAATGAGTGAAATTAGGTGAAAAATGGTTGTTACAACACGCTAATATCAATGAAACGTGGGGCAAACAAAATTTAAGGTTGGATCAAGCTTATGCATGTCCTAATAGACATTTTTGATGAATTTATAGGGTGTGGCAAGGTTGGAAACATTGATTTCCTTAAAAACCTCATGAAAGTTTCTAAAAATTAGGGTTTGTTGAAATAAAGCTTTAGAAAGCGTATCTAAAAAAAAAATGTGGTTTTGGTAGTTTGGTAGGATGTTTAATGTTTACCCATCAAAATTTTAGGTTTGGGAAGTGTTTAAATATGAGTCTCTTTGTAAAATGGGCCTATTTTAGTGAACTTGCACCCAAGTTTGGGGTTTGAGGATCAAATTGGAATTTGAATCATCTTTAATTGTAATTGTGTTGTTTAAATCCACCTAGCTCTTGCATCAGAAAACTCTTACCCAATAAACTTGAAGATCATGCACACCCAAATACCTTGTTTCCACTTTGCTAGATTAAAGACTCAATTACATTGGAAATGACCTTCACATGACCTTTTTACATTTTTTTTTGGCAAAAGTGGCAAGCCACTATAATTTATTATATATAAATAGGAGATATTACAAAACTTGGTTCAAACGAGCTTACCGACATGAAAGAACCAGGAAGGAAACCTCTGGTTGTAGCTCGATTAAGTACAAAAATCTCTTAAAAAATTGTCCCAATAATAGTAACAAAGCATACACCTATATGACTATTTCAACCTATGAGTTTCCAAAATATAGACCCCTTTACATTTTGAACATACCCTTTATACAATGCCATAAATTTGACCCATATTTCAAAAAACATCACTGGATATAGATTATGCCCATACATAGTTATGACCTTTTTAGATTGTTTCACATTTGAAAATTCAAATTTTGCAAAATTTTCCTATTGGAGGCATTTAGGGCATAGTCTTCCACAAGAGTAGTATGTTGACGTTCTGGAGTGACAAGCACCTGTACAAACCATCAAGGTAGTAGTTAAACTATGTACAATAGAAAAGATTCTTAGAATAACCAATCTATATTATTGTAATTTGTCGCATACCTCTCTGAAAGGATCAGAGCTTCCTATTGTTGTAGAAGGTCCATGATCAATCGTGCCAAGAATATCATAAAAGTTTTCAAATGAGAAAACTTTTATTGTCACAATAGAAAAGATGCTTAGACTAACAAATCTATATTAATCTAAACAACTTGAATGATGATGAATTGGTAATGCAAACTATAAAAGATGCTTAGAATAACCAATCTATATTATTCTAAATGACCTAATTGATGATGAGATGGTAATGCAAACTATAAAAGATGCTTTGAATAACCAATCTATATTATTGTAATTTTTCGCATACCTCTTCGAAAGGATTAGAGTTGGATATTGTTGTGACAGGTCCCTGATCAATCGTGCCAAAAATATCATAAAAGTACATACAAAATATCATTATTAAAGACACATGCATTGCAATAGTATATAAAATATCAGTATTAAATAAAGAACACAAAATGAACTTAAGAATAATGAACCTAAGCATTGTACCTTCCATTCTTGAATATGTTATTCAAGTGTGCCTGAAAGGTCATCTCTTTGCTTAAGGGTATCCAATATTTCTTCATGATCAACATTACTAAGTGTCCATAGTTTTTTTGTCTTTGGTTTGGCATAATGCTTCGACAAATTAACATTTGTTTCTATAAAAAGGTGTGAATACTTGAGAATGGTTTTGTGTTTCTCGTAGTCTTCAAATGCAGATATGTCATTCTTTCTAATCATGTATGTTTTCAAACAAGTTTCTGCAACCACAACTGAACCTGTAGAATACAAAAAACCATCATCATCTTTCATCGGTTGTGTTAGCTTGTGCTTTACCCACACACATCAAGTCAACCAATAGTTTGATCTCTCTTCATTCCCCTACGGTGCAACAACTACAAAAACATTTCCTAGTTGTAGTAGATCTAAAAGTCAGTCGTAATCAACTGAACTTTTCATTGTGTCATTTGTCATGGATATAGTTTGAGATAAAGGAGTTAGATACTGTGGAAACCATGTATCCACCCACTCACTTGACTCACATTGATCCCACTCGCACTGAATACAACTTTGAAAAAAACAAGCCAATTGTCGTGTCCAAATGGTCCATGTGCTTGCATCTGAGCTTTGAAACAAATGCATCTTTGAAGAATCTTTGATTTTATGACAATCCAATCTACCTCCCACTATACCCTCCGAAACCAACCAAAATAATTTTTGCACTATTGAATCAAGTGTCCCTCCCTGTGACAATGTTGAACTACACCAATCAACAATAGAACATTCATCACTAAATTTTTCTCTTGAAATCTTCAATTGCTCCTTAACTAGAGCTCTCTTTACACATGCACCTGTTCCATCATGCTCCCCTTTCCTATGCCCAACTTTAAAAAAACTCCAACTATGAGGTACACCCCTCTCTACATGCATTCTACTCAACCAATAAAATATATGAGCATTCTTGAATTGACTTGTGCAATTATCTGACCAAATGCGATGTCAAACCAATGCTATATTATGCTTCTACAAGAACTCAAAAAAATTCTCGACACAATGTTGGACATACTCGAATGAGTGAGATCTATCATCACTCATATAAAAATGATACTCTTTGATTATCTTTTGATCCTCCTCTATACTATCAGGTGCGTGTCTAAATGTTATGTGGACAAAAATAGAAACTTGAATGGAATTGTAATACTGAGATTGTACCTTGTTTTGTGGTTGCAATGTGTAGTTTTCTACAAAATCAACCATTGATATAATAGTTCCAATTGGAAAAGAGTTTGTACACATCTTGAATTATTGATCCAACCACTGAGACCTATGACTATGCCTTGCATACTTGTAGAAAATATTTTTCTTAAAATCTGAAATAAAATCAGCAACACTGCTTCTTTTGTAACCAACTCACATCTAGAACCTTCACCTCAACTCTGCAAAGTATATTTGACTATCTCACATCTCTTTTTCTCAACAAGCTTCTTTCCAAATTCATGTTCGAAACCCTCATGAAAAAATTGAACAAACTTTGACAAGCCACCACATTATGAACACTTTGCATTTAAACAATCATTTATATAGAAAAAGAAACCTTTATCTCTAGAACATAAAAATAGATCTAGCAAGTCCCTTGATGATTTCAGAAGATGCATTGCACCACACTCTTGCAACATTTCATTAGTATGCAAATTAGAATGGATATAGAATAATAGTTCATGGTACATTGAAAACTCCACAGGTATTTGCAACAACAAGTATTACGAATCTTAAGAGGCACACAATAAAATGGCTTCAAACCTTCAAAAGTCCTTTGCGAGATTTCCATATTTGGATGTGTTTCAATAAAAAAATTGAACATTGTTTGGCTTGATTCCAAGAAATGTTTAGGATGTGGTGTATGGTCTCGATTGCCAATTCTTAAGTTTAAAACTTCCTTTGCATTGGGTGATACTCTAGAGTTATCATGCCAAAAATGTTGAATTACCCACTTACATTATCGGTTAGCTTCTTACCAACACGTGGAAGCCTCCCGACAAAAGCCCATATATCATTTTGAAGAGGATCATCTATTCTTTGTCTTCTTGCAAGTGCTCTATCCAAAGTTTTATGATTTATGTCAAAATAAATACAAATTTTTCTCATAAAGCGAGCCTTTTTCAATTGATGGCTTACTAGGGCAGTTGTAATGACTTTCTAAGCAGCTCTCTTATCTTTTTCCTTGTTATTTTTTCCAATAGAATTGAGAGCATTAAAAATATTTTTAACAATAATAGATTTTTTTCGGTCTTCTTGTTCAAACGAATCTTCAATTTGGCTAGTAAAGGTCTCATCTTTTGCATCTTTAGAAATTGTACAAAACATTGGCATTGCTCGGTCAATGTCTTATTGCTAAAATATTGGTTGAAAATTCTTCTAGCCCACAACCGAATAGTTCATGTTGACCTCTTCCCTTCAAAATTGTTTATAATGTTCTCATCAATTTCAAGTAACCATTTAGGGGTTCTTGAAGGTCTTGAATTTGGAATATGTATTTCTTCCACACAAGGTTCTTCATTTCTCATGTAATCTAGTGAAACATAATTTACACTTGGTTCAATATTATGTTCAACATCTTCAATTCCAACATTTTCACCTTGAACATTTTCAATACCAATTTGAATAATTTCATTCCCAATTTCAATATCATGTTTAACATCTTCAATTCCAACATTTTCACCTTGAACATTTTCATTATCAATTTTAATATCATGTTCAACATCTTCAATTCCAATATTTTCACCTTGAACATTTTCATTCCCAATTTCAATATCATGTTCAACATTTTCACCTTAAACATATTCAATTTCCTCTTCACTTGAAAGACCATAGGGCTCAGGTTCACCAATATTTAACATACCTTGTCTTCTCTTCCTATGACCTTCTATATCTCTTTGTCTATATGCTTCAATTTTTTCTTTTGTAAGATTTCTCTTACGTTTTTGCTTCCGACGACTGCTACTCCCCATTATACCTCATAAAAGATACTAAAAAATCATTGCTTATGACTAATTTGAGTAGAATATGCTCCAAAAAGTTGATCTTTGTCTAAATTCTTGTTTGAAACCACGTGTTTGCTGCCTGCAAAGCCTGTAAATAGAATGTAGGGTCCATTGGAATGCACAAAACGACCCACATGGATTTTTTCTATGGCCCACAAATCTGATATTCAATAAAATTGGATATCTGATTCAAAAAAAAAAATTAAAATTTTTTGTAACGGTAGGATTTTAGTGCTACAAATCGGATATCCGACTTGTGCACATAGACCTAAGGGTTAATGGTAGAGGGTAGAGGATTTAAGGGTTAAGGGTTAAGGGTTAAGGGTTTAGGGTTAAGGGTTTAGGGTATAGGGTTGAGGGTTTAGGGGTTAAGGGTTTAGGGTTAATGGTTAAGGGTCAAGGGTTTAGGGTTTATGGTTTAGGGTTTAGGGTTAAGGGTTAAGGGTTTAGGGTTTAGGTTTAAGGGTTTAGGGTAGAGGGTAGAGGTTTTAAGGGTTAAGGGTTAAGGGTTAGGGTATAAGGTTTAGGGTATAGGGTTATAAGGGTTTAGGGTTTAGGGTTTAAGGGTATAGGGGAGAGAGATAGATGGAGTGAGTGAGTGAGTGAGAGACTTGAGAGAGGGAGAGGGGGTACGAGGGAGATACTTGAGAGAGAGAGAGAGAATAGAGGGTAGAGGGTTTAAGGGTTTAGGGTTTTTTGGTAGATGGGAGAGAGAGACCTGAGAGAGGGAGAGGGGGTATGAGGGAGAGACTTGAGAGAGAGAGAGTAGAGGGTAGAGGGTTTAAGGGTTTAGGGTTTAGGGCAAATGGGAGAGAGATAGAGGGAGTGAGTGAGAGAGATATAGAGAGACTTGAGAGATAGAGGAAGTCATTGAAAGAGAGGGAGACAGGGAGTGGGAGAGATAAGGAAGGGAGGGTTAATGGTAGAGGGTAGAGGGTAGAGGGTTTAAGGGTTTAGGGTTTAGGGTTTAGGATAGAGGGTTATAAGAGTTTGAGGTTTAAGGGTATAGGGGAGAGAGATATATGGAGTGAGTGAGAGAGAGACTTGAGAGAGAGAGATAGAGAGTGGGAGAGAGATAGAGAGATAGAGGGTACAAAGTTTAAGGGTTAAGGGTAGAGGGAGAGATATAGAGGGAGTGAGTGAGAGAGAGACTTGAGAGAGGGAGATGGGATTGGAGGGAGAGACTTGAGAGAGAGAGAGTAGAGGGTAGATGGTTTAAGGGTTAAGGGTTACAAAAGGGAGAGAAATAGAGGGAGTTAGTGAAAGAGAGGGAGGGAGGGAGTGGGAGAGATAGAGGGTAGAGGGTTAAGGGCAGAGGGGAGAAAGATAGGAGTGATCGAGTGAGAGACTTGAGAGAGAGAGAGATAGAGGGTATAGGGTTGATGGTAGAGGGTAGAGGGTTATAATGGTTTAGGGTGTAGGTTTAAGGGTAGAGGGGAGAGAGATAGAGGGAGTGAGTGTGTGTGAGAGAGAGAGACTTGAGAGAGGGAGAGGGAGAGGGATAGTAGGAGGGAGAGAGAGGGAGGGTAGAGGGTTAAGGGTAGAGGGTAGAGGGTTTAAGGGTTAAGAGTATCTAGGGGAAATAGATAAAGGGAGTGACTCTAAGAGAGAAACTTGATAGAGGGAGAGGGGGTAGGAGGGAGATACTTGAGAGAGAGAGAGGGAGTGGGAGAGAGATAGAGGGTATATTGGGTTAATGGTAGAGGGTAGAGGGTTTAAGGGTTTATAGTTTAAGGGTTAAGGATTTAGGGTTTAGGGTTAAGGGTGGAGGGAGAGATATAAAGGGAGTGAGTGAGTGAGAGAGAGAAAGACTTGAGAGAGGGAGAGGGGGTAGGAGGGAGAGAGAGAGAGGGTACAGGGTTAAGGGTAGAGGGTAGAGTGTAGAGGGTTTAGGGTATGAGAGAGAGAGAGAGATTGATGGTAGAGGGTTAAGGGTAAAGGGTAGAGATCTAGAGGGAGTGACTCTAAGAGAGAGACCTAAGAGAGGGAGAGGGGGTAGGAGAGAGAGAAAGAGAGAGAGAGAGGGTAGAGGATTAAGGGTAGAGGGTTTAAGGGTTTAGGGTTTAAGGGTTAAGTGTAGAGGGGAGAGAGATAGACAGAGTGAATGAGAGAGAGAGAGACCTGAGAGAAGGAGAGGGGGTGTGAGGGAGAGACTTGAGAGAGAGAGAGAGAGGGTACATGGTTTAAGGGTCAAGGGTAGAGGGAGAGATATAGAGGGAGTGAGTGAGTGAGAGAGAGACCTAAGAGAGGGAGAGGGGATAGGAGGGAGAGACTTGAGAGAGAGAGAGTAGAGGGTAGAGGGTTTAAGGGTTAAGGGTAGATGGGAGAGAGATAGAGGGAGTCAGTGAAAGAGGGGGAGGGATGGAGTGGGAGAGAGATAGAGGGTAGAGGGGGGAGAGATAGGAGTGATTAAGTGAGAGACTTGAGAGAGAGAGAGAGAGAGTATAGGTTAGATGGTTTACGGGTTAAGGGTTACAGAGGGGAGAGAGATAGAGGGAGTGAATCTGAGAGAGAGAGAGGGAGTGACTCTAAGAGAGAGAGAGAGGGAGTGACTCTGAGAGGGTAGAGGGTAGAGGGTAGAGGGTTTAGGGTAAAGGGGAAAGAGATAGAGGAAGTGAATCTAATAGAGAGACCTAAGAGATGAAGAGGGGGTAGAATGGAGAGACTTGAGAGAGAGAGGGAGTGAGATAGTGATAGAGGTTATATAGATATCTAGGGTAGGGTTAATGGTAGAGGGTATAAGATTTAAGTGTTTAAGGTTTAAGGGTTAAGGGTTTAGGGTTTAGGGTTAAGGGTAGAGGGATAGATATAGAGGGAGTGAGTGAAAGAGAGAGACCTGAGAGAGAGAGAGAGAGAGAGAGAGAGAGAGAGAGAGAGAGAGAGAGAGTAGAGGGTAGAGAGGGAGAAGAGATAGAGGGAGTGACTCTGAGAGAGAGACCTGAGAGAGGGAGAGGGGTTAGGAGGGAGACTTGAGAGAGAGAGAGAGTGGGATATAGATAAAGGGTATATATGGTTAATGATGCAAGGTAGATGGTTTAGGGTTAAGGGTAGAGGGAGAGATATAGAGGGAGTGAGTGAGAGAGAGAGAGACCTGAGAGAGGGAGAGTGGGTTAGGAGAGAGAAAATTGAGAGAGAGAGTAGAGGGTAGAGGGTTTAAGGGTTAAGGGTTAAGGGTTTAGGGTTAAGGGTTAAGGGTAGAGGGGAGAGAGATAGAGGGAGTTAGTGAAAGAGAGGGAGGGGGTGGGAGAGAGATAAAGATTAGAGGGGAGAGAGATAAGAGTGATTGAGTGAGAGACTTGGGAGAGAGAGAAATGGAGAGAGAGAGGGAAAGAGATAATATTTAAATATTATATATATTAGTAATATATATATATATATTTATATATTAACTAAAATATTGAAATAATATTGAAATATTATACATAATAATATAATATATTATATATTAAATACATAATTAGGTAAGAGATTATCATAAATTGTATATTATATATTACATTATAAACTATATTGTATATTATATATAAAATTATAAACTTTATTGCATTTTTTAAATCATATATTATTAATTGTATAATATTTTTTTAACTCATATCTAAAACATATCGGATATTGAATTCAAATCGGATATCCGATTTGAATCGAATATCTGATATGTTTGACACAATATTTAATGCCTAGGGATTAGCCTCGTTCTTGATTTGGAATTTGGTTTGGACCTACCAATCCTAAGAAGTCAACACAAAAAACATGTTTAACAACTTACCTTTCTTTTCCAGACTTCGTCCATGTGGCTGATGACTTTTTTTTACCCAAAATTGATGAAACAAAAAGGGTTTGTAAAGGAGCTTGTCAGCTTTCCGCCAATATAAATTATACTTTACTTTTAAACTAATAAATAATTATTATTCATTTTCTATTAGAATTACGACTAAAGTCTTTATTGATAGCCTGATTGAAAAACATCTATAACTTTCAAACGGTATCACATTTTTTGAATCCAAAACATGTATCACATTCTATGCTTCACATACTATAGGATTAAAAAAATGAATTTCATGAAGTTTTGACCAAGTTAAGGTGGTCAGACATATGAGTTTTTATATTTTTTAAAAGTTGTAATAAAAAATTCATAATTAATTATTTACTTGCAAAAAAATTACAAAACAATATGCATCACATCCAAACATGAGTCCTCTACTTATATATTAAATCTTATAAAAAAATATTATCATTTTATTGTGGTTAGGGTGGTCAAACAAACACCTACTTCTTATTTTTTCCCTGAAATTTAAGTACTACAACATTGAAACTTCAAATTTTCAGCAAATAGATTTTTTGTTTTTTAAAATAAACCTAGTAGTTTGGAAACTACATTCAATTTGCTATAGATTCTATTGTTAAATATTTTTTAAATAATATAGATAAATTATTCAAAATTTTACGTCCTACACATACCCTACTAACTTATTTTTTCCTAAATATTTTCCTTAAATCTTTATTAAATAAATATTTTAATGTAGAACCTTAATAATTAGGTTTTAAATAGTTGTGTTGTATTAATAAATTAATTAGAATCTTTTCCAATATAACTAAAATAAGAAAATGACTTATCTTCCTTTAAATAAATAAAATATAACTATTAATATATAGGCTAAATGCCTTTTGCGTATATATATAATTATAAGTGAATATACTTTTAATTCCTAAAAAGGAATCAAAAAATATATTTAAATTAAATTATACATTTAATAAAAATAAAGCGTAGATAATTTTTTTTAAAATCAAACGTCTTCAAATAAATAAGATTATAATTATTGATTTATTAAATATATCTAAATTATCTCAATTAAGCAATTAGCCATTTAATGTATGCACACAATTGGATCATTTAGATCAATTCCAATGTCAAGGCCTAGTTCAAATCCCCCAAATACCTATGCATGATAAAACATTTCCACTAAAATTTAGTACAATCATTTTGTGCAACAATAATCAAGATGAAAAATATTTATGTAATAATAATACTTTCATGTATTTATTATAACATGCCACTTGGCATGACTTAAATAAAAAATCACTTTCAATATCAAGAATAAATTCATGATTAATTACTAAATATTTATAGATCAACTAAGAAAAGGGAACATCAATTTTGGGACAATACACTTTAAAAATTGGGATATTCAACAAAATCGATTACAAGTCATTGAGGCTAAAGATGGAGGATCCTCAAAGAGAGAGATTAATGGAGATTTATTTCAAATCAAAGGAAACTAGATGTCATGTGCCATGATCAAGTCAAGAAGCTAGATAAGAAAGCACAAGAAACCATTTAATTGTGTCTTTTCGATATTATCCATATGAATATTTTTTAGGAGGCCTTCACATAGCTTCTTTAGAAAATAATTGCTAAGATGAACAAAGTAAATATATTGGCTATATGATGAACATATTAAATAGTGTAATTGAGTGTGTAGGTAATTTCATTGTCAATGGAAATTATTGAGGTAATTAAGAAACTCTTATTGTGAATAACTAGTTGAGCTTGATCTTAGTCTATATGGAGAGGCTAATGCCTTTTGTGATGTGTATTGTGTGTTCATAAAGTGAAATTTGTTGTTCGTAATATGGAAATTACACTTTTATGTTGTGAAATGTATTTATTTGTCAAGTGGAAGAATGTGTTGTCTAAAATTTCAAAATTGATTCTACATTTTACAAGGTTTAAAAGGCGGTTTTAAAGTGTTATTTTCATGTCATTTTAGGTTTCCTAAGGTCCTAGGTCCTAGGACTAGGGGTTAGGGCCATTTTGGAGGGCATAGATTAAATCATGTATGATTTTTGAACCCCTTTTCATGACCATTTGTAAATGTGACGAGATTTGAATATGCTTGGTCAAGTTTAAATTGTGTGCATGCTTTAGTGGGACACATGAAAGATCTTGAAGGAGGAATATTTCCCTACTACCTTGCTCAGACAATTGAGAGATCAAAATTGAAGAAGTGGTCCCATGGAGATTTCACATATTGTGTATGTTCTCATGCTTACGATTGGTTTTAGAAGATCAATTGTAAAGGTGACAAGTGTAAGGCCCAACTAATGCTTAGTAAACTTGGTGATAAATACATAATTCAGAGGTGGTTCCTAATTGAACAATCCACTAAGCCCTTGTAAAGACTCCATTTAATTATTGACCAGGGCTAACATAAGCTTGCACGATGATGTTGGCATTGTATGTGCATCCAAATATTCTGCACTGCTTATATCATCTAGTGTAGCTGTGTACACATGTGGAAAAACATAAAACCATGAAACAAGAAAAAGATTAATTTTGTAACTATTGCTACGAGTACCTACAGTGAAAAACTATGACTCGTTAACTGTCAAAACCTGAACTCTGTAACTAATAAAACTATTACCTATGACTTCTAATGAATTGACTCACTCCTGAGCTTCACATATTGAGAAAAAACAAAACATAAATTACAAGACAAGATCGCATTCATGATTTCATTCTCATATAGGAAATGAAGAATTTAATTAAGATGAATGCAATAAATAAAAGCATCTACTATAACAACACAAATTAATGGTGGAGAATAGTTACCTTGAGTGTCCCTTTCTCAAGTTACTGTATCCATGAAGTAAACTCAAATCTAAACTCCTTGAATCAACTAAACATAATGATAAATTGAAAGCATCTCAGTGCATATAACAAGATTTCATGTTTTGACAAGAATCTTCAGAGATATCTTATTCATGAAGGCATAACTAGAAAACAAGTATTGTTTGTGTAATAAAAAATTATCAATATATGAACATATCCACACACTATATCTACTCCTCAACCACCAAGCCAACTAGGTTCAGGGGAAGTTTATCGAAACAAAGACTCAAAACATAAAACTAAATGCAAATCACCAATCCCATATGAAATAGAGAGTGAAAAAGTTTGCATAATTGAAAAGGTGGAAGAAAATGATTAGGACTTGAACTTTATTTCAATGGCATAATAGAAGTGTGGACTATGGAAACAATCACATTAGCTTCCCAATAAAATTAAACTCATCCCTTCAATGGTCTTATTAAATGACATGGTGATTCACAATCATCCTCATTAATGAACGCCTCTAATTCTACAACTATTGCATTCTTCTTATTCTGGAATCTCCCTTGCACCACTACCTAAAATCCTTTGGTTGCAAGTTGTGCTCCCTATAAGTTGTTGTGGGTTGTAGTCTGCTTGCTCTAGCTTCTCGACTACAAGGAGTTAGTTCATCCAACATATAAAAAATACTAATAACCATAAATTAAACATAGATCCATACTACATTCCATACACACACAATTAATCAAGCAATTGGCAACATATCACAATCATATTTCCATACATCAAAATCAGGTTCAAGTTGCATGAAAGATAGATAATGTTTACGAATGTATATGAAATGAGTATCTAGGATTGCCTAAAAGTATGAACTAAACAATATAAAACTAGCTAATACTTGGCCTCATCAAGAAGTGTTACCTTCACATTTAGAGATGAGTAGATTTAGAACTCTAGATTTAATCCTCCTTTATTTTCGAAGAAGTGGATTTTGTAATTTTATTTTAGGGGGGTAGCTCGGATGGAGGTGAATATTTTTTGGAGGAATTTTTGTTTAAATATATTCATGAATACCATTATCAATTTCCATGGAATCTTGAGAGGTAGATTTTTATATTTCTTGATGTTGTTGTGTTTGAATGCTTGAACAAAGAAATGTTATTGTGAGATTATTATAAAATGTGGTTTTATTTTGTTAATTTGTTTGTGGGTCAAAATGGGTTTTATTAGGAGAGAGAGAGAAAGGTTGTCTTCTTATCTATCCTTAATTTCAACCTTAAAAAATGTTCTAGTGATGTAAATCCTATTAAGTTCCTATGGGAGATGGATTGTAATGTTATATGTGAAATAAAATGGAGTTCCATGTCACTTTCTAAGTGTGATTTTGAACCCATATTTTTGAGAGGACCTCTAGCTTGGGGGTGACTTGTGAGAAAGCCTAAGGTTGGGACCTGTGAACTTCCCATTGGCACATGGGGAATTTGTGTGATTTTTTGTAGGTTGGTGGAGCTCTCTTTGTCATTGAGATGAAAATTTTCATCTTACTATTATGGTTTTGTATGTTTATCAAGTACATAAATTATCCTTGAAGAGTTATTTATAAAAAGACTACTCCAAGGGTATTAGTGTTATAGTCAATATGCAGGAAACCCTGTTGAAACTCCCTTTCAATTAACATTATTCTAAAAGTATTGTAATAATATTAGTGATGGATAAATCAATCATACATTTATTTTTTTTAGACCTCTTAAAAATTCATTTGTAAATAATTATTGTTGGAAACAAAGAAAATAGTAACCACTTGCATGCAAATTCATTCCTTACCTTAAGATACTCAAGAGAGTAATGGAATAGTTGTTTGTATTTTAGTTCATATTTAAAATATGCATCATTTTCTTATTATTTCAAAAGAGAAACTAAATCTACTAAAATATATTGTTATAAACATTATTTCTGATTGAGTTCCTTTATTGAAAATGAGAACATGTAAATGTTAATATATTTATATATCTTATGTATATAGGAATTAGAGAGTTCTATTCAAAACATGTTTTAAATGTATAAATATGTTGTTACTAAACTGATGCATATAAAAATCCTTCAATGAATTTTTTACTGGTTCTTTATCACAATATAGGGGACCTAAACCAAATAAAAAATCTAGAATCATGAATTTTAATAGAAATGTTAACAATAAACCCTCTCTACATTATGCCTTGAAAATGAAGCTATAATAAATTTGCCCCTTAACAAACTTCATTCTTAGTCATTCCTATATTCTATTATAGTATGTAAACATATAAAAGAAAATATGCATATTATGCCTATAAATGAATAAAGATAGAGGCAAAAATAAGTGTTTAAAGAAAAAATATATAAATAACTTCAAACAAAAATATAGAAAAATGGGTTAAGAAACCTAAATATATTTATGTGAAAATAAGTATGAGAGGAATTTCTCACCTTTCTCACCATTCTCCTCCACTACCAACATAAGCATAGAGCATAATCAATATCTACCTTCATCACTTGAATGTCTTTGGTGGAATTATGTTGCATGATTTTTTATTTATTTATTTATTTTGTTGTTTTTGGGGGGTGCCTCTAAGGATATGTGGGAACTAGGAACATTTGAAACCCCATGCCCTTACTAGCATGCTAATAAAGACATACTTAAGAAACATTTTTCAATATTTTTCTAAAAAGAAAATAAAAAAGGTAGAATACTCCAACAACAAAAAAAATTGGTAAACAAAATAGCTAATTCAAAATAAAATATGAGTAACAAGTATATATTTATTGAAGGAAAGAAGATGGTAATGTAATGAATAGAGTTCTTTCTCTAGCAAAACGGGAAATGGGGCATAAAAAATTCCAATCACTATGATGTCATATGCCCTATCCATCTCAATACCTTATGCAGGAACGACACGATAGAGGTCACTACCTCCCTCATCTTCCCTCCACCACACACATTCTATGATATAATGGATAAGTCTTTCTTTTGGGTTTTTTTCAAATCAATAAAGATAGGGTTTCTCCTTTATTTATTTATTTAGTTAATGTTCATTGTGAATCTTATACCAATAAAGTGAAAGTTTAAAATATGGAAATATTATTTAGTGTGTAAACTCCAATTATATTTGTTCATAGGCTAAATGCTAAAATAATAAATGAAATAAAAGAATATTTTTTTATAGGGTAGTGTTTAACATGTAATAGGTTTTACTATTATGAATTAGATATTTAGAATGGCATACCATTAACATTTTCTTTCATTAATCTTTTATTGGTCAAAATGTGTGATTGAAATTGAATAATTATGAAATTGGTGATAAGAAAAGTAAATATGCAATGAGCAAGTTAATAGGTATTTTGATTGGCAAATTTACTTTAATGATGTGTAACTTTAGATGTTGGTATACATATATATTTTATCTGCTTGGGTCACAATGCATGCATGCCTCACTTTATTTCTACTACATTAGTCTCAATCTTGCACGTAGAAATAATTATATTATATTTAAAATGTTCAAGAAACTTATCTAAAACTATTAGATACAAATTAATTTGATGATGTAGTTAACCCCTATTGTAGGAGTTTCACTTAGCCAAAGAACAATGACAATAAATTTGATATCATATCTAATCATAATCATTAAAAGTATATTTTGTGTCTAGGGCTTGGCAAACAAAATTCTAGTGTTAGAGTTAAATTTTACCTTGGGAGAATTGTATAGTGAAACCAAAGAATTATTTATCAAATTATGATAATACAATATCAATGATAAACTACCTAGTATTTTATCTCATATTGATCATTTAAAGGTACTACTTTAAAACTACTATTAACATCCTAGAATATCATATTAAATAAACTAAACCACTATTATAGTAGATATTTTGGGTTCATGGTTGAATGGTAACCCTTGCAGTTGTTGTGGAGTTATTATAGTCCTTTGATGGAGTTCTATAATATGAGTTGATAATTAAAAATAAATGTCATTGAAAGTTCTTTTACTAATTGGGGTTTTATTTCCCAAATTAGCTTGAGTTGAATAGTGAAATATGTCATTTCATCAAAAGTGTTGGTGTACTCATAGCTTTACACCTAACTCACTTAAGCCTAGTTAGTTGTCCAGGAAGTTGAGTTATTCACTTCAATCCTTTCCACTTCGTGTGGATCTTGATTTTGATCTCCACATCTTGTGGATCTTGATCTTCTTGTAATTTCCTATTAAAGGTTGCGCATTCAGTCAATCTAGACAGGAAAGTTGAATACAATCATGCATTGTTCATGTGCTTGTTTCCTATCTTCTAGATCTTCCTAGTTTCTAATAAAAACCATTCAAAAAGTCATTGGTGTTTTCACTTTTATTTTTTAATAATTATTATTATAGTTTTATTTTAGTAGACTCCATCTAGAATTGTGTCAAAACCACACAAAAGGAGATTGAAAAAAATCTATTTAAAAATCTAATTCTAAATGTTGTTGCAACACCTTGGTGAATAGTAGATTGAAGAGGTTAGTGTTGGGGGAGGTTAGTAGGACGTTACAAGATGAGGTGTTTGATGTGGATGGAAGTGGAATAGTTGTATTCATTGTAACATTCTATCATGCTCTCCTCATATCCGTAACTGTTAATTCATGGTTGTTGTGGTTACCAGCTTCTATGTCTTGATTCATCACTTGAATCAACATTCATACAACTTGAACATGGCCATTATATGCTTCCACATGTATTGTTGTATTCCTTGTGGGTGTAACCTATAGCCCATTACCTTGCAATCTTGTTAGTGCCTTTTAGTTTCATCACTTCAATTAGTATTCGATATTATTCAACTGGACTATGCAAAGATATGATGGGAGAACATATATTAATATAAGCTTATATATTAAATTGATATAAGCAATATCTTTAACAATATATTTTACATTCTAAAGATTTTACTTTTTGTGTGATTTAGGAGCTTATTTATTAAGTGAGTAACTGATATTGATATACTCGAAATAAAATTATACTCTTTGGAGATATATTAACCGAGCATATATTAAAACATAGATAGATTATTCATGTGGAACATGTTTGAAAAATAGATTAGACATATTAGTGCTATCATTAATTTGGTTGGGTTCCCTTTTTCCTAAATGTTGGTTCACTTAGTTTAGTATAAACAAGTGATGTAGTGCGTCGAGTTCCTATCGTCAAGTAAGGATTTTTTAGGTTGGTAGGGGAAAGGAAAATATGGTTAAAGATTTGTAAAATGAGTAATAAAACTTAAATGTAAGTTTTTAGTATATGTTGATTAATTCTGGTTGAAATTTTAGACTATATCATGTGAAACGCAAAATATAGAGGGTGGAGTATGTTAATAATAATGTGAAATTCATTTATGGTTTTTGTGTAGTAAAAATTGTCAATACGAGTGTATATTAAATTTTTTTTTTTTTTTGTGCTTCTTAAAAAATATTAATATTTTTTTTATATAAAAATAATTAAGGAATTTAAATTGGTTTAGAATGAAGGCGGAGTGTTTATTTGTCAAGGTAGTATTAGGGAAGTGGGAAAGTGAATGTCATATTGTTAGAATCAAAGAAAGCCTTATTTGAAAAAATATTTACTAAACATAGTTATTTGTAAACATATAATTCGTTTTGACTAGATATGTAAGACATATTTTATTTTATTTTATATAGAAGACATATAAAATATAAATATTAGTAATAAGTTAAATATTTAAGAGTATTTTATCTTCTTTGATGCCATATTATTGTGTTCAAATAATAGTAATATTCGTGAATGTTTGTATAGACGTTGATTATATAATTGGTGGATACGGTACAATAGAATATACTCATTGAGTACAAGGTACAATAGAATATATTCCTACCCCATATAGTTAAATATTTTAACCATTTTTATATATTTAAATACTATTTCTAAATTCAATTCATTCAGTTAAATAATATAATTATAATTAATTTTATTTACCCTAAATTCAGAAAAGAACATATGCCCATGAAAAATAGCCCATAAAAAGTAAAGTCAATAGGAATAAGAACTTTATAGCTAGACTGGAGGTTTAAATATTAATTAATTTCCTTCCAAATATTAATCCACTTACATCATTGAAAATTCTTGCCAAAAATAATTGTTATCAAACTGTTAAAGTGACACATTAAGGAAGGGAAACGACATAGAAAAGTGCCTTGAGAAACACAATATGCTAAGGCTAGTGATATCGAGCAATCCCAATACCTCGTAGTGTGTTAATGGTGAATATATATAAACATGAATGCTTGACTATGCTTCGGTGTGTTGCATATCTTCCAGACGTCGACTAAATGCATGGATAGTGAGAATGGCAAGGGTGTTACATGTAAATGTGTGAGAATATAGACTTGAGAGAAATTTGTTGCTTGATTAATGCATTAGAATATGATTTGAAATTTTTTTGAAGAACATAGAGGTAGAGAGAAGTATATTATTGTTTCGAAGGCAGAGGACATCTACAGAAGAAGAACCAAATATTGTAGAATGCGATACAAGTAAGTTGTTATTGCTTTGTAGAGTATGAAAGAGTCAATGTACAAGAACTTTCAATATTTGGTAAAAAAAATGGAGATGGGTATTATTGTATTGTTTAGAAAACCTAACTTAGAAATCCTACCAAAAACATAGTACACAAAATATGCTATGTATTTCATAAACATGAAACAGTAAAAGTCGACAAGCAGGATACATATGGAAAATTAGATGCTTTGGGCAAGGTCTTGTTAACTATGAATGCATGAAATGCATTGATTCAACCTAACTTAGAATTCCTAGCAAAATAACAGTAGATGATGTATGCTATGAGATAGGCTGTCATTAGGTCCTATCTCTTTAGTTTGAAAAGTGCATCAAATATCAACCGAGTAGTGTTCAAGGTTGTATACAATATGAAACTCCTCAACTATCTCTCTCAAATTTTCTAAGCAATTGGAACAATTGAAATGAAACTTAAACTAGAAGGCCACTTAAACTAGAAAGATTAAAATAATTAAACTAAAAAGCGAGAAATTATTATCTAAAAATCATAACAAGTAAACTAGAAAGCATCAAAATGATTAAACTAATAAGCGTGTAAATTGGTGAAGAGGAAAAACATGTAAAGAAACTATGAAACATTTGACTAGAAATGGATAACAAACTTAATGATTAACAAAAAACAACTTGACAACTTGAAACTAACATTGAAGGTAGGTGCTCTGAAACTTTAGTTAACATAATTAAATATTACAAACTCACTACAACTTGCATGATTAGCTTTAATGGAGCTCGACACATGAAAATAAACTTTACTTCACACTTTATCATTTACAAAATAGAAACAAAATAATCAAAAGTGAAAATACTTATCTATCTACTCTACAGTCCCTCGAGTGGCCAGCTCTCGGGTGCTCCTATGCTTAGCTCAGGACACATAAACTTTGTAACTTCAGGATTACTCCATTCAGAATGATTCCATTCACAATACTTAACAACTCAGAATGAGGTAGGCAAAACTTTCTTTATTCATATTGAAAGTGTAATTCAAAAACATAGTCTAGAAATTCATTACGACATCATAATGATATTTCTCTATTCTATATTACTTTTGAAAGTTACACACTTATACAAAAACTGTTTAACAAAATCCTATAATTCAGCTGGTAGAGATTACCATTGAAAAAGTCTTTAACTGAATTTAACAAACTAACAGACTTGAGTCGATAGTCCATAACATAAAACATTAAAGAGACTCAGAGTGAGCCATAAGATCTTTCAACAGAAAATACCAAAATAGCTACAAAAACTCGATCCACCATGTGTCCTAGAATTTTGGTGCCTATAATTTTGGCGTTTATCTTCAACCACATGGAATTTTGCATTGAATCTTCAACCATATGGAAGTTTATGTTGAATCCTCCTAGTAGGGCATGATGACTGATTATGCATGAAAACCTATACATTACTTTAAAAACTAAACCATTAAGTTAACGTAGGTTAGCTTATTTCAAGTAATTTTAGAAAATAAATTTTATACAATTTTTCACAAAAAGAAAGCATTTATTAATCCTAAAGACAATTAATTGGCAAGGTAAAGGTTGTTGGAAAATATGAGGAAGGGTATTTAGTTCACTTGTATTGATGAGGTTATTTTTACCTCATTATTTTCTCCCCTTCCTAAGCTTGAGCGAGTCCTCCTACTCTTTGTTGTGGCCCTTGTCCTGCATTTCCCCTGTTTCCACTCTGATCTTCATATTTTTCACTAATATCATACAAGTTATCTACTTCTCTATCAAAATCCCCAGGTTCCCTCAGAAAACCCTGATGAAGTGTAACCCTTGCCTTCCATCTTTCAAAATTTTATTTGCTCTAATATGTGTTGATATGTAATGCGAGAGGTGGTGAGAGAAGAAAAGGAGGTTTGTACCTCATGCCAATCCAATCAATTTTTAATTTCTTTAGGATATTAGCTAGATCTATAGCTCTTCTATAGTACCATCTGATGTTAAGAGGTGAAATTACCTCTCTTTTCTTGAAATACATAGGAAGAGGGGTATATCTTTCTTCGCATGCATGCCATGCTCTCCCGATCAGTTTTGGCCCCTGATCTTGAAAATGGTCAAAGCACACCCAAAGATTATTGTTATACTTACTTTGTATAACCTCTTTAAGCTCAATACCCAAGAACTCTGCTTTAAAAGCAAATGGATTTCTGTAAGGGTGTCTCATTTATAGCCCAATAGTTTTCTCAGCTTGTAAATATTCCTTTGACCATTATTTCCATTAGATTTGATTGCACATGGTGGAAAGAAATGATCTCAATTGAACTTCACCAACAAAGAAGTTGACACAAAAATCTGTATATCTTTCTTGAGCAAATTATGAAAAAAAAAATCACATAACAAATCTTGTTGATCTAGAGTTGATTGTACAGATATTTAAAAAAATTCCTTGTCATCAGGGTCATGTGGCTGATTATTGTAGATTTTAAGTAATTTCCATCTCATAATTTGTTCATTGAGAAACATAGCATATAACCTAGATGGTCTTCTCTAGGCCAAAAATAATTCACCTATCTGACAAGCATCGTGTTTAACTCTATATACCCTGTCAAATGATTCCTTTAATAGAACCAACTCCTTCTTCAACCTAGCATTGTCAATAGCCATCTCCTTAAAAAAGTAGCACCTCTCCATCCATTTTATTAGTAATGGAGGTATGTGTACCTGGAACCATTCTATGACAATTGGTTTGGTTTGTGTTTCCCTGGATTCCATTATAGGTTTGGTGTCACTTTCCTGCAGATCCTACTCTAACTCAACAATTCTACTTACAAAAGCATTAAGTTCAATTTTTTTGTTTGTTCTTTTCTTCCTCGAAATCATAAAACATTTGCATGAAATTGTTTGTCAAAATTTTAATTTGTTCATCTTTTTTCAGATATACAAGACACATAATTTTTGTTGTCATCATTTTTCTACTGAATTTGAAATTATAATTGTTCAATAATCTTGCCTTTTTCTTCAATTTGTATTTTCAAATTTATAATTTCTTGATCTCTTTTTCCTATAATTTCAAGATGTGCCTCAATTTCTTTCTGCTGTTGACTAATTTGTTCCTCATTTCCTTGCAATTGAGCTTTTAATTCAACAATTTTGGTTTTCAGTTTTTCTAATTCCACTCCTTTTTTATCAGATTCTTCATCCCCTATGTTACCAGAAAAAAGACAAATTGGGGATTTCCATATTTACATTGTCCTCAACACTAAGTATATTCCCTTTATTAGACACATCAAATGAACTCAGCTCAATAATTTTAGCAATAAAGGAGGACAACTATCTCACAGTATCATCCTGAATATCTGCAAAATGTGGTGATTGTACCGATAGATTCTCCAATTCAACCCTAGGAGATTGAGTATCTTGTTGATCACTTTCCCTTATTTCCTCCTCACCAGGCTAAGTATCGATTCCCACTATTTGTGCTTTAGTCTTAGGTTTATTCTTTTTAGGGGGTACTTAATGTGTCATAAGACACAATTTCACTAGACTCAACAAATAGTCATTTGCTTCTCCATAAAGGAGGGGTTGTATGTGAGATGACCATGGTTTGCTTCTTCCTCTTGCGCGAAGGCTCTTCTTCCTCTCTGAAATGTACAATTTCTACATTTCTTGATTGTCTTGGGGTTTTTGATACATCAGGTAAGGTTTGCGGCGCATTATCATCAGGAGTTGTTGAGGTCTGCTGAGATTTAGGAGCATCTAAAGCTTCAGAGGAAGGTTCTCTTGGATACTGAACTACTTGTTTTGATGACTCTCCCTCTTCAAGAGGTTTATTAGACTCCTCATTTTCATTTTTTTGCATAAATTTCTACCATTTCTTCTCTAGTTTATTACGAAAATGGTACTTGCAGATTAATTGAATAAGGTCATGATGTTTAAGTGGCCCTGTACCAATTTTATACTTTTCTATCATACTAGTAACTGAATCACACAAAAATGTAGGAACATTAACCCTAAGAGAGGAGTCTTCAGTGCCATGGTGCAAATGGGTTAGCAATCGAAAAGGGGGACCTACTATCGTAGCTACTTTCCCTTCACAGGTAAAGTACTTAATTACCCAAGCTACGATAGTTCTCCAAGGTTCAAGAATGGAATTCTTTGGAATCCTTTGTTTTGTCCTCTAGTGCTTATAGTTACTAGAGTTTGAGGCTCACCCTCGCTATGAAAAAATTCTACCATCCTCTGATAAGTAACTTGTGCAGTTTTAGTCTAATTAATACCCCTTCTCAAGACCAGAGAGATGGGAGATAATTTTTGGACTTACCCGGAAACGCTTGCCATGCACCACAGTTTTCTCATCTGCAATTTTTTTTGCAAATTCTTTTACTAGCTGCTCAGAATTACCTCAAACTTCTTGATAAATTCAAGTCACCCTACTTTCTGAAATAGACCTGCAATGTTGCCCAATGCTAGAAATTTATCCACTAAGGCTGGTTCGGATTTCTTCTTAGCTCCTCCCATTCTTTTCTTCCTTTATTACTTTGCTCAATTCTATAGAAATACTTCAAAAATACTCGGTTTAAGCAGCTGAATTGTAGAAGGAAGAGAATATAGTTTTGATACAACCAATGGAGGGAAAGAATTAATTGTCCTACTTGAGCTATGTTGTATAATCATGGTAGTTGTGCATGGAAAAATGTGCAAGTGTAGTCGTACTTCAAGCAATCAATGAATGGAAAAATTTACTAAATTAGGAATGGAAAGGGCTTGTGCCAATTAATTAACCTTTATTCAGAATAATTACCAAATTTAAGCAAAAAGTGTACGTACCTTACGTCCTTTCGTTAACTTGAATATCACTTACCTTTGCTGACGTAACGAGTTAGTTGTACAATTTTGCGAAGGTGGTGACGGTTTAATTATGAGATGGATGAGAAAACTAATTAATGAAAAAGTTTATTATGATGAAAATATTGTCATAATAATTTCATTTATTATGAAAGGATATGATATTATAGGGTGAGATGACAATGTATGGTGTGGATTCCAAGATGATGGCAAAAATTTGGATAATGGGCATGTGTAAAACTTTGGAAAAATCAAAGCATTGAAAAAGAAAAAGGATTTACAAAGTTCCGGAGCATCACTGGGAGATGTGGCTAGAATGGAAAAAGTGAAGTGGAAAAGTTCTGAAGCATCAGTGAGAGATGTCGTTCGAACATAACAACAAATTTTTTGGAGCATCGTCGAAAGATGCAGCTAGAGCAACAACCAAATTTTTTTGGAGCATCGTTGAAAGATGCAACCGGAGTAGCAACCAAATTTTTTTAGAGCATTATTGAAAGACGCAGCTAGAGCAACAACCAAAAATTTGTGTAGCATCATCGAAAGATGGAGCCGGTGCAACAACTAAACAAGTTCCAGAGCATCATCGAAAGTTGCTGCCAGAAGGAAGAAATAGCAAAATTCTGGAGCATTGTTGAAGGATGCAACCAGAATGCAACAAGAAAATTTCTGGAGCATCGTTGGAAGATGTAGCCAGAAGAAGGAAGGAAAATGTATAACTTTGGATTTTGACTTTCCAAAGCATCATTGAGAAATGCACCAGAATGTAGGATAAAAATGAGGAATGGCACTAGCAAGTCATGCAAGTTTCAGAGCATAGCAACGATCGAGCCAACAAGTTTCGAAGCACCACAACAACCGAACTACAAAGTTTTGGAGCACTGCAACAACCGAACTTTAAATTTTTGGAGCGCTGCAACAAGATGCACCGAAATTTGTTTCTGATGAAAAATGAAGTCGTACGAAAATAACAACGAAATTTAGCCAAGTCCAAAAGCTGAAAAATTTAAAAGAAATGCTTTGAAGGAAAAATTTATACACGTGCTTTTTTTTTTTGGAAAAAATAAAAACTATATTGACTCTGCAGTATCATAGTCAATGCATTGGATTTCTCCCTACATTTCTACCATTTTTGTGAATTCTTCTTTATTGACTGGTTTATGGTAGATGTGTAATCGATCTCCATTAACTAGGAGGGTTCGGGTGTCACCATAAATGGGTTTTAGCTATACCGAGCCATTTGAATATACTTCAGAAATTCCATATAGGATGAGCCAATGAGTTCTGAGTTTTCCTTGGTGATCTTTCTATTTGGAATCGAATAACAGGGCCCAATCCCCATTATGGAACTCTCTCTCCTTAATATGCTTGTCATGCCAGACTTTGTGTTTTTGTATGAGTTCATTTTGATGGACGACATCCAAACAGAGCTCATCCAACTCACTAAGTTGCAAGAATCTCTCTACCTGGGCTCATTTAAGATCTATACCTAACTCCATGGTTGTTCTCAAGGTTTGGAGTTTGAATTCAATGGGTAAGAGAGGCGTCTTCCCAAAGACCATATCGTATGGACTAAAATCGGTGGTTGATTTCCACGTGGTTTTATAAGACTGGATAGCTTCAAGTAGTTTTCTAGCCTAGTCTTTTCTTCCTGATGACATTGTTTTTGTTAAAATGTTTTCTGGAGCTCCCTATTAGTGACTTCCACCTGACCGTTTTCCTGAGGATGATAGGGTGATGATTTATTATGGCTAAAATGGAAATGGTTAGTGGAGGCTAAAAATACCTTAGACATGAACTAAGGACCCTGGTTTGTGACAATCATCCTAGGAGCTCCAAACTTGAGGAAAATTTTATTATAGAGGAACTTAGCTACCTGTCCCTCCCTAGAAACTCGTAGAGCTTGAACCTCTACCCACTTAGTCAGATAATCGATGTAGACCAGAATTTACTCTTTTCCTTGTGAAGTCAGGTCTATAGGACTGCTAAAATTCAATCCCCATATTTCAAACGGTTCAAGGACTACCTGGGGTTGAAGGGGCATTTCATTAGATTTTTTTGGTCTCCCTACCCTTTGACATTCATCACAATGGTGAACATATTTCTTGACATCCCTATGCATATAGGGCTATTAATATCTCACACCTAAGATCTTATGGGATGTTCTCTTCATAGAATAATGTCCTCTGGAAGGATCATCATGGAAAGCTCTTAGGATACTATAGGTTTCATCTTCCCTAACACATCATTGTAGAACTATGTCAGGCCTACATCAAAATAGGATCCCATTAATCCATTTGAAAGGGGTGCTTTCTCTTATAAGGCATTTCTTTTGTTTAGATGTAAAATCAGGAGGTACTTCTGAGGTGGCCAAGTAGTTGGCAATATCGGAAAACCAAGGAGTTTTAGTAGAGATGGAAAATAGATTCTCATTTGGGAACTCAACCTATACCAGAGCACAATCACCATCATCTTGTTTAATTCGGGATAAGAAATCTGCAACTACATTGAATTTCCTTGGTTTGTCAACAATTGTAATTTTAAATTCTTGGAGAAGCAACAACCATCTGATTATCCTCCCATTCACTATAGGTTTGTTCATGAGATATTTTATGGTCGAGTGGTCTTTGTACACCATTACTTTGTATCCTATAATGTAGTGTCGAAATTTCTTAATTGCATGTATTACAACTAATAATTCCTTCTCCATTGTTGTATAATTCCTTTTTGTTGGAGTCAGATTCATACTGATGAAGTATATAGCATACTTTCCCCCATTCTCATCTTCTTGTCCTAACACTACTCCTATAGCATCATTATATGCATCCACATAGATATGGAATAGTAAATTCCAATTAGGTCCACGAAGGACAGGAGCAGAGATGAGCTTCTCCTTGATGATTTTGAATGATGAGTGACACTCAAGTGCCCAGATAAACTCCACATTCTTTTGGAGAAGAGAAAACATAGGAGCTGCAATTTTGTTGAAGTTTTCTATAAATCTTTTGTAGTATCCAGCATGCCCTAAGAAACTTCTAACATCAGTCTGGGTTTTTGGGGTGACTAGTTGTTGTATCACTTCGATTTTATTAGGATCGACTTTTATTCCATCAGTCGACATGTGGTTTCCTAGCACTATTCCTTATTCTACCATTATTAGACATTTTTCATGGCTTAGGGACAAGCGATGATCTTCACATCGCTTCAGCACTTTGTCTAGACTTTGGAGAGCTTCATCAAAAGTTGAACCATACATAGTGAAGTCATCCATATACACTTCCACACACTCATTCACCAACTTAGCAAATATAGTCATGATAGCTCTTTGGAATGTTGCAAGAGCATTGCACAACCCAAAAGGGATAACTCGATATGCAAATTTTTCCCATGGACAAGTAAATTTTTTTTTATTCTAGTCTTTTGTTTCCACCTATATCTGGTTGTAACCACTAAATCCGTCTAGAAATGAGAAATATTTTCTCCCAGCCAAGTTATCTAGAACTTGGTCTACAAATGGTAGGGGAAAATAATCTATGTGGGTTGCTTTGTTAAGTTCCCTATAGTCTACACATACTCTCCACTTTCCATTCTTCTTTGGAACCACAACCAAAGGTGAAACCCATTTACTGTTAGAAATGGGATAAATAAACCCACTTGTAGGAGTTTCTCAATTTCAGTTTTAAAGATATCTTTCAAGGTAGGATTGAGTCTCTATTGGGGTTGGCGAATAGGTTGAACATTCTTGGTGTAGATATGATGAGCGCACACACTTGGGTGTATTCCTCTCATATTTTGTAGTCCCAAGCAAAAGCTTTAGATCTATTCACCAGGACATCAAATAGTGTGTGTTCTTCCAGCTTGGTCAACTAGCTGTTAATGTTCAAAGTTTTTCTTGGCAGCAGCATAATAGACTTAACACTTGGATGATTAGATGTGAGTATACATTTGTCTTGTAAAAGTTTTAAGGGGGCAACTATGAGGTATGGTTCTATGAAGTCTGACAATATCTTCAAAGAAATGTTATGTTTTTGGAATGATATTCATTAGAGGACAAGGAAATCCCATAAAACTGGTACTATCAAATTCAGTGTGGCCTATGTTGATGGGTTGTCCTAAGATCTCTTCTAGGTCCAACATCTCCTCATCACTTGAATCCATGGTAAGATTTTCCATGGTGTTTTCTAATTTATCTTCCAATTCTTCACCATGTTGTTTGATGACTACCATGGCTAGTGAACCTAAATTTTCCCATCCGTTGGGACCTTTTGGTTCATCAACCCAAAATTTATTATATTCAACAGGCTTGGCAGGAGGATACAAGAATAAATTTTTTCTATTTGGACCATGTGAAATGGTCATTCCTCCCTCCCTGCATTCAATTTTGGCTACAACCGTAGTTAGCCATGGTCTTCCTAGGATTATAGGATAACTTTATTTTGGTGTAAGAGATTGAATTATTTGAAAGTCCACTGGATATTCCCATCCATCGACTTTGACAAGAACATTCTCAAGGACACCCTTGGGAATGGATATGGCTTGATTTTCCATCTGTAAGATTATAGTTGTGGGGCGTAAATTAGTAAGCCCTAACTCTTCCATTACATCAACAATCATTACGTTAATGGTTTCTCCCAAGTCTACTAATGCATTAGGTATTGCCACCTCATTGATTGTTACTATTATCAATGGACTACCTGGATCATCATATTTTGGAGCAGTAGTCTTTCCAGCCAAAGAGTCAGCCAAATAACCATTTATGTGAACTACATTTTTTTATTTCCTTCTTGGAGTTTTGATACACAACTGTTTGATCAGTTGGTTTAGTTTAGGAATCTCCTTAATGGCTTGTAGCAAAGGAACCTCAATTTGCAACTATTTGATTTCTTGTATCAACACAACTTTGGTGGATGAGGACATTTCTGGAGTATCTTTTATATTGGTTGGTTTAAGCCACTCTGGAAAAGGCGCTTGGGTTTTGTCTTTGGGGGTGGAATTTTGTAAAGACTCAGTTGGAGACTGACCCTCCCCTTCTTGAGGTAGGTTGGAAGCTCTAGCTAATGATAGAGGAAAGGTCTTGTCTTGGATAGTTTTTGGGGTTCATTCTGTAGATGTGGGATTTGTTTTAGTGGCCTTAGTAGATTCCTTAATAGGCTCATCCAATATCTCAACAATAGTCAACGATTGAAGTGTTTTTCTAGATCTTAATTGTAGATTTCCACAATGTATAGCGTTAATTCCATTAACATTATCCTATTTGGTGCAATACACTAGGGTATTCTGACGATTGTTCTTTGGGCTCGGAATAGGTTGCACCAGAAGTTGTGGTTAATTAACTTGCTTAGTTTGTTGAGTGTTCTGGGGAGCTGGTAAAATATTTTGCTATTGATTGGGCAACCTCCTGTGACTAGTATAAAATTGATTCTAAGGTTGATTCCATTGAGGAACAGGACTTTGAGGATACCACTGATGTTGAGGTTGGTTGGGCCATTGAGGGTTTCCCCAAGATTGATTCACTCAGTCAGGTGGTCCCCAAGGGTAAGTCCCCCAATTAGGTGGTGGTTGAGGTGGTGCCTGACGCCAAGATGCTATCCACTGATTATTATTCCAGTTGTTCTGAGGTCTCCAGGTAGGGTTTGAATTTTGGCCATAGGAAAAATTCCCTCTAGTTCTTTGATTTAGAAAGTTAACTTCCTCCTCAACTGGAGATGTCTTTTTCTTAGAATTCTTGATGGCATTCAAAATATCAAATTGGTCAGTGGGATGGTCCTTGTCACAAACCTAACAAACACAAATTTTGTCAACTATGTCCAAAGGGCATTCTCTTAATACATGTTTATTTCAGCACCTAGGGCTATAGATGGATAAGGTCTTAGGGTTTCACGTTTTATCCTATATTCCATCTAACATGGTATTTAACTGAACCAGGATGTCAGTTTTAAATTTGATATCTCCTCACACAGTTTTCCTATCTCAATGGAACCTTTAAAAAGAGTAGACTTTCGGATCCCTCCTAGAGTACAAGAGAATTTCTGACATAATTATGTGATATCATCAAGTCCCAGTTGGGACACATCTCCTTTTCCTATTAAATCCAGGCTCCTTTGAGCATCTTTATCAAGACCTTTGATAAATACGATCTTTAAAATCTCTATACTTATGGCTTCTCCGCCACATCGTTTAGATAAGAAGACAAACCTATCTAGGTAGTCTTCTAGGCTCTCATCTTTGTTTTTCCTTAGATTGAACAACTCTTCCTTCCTATCACTGACTCTATAGTAGCTCTAGTATTTATCTAGAAAGGCAGACTCCATGTCATCCCATGAGGCTATGGATCCCGAGGCTAGTCCCATGAACCAACGCATTGCTAAGTCCTTCAAAGTAGAGAGAAAAAGATTTAGTTTTTGGTTATCATTCTTGTAGTCATATGTCTGACACAAGACTTTAAACTCGAAGAGAAACTGGTCAAGGTCTTCAAAAGACACACTTCAAAAGGCTGGCAAGAAGGTTGGTGATATATTTTTCATAGTCATATCATCATCTGCATTGATAGCAATAGGATAAGTGAATGTACACGATGGTGGAGGAGGAGGATTATTTCTAGGTCACTCATGATGTTGAATGCTATTCGTTCCTCCTCAAAATTTTGCTTAAATGGGTGAGGCTCTGAGGTTTGCAGAGGAATATGATCCTCTACAACTATATGTTCTCTTTCTGGGATATACGGGAAGGTCTCAGGTTGATCCTTCTCGATCAATTCTTCAAAGAGTTCTTGAGTTGAGATTTCTTCTTCCCTACTTGTGGTTGGTACGTCATTTGGGGGGGTTTGGTATGAATCTTTCTTGGGGGCCTTGTTTCCTAACCATGCAAAAAAGGAAGCCTGAGGACTATTTTTGTGCCTGAAAGAGGTATTCAGGGTATCTCCTACTAAAACTTAGAAAAATAAGGTCCCCGATACCAAAAAGTGATAGGCTATCGTTAGGTCCTATCTCTTTAGTTTGAAAAGTGCATCAAATATCAACCGGGTAGTGTTCAAGGTTATATGCAATAGGAAACTCCTCAACTCTCTCTCTCTCAAATTTTCTAAGCAATTGGAACAACTGAAATAAAACTTAAACTAGAAGGCCACTTAAACTAGAAAGCTTAAAATAATTAAACTAAAAAGCAAGAAATTATTAATCTAAAAAGCATAAAACCTAAACTAGAAAGCATCAAAATGATTAAACTAATAAGCATGTAAATTGGTGAAGAGGAAAACCATGTAAAGAAACTATGAAACATTTGACTAGCAATGGATAACAAACTTAATGATTAACAAAAAACAACTTGACAACTTGAAACTAACAGTGAAGGTAGGTGCTCTGAAACTCTAGTTAACAAAATTAAATATTACAAAATCACTACAACCTGCAAGATTAACTTTAATGGAGCTCGACACAAGAAAATAAACTTTACTTCACACTTTATCATTTACAAAACAAAAAAAACCGAATCAAAAGTGAAAATACTTATCTATCTACTCTATAGTCCCTCGAGTGGCTAGCTCTCGAGTTCTCCTACGCTTAGCTCAGGTCACACAAACTTTGTAACTTCAAGATTACTCCATTCAGAATGATTCCATTCACAATACTTGAAACACAGAATGAGGTAGGCAAAACTTGCTTTATTCATTTTGAAAGTGTAATTCAGAAATATAGTTTTGAAATTCATTATGACAGCATAACGATATTTCTCTATTTTATATTACTTATGAAAGTTACACTCTTATACAAAAATTGTTTAACAGAATCCTATAATTCAGTTGGTAGAGATTACCACTAAAAAAGTCTTTAACTGAATTTAACAAACTAATGGACTTGAGTCCATAACATAAAAAATTAAAGCAGCTCGGAGGGAGCCATAAAGTCTTTCAACAAAAAATAACAAAACAGCTACAAAAACTCGATCCACCATGCATCCTAGAATTTTGGCGCCTATACTTCTGACGCTTTTCTTCAATCACATGGAAGTCTGTGTTGAATCTTCAACCATATAGAAGTCTGCATTGAATCCTTCTAGCTGGGCATGATGACTGATTATGCATGAAAGCCTGCACATTACTTTAAAAACTAAACCATTAAGTTAGTGCAAGTTAGCTTATTTCAAGTAATTTCAAAAAATAAAGTTTATACAACTTTTCACAAAAAGAAAGCATTTATTAATCCTAAAGACAATTAATTTGCAAGGTAAAGGTGGCTGGAAAATATGAGGAAGGGTATTTAGTTCACTTATATTGATGAGTTTATTTTTACCCCATCACTATGTATGCCATAAACATGAAACAATAGAAGCAGAGAAGGAAGTTAGATATGAAAAACTGAATGCTTTGGGCAAGGTCTTGTTAATTGTGAATGCACAAAATGTAGTGATTATGGATTGATTGCAACAGTAACTCGCCTTTGAGCAAAAATTCAATCATATGAAGTGCATATCATCAAAAGGATGAGTCAATTTGCATTTTATTGTTAATTTTGTCATGTGCTTTTGTGTTTCATTTTTATGAATAACATCTTATTTTTCATCGACTATGGTTGTTTGTTCAAATTGTCCTTGTAACAGGAACCATTTTTTGGAATTGGAGTGGAGACAAAGGCCTGCATAGGTGCAAATATACTTGATTTTTGAAGAGAAGGCTACGAGGTTATAATTTCTGATTTTTTTCTCTTTTGTTTGCAATGAAGTTTGATTCTTCGAATGTCTATAAAAATTATTCCAATTGTTTGATTTTTTCTATTTTGTACCGACAAGCAAGTTACAATACCATGTGATATGCAATTCACATGAATTTTTTGCTTAGTACATTTATCAAATTGTACATTACCTATTCCCTAGAGTGGCTATAATTATGAATTTATTTCAAGCAAATCTGGAAAATATAAATACATGATAATTTTTTGGCAAATATGAAGGCGTTATAATAGTAAGCAATACTTGTAGTTGAAGGAGGACAAAAGTACTGATTTGAGGACAAGGGCGGCCAGTTAACTGAGTTTGTAGAATGAATATAGTTGCACTGATAGGGTCATCTTCATTGTGCTTGAATTAGAAGCACTCACTACTCCTTGAAAATCTGATTAGGAAATTGGGGAGAATTTTTATGTGTTTGTAAAAATAGGCAACAAAATTGTCGGAAAGAAGCTCCACTAGTTAATTAAAACTTCATTATAAGGTATATGATCCTATTTAATAACAAACTAGAAAGTTTAGCAATCCATAATAGTTGATTGCATCAAACACCGAACAAATTTTTTCAAGAAAATGTAGTCAGGAGGAAGCTTTCATGTTTACACATATGTAGCATTGTGACCTGAGTTTAGAAAAAAAATTCTTTAATTGGGAAATTGGACAATACATTTACTATTGTAGAATGCATTAGCCTAAGGAGAAAGCCTACACAATTTTCATTTAACCTAATGATTGGCTTCAATTGTTCCATTTTTATTGGTTACATAGCATATGTCATGTATTGTACCCATTTCCCCGGTGAGGCAAAGTTGAGTCAATATTGTCACATGTTTACACGTAACAACTTTACTATTCTCACCATTCATGGACTTGGCTCACTTGTACGATGTGTGGAGGACGTTGGAGCATACAAAAGCCTTCCTATTTAGGATTGGTCCCTTTGAGTAACACCAGTATATCATGTTTCTAAAGGAACTTTTGGTTGTTGTTGGTTTGCTCAAAAATTTCATTACATTCCCTATGTTTTGTTATAAAGTGGATGTTTTTGGTTAGTGATTCACCCACATAAACTAAGTTAGTAGGAAAATAGCTCAAACAAAACTCAATCAAGTATCAAGTTAATCTTTGTATAATTTGCATTTAATGGTTAAATATTTGACAAACTTTATAACGTGTTTCTATTTTTCTTATTTACTTAAACAAAGAAGAGTAGGACACCTACTCAATGTGATAGGAAAAGAGATAAATAATAAATTAGAGACATTAAAATTACATGCTTAAATTTGGAACTGTAGGAAAGTAGAAAAATATTTTAAACAATTGAATTTGATTGGCCAACCAAGTATCTGAAATTCAAATGCAATAATTGCAATAGTAACTTGCCCATTAAAAATATGCATGTTTTATATTTCTGACATATAGCATACTTAAAAGTTGTAATATTGGATTTTAATCTATTTTAAGGGGAAAATGAGAAAATTAAGTATTGTCTAACATATAAAGGAAAAAGATGTCAACTGTAAAATGAGAGTCGCAAGAAGTTTTAATCCATAAAACATGAAATTTAGTGATATAGGCCAAACATCTAGGAACATAAGCATAAGAAAAAAAGAAGTGCAGGTTGATGCAATGGTAGGTAGATTTGGACTTGCTTGTGTTTCTTTGTCACCTGTAATTTCATTATTATGATTAGTACAAGATAAATATTTTAATATAATTTTAAACATACTTTGGAAATTGAAAAGAGAAAAAAGTATTTGTATTAGTATTGTTTTGTACCTTTCTATAGAATATGACGTTCATTCATTAAGGAAAATAGCATATGTAATGACATTATTTTGATTGAGGCTAAAATGGCCTTTGGTGACGAAGTCTCATAGTACAAATATAACTGTTGATTTGTCCTTGATGTAGTCTTCATATTTCATGTTTTGAAGAGCGGGCAAGAGTTGTTGGATGACATGGTTTTGAACTGAACAATGGATTGTGTGCTTGTCATTTGTTATGATGATAGTTTCAGGATGAAGTGAGTATATGTAACTCACTTCCTTGTCACATTGGTTGCAATGAGCATGTCGTAAGTGTTGAATTTATAATTGAAAATCAAGAAAAAATCTTCAAATGGATTTGAAAGTGTGTTTGCTACTTTTAATGTGCCTAAAACCTGAAAAATGCGAACTTAGATTGTTAAAAGGGGTAGTTTCGAAAAATTTAAATGAGAGAGCGATAAGATATTTAAAAAATCACCGTAAATGTCGATTGCATCAAAGTAGTTAGCTTGTCCATTATTCTTTTGTTATTCAATTTGCAAAAAATGTTGATCGGCCCATGTGGAATGTGGTCTTTTGATCTATGCTTTTTTGGATATTCTTCAAAAGAAATGCTAGATTTTTGTTCCTGTGTAGTTGTTCCTCTATTTTCAAGTATTTTTTTTCATGAGATGCACTCAATTGTAGCTACGTGGCAATGAGGACACTAGTTTTTGTTACCAAAAAAAATAGTAGAGACCACAATGCTATAAAAAAGAGGGTTAAAATAGATTAGTGGTGTATGCTAGGGAGACATTTGTACATGTGCTCTATCAGATTCTTTTGTATCATCTTTGATATCAATTTCATATTGGTTGCCTACTTTCTTAGCGCCAACAACCAAAGCACCTATTGCTCCAATTGGATACTGATTTGTGGCCTCTAGTAGTTGGTTGATAGTTTTATCTGGAATGAATTAGTAGTCTTCAAAAAAGTGAGGCATGCTTTCAACTATGCTTGTGTCTGTCAATATCAGTATGTAATCACAATCCCCTCTATCATAATTTTTTCTACATGCAATTTGGAAGCGTGATATTGAAACTCCCAATCTTGGAATTATTTTGTGCTAATGTTCTTACACAAGGTTTCCATTGATATTCAATGTAATTGTCATTTTTTCTTTGAGGATTGTGAGATTTGCACGCATTACCTCATGTGCTTTGTTGAATTTGTCCAATGTTGCTTTGTAGACAACAAGGACGTCTCCTTGGAATGTGTCACCAATTTTTTTTGCATTTAAGTCGTCAATTGATATGGTATTTTTGACTTTTGTTCTGGAAGAACAAAGGAAAATGTAAATCTTATATTTGGACAATGTAGAAATGCATATGAAAGGGAAATAGAATAAGTTGTTTACCATTTTCTTGTGTCTTCTTCCATGTCTTGCATTTTTTGTGCTGGTCTTTTTGTTTGATCCATCATTTGTCTGCAAAGTAGTGATATATTGGAGAATGTATTATCGATATATGCTTATCTATGTCTATAGTACTGTACAAAAGGTTCAAAATGACTTTTTTGAGGGTTTACATCATGGAACAATATAGAATATGTTGGAAAATTGGCTAGTTTGTTAAAGTGCAATTACTTTCTCCTTGGTGTCATTTTCCAAACACATATTTGTATATTCAATCATTTGGATAGCCATTGAATACAAAACGCGTCTCCCCATAAGCCGATTTCATTGTCGCTTGTGCCTAGCTTCACAGGAAAGTGCATTTTGTGTAGATATGTATTAGGATCATGCACTTTGTGTAGTCTATACAGGGTTTCAGGGTCAAGTTCAATATTGTATGATTTAATTGCATCTTTATCTACTTTTCCATTTCATAGTTCGATTGATGTATACTAATTGCTCAATAGTACTTGTAATGAATCAAACAAACAGTCTCCAATATTGTACTTAAATATTCCTACTCTACAAAGCCCCTTATTTTTAAGTACATTTTCTATGTTGCAAACTTGTGAGCACCTTGCATATTCATTCTTATCAATGTCTATCATTTCTATACTTTGATATCTTGTCTCCATTGAGATTGCATAAAGTATTAGATTTTTCAAAATGTTAATTGGCCTTAATATGTACACATGCTAAATCTTTAGTACTCTACACATAAGTGCAGTATAATAGAGGTGATATTTTGCGTAGATGTTAAATTGTTTCATTGCAAACAAAGAAGAAAAATGATCCAAGAATCTCACCTTGCATTTTCTTGTTCAAAAATCGACTATATTTGCGCCAATGTAGATGCTTGTCTTCCGCTGAAATTGTAAACAATGGTTCCTGTTACAGGGACATATTAGACAAATGAGCATAGTGGATGACATGTTATATGTTATTCATAAACATAAAGCAATCAATGCTCAATGAATGCAGTAAATGCTAGACCAATACTATTGCAACCATTTGCTTTGCACTTGATAGGTTTAGTTGGTTGATCAAATTCAATAATTTAAATGAAAGGAAATATATATGATTTTATTACTATAGTTTGAATTAAAGGATAGATAAAATAAAAGAAAAACAATAGAAACAAATAATAAAGTTTGACAAATATTTAGGCATCAAATGCAAATTGTACAAATATTTAGTTGATACTTGATTGAGTTTTGTTTGAGTAATTTTTCTAGTAACTTAGTTTTTGTGTGTAAATTAGTAAGCAGTGGCATCCACTTTATAACAAAACTTGGGAGATGAAGTCAACATTTTTAGCAAAGAAAATATTTGTTTGATATGTTTCAATTGCAAATAAGAAGATTGTAACAGTAACCCACTTTCATAGGATTTCCAAGTTAGGTTTAGTAGTTATGACATTTTCTCATTGAATAGACATGCATATAATGTCTACAATATAAACTCAACATCTTAAACTACAAAGATATCCAAAAGTTCCTTGAGGAACATGATATGCTTATGTTAGTGAAAGGGAGCAATCCCAATAGCTGATAAAGCAATACTCTTTTAGAATAAGGTTACAATGCTAAACAGATGTAAACAAAAATGATTGTCTATGCTTCCACGTCTTACACATCTTGTATAGGTGGACAAGTTACATGTAAACATATGAGAATATTGACTTGAAACAAATATGTCCATTGGTTGATGCATTAGAGTATGATCTGCAAATCCTGGAAAAAGCATTTTGTAAATCAATTGTTATAGCTCACTAAACTTTGTAGTCTATTATTAAATAGGCCGTCAGCCCTTGGAATAAAGTTTTTATTAACTAGTGGAGCTTTTTCATATTAGTTATGTTGCTTTTTTTTAGGAAAGAGGGAAAATTGTTCCCAGTTTTCTAATAAGGCCTTCTAAAAGCAGTAAATTATTTTTTCCCTTGTCTTGATATCATTGCCTCTATGTTGCTGCAACTAAAAATATTGCTTGCCAAAAGCAATTTACTATTGCAATCATTAAATTTTCTTTTCAAATAGTTGCTTGGCCAATGAAATTGTATTGTTTAAAATATTTTTGTCTTTTTCTTATAGTTGGGATTTAATGACATACTTTTTGTGTTTGAAAATTATGAGTTCTCTTTTTCTATTGGTTGGAGTAAGTCTATTTTTCATTTTCGTTTAAGTAAATTAGGAAAATAGGGGGACATTATATATTGTGGAAAATATTTGATTAGCGGGTGCAAATTGTGCGAGCTTTGGCGATGGGCTAGTGGGTACTAAAGCAGTGAATGCATGTTTAATGCATTAAATGCAAACTTTGTGAGATGTGTTGGATAGTTGGTGGGTACACAAGCAGTGAATGCATAGTTAATTCATGAGATCTCAGGTGAGTGTTGGGTTTTATTTTTGCTTATTCTCATTTTTTTATTGTTTGTTGAGAAGCTTGTGTTTTTTTTAGCTCTGGGTTCCCCTCTTCCATGTTCTTTATACTAGGAACAGTGCATTACTGGTGAGCAGCTCATTTTCTTGTTTATGATACTTGATAACTAGAAGTATTGATTTTTGTTACAAGGGCTAAGGGAACAAATCGGTACAGTAGATTACATATGGTATGTAACCCATAAACATGGAACAAAAAAAGCGAAGGAGTAGGTGAGTATTGCAACAAACAAGAATTATCACAAGGAAAAATGAATGCTTTGAGCAAGGTGTTGTTAATTGTGGAGGCATTCAATGCATTAACTATGTATTCATTGCTTGAGTAGCAATGGGCCTATCAACAAAGATCACAAAAATTGTATTTAATACCTGAATGTTTGAAACAATTATCACGCTGGTCTATTTTTTTGCAAATTTTATCATGTAATTTTGTATTTCATGTTTATGAATAACATATTATCTTGCACAATCTATAATTAATAGACTATTGTTTCTAATCCACTATTCATATCATTTAATGCATTAAACATGCATTGATTTCTTCAGTAATAGTGGATCCTCCTATTTTCCTAATTTACTTGAACAAAAATGAATAATAGATGTACTTAGACCAATAGAAAAAACAATAAAACATAATTTTCAAACACCAAAATTATGTCCTTAAATTCCAAGTATAGGAAAAAGACAAAAATATTTTAAACAATACAATTTGATTGGTGAAGCAACTATTTGAAAAGAGAATTCAACAATTGCAATAGTAACTTGATTTTGGGAAAAAAATAGTTTCATGTTTATGGATTGCATGGTATGCCATTCACTATGCTCATCTATCTATTTGGTGAGTCAGATTCTTGAACCATGCTTCTGCTTTGTTTTTCACAACTTTTCCAAGGCATGATTATTAGGCATATTGGAAGGCTTAAAATTCATTGGAAACAAAGGGGAACAATGATACAATAATCTGACCTTCAAATTGTTTGTTCAACAATCAAGTATATTTGTAGCCATATAGATGTTTGCCTCTGAATCCAATTGTAGGAAATGGTTCTTGTTAGAGGGAGAAATTAGACAAATGAGCACAATCCATGCCATATAATATGTTATTCATAAACATGAAACACAAAAGGACACACAAAAAAAAGCGGCCAACGTGATAATTTTTTGCAAACATCCAGACATTAAATACAAGTTTTTGCGAGCTTTGTTGATAGACTGCTGGTCACTCAAGAAATGAACACATAGTTAATGCATCAAATGCCTCCACAGTCATTTTCCTTTAAGAAAATAAGCCAAATAGAGTGACACGATTAATTTTTTCAAACATCTAGACATTAAATCCAAATTTTACAAACTTTGCTAGTAGGCTAGTGCCTATCTAAGAAATGAATCCAGAGTTAATGCATTGTATGCCTCTACAGCAAACAAGTCCTTGCTCAAAGATCTAAAAGATTTTTTCTTTACATAGCAACAACAATCTACCAGATATTGGGATTGGTCCCTATCACTAATACTAGTGTATCATGTTCCTTAAGGCACTTTTCGTTGTCGTTTGTTTGCTAAAAAAATTTAATGCATTTCCTATGTTTTGTTATAAAGTGAATGCTAATGATTATTGATTTAGCCACAAAAAGTAAGTTATTGAGTAAATTGCTTAAACATAACTCTATGGCTCCTCTAGCATTCAAGAGCTCAACAGACTTAACAAACATGGAAGAGGGGGACCCAGAGCTACAAACACACAAGTTTCTCAACAGACAATAAACAAATGACAATTAACACAAATGAACTCGACCGCTTCTTTGAAATCTCATGCATTACCTATGCATTCACATTTTGTGTACCGACAAGACCACCTACAAATCTCACACAATTTTCATTTAGTAGAGTATTGTTTCTGATGTGCTACTCGTACGATTTAAAGCATTAAACATGTATTGATTGCTTCAATACCTACCACCCCACCACCAAAATCCAATGATTAAATAGCTGTAAAATATATAATGTTCTCCTATTTTCCTAATTTAGTTTAATAAAATTGAAAAATAGGTCTACTCCAACCAATAGAAAAAGAGATAAATTATTTATTATCTCTCAATTACAAGTGAAACTATTTCAATAGCAGCCTAATCCTTGGGTTCAATTGTTCCATGTATCTTGGTTCCATAGCATATATCATCCACTATACCCATTTGTACAATTGGGCCTTATAATAATGAACAATACTTCTAGTCGCGACAAGATAGAAGTATTGATATCAGGACAAGGGCAGTCACTTAAGTGACTTTGTACAATGAATACAGTTGCATTGACACAGTCCTCTACCCCATGTTTAAATTAGAAGCATTTGTAGGATAGAAAGTTTTCTAAGCTACAACAATTGATTTACAAAATGTTTTTCATATAATTTGCAGTTCAAGATTTATAAAATGAATAGTAAAACTTAAATGTAAGTTTCTAGTATATGTTGATTAATTTTAGTTGAAATTTAGAGTTTTGTTTTGAACATAGAAAATCAAAACAAATGAAACAAAGCTCACACAATTTGCATTTGTTGATTAAATATTTGCCACAATATATAATGTCCCCCTATTTTCCTAATTTACTTAAACAAAAATGAATAATGGACCTTCTCCAACCAATAGAAAAAGAGATAACTCATAACTTTCAAACACAAAAAATATGTCCTTAAATCCCAACTATAGGAAAAAGACAAAAATATTTTAAACAATACAATTTCATTGGCCAAGATACTATTTGAAAAGAAAATTCAACGAATGCAATAGTATACTTGCCTATCGACAAGAACTAATAAAGGACTATATCATGTGAAAAGCAAAATATAGAGGGTGGAGTTTGTTATTGATATTTTGAAATTCGTTTATTGTTTTTGTGCATTAAAACTTGTTGGAACAAGTGTATATTAAAATTCATATTTTTTTGTGCTTCCTAAATAATATTAATAATTTTTTATATAAAAGTAATTCAGGAATTTAAATTGGTTTAGTATGAAGGTGGAGAGTTTATTTGTCAAGATGGTAATAGGAAAATGGGCAAAGTGAATGTCCTATTGAGAGAAACAAAGAAGGCTATATTTAAAAAATGATTTACTAAACATAGTTATTTGTTAACTTATAAATCGTTTTGGCTAGATATGTAAGACATATAGAATAAAAATATTAGTAATAAGTTAAAAATTTAAAAGTAATTTTACAAAATCGACATATTAAAAATATAAAAGTATTTTATTTTATATTATATACAGGACATATAAAATATAAATATTAGTAATAAGTTCAAAATTCAAAAGTATTTTATCTTCTTCAATGTCATATTATTTTTTAATATTTTAACCATCTATAAAAAATTTATAATATATTTAAATACTATTTCTAAATTCGACTCATTCAATTAAATAAACTAATTATAATTAATTTTATTTACCCTGATTTTAGAAAAGAACATATGCCCATGAAAAATAGGCCATAAAAGTAAATTCAATAGGAATAACAACTTTATAGCTAGATTGGAGGTTTAAATATTAATTAATTTCCTTTCAAATATTAATGGACTTACATCATTGAAAAGTCCTGCCAAAAACAATATGGTGAGGATAGTGGTATGGAGCAATCCCAATACCCCGTAGTGTGTTAATGGTGAATAGGTGTAGACGGTAATGCGTATCTATCCCTTGCTGCGCTACACACCTTCTAGACGTCGACTGAGTGCATGGATAGTGAAAATGGCAAGGATGTTATATTTAAACGTGTGACAATATAGACTTGAAACAAATTTTTCCTTTGATTGATGCATTAGAATACGAACTGCAAATTTTGTGAAGAACATTGGGGCATAGAGAAGTGTTTTATTATTTTGAAGGCAAAGGCCATTTGCAGAAGAACAATCAAATATTGCAGAATGCTATAGAGACGAGTTGTTATTGCCTTGTAGAGTATCAAAGATTCAATGCTATTACTGCATTCTCTAGAAAACCTAATTGAGAAATTGTACCAAAGTAAGAGTACATGGAATATGCTATGTATGTCATAAACATGAAACAGTAAAAGCCATGAAGCAGGCTACACATGGAAAACTAAATGCTCTTGGAAAGGTCTTGTTAACTGTGGATGCATTAAATGCATTGTTTTACACATAACAACCCTACCATTCTTCCCCTTCATGCAACTAGTCCACATGTACCAGGTATGCAGAACGTCAAAGCATACACAGGCCTTCTCATTTACACCTATTTAGCATTCTAACCTTTGGGCTAAAAAAGCATTGCTTTACTAGGAAAATTGCTCAAACAAAACTCACTATAGAAATAAAATTACATGTATTTAGATTATTGAATTTGTCGCACCAATTGACCATATCAAAGGAAAATCCAATAAGTATGCTTGTATTGGCATAGTATTTAATGCATTAACTATGCATTTTCTACTTTGTGATGCATTAGAGATATTTTCCAAAATTTATCATGTGCTTCAATCTTGCTAATTTTCTTGCAAGAAAATAAATATTAAAGCCACTGCAATGAATAGTAAAATAGATATAGGAAAATATACTTAAATTATACAATTTGATTGGTGTTCAAAGAAAAACATTGCATATGGATTTCATATCACATGTTTGCAATTATGCATAGTTTTGATTGCAAAAGTAACTTGTTTTTGGCCAAAAAATAGTTTCATGTTTATGAATTACATGGTATGCCATTCACTATACTCATTTGTCTATTCAATAAGTCATATTCTTGAACTAGGACTCCCCTTTATTATTCACAACTCTTCCAAGGCATAACATTGGAAGGCTTAAAATTCATTGGAAACAAAGGAGACAAATGATACAAGAATTTGACCTTCTAGTTTCTTGTTCAACAACCAAAATTTTTTGTATTCATATAGATCTTTGCCTTCGACTCCAATTGGAAGAAATGGTGCATGTCATAGGGATAAATTATACAAATGAGCATATTTCATGACATATAATATGTTATTCATAAACATGAAACACAAAAGCACATGATAAGATTTACAAAAAAAAAGACCAACGCGATAAATTTTGCAAGCTTCGTTGATAGACTGATGGATACCCAAGCAATGAATACATAGTTAATGCATTTTAGGCCTCCATTATCGACCAAATGATATATAATATGTTATTCATAAATATGAAACATAGAAGCATATGATAAAATTTACAAAAAAATAGACCAACGTGATAATTTTTTGCAAATATTCAGACATTAAATACAAATTTCACAAGCTTTGCTAATAGGCTAGTGGCTACTCAAGCAATGAATACATAGTTAATGTACTGAATGCCTCCACACTCGACAAGACCTTGCTCAAAGCATTCAGTTTTCCCTATGATAATTTTTCTTTATTGCAATAGTCACCTACTCCTTTGCTTGAACTGTTCCATGTTTGTAGGTTACATAGAATATGCCATTTACTGTACCCATTTGTCCCCTTGTCCCTTGCAATAGAAATCAATACTTCTAGTTATCAAGTATCATAAACAGACAGACAAGTTGCTCACCAATAGTGCACTGTTCCTAGAATAAAGAACATGGAAGAGGGGAACCCGAAGCTAAAAACATAAACTTTTCAAAAATATTTTAAAAAATACTATTTGATTGGACAAGCAACTATTTCAAAGGTTGATTCAACATTCACAATAGTAACTTTTTGCAATTGTATTCATTCTACAAGGTCGCTTAAGTTGGAGCCCTTGTCCTGATATGAGTACTTGTATCTCGTTGTGACTACAAGTATTATTTGTTGTTATAAGGCCTAATTGTACAAATGGGTATAGTCAATGTCATATGACATTAAGCAGTTGAAGCCAAGGAGTAGGTTACTATTACAATGGTTTCATTTGCAATTAAGAGATAATAAACAATTTATCTCTTTTCTATTGGTTGGAGTAGGCCTATTATTCATTTTTGTTAAAGTAAATTAGGAAAATAGGAGGACATTATATATTTTGCAAACATTTAATTACTAGGTGCAAATTGTGTCATCTTTGGCAATGGATTGATAGATACTGAAGCAATCAATGCATGTTTTATGCATTAAATGGTATGACTGGCAGATCAAAAACAATAGTCTATTACATGCAAATTGTGTGAGATAATAAGGTATTCATAAGCATGTAACATAGAAGCACACGAAAAAAATTGCAAAAAAAAAACAGACCAAAGTGATAAATTTTTGCAAACATCTAGACACTAAATATAAATTTTGCAAGCTTTGTTGATAGGCTGGTAGCTATTCAAGCAATGGATACATAGTTAATGCATTGAATGCCTCCACATTTAACAAGACCTTGCTTGGAAAAATTTATTGTATGCTTATGTGTTTCATGTTTATGAATAGCATGTTGTATGTCATGAACTATGCTCATTTTTCTAATTGAAGTGGGGGACAAAGATCTATATCACTGCAAATAGAATTGGTTCTTCAACAATAAGTTGTAAGGTCAGATTCTTGTATCATTCTCTCACTTTGTTTGCAATGAAATTTAATTCTTGTAATGTGTCTAAGAATTATGTATTGGAAGAGTTGTGAACCAAAAAAGGAGAACACTGGTTCAAGAATCTGACTTTCCAAATAGACAGATGGGCATAGTAAATGACATGCCATGTAATTCATAAACATGGAACTATTTTTTGCCCAAAAAAATGTTGCTTTTGCAATCAGAAATATGCATAATTGCAATCATGGGATATGCAATTCATAGGTTAAATATTTTCCACAATTTATAGTGTCTTCCTACTCTCCTAATTTTCTTAAATGTAAATCAATAATAGACCTAGTGCATTAATCATGCATTCACTGTTGTAGTGCCAACCAACCCGCTGACAAACCTTGTGCAATTTACATCCAGTAATTAGATATTTGCAAAATATATAACTTCCTATTTTCCTAATTTACTTAAACAAAAATGAATAATAGAGCTATTGCAATACAACCAAATTTGATTTCCCAAGTAAGTATTACAAATGCAAATGAGAAAATTAAGAAATGAATGCAAATTGTGACAGCTTTGGCAGTGGGTTGGTAGGTGCTAAAGCAGTCAATGCATGTTTAATGCATTAAATGGTATAACTGGCAGATCAGAAACAATAGTCTATTAAATGTAAATTGTGCAAGATGATATATTACTCATAAAAATGAAACACAGAAGCACATGATAAAATTTGCAAAAAAATAGACCAACGCGATAAATTTTTGCAAACATCCAGACATCAAATACAAATTTTGTGAGTTTTGTTGATAGGATCATGGCTACTCAAGCAATGAATACTTATTCAATGCATTGAATGCATCCACAGTCGACAAGACCTTGCTCAAAGCATTCAGTTTTTCCTATGATAATTCTTGTTTATTGCAATAGTCACCTACTCCTTGGCTTCAACCATTCCACTTTTATCGGTTACATAACATATGTCATCTACTACACCCATTTCTTCCCTTAGCCCTTGTAATAGCAAGCAATACTTCTAGTTATAAAGTGTCATAAACAGACAGATGAGCCACTCACTAGTAGTGCATTGTTCATAGAATAAAGAACATGGAGAGCTAAAAAAACACAATCTTTTCAACAAACAATAAAAAAACAAGAATTAGCACAAATAAAACCCAACATTCCACTCAGATTTCATGAATTAACTATGCATTCACTACTTGGATACCCACCAGCTCTCCAACACATCTCGCACAATTTGCATTTAATGGATTAAACATGCATTCACTACTTCAAGATTAAATATTTTCTAGAATATACAATACCCCCTATTTTCCTAATTTACTTAAACAAAAATGAAAAATAGACCTACTCCAATCGATAGAAAAAGAGATAAAACATAATTTTCAAACACAAAAAAATTGTCCTTAAATCCCAACTATAGAAAAAACACAAAAATATTTTAAACAATACAATTTGATTGGCCAAGAAACTATTTCAAAAGTGAATTCAACGGTTGCAATGGTAACTTTCTTTTGTACAAAAAATAGTTTCATGTTTATGAATTACATGGCACGCCATTCACTATGCTCATCTATCTATTAGGTAAGTCAGATTCTTGAACCAGGCTTCTCCCTTATTGTTCACAACTCTTCCAAGGCATAATTTTTAGGCACATTGGAAGACTTAAAATTCATTGCAAACAAAAGGGAAGAATGATACAAGAGTCTAAACTTTTTGTTCCTTATTCAACAACCAAGTATATTTGCAATCGTATAGATGTTTTCCTCCGACTCCAATCGCAAGCAATAGTTCATGTTACAAGGACAAATCAGACAAATGAGCATATTTCATGACATATAATATGTTATTCATAAACATGAAACACAAAAACACATGATAAAATTTGCAAAAAAATAGACAAATGTGATAAATTTCTCCAAACATTCAGACATTAAATTAAAATTTTACGAGATTTGCTCATAGGCTAGTGGCCACTCAAGAAATCAACACATAGTTAATTCATTCAATTCTTCCACAATCGACAAGACCTTGCTCAAAGCATTCATTTTTTCCTTCTAGTCACTCACTCCTTCGCTTCAATTGTTCCATGTTTATGGATTACATAGCTTATGTCATTTACTGTACCCACTTGTCTTGTCTTCCTTTACAACAACAAGCAATACTTCTAGTTGTCAAGTATCATAAACAGACAGATGAGCCACTCACCAGTAGTGCACTATTCCTACGGCTCCTCCCGTGTTCAACCACTGCACCGAATAACAAACATGGAAGAGAGGAACCTAGAGCTAAAAACATACAACCTTTTCAACAAACAATAAACAAATGTGAATAAGAACAAATAAAACCAAGCACATGCCTGAGATTTCATGAACTAACTATGCATTCACTACTTGTGTACCCACTAGCCCTCTAACACATCTCGCATAATTTGCATTTAATACATTAAACATGCATTCACCATAAAATTTATAATAACTTTTCATGTGCAAATATACTTGATTCTTAAAGAAGAGACTACGAGGTGAAAATTTCGAATGATTTATCTCTTTTCTTTCCAATGAAGTTTGATTCTTCGAATGTCTATAAAAATTATGTCGATTGTTTGAATCTGTCTATTTTATATTGATAAGCAAGCAACCTTTGCAACCACTTGATTGCAATAATTCTATTGTTAGAGATGTGCACGATTGCAATCATGTGATATGCAATTCATATGCAATGTTTTACATAGTAGATTAATCAGATTTGCTTACAAGCAAATGAATAGTAGGGCTACTACGCTGAATAGAGAAAACACAAACAGGAAAATATACTTAAATTATACAATTTGATCGGTGCACAAAGTGAAACATTGCATATGGATTCCATATCACATGCTTGTAATTATGCATAACTCCTATTGCAAAAGTAACTTTCTTTTGGCCAAAAAATAGTTTCATGTTTATGAATTACATGGCATGCCATTCACTATACTCGCATGTCTATTCGATAACTTAGATTCTTGAACCAGGCTTCTCCTTTATTGCTCACAACTCTTTCAAGGCATAATTTTTACACATTGAAAGGCTTAAAATTCATTGAAAATAAATGAGATGAATGATGTGATAATTTGGCCTTCCAGTTTCTTGTTCAACAACTAAGCATATTTGTAGTCATATAGATCTTTGCCTCTGACTCCAATTACAAGAAATAGTCCCTATCACATGAACAAATTAGACAAATGATCATAGTCCATGACATATGATATATTATTTGTAAACATGAAACATATGATTGCATATGTATGAGAACTTTTGTCTTGTTGCGACTAAAAGTATTTTTTGTTGTTGTAAGGCCTAATTGCACAAATGGGTATAGTGTCCATGACATATGCTATGTAACCAAGATACATGGAATAGTTAAATCCAAGCAGTAGGTTACTATTGCAATGGTTTCATTTGCAATTGAGAGATAATAAACAATTTATCTCTTTTTCTATTGGTTGGAGTAGGCCTTTTATTCATTTTTGTTAAAGTAAATTAGGAGAATAGGAAGACACTATTACTGAAGCAATCAATGCATTAAATGATATGATTGATGGATCAAAAACAATAGTCTATTAAATTCATATTGTGCAAGATAATATGTTATTCATAAATATGGTATGCCCATGAAAAATAAGCCATAAAAAGTAAAGTCAATAGGAATAACAACTTTATAGCTAGACTAGAGGTTTAAATATTAATTAATTTCCTTTCAAATATTAATGCACTTACATCATTGAGAAGTCCTGCCAAAAAACAATATGTTGAGGCTAGTCGTATGGAGAAATTCCAATACCTCGTAGTTTGTTAATGGTATTTTAAACAATACAATTTGATTGGACAAGAAACTATTTCTAAAGAGAATTCAACAATTGCAATAGTAACTTGTTGCAACTATATTCATTCTACAAAGTTACTTAAGTGGTTGTCCTTGTCCTGATATTAGTATTTTTGTCCTGTTGCGAGTAGAAGTATTCTTTTTTGTTATAAGGGTCGATTGTACAAATGGGTATAGTAGATGACAAATGACATCAAATAGTTGAAGCCAACAAGTAGGTTACTATTACAATGGTTTCATTTGCAATTGAGAGATAATAAACAATTTATCTCTTTTTCTATTTGTTGGAGTAGGCCTATTATTCTTTTTTGTTAAAGTAAATTATGAAAATATGAGAACAGTATATATTTTGCAAATATTTAATCGGTAGATGCAAATTGTGCTAGCTTTGATAGTGGGTTCGTATATACTGAAGTATTCAATGCATGTTCAATGTATTAAATGGTATGACTAGCAGATCATAAACAATAGTCTATTAAATGAAAATTGTGCAAGATAATTTTTTGCAAACATCCAAACATTAAATACAAATTTTGTGCATTTTTTTGATAGGTTGGAAACTACTCAAGCAATGAATACATAGGTAATGCATTGAATTCCTCCATAGTCAACAAGACCTTGCTCAAAGCATTCATTTTTTCCTGTCTTAATTCTCGTTTGTTGTAATTGTTCTATTGGTTGGAGTAGGCCTATTATTTATTATTGTTAAACTAAATTAGGAAAATAGGACACTATATATTTTCTAAATATTTAATCGTTGAATGCAAATTATGCCACCTTTAACGACAGGGTGGTAGATACTCAAGCAATCAATGCATTAAATGGTATGACAGGTGGATGATAAACAACAGTCTATTAAATGCAAATAACATAGGAAATGCATTAAACATTTTTAGCAAAGAAAAAAAATTGACAAGCACATTAAGAAAGATGACATGCCGGTATTAGTGATAGGGACCAATCCCAATATCTTGTAGTCTATTATTGCTAAATAAAGTAACACTCTTTTAGATATTTGAGCAAGGTCTTGTTCCTTGTAGAGGTATACAATGCATTAACTCTAAATTCATTGCTTGGATAGGCACTAGCCTACCAACAAAGTATTTTAAACAATACAATTTCATACATATTCAATGCATTGAATGCCTCAACAGTCAACAAGACCTTGCTCAAAGCATTCAATTTTTCCTATGATAATTCTCAATTGTTGCAATAGTCACCTACTCCTTGGCTTCAACTATTCCACGTTTATGGGTTACATGGAATATGTCATCTACTATACAGGTCTATTTGTCCCCTTAGCCCTTCTAACAACAAGAAAGACTTCTAGTTAACAAGTATCATAAATAGAAAGACAAACCAGTCACTAGTAGTGCACTGTTCCTAGAATTAAGAACTTGGAGAGCTAAAAACACACAAGATTTTCAACAGCAATAAAAAAATAAGAATTAGCACAAATAAAACCTAGCACTCGCCTGAGATTTCATGAATTAAATATGTATTCACTGCTTGCATACCCACCAGCTCTCCAACACATCTCGCACAATTCACATTTAATGGATTAAACATGCATTCATTGCTTCAAAATTAAATATTTTCCAGAATATATAATGTCCTATTTTCCTGATTTAGTTAAATGAAAATGAATAATAGACCTACTCCAACCAATAGAAAAATAGATAAAACATAATTTTCAAACACCAAAATATGTCCTTAAATCCCAACTATAGAAGAAACATAAAAATATTTTAAACAATACAATTTGAATGGCCAAGCAACTATTTCAAAAGTGAATTCAACAATTGTAATAGTAACTTTCTTTTGGAAAAAACAAAGTTTCATGTTTATGAATTACATGTCACGCCATTCACTATGCTCATCTGTCTATTTAGTAAGTCAGATTCTTGAACCAAGCTTCTCCTTTAATGTTCACAACTCTTCCAAAGCATAATTTTTAGGCACATTGGAAGACTTAAAATTCATTGGAAACAAAGGGGAAGAATGATACAAGAATATGACCTTTCAATTCCTTGCTCAACAACCAATTATATATGTAGTCATATAGATGTTTTCCTCCAAATCTAATTGCAAGAAATGGTTCCTGTTACAGGGACAAATTAGACAAATGAGCACAGTCCATGACATATAATACGTTATTCATAAACATGAACCACATAAACAATGATAAAATTTGCAAAAACATAGACCAACATGATAATTTTTTGCAAACATTCAGACATTAAATAAAAAATTTGCGACCTTTGCTGACAGGCTACTGGCCACTCAAGCAATGAACACATAGTTAATTTATTCAATGTCGCCACAATCGACAAGACCTTGCTCAAAGAATTCAATTTTTCCTGCGATAATTCTCCTTCGCTTCAATGGTTGTATGTTTATGGGTTACATAGCATATGTCATCTACTACACCCACTTGCCCCATTAGCCCTTGTAATAGCAAGCAATACTTCTAGTTATCAAGTATCATAAACACACAGACAAGCCACTCACCATTAGTGCACTGTTATAGATAACGAGCATGGAAGAGGGGAACCAAGAGCTAAAAACACACAAGCTTTTCAACAAACAATAAACAAATGAGAATAAGCACAAATAAAACCCAACACTCGCCTGAGATTTCATGAATTAAATATGCATTCACTACTTATGTACCCACCAGCCCTCCAAAACATCTCGCACAATTTTCTTTATGAGCTTTGTTGATAGACTGGTGGCCACTCAAGAAATGAACAAATAGTTAATGCATTCAATGCCTCCACAGTCGGCAAGACCTTACTCAAAGTATTTAGTTTTTCCTATGATAATTCTCCTTCACTTCAACTGTTGCATGTTTATGGGTTATATAGCATATGTCATCTATTATACCCACTTGCCCCATTAGCCCTTGTGACAACAAGCAATACTTCTAGTTATCAAGAAGTATCATAAACACACAAACAAGCCACTCACCAGTAGTGCATTGTTACAGAATAACAAACATGGAAGAGTGGAACCAAGAGCTAAAAACACACAAGCTTTTCAACAAACAATAAACAAACAAGAATAAGCACAAATAAAACCCAACACTCGCCTGAGATTTCATGAATTAACTGTGGCATTCACTGCTTGTGTACCCACCAGCCCTCCAACACATCTCGCACAATTTTCTTTGCAAGCTTTGATGATAGACTAGTGGTTGCTCAAGCAATGAACACATAGTTAATGCATTCAATGCCTCCACAGTTGACAAGACCTTGCTCAAACCATTTAGTTTTTCATGTAACAACGAGCAATACATATAGTTATCAAGTATCACAAACAAATAGATGAGCCACTCACTAGTTGTACTTTATTCCTACGGCTCCTCTTGCATTCAAGCACTGCACAAAATAACAAACATCGAAGACGGCAACCCAGAGCTAAAAGACACACAAGCTTCTCAACAAACAATAAACAAATGAGAATAAGCACAAATAAAACCCAACACTCGCTTGGTATTTCATGAATTAACTATGCATTCACTTCTTTTGTACCCACCAGTTGTCCAGCACATCTCGCAAAGTTTTCATTTAATGCATTAAACATGGATTCATTGCTTCAATACCCCTAGCCCGCCACCTAAGCTCGCACAATTTGCATCCCTTGATTAAATATTTTCTAAAATATATAATGTCCCTCCATTTTCCTAATTTACTTAAATGAAAATGAAAAATAGACCTACTCCAACCAATAGAAAAAGAGATAACTCATAATTTTCAAACACAAAAAATATGTCCTTAAATCCCAACTATAGGAAAAAGACAAATATTTTAAAGAATACAATTTCATTGGCCAAGCAACTATTTGAAAATAAAATTCAATGAATGCAATAGTATACCTGCCTATCGGCAGGAACTAACAAATTATTACATCTCATTGTCTATTATGTTTTCAAAATCAATTTTCCATTGTGATGCATAAAATATTAATTCTAGGCACTGCTGAATAATTTTTCCAAGGGTGGAATGGTAGCATGATGTTGGGACTGAAGTTTGGCCAGGGCTCTTGGCTAAAGATTACAAACTAGCTTCAATGACTATTGCCTAGGTATCGAGTTTTTCTATTTTTTTGTGTTTTTCATTCCACTTTTCATCGATTATTTTTCAGCGCATGTGAGGAGACATTCATTACAACTTTGTAATTTTTTTACTATGTCATCTTCATCTCTCCATGATTTTCATGTTGATAATTTTATTCATAGTGGTGTATACAGGGCAAGATACAAAAGTATATTTTAACCTATGTATTAAGTTTAACTAAATTTTCTCCATGTCAATAATGTTTACCGATTGTGCAATGTTTGTGCCAAATCAACTTAATGTAGTCTACATGGGCAATAGGGATAACCTGAAGAAACCCCCCCCTCGGTGCAGGTGTAAAATCCTAGCGAATCCTGTATACTTCTCGATGAAAAATATTAATTTTATTGGCAATTTTTTCTTTTTTTCGAGAAAAAAAATAATCCCCATTGGCGAATCTTTTATAATCCCTGGAAGTCTATGGAAAATCATGGCGAATTGCAATTTTTTGTAATCGAATAAAATATTTCTCATTGGCGAATAAACCCGTTTTTCAAACTAGAATTTTTTTTCCATTGGCGATTAAAACCTTTTTTCAAAGCAAAAAGTATATTTTCATTGGCAAATTAAAATGAATCTCAAAATAATAAAAAAATCCAGTGGCGAAATAAAAATCATATGGGCCATTCGATTGACGACTGTACTGTAGTTGCATTCCGGAAGTAAATCTCTAAAGCACTAGAGTTGCGATTTGAAACCTCTGGAATATCACTAGAACCGTTATATTTCTAGAAATCAATGGTTGAGATTTTATTACCATACAAATGGTTATAAAGTTATGTTTCTCAGCAATTGGGTGACCTCGGCAGGATGCACAACTTTCGAAGTGACAACTCATTTAATGAATTGTACGATGCCATTAAGGGATGTCTTCTCAAACACCAACTGGATAGATTTAACGTAATCTTTTAAATCCTCTGAAAGGATAGATCTTAAATAAGGTATTAAGGAGTTTGGAGAAATGGATTTTGAGTCTGCATACAAGGAAAGGTGGCAGCATTTTGAACTCCATACTCAGATTTTCCTCAAAATGGTACTTCCAGTCGATATTAGGGTATGGGAAGATGAAATTGTGGCCTTCATGCAACCAAATTTGAATTGGCCTGAAGAAGAGCAACTCGACATCATTTCCTAGCTACGTTCAGTGGTGTGGAAAGAGAAAACCACCTATGCCGAGTACAATAGGGTAATTTTTGTTTTAGAAGAAGAAGAAGAATGCACTGAATTTCATAATTTTGTTATGGAAATGCAGTTGGAACTATACAGAGTCCTGGCACCTCCAACAGTTTTACAACATACATGAATCCTTTAGTGAATTGTGAATTTGTGACACATAATGATAAGGGGGCGTAGTTTTAACTTTTGAGCGCTTTTTGAATTTTGATTGTACAGGGTGTGGGGTGATAGGTATGTGAAACCACATTTTTGGCATTAGAGAGATAAACTAATATATTTCTAAATCTATGTATTTATCAATGCTTCCTTTTAATTATGAATGAATTGTGTTTCTTCATGATAATTGTTCAATGTTTATCTGTTAGTGTTAGGTCAAATTCAGAATGCTTATTTTTTCATCTCTGAGACTTTGTGTTCAGATTAATTCATCGCTCATTCACTCTTTTCAATGCCTCGAATCTCGATGTTGTACATTTCATTTCATTGAAATTCTCAATCTTTTGGAAGAAAGTGTGGTTGGCAGTGGCAGTGGCAGCGATTAATGCCATATGTGATATGAACATCCGAAGCAATTTCTTGGACAACTCATAGCTTTAATGAAACAAGATTTGTAATGATTTCATATTGTTTGAATGGGTGATTTTGACAGCTTGTCAGCTTGAGGTAGAGTTCAAGTTGGCACATAGAAAGACATCAATCAAATTAGAAATTTTAATTATACAGGCTGGTAGCAGCACTAGTGGCCCATAAATAGGGATAGTGATTCAGTGATTAGTAGATAGTGCCATAAGGGTTTTTATTTTCTAGGGTTAATAAGGATTCACGAAGAAGATGATGCAGTATTGGGGATACTGTAAATTCTCCTACCTACAATTATGTAGTTACAGAGTAATCAGTAAAAGACGAATTTCCTTCAAGTTTAGAATGGGTGGAATTGGAAAGAAGTTGATTTGGTTAACCTGAATTTTCAGATGGGTTTTGAACCAGGATGAGGAGCTCTGATGAAGATAAGTGCTATCCGAATGCATAGAGGTTGCAGGTAAAAGTTGGGAGTAGATTTGTTTATCCCTCTGTATTCTAACATCTTCTATTTCCCTAGCATGGTCGGCCAGGCAAGCCCCATGCATTTATTTTCAAAGAGACATTTTTTTTTCATCTTCTGTATGACTCTGGTTCTCGAAGGGGATAAGTACATTTTGTATCTTCATGACTCCCATTTCCCCAGGACTGATTGGAACCCCCTTTGCTCAGCATGGTTGGAAAATCCACCAGCAAAAGCTTGGAATCATGAATTTATTTTCAGAGCCACATTTATTTTTAGAGATAGATGTGTATTAGGTTTTCAGCAACAAAGCTTGGAAATTGGAATCAATTTGTAATCCATTGTAACGAGCAACAACTTGGAATAAATTATTAAATTTTGGCTATGTAAAGTACTAAAGTGACACACTGACATATGTTATTTATACAAAATAGGAGCTACAGTGCTACTCGTCTGTAAAAAGATATGTAATAATGTGACATTGAAATTCAGTTGCAATAAAATAAATGGTTGTGTTGTGCTATTCTTGAATCTTGATTCCTTGAATCTTCGTTATTCATTTACGTTCACGAGTAAAGAGTTGTTTTCTAAGTTCGGAACTTCGCTGTCACTGTCTATTAATAATTTAATATATTCAAATCAAATTTTTTTCTTTTGAGTTATTAAGTAATATACTCTATGCAATATGCACTTGAGAATTCATGGTTATATCGGGCCATTGGGGGAATGCAATCATTCGTTCCACCGATGTTTATGTGTTACAACGATGTGCTTACTTTTGTTGTTTCTATTGGTATATCAGGGATTGGGAGCGCACCTTATGAGTTATGACTATGAGTCTTCGCCTTCGGGCCATCGGCGGGGCTATGATGGGGGTTCCACCGATAAAGCATTGTTAGGCCGATGCCTATGGTATTGACTTTAGAACACATGTGTCATGTTAATTTTTTTAAGTTAATATCATAAATTAGTAAATTACTCAAGTTTCAAGTTTGACCATTGGATGAACATTTGATGTACAGTTGTAGTTACATTCTGTAATGAAATGAACAGAGCGATGGGCTTCCCAACTTAAACCTCCGGAATCACCCTATAACCATTAGATTTAGAAAGATCAACGGTTAAGATTAAGAATTTCCAACTTGTAGAGTCTAGACCTAAGACGTGTCATTCACTTTAATGTTCCAATTTCAAGAAACAAAGCATTTAAAGCACTTTGTAGTTTGTACTGCTAAGTGTCAACTGTCGAGTGATTAGTGTTTATTTTTAAACTTTAAAGTTAATATTAAGAGTTATGAGTCTTCGCCTTCGGGCCATCAGCGGGGCTGTGATGGGGGTTCCACCGATAACGCATTGTTAGGTCGATGCCTATGGGATTGACTTTAAAACACATGTGTCATGTTAATTTTTTTAAGTTAATATCATAAATTAGTAAATTACTAAAGTTTCAAGTTCAACCATTGGATGAACATTTGATGTATGGTTGTAGTTACATTCCGTAATGAAATGAATAGAGCGATGGGCTTCCCAACTTAAACCTCCAGAATTACCCTATATCCATTAGATTCAGAAAGATCGACGGCTAAGATTATGACAATAGCAAACAATCAATATGAAAGTTTTATGACGGTTTGGTCATTTAAATGCCTATAAAAAAAAATGTTTAATTTACTAATTTTTATATAAAATCTTTTATAAATGGATTATCTTGAAAAATTAGAAAACAATGATAATTATTAGTGATAAATATAAAAATCTACTATTATAATTAACAATTAACAAAAGTTTCTAAAATCGTATTAAAAATAAATCTTGTTAAATATATTCTAAAAATTAAAAATAATTATTTTTTATTTTGAAAATATTCTAAATTAATATATATTTTTATAATAATATTATAAATCATATATATTAATATAAAAAATGATAGCTATTATAAAAAAAGTCAAAAGTTTCTAAATTCATATTCAAAATATTCAAAAAAGTTATATTCTATTTTCTTTTTATAATAAAAATTATAAAATGATATATATTATAAATTAAAATACTATATAATAATTTTTTACAGTTTAATAAAAATATAGCAAGTCAAACTATACGGTCTAATAAATTTTATAGCTATAATATACGGTCTAAAATCGAAAAAATGGTCAAATATTTAATAGACCATCAAATTCCGTAATGACATGCACAGAGCTATGGGCTTCCCAACTTAAACCTCTGGAATCACCCTATAACCGTTAGATTTAAAAAAATCAACGGTGAGGAATTTGCAACTTGTAGACCTAAGACGTGTCATTCACTTTAATGTTCCAATTTTGAGAAACAAAGTATTTAAAGCACTTTGAACTGCTAAGTGTCAACTCACTATTAAGTGATTAATGTTTATTTTAAAAGTTAATATCATTAACTACTCAAATTTCAACCGTTGCATGAACATTTGATGTATGGTTGTAGTTGCATTCCGTAATGACATGCACAGAGCGATGGGCTTCCCAACTTAAACCTCTAGAATCACCCTATAACCATTAGATTTAGAAAGATCAACAATGAAGAATTTGCAACTTGTAGTCTTGTAGACCTAACTCCTAAGTCCTAAGATGTGCCATTCACTTTTACGTTCCAATTACGAGAAAAAAAACATTTAAAGCACTTTGCACTTTGAAATTGTACATTGATTTTTAAAATCTTCAATCTTCAGATTGCTCATTGCAATGCACCACCCTGTTTTGGATTCCACAGTTCCACTTCCAACAACACCATTCCAGTTTTCAAGCATCGAAACTCATAATCTGGGTAAGTGAAAGAACTCCTGCGGCTACATTTCAACTTTCATCGTTTGAAGTTTGGTTTTAGACTTTAGAGACTCAAGAATTCATTAAAATTAAGGAGGACTAATAGGTATTACTTATTAGGGAGTTCAAATTACACAACTTCACATTTGTACAAGCATGTCTACCACCAGTACCACTACAGCAATGTCCAATAAAAAAATGCATTATGCAGAATTGCTTAAAACCCCACGTTTCATTGATGTGTACCATGATATTTATGATCCTGAAATCTATGGTAGGCGTACCTCAAAACTTAGATTTTCATCTCAGAATAAGGCTGCAAAGCAAACAGAAGTTGATAGTATCAGTGCACCGTGGGTAACTGGATTAGGGTGCATGATGTTACATGAAGTTTTCCCTTGCCCAGAATTTATCATGGTCTGTGCCGAAAATTATGATGATAAGAAAAGAGCAATTGTTAATAAAGATAACCAAGAAGAATTGTTATCCATTAATGCATAAGAACTTGGAAAAGTGTTGGGGTTTACAACCGAAGAATTTGGAAACCACCACATTGGCCTAGAAAAACTTGCTAGTGATTATGAAGCAGTAGAAGAAAGGCTGAAAAATGATTTCTTAAATCAAATAGTTAAGGATAGAAACAAATTGAAAGGTGATCATAAGCCTCCTTATAATTTGGATTTTTTTAAACCATGGATTCATGATACTATTTCCATGCTTGCATTTTGCCTCGGTTTGGATAGCAATTTGGAAGTGGGTGCAAGCCTCCTTGAAATGGTATATAATATCCATTATACTAAAGAACATGTTAAATATAATTATACACAACACATTGTAGAATCCATGCATAAAAAAATTTTAATGATTAAAGCAGGTTCCACGAAGACATTTAGGTTCACAACCTACTTGTGCTATCTTTTTCTATTCAAATTTAGAGGAATGTTTCAGACCAACAAGCTTCAGATTCAGCCCTACAGTAATGCAAAGGAAAAAAAAATGGCTCTAGTATATGAATGGACCAATGAGATAAGGATGTATGATTCTCGAAGGAACTACAGTCATCTTGTAGACTACTTTTTGGCTCCATTGCATCAAGTAATTACAAATAATCCAATGCCTAGATTGCCTATGTCATGTAGAAACTGCATACAACTAGGAAAAGAAATACAATTGGCTGATTGGTACTTAATGGAAGAATATACTATGCTAAGATTTTATGGATCGAGAGTACAGCCATACAAACTTCCAATACATGTGACAAAAGGGGTTTTTGCATTGGAATATGTAAGGCAGGTGCAGAGTGCTGATGAAATACACTTTCTCAGTTAGCAAAAGAAGACCTTATTTCCTTCTTTACCTTTTTCATGTGGAGGGTTCACATTCGAGAGAAAAGCATTTAGTGTGGCACATAATCTTTTGAATTTTTTTGACTTTGATCCTATCTGTCACTGGTAGTATGATCCATGTGACATCATTAAATCAATGATTGTGGCCAATAGGAATGCTGCAAATAGAATTCAACATCAAAGTAAACCCTTGCTTGAAAACTTGAGAAACAAGGATTCTTGGGATGATGTCAAAATAGCAATGGAGAAAAGTGTTGTAGAGAATGGTATTTCTTTTAAATAATTGTCAGCATAAATTATGGCATTGCACCAAAAGACAATCAGGACATACAAAAAAAATTATGTAAAAAGTGATAAACCATCTAGTAGAGTAAAAATTCTAGGTTCTCTAGAGACGGAACTTATAAATAAAAAATGGTCATGATCAAAAATTACTGCCTTTTGGTCTATGAGGAGGGACCTAGGTGATCCAAGAGCTCTTGAAGAGTATGATAATAACGAAGAAGATGGAGAATTTAGCAAATTGTGGAATATAGAGCATGGGCATCCTGATGGAAGTGATGAATCTGATGATGATATTGATATGGAAGAAGAAGAACAAAGCCATGCCAATTACAAACCTGGTTTAAGTGAGGTCGCAAAAGCAGAATATGCTTCAACATATACTTCAAGAGCAGCCAACCTTGAAAAAATTATTTATGAAGGTGGTCCTTTGGGGTCCAAAGGACAAGGCAGAGGCCCTTGGACAATACAAAGTGTTGAGCATAGAAAAACAGTTGATAAATCTGGCCTTGGGATTGGAGGTGAAAAAGTAGACCTAGGGGATACAAGACAAAATCAATTTGTTACAGCTTCTAGTCCTCATCCTCATGGTCAGATACAATCACAACTAGGACATGCCCTTGGTGGACAGCTTAGTGCAACTGGGAGTACCATTAGTGGCAATGGTATGGGTAGTAGTACTAGTAGTGGTCAACATGTGCAACAACGACAAATTACACACAATACTAAGAGGAAAACAAAAAAAGATACCACAGAAACACCAAGTGATCAAGGCAATCAAAAGAGGCAAAGGATTTTGACAGGTCAAAGTCACACTATCGGTGGATCCACCAGTACCACAAAGGAGTTATTTCCAGAAACTCCCAAAAATCATGTTAGTGTGGGTGTGACATCATTAGCAACTGCAAGTACTCCTATTCCTTCACCAGTCAAGCATTCCATTGTTCCTGCCTCCCCAGGTTATGATTTCATTGAAGAGTTTAAAAAGAAATCAGACTTGAATAAAAAAGAAAAGAAGCAACTAATGGAGAGTGTGCTTGTTGTAACTTCAGATACTGTAACAACCATTGTATTACCCACATTTGACACAAATAAAGAAATCATGGAGTACACAATTGTTGTTCCCACAGTTCAAAACAAACCAACAAATCAGATGGATTGATCTGAATACTAGGTAACCAATTTTCAATTGGATTTTTCTGGCCTGAAAAATACTGACAAAATTAATGTATCAAAGAAGAACAATGAATTGGTGTACACATCATTGCTAAAGCAAGATAGAGAGAAGAAAAGGTTGCAGACCCAAATAGAAAATTTACGGGCAGACCTAGCAAGTGAGAAAGCAACGAGGAAAGCAATAGATAACAAGAGCAATGAATTAGAAAAAAGAATAATAAAATCTGCCTCTACATCAACAAGCAATGAGGATAAATCAAATGAGAGAGAAGTGAATGACCTAAAGCGAAGGCTAGATGAGAGCAACAAGAAATATGATGAGGAAAAATCCACTTCAGAAAAATTAAGACTAAACATTGCGAATGGAAATGCACAGTGGGAACAAAAATTGGAGAAACAGAGAAAAACAAATGAAAGATTGGAGACAGAGCTGACGAAAGCAAAAGAAGAAATTAAGTCTTCTCAAAATAAGTTATCTGCATTTTGTAGAGATACAGTGAGGCATATGAAACAAAAGATATGGGATGAAATAATGCAGATGTTTGATCATTTTTGTGACATGTTTCAATTGATTGATGCTACCAGACAACATTATAAGAAGCTCAGCAAATATTTAGTGGACAACAAAAAGGTGTTGGAATTAGAGAAATCTGCAAATGAAGTTCTACAAATAGTCTACAAAGCCAGTGACAATGATCTGAAATCAAAAGGGATTACTAATCAGATTGAAACCTCAATGAAGTTGCCATCTATCATTGAAAAGTGTTCGAGAATGTCTGGAACAAAGGAATATTTGCATTTGGTTGTAGACAAGATGAAGGTGGTGGATGAAAAGGTAAGGAACTTCACAGAGCTTGGTTTTCAAGAGCCTTTTGACACAAATGAGCGATTCATTGGAAAGGATGCTTTCAGAAAGAAGATGGAAGGTGCAAGGAAGATTGATTTGGACCAGTTTCCTCATAACCAAGATGTGAAGTATTTGGATTCCATCAGAACACTGATAACCTTGAATGCAAAATTGACTAAAGAATTCAAGATAGGTTCCATTTCCAATTACAATCAAGAAATGTTAACAAAACTTCAAGTCAAACAACATCAGTTAGAGAAAATAGAAATTCCACCACCTGAAGAGTGAAAGTTGCTAGAAAAGTTGATACAGTGACTTGATTTATTATTTTCAATCTTTGATAATATGAGTTTCGAAGTTCCAACTCAGCTCTGTGCAGACTTTTCTTTGGGCATTGGCAAGATTTTTCATTGCCAATGCCAATATGTACTCCTTCATATGAAATTCAATTAAAAAGCTCAAATTTAGACTTCAGTAATGTGATGATGTTCAATTATCTAGATTCTGTATTATTTATTTTATCATTTGAACTAGTGATGAACTGTTAGCTCATTATATTTACTTCTTGGTAGAGCTTCCATTTCCAAGTTATGGATGTTGAACTGTTAGCTCATTATATTTACTTCTTGGTAGAGCTAAAGCTTATAAGTTATGGATGTTGAACTATTAGCTTATGTTATGTTTTGACTAAAAATCTTGATCAGTATCCACCAACTTACACCTCACCCACATCCCACATACTGCAAAAATACACTACATTTGATTTTATGATTATCACAAATTGCAGGGATTTGTGTGAGAAGATCCATTTTGTGGCCCACATTACTACTTGATCAATGATCATGTCCATAAATAAATCTAAAACCCCATGGTCACAGCCCCTATTCCTGAAGAATTCAAATTCAATGTACTGACAAATTGAATAACATAATCAATTTGAATAACATAAACAACCACTTTAGAGACAGCCAAATAAGTTAATAACTTATAAGCATATGAATCCACAACAGTTGAACACTCGAAAGCAAATCAGTAAATATGTGTAACCTTCTCCATTGTATTGATCTTCAAAGTTCAAATGATATGCATTATAAAAATAGTTTATGATATGAGATGGATGGGCGAATTGGTGCAATCTATTATCTATCTTCTTACTATTTTCTACTCTAAAGTCTAATTAAAAATGATGTGATGATCCATTGATCTCCTATTGGGGTCTTGATCTCTCTTATATATGAGAGGCAACAAGCTAAAAACCCCTTGCAAAAAGTCATGACGTTTTGACAACTAAACATAACTCAAATTATAAATAAAATAATGCCACAGGTGAATGCACCAATCCATTAATCTCCAAGCAGAAGCTCATGACCACTGACCACCTAAGATCAGTTCAAGGCTTCTACTCCATGATAGGGTGCTCATCATGCTATCGACTGGCGTTCTTCCTCTGAATTTGATGGTTGTCTCGTTGGATCTGATTCTGAAAAATCTACAGTTTGGCTAATAAACATATTGACTGTAGAGAGGTGATGGATGTACTCCTGTTCAGCATAGGTGTCCACGTTAGAGATTGCCTCTTTCATATCATATTCCAGAGACATTATTTTTTTGAGTTGCTTATGACTACTTTGTAAAACCATATCCTCGTCATTTATTTCTTGCAACGCATCAATCAGAAGCCCATCAAGCTCTTCCTTCCAATCATCATATTCTCATGGGTTTCTAATGCCAAAATGAAGTGTCAGGAGTGGGACTGAATCAAAGCAGTTGAAATCTTCCCTAAGCCTGTTATGATATCCGTTATGTGATTCTACCAACTTGTTATATGTTAGCAATATTTGTCCTTTCATGGCATTCTTATCTACGAGCTCCTTTTTTTTCTCCATCATTCTAGGTTGCAATCGTTCATTCTCCACCAATGCAATAAGTGTCTGACTGAATACTTCCCAATATTCAATAGCACATTTCATCATTTTATTGAACCTTTCTTTTATCATTTTAGATACAGTGTTATATTTGATGGTTTTCACTTCTTTCTCCAATTCTTTGCATTTCCCCTGGGATTTCAAATGGCAATTCTTCCAGTAGGCTGCATCAAGCACTCTCTTATCTTTTTCAAGCCATGGAGAGTACAACTCTGATGTGGAGGAGGAAGATGTTTTTTCTCATTGATTTGCTAGCTACTTCTTCAGTTTGTCATTTTCCTTAATCAGTTTATCGATCTGTGCTTTGGTAAATTTTGCCACATTTATGTTCAATTCTACTATCTCCATAGGGTTGGTATCCACTACTTGTTGAACCAAGAGATGACCAAACACTTGGTTTGGATTACTAATTATAGCGTGTCTTTTATCATGGGGATATAGTGACCAAATAAGCAAGGTGGCTTCATCTAGGTTGTACCCAGATCTTGAATACATTTTGCCACTTGCTTCTTCTGTTAAGTTCATTATCGTATCCCCTCTTTTTCTGAAGCTATCAAATACAATTGAAGAGCTAATATCCCACCCTGGCAGGAGCAACACTCTAGCTTCTTGAATCAATTCCCTACCTCTTTTAGGAGTGATGGACTCCATTTCCTTTTCTACCTCCCTTTTCAATTCCTCTAGAGCGGTTGCCTCATGTTCAGGAGTGATATCCTATATCTGTTGTCTCATTTTTCTATCTTTATATTCATAAACAAATGATTTAAATTCAGAAGATTTAAAAAAATCATAATCAGAAATAAACTGTTGTCCAGCCATGACCCTCACATCATCAGATAGTTCATTTGATGCCTCAAATCTTACAATATTCTACTCTTGAGGGGGATCGTATTGTGCAATCACAGGAGCACTGATTTGTTTGACATGCTCACCCTCTTCATCACTCTGCTCTTCTTCACTTATATCAGTATCTACAGAAAAACATACCTCAGGAGTAGGTTGTGAAGGTATGTAATCCAAGGGCTCTATGTCTTCAGCTTGTACTCCTGAATAGGTTGCATGAGGTGCATAAAAAACAACTGGGGGAACATCCTTTACCAGTTCATTGACATGAGCGATGAGTTGCTCAATTCTTGTTAAAGGATCCTGTATCTCACCAAAGGCCTTTGAATAAGATGGGACATTTTTCCTCTTCCATTCCTCTGCAAGCATAATCTTGTTATAGGTGGCCATTCTTTCCTTGGTGGAAGCCTCATCATGGTTTCTTATGAAATCTTCGATTGAGAACAAATGTTCATAATCTGATAGCCCCTGCGATAATCTCGCCTTGTGAATAAACCCTTTTGCATCAAATTGTTTCCTTACATCACCTAGAGGTAGGTTGTACTGTGCTAATTGACCATCAATTTGTCCATATCCTTCATTGGCAATCACTGTAAAGTCTCCAAAACATAAGGTGTTGGGCATAATTGATTGTTTGCTATGTCCTTTGAGGTGCTTGGAATCAGATTTTGCTAATTGGCTCACAATTTCTAAAAAAGCAATTCGGTCAGGAACTACTTGCGGCATCAAGTGTGGAGCCCCTTCGAACCCATAAACCCTTATCACTGTACAATCAAGGAAAGCATACCAGTCTCCCTAGTTATGATTCACTTTATTTCTTCGATCATTTTCCTTTGGTCTCAGAAATCTTTGTACTTCTGGGGATAGGTTATAGTTGCACAGATACCCTAGCAACTTCATCAATGGTTTTACAAAAAATTCTTCAAAATAAAGGTAATGAGACCTACCAAATCGGTCGTCCCACAATGAAGTCCACATTTGTACAGGTTTAAAATCTCCATTTTCATCTGTATCTTTTATCCTTAATTCTTCACTCTAGACCCCTCTGACTTGTCCCTCATACAATAGCAAATGCATAAGCAAAGAATAGTGTTCAAAATTAATATTATCACTATTATTTTTAATCTTTTCGAGCCCTCGATGTAGGGCATTGACCAAGTAGCTAGCATAATCAAATGGCCTAGCATCCTTGCTCTGTATGTCTACAGCTAATACCATTGGGGCAATCGACATGAGAGGCGAAACCTCTACTCCCAAAACCTGACTAGGTGAATAATAGGTGTATCGAAAATACTCTTCGAACAAATCTTCATGGAAAGGACGGTTTTCACTGCTAGAGAGCCTCCTGAGTTGGCCTCCATCATCCTTGGGCCTATGCAAAGGTAATTTCCATCTCTTATAGCTAGTATCCATGTGGCGATACTCTATCAAGAGATCTTTGAGCGTGAATGATAAATTCAGTGAACACTCTAACTGAAAGACATTAGAAATGAGATCCCTAGAAATAACAAGCATGTCACCCCCACCATGTGACTGAAGAGTTCTTTTCTTGGGGTCATATCTGATAGCAAGAGCTTTAATTAGCTCTGCGTTCACAAACACATTGGGCACCACAAGTCTTCCCAGGTTCAACCTCCATGGATTGCAAATTGGTTGGAACCTAAATTGTTTTTTGTAATGGTACATGAAGAGGTCGTACCCTCATTGCGGTGTCCAAATATATCCTAAGCCCTTATGTTTGTCCCATAATCGATCCATGGAAGGATTCATTTGAGCACTCCTCTTGGGTCTTAGCCCCGACCCAAGACATTGATCTATCAAGTCTTCATTTAGGAGTCTCTTAAGCTTTTCATTTTTTTGTTTTTTAGCTTTAGGTTTGTCTGTACTCTCTTCCATTATTTAAATCTTAATCTTTTGAGTAAAATAGCTTCTCAGCTGGGTCTAAAAGTGAAGTACTTACGTGAGTCTCGCTGAGTCGCCTCCATATTCCACTGGTTTTTTCTGCGTCAGAACTCCAAGTTTTTTCCTTTCTGCTTCTGCCCTAAGCAAAATCTTCCAAGATTTTGTAACAACTATGCGATCAACTTGTGATATATTTCACTTCAATTTTGGTTCATAAATGCACTGTAGCACGATGCCATTGGATGTCACATCAGTCTTTCACTGATAGCCACCCTCTCCACCGATGGACACCTATCCTTTGTTCTATCGGTGGGACACCAAATAATGTTTCCTCGATGCACCATAGTTCCCTCGATATACTTTATGCATTCAATAATTCATGCCCATGGCCATGGGCCATGGTTATAATTCATGGTTAATTTTGTTGACAACTTGACTCTATCAGTATATCGGCAGAGCACCTTAGGAGTCAGCTCGATAGAGTATTGTTACACCGATACTAGGTTGTGAGTTATTTTTATCGGGCCATCGACGGGATTGTGATGGGGTTCCGCCGATGAAGCATTGTTAGGCCAATGGTATTGAATTTTTTTAGGAATGGGGGAAGGACTACATCACTACGAAATTTCAAATTTTGTTTAATTACGCTGAAAGTGTTATACAGTGGAAGGAACAAAGGAATATTCATAAAAATTTTGAAGCTTCGTTGAAAATGGCAGGCAAGTGGAAGTATGTGCTCCTTAAAAATAACAAGCACATGAAATGTTTTTTTTTTCCTATTTTTTGAATTTTTTAAAATTAAAAGCTTCCCAATAAATAGTTGTTAATTTAAATACTTTTGGATTAAAATTACAAACTAAGATATGTATGCTTAAATAGTTTTTTATATATATTATTAATTAATATATATAAAAATAGTAGAAATAGCTTTTTATATATATTATTAGTTTTTCATATATTTTATTAATTAATATTATAAACAATGTTAAGTATTGATAACTTTCAGCATTCTTTATATATATTATTAATTAATATATGTATACTAGTATTTATGGATGCAATGTGAATGTAGGCTATAATATGGATCTTGTCACACAAATTTCTACAATTTGCATTGTTCATAAAATCAAAGTGTGGTATATTTTTGTGATTATTGATAAAATAAGATAATTCATGCCCATGGTCATAAATTATAATTCATGGTTACTTTTGTTGACAACTTGACTCTATCGATATATCGGGAGAGCACCTTAGTAGTCAGCCTGATAGAGTATTGTTACACCGATACTAGGTTGTGAGCTATTTTTATCGGGCCATCAGCGAGATTGTGATGGGGGTTCCGCTAATGAAGCATTGTTAGGCCGATGCCCGATGGTATTGAATCTTATATAATTTATAAAATATCATCAACTACGTTACTATAGTTTGACTTTGGCATATGTATTATGATTTATGAAGTGCAATATAATATAAAATAACATGGAGACTTGGACTGCAATGTAAAATAAAATATTATGAACTTGAAGTGCAATGATACACAATTTATTTGAATACAATATACAAAATCATCAACTACAATTTGGAATATGATTCAAGCTGACATGCAGTGCTTGAGTGCAATATAAAATAAGATATCAGGAACATGAAGTGCAATGATTCACAATTTCAATGTTCATTGAATACAATATAAAATATCATCAGACATCAACTACAGTTTGTACTTTCAAACAATGGAAACTGATTCATGAAGTGCAGAAAAAATACCTAAAAACTGCTAATTATCTCCCATTTCCCAAACAGAGTCAGGGTCCTCAAACCGATCCTCATCGTCAGATAAAGTAAAAGAGTTATCTTGATTCTGAGACTGCTCTACAATTTCTTTGGCTTGTGTCTCAAATTCAACATTCATTGTTTGATTTGTGTCAATTTCAATATCATTGTCATCTGTCCCAGGCCCAGTCCCACTGCCACTACCACCAGTACCGGCAGCTGTTGGAATTGGAGAGCCTGTGTTGTACAACCCAGTCCCTCTTCTTTCACATGTGGACCTCCAAATTGCGAGTGCCCTTTCAAAAGGAAATTTTTTGACATTATACGTAGTTCCTTTCATCCTCAAGCAATTTTCCAAATTCTTGTCCAGTTTGTTTCTTAACTTTGATTTCAAAAACCCCAATGTACTGAAAACTCTCTCATCCTCCACCAACCCCAATATCATTGTTTGACATAAATCAGCAAGTTTGAAATATTCTGACATCGAACCACACAATATTTCACTTTGACCTAAGCTTGTCCAAACCTTTTTTATTGATCCCGATTCAAAGGCCTTCTCCTTGCCCATGGATTTATATCGCTCCCTCATAGTTGTTGCGAAAATCCGAGATTGCTTTCTAAGCTTTTTTTCATCTAAAATTCCTTCTATTATTTGTTCATTGTATGTTACCTTTTCTGAAAGCTGTTCAATTAAGATTTTTACTTGATCATGAAAATATTTTGGGTTATCTCGGTTTACCCAAAATTGAGGATACACAATACCCATGGATTCAAGTATTTCATGTCGAGGGAATCTTTCATGAATCTTTGAGGAAAGAGATTTTGCATTTTCCTTCAAATTATCACTAACAGATTTAACAATGCCGTTAAAATATTCCTCGTTAACAGGTACTTCTTTTCTAGAGCACCTGCTAGTGCCTGTCTTACAATGGTACATTGGTATCTCATGTCCACGTACACAAATACATAAGTGCCCACTTGCATTAAACTATAAATAATTATCAGGATTATTCAAATCATTAATTTTCTGCCACATCAAATAATTTGCGCCTTCTTGTGTTAGATCTAGATATAGATGATCGAGGGCCAAGCATGTAAGTTTACGTAGATTGGCATATTCATAAATATACATAGTTCTATCTTGGGTTTTCTTCACAAGATTGTTCATCTCATCCAGCATGGGGAGAAGACTAGCTAAAGTCAAAAGTGTCTCTATATCACTTAACCTATGTAAGAGGTCAGGAGCTTTGTCTACTGTGATGCGATGCTCGTACATCACTCCAATCAAGGATTGATATTTTGAAAGAACTCGTTGCACTGGTCCATGCAGGGAGATCCATCTGGTATCGACATCCTTCAGAAGCTTGTTTCCAGGTGTTATTCCCTTAGAAAAATGTTGAAATTCAAGGAAACGTTTGGGACTTTGGCAGAAGTATGCATAGATCTCGCGAACTAGATTTTCAACTTTTGATACTGTAGGAAACTTGCTTACAATTTTGAATGCTAAATTCATTATGTGGGCCATGCAGTGAATGCCAAGCATGTATGGTGCACAAGTAGTTTGTAACTTTGTGCAAAGACCGCTCCTTTGACATTGGATCACTGCAGCTCCATCAGCTCCTACACACACCAACTTTTTGGCAATTGTCAACTCATCCATACCTGCAATTTTATTCAAAGATTTCTTGACTAGTTCAAATAGATTTTGCGACGTTGATATGTCCTTCATTTTACAAACATAAAGAAGATGAGCTTGGCGAACATGTTGTTCTACAGTATACGAATTCATACAAACCCAAGAAGTATTGTCTACCGCAGTAACTTCATCTAAAGATAATGCAATGAAATTTGACTCTTTCAATTTCTCCTTTAAATCTTGCTTTTCCACTGCAGCAAGGCAGTTCACCCATTTCCATCCAGTGTTTACTGACCAATGTGAGAAGGAAAGTGGGGAACACTCAAATAAGATAATAAATCAAAATATTTTGGGTAGTCTGTCATAGGACGCCCCCTGGACAAAATATGAAAAACAACACTCACCTGAACAGTTTTTGACAGATTTGCTCCTGCCATGGCTTTTCCAAAATGAGCCTCAAGTGTACCTTCACATTTATTAATCTTCGACATTCTATGGTTATGCTCTCCATAATCTACGGCATACTTAACATGAAGACATTCTTCCTTTGATTTCCATCGTACGACTGATTGTTCCTTTCTGTCCATGATTTATTTTTCGTAAACTTTGCCGATATGCTTTTCTATAGTGTCAAGCTTTAGCTGCATCGTCTTGTCTCTTCCACATTTCCAACTACAAATCTTACATCTGACCTCTATTTCCCTTTCAATATTGTTTTCGTTTGATACCCCCACTGATTCAAGGAATGGGTACTTCGACAACCAACCAATTTGAAAATGCCTTGTCATTTCCCACTCATGCCCCAATTTTGCTTTTCCTTTTCTTTTCTTGCTACCAGCATCATCCTCATCCAAGCCGATTATCTCATTCTAGCTATCTAGGGTATCCCTTGGAACATCTTCTGTGGTATTGCCGTCCTCATTTGATACATTTTGATTTAACACATTGACAATCTCACCTTGACCTTCCTATGGCGGAAGAGTTGATGATGTATCTCCATCTTCAATAATATTTGGTGGAAGAGTTGATGGTGTAGCTCCACCTTGATCTGATGGATTAGAAGCTTTTCCAATTCCAAAGTAAGACTGTATGGTACCTCCCCATTTTGGGCATTGTGATGGCCTCCTAGTCTCTTCATTACCCGCCTGCTCAGGAGTCGTACCCTTGCTGCTCGACATATTGATCTCACTTCGAATAAAAGCTGGAAAAAAATGTCTTCTTGTTTAAGAAGGACAGACCGACAGAGAATATAGATCCCATTCCCTACTTAAAATTATGTTTAAGACTGAAGCAAGAATGGAAAACAGATAAAGAAATCTTATTATTATAACTAATAGTCTAATAACTAATAACAGTATGAAGAAATGATCACTCACCTTTGAGTCTACATTTTCGGCTTTCGCTGACTTCTGAATTGAGAAGTAGAACCTCATAACCAAACAAAATGTGTAAGAACAAATAATAGTTTCAATTGTATTTATATCAATCCATATTTGGCAAATTCCGCAGGATTTTGAAATGGCATGTTAAAAATTTGGCGAATCCTGCGTGCTTATACAACGATACCTTGAAATTTTCAAGGCAAAATAGGTCCTCATAAGCAACTATTTATAAATTTAATTGGTGAAATGGGTCTTCACAAGCAACTATTTGTAAATTTTAATTGGCGAAATGGGTCTTCATATAATGTTGTTTTAATAGTATTCGCGAATATGTAGGTGACTTTGACATGCTCCCCAGGATTCCAGGCAAAAATATTGATCGGTGCATTAGAAACGCGTAGTCTGTTATGGCGAATTTATTGCATAAACATGCCTCGTAAAAAAAAACTGTTGGCAAATGGACATGCATTGGACCGATAGTCTATGAATTCCTGGCGATTTGAACATCCTGCAGATATGGTAGATTCGCCAAATTCAAAATTGTAGATTCCTAGAATTCGCCAATTGGCGAAGATTCGCCACTAAAGTTATCCCTGATGGGAAACAATTCATCACAAGAAAATGGAGAGTCTCACACAATAGCTACTTTATTACATCTTGAAATGCTTCATTTTGTACATGGAAGATTATTATTATGTCTTATCTATTCGCATATTTGATTGTTATATGGAATTGTGATTAACATGCTAACATATTTGTAACATTGTTACTAAAGTTGTGGGGCAGCAAAGGAATCGTTGAATTATAGTTATGGGAAGACCTTTAGTGGATTTGTTGTTGTGCTTTCTTCATCCCATACCTAACAACTCAAGAGTAAAAGAAATTAAAAACTTCTTTAAATGGTTATTTTTTCCTCATTTTGGTCATCGTTGGGAATATGTTTATAGGCCATTATTTAATTTTGGCATGGTAGGTCCTTCTTGAAATTGGACATAAATTGTCTATTGGAGTTTAGTATAAATGAAGATCATCTTTATTTTTCCATATTCATATGAGAATACATCAAGATAATCTTACGTTTGGTGGCAATGCTCCTTCTTATTTACATATAGGAAAATATTCATTGATTTATATTTATTTTCTATAGTGTCTACAATTTGAATCAAGAAGTTCAGATAGATTAATGTTGAGCCTCTTTTTCTCTGCATCACTATTTCCTTTTTTTTATCAATAAATGCTTTTGACTGGAGCTATGAACCAGCGAGGCCACAAATGGGGGGCCCATCCTAGAAAAAATGCACAACAACCACCACTCTTGTGAGCACAATATCCCATCAAGGGCACAAGGCCCGCGAGCACACAACCTAGCGAGGGAGTGGGCCCTAGACACTAGTGCCTGGTATAAGGCGAGAAACCCACACAACCAGTCGCCAACGGTAGCAACACTGCTACGGGTCAAGTCTGAAGACTTGAACCCTAATGGACACAACACCAATGGCACCAATCATCCAATGCACCATGGGTTTATGCCCCTACATCAATATTTCCTTAATCAACATTGACATTGATCAATATGCAGAGATAAAAAGTGATGAATTAGTGAATTTCAATTAATACTTTTATTCATAATAAAATGGCCTTTTCCAATCCAATATTATTGACAATTATTTTATTGAGATATAACTTCAAAAAAAAAAAGAAATAGGGGTAGATTGATGGGTCAATGCTAATAATGTTCACCCATAAAATTTGGTTTTATTTTCAAATATATTAAGTTAACCAAAAAAATCAATTGTATTTTTAACAACATAAACTTACAAATGAACACCTCAAGCAATAAAGGGACAAGTACATAAGTCTAAAATTAATCAATGAATTAATTTTTTTAAACACAATGAGATGCAAGTTTCAATTGGAATTTATGTCTTTATCTTAAATTTTATCCTTTGTTATCTCTTTAATTCAAGAAAAAGATTTATAAAAAATTTGAGTCAACTAAGAGTACAAGGGAATTAAAAATGACTAAATATAATAAGACAAATAACTCGAATCAATGTGTATACTTTCATCTTTCTTCTAGATTATTAATTCAAAAAATAATCTCATATATAAAATATATTAAAAGCTTTTGAATACAATAAAATATAAATGACCCTCAATCAACATCTATACTCCCATTTATACTTTATACTTCCACTTCAATTCACTTATTAGTTGACTTATAAATTATATAAGAGAAAAGTGCATATCTTCTCTTTCTTATGAAATCACCTTAAACATGTTTAATACATAACTCAGGTACATAATATTTTTTTTAAATATGTTCATCAACCCAAACTTGAACCAAGAATATTTTATACAAAATTATCTATTTCATAACTTGTTTAACACTCACAAATAAAGCTTTTAATGTTAAGGAAAGGAACATCTTACATTCATGTAAGATCATATTTATGCAACCCAAATAAACACTAGGTAGAGTATTTTTTTTTAAAGAAAGACCTTAATCCTAGCCCTTGCCCTAATTGAACTATAACACTAACCTTGATCTTAATTCAATCCTGACCCTAATAAAACCCTAACCCTATTTGAACAACAAGTCTAACCTTAACTCTAAGATTTATCATAGAATCTTAATCCTAACCCTAATGCAAATTGAACCCTAAACCCTAAACCTAAGTGATCACTTACGCTAATTGAATGCTCATCCTAACTCTAATTTCAATAGAAATGCTTTGGTTTATAGTTATTGTAAGATTTTTAAGTTTCAAAAGAATAATAAATGACCTAAAACCATAACATTGCTCACATTTTATATATTTAGACAAATCGTTAAAATAGCAAAAAATTATGACACATGAACAAATTATAAAGTAAAAGACTGATTTTTTTGCGTATAGAAATATTTAAAACTTTTATCTATGTATATTTATTTTATTAGGAGAGATAATATAACATGAAGGAATTATTAGACAAGTAGGATTAGGGTTATGGTTAGGGTTATAATTAAAGTTAGAATTAATATTAGTGTTAGGGTTATGGTTAGGGTTAGGGTTTAGGTTATAATTAAATTTATAATTAAGATTAGGGTTAGCTTAGGGTTTGGGTTAAGATTAGGATTAGGGTTAGGGATCTATAGTAAAAATTTGGGTTATGGTCAAGGTTGGGGTTCAAATAGAGTTAGGGTTAGGATTAGGGTCCAATTACCATTATGATTTCATTAGGGTTCAAAGTTAGGGTTAATCATTAATTAGGGTTATTGATCACTTAAGCTTATATTTAGGGTTTTGGTTATATTAAGGGTTATGGTTAGGTTTCAATTAGGGTTATCAATCACTTATGGTTGTATTTAGGTTTACACTTAAGGTTTTATTAGGTTTATCTAACCTTAACCCTACCCTTGATCATAATTCTATCTGTAATCCCAATCCTTATCATAATTTTCATGTTAAGACCAACCCTAATTCTAATTGTATTTTTAACCCTACCCCTAATCCCTATACTAACATTAACCCCAACTCGAATCGTAATTCTATCTCTAACCCTAACCGCATCCCTAATATTAACCCTACCCCTAATTCTATATCTAATCCTAACCCTAATCATAATCTTGGTGCTAAGCCCAACCCTAACCCTAATCCCTATAATAACATTAACTTGAACCCTAATCATAATTTTATCTCTAATCCTAACTGCATCCCTAATCTTAACCCTAACCCTAATTATATCTTTAACCATAACCCTAACCTTGATCATATCATAAACCTTATTTTATCTTTAACCCTAATCATATCCTAAACTTAAACCTTAACTATAATTTCAAACCCTAACCCTAACCCTAATTCTACCTGTCAACCAAATTAAATCTCTAATTGTAACCCTAACCCTATTCCTAAAGGTAACCCCTACTGCAACTATAATTTTGTCTTTCATGTTGTGTTACGAATGCTACTTTATAGATAAGCTTATGGTTCAGGTGAGTGGGTTTATAGTTAGGGTTAGGGTTAGGGTTAGGTTTATGATTAGTGTAATAATTTATGTTATATTTAGGGTTAGAATTAGTCCCATGCAAGGTTGGGATTATGGTCAAAATCAAGGTTAGGTTAGGATTAGGTTAGGTTAGGGTTAGCATTTTAGGATAAAGCTTGGGGTTAGGGTCACAACTATGGTTATGACTAAGCTTAAACTATGGCTAGGATTCAATTAGAGTTTAATTAGGGTTCAACTATGGTTATGGTTAAATTATGATTAGGGTTATGATTAAAGTTAGGATATGATTGCATTTCAATTAGAGTTAGGGTTAGAATTAAGAGTAAGGTTCATTTGGTCTTATGGTTGAGATTAAGGTTATGTTCAATTAGGGATAGGGTTAGGGTTAGGAAACAATTAGGATTAGGGTTCAATTAAGCATAAAATTAGGATTGGGCATCAATTAGGATTAGGTTTCAAAAAGTGTTGATGCATAGTTTGCTAGCTCATTTCAGAGCCATGATAGTTGTTCTTTTCTAATAGATGAGTTACAGACAATTTTATGAGTTTTAAAGAGAAAGAATGGACTCCTATGCCCAATGGATAAGTTTATGCTACTAGTCTAGGACGCTTAGTAGGAAAGCATTTAGCAAAAGTCGCCAAAATGTTACCTAAATTCTACTTTTTAGCCCATTCAGGTTAGGCTCGTACAACACTAATACTTTATATCTTGAAGAGAAGAAAGGTACATTTTTTTTGCTAAAGACCTCATATGTTCATTCAAACAATACTATAGAAGGAATTTTTAGTTTATTGCATGCAATTGTTTTATAGAAAAGTGAAATTGTTTTCAAAATTTGCATAAAATAGTTATTATATTCATTACAAAATAATATGTTCATAGGTTTCCCACACAAGCCATGGGAATAACTGATATGATACAATAAGAAAAGGAGTTTGAATAATTGAAAGAAATGACATATAAGAGAGGAGGGATTCGTCATTTCCTAAATGAAAAAACCCCACAGTTGATCAACTTCATCTTCAGTCCCTCCTCGAAGTTCTTTTATTGTCTGCTTGAAGTACTTGAAAGGGTCAAAAGGAAGTATGTTAGAGCTTGGGATTCCAACACTCTTACATAACAAATATATAGGCATTCAATTTGTTTCTTATTAAGCATCGTATCAAAAATTTAGAGATAAAAGCATCACAAGATCAGATACACCAGCATCATGATGATTCAGGAAATAAAATAATCATGAATCATCATCAAGATTTGAGCTTCATTATTTTATTTAAATTGTTTTTTCACTGTGCAGGTATAGGTACATTTACCATTGCTAGATTAATCTTTTCAAAATTACATGTGGAGGAAATGTGGTTCCCACAAGGGTTGAGCCCCGCATGCTCAAAGAAACAATAGCAGCAGTGTATGTAATAAAAGAAGTCTTCTACATATATTTCAAAATAGTTCATTAGAGGACAGTCATGATAGTGACAGCCATATCTCAAAAACCATGAACTGAGTTTTTGTGATTGTTTGACAAAAATTAGGAAACTGTTAGATGAAAAAACCCATTAAATTTCACAAAAACCCAGTTTGCGGTTTTTGAGAAAACTTCACCAGTCCGAGACAGTGAAGATGAATAAAGTTGTAAATTGGCCTATTGATAAAAAATGACAGTAGTAAGTCATTTGAAGGTAGAATCAAGAGCAGCCATATCTTGAAAGGAGAAAACCCTATCATAAATTTCCAAAGATCTTGTAAGGAAGAAAAGCACAAACGTGATTAGCATAAAGATAGGTCAAGAGTAAAGACTAACAACAATGTGTAAATAGAAATGGTAGTAATTATTCAAGTGGATAGTCAAAGACTCAAGGAGAATGCATTACAATAAAGAGGACAACAACTAAGTGAATGAAATGAATCTATGAAATCACAAAAGACAAATTTAGATTGTGATAAAAGGCATGTGTTTGACAAGGGATGATAATGCTACAAGTTAGGATAGTCTTTATGACTTCTCCATAGCTTATTCATGATGAAGACATTATCAACCAAGCTTACATCTGAAGATAGTGTCAAGGATAAAAGGAAATAATCAGGTCAATGAAGATTGTAATTAAACCTGGATAATAGTCCATGATCGAGTTTGAATTACAGTTGCTAATAGAGACAATGAATTCTCTACCACCCGGCCAAGTGACTTCTCTTGAAAGTCAAGTTCACTTAGAATCAAAGCATTAGTTGTATTTGATGACAGAGCTATCAAAGGGGAAATACTAATGCATAAGTATTCAAAGCATAGTGACACGGTCCATTTAAAACTCACTAAAGGGCAACAGATAATGCACAAGTGGCTCCCTTATTTTGAAAATGTTAAGCACAGTGGTAAATTATTTTGACAAGGAACAACAATACTTCATAACCTCAACATAACCTTTGGAAACCCTCAAATTTTAATTATCATAAAACAAAATAAAACACATGAACAGTGAGTTCACTTATGGGTAGCCATAAATAATGAAATTTCAGTCAAGAGGCAGTTTTTATCTTCAAGCTCTTCAAGGGTTGACAACGGGAGTGATTCAATGATATATTGCAAATAAGGAAAAGAGGTGGAGAAATCTTGTAAATAACAATGGTGGTAGCATGCATAATGATCTTCAAACCAAATCATGATAAAATAGTCACTTGGATACAAAGAGGCCAACCATAGAAAAGGGGACAACAAGCATAATACTTCAAAGGTAGTCACCATGAGTAAAGAAGTGGTATATATTAAACTTAATCTTTCAGATCAGAGGTGAATGCATGACATGTTATAGGTTAGGAGGAAAACTTGGAAATTATTGAAGGTTTTTGAGGAGCTCATATACATTTTAACCAAACTGCAAATTTTTCATGTTTGTCTCCCCATCTTGACATCTACACAAATCCAAGAAGTGATAGTATATGTTCTGAGGGTAATATGAGGACGTTGATGTTGAAAGAAACTCACCATGGAGATGAGTATTTTATGGGTTTCAACACATATCTTGTGCAACTTATCCATCTAAAGAAGACAAATAAAGCAGAAAGGAGGATACTCTTATTCCTCAAAGTAAACTTCTGGTAAATTTAAATAGAATATTGGGTATCTCCTCGAGATCTGACAATAGGGTATTTATTTGTTGCAATTTTATTAAGAAGCATATGCGTTGTTGGAGCTTCTTAATAAATATTGGCTGAGTATAGGATGAAATATATAAAGTTGTACGTAGAAAATGACTTAATATATAACCATGGAAGGTTCGACATAAAATAGAGAAACCATGCATAAAGTATTACATTCAAGAAAATACCCCAAAAGAACCTCAATTTTCATCATCTTTTGCTATTTGTTCGAGCACAAACAGTCATTTATTTCGTAGATAAATGAAAGAATCTAGTCTTTGTTTTCTTTCAGGAAAGATAAAAAACTCGGTATTTTCAACAAGAGAGCAACTTACCAGAGGAGAGCAGACCTAGTTTGTAGAAGAATACACAGAGCCTTCAAACCTTGGTGGCGCAACATGAACACTAATGAAGGAAAATAAAATGCAAATGAGCCTATGAATTCTTTTAGGGATTATTCTTTTGGTTTCTCAAGGAAACCCTAAACTTTAGTTGCCAAGTAATTTTTATCACTTTATTTCATAAAATTGCATCTTATTAATATTTAGAGCCTTGGTTAAAGCTTTTGCCATTTGGGAGTTGATAAATGTGTTAAATATTCCCCTTATATTTTGCACGAGTTTAAAAAAAGATAAAAAATGTAAACATTATTAAAGTAATAAATTATAAATTACTTTAATAAATGTCATAAAATGCAAAAAAGCTCAACAAATCTATAACACCTATTAAAGTTGGTCTTAACTGGTCACTTTAATATTTGTTTAAATTGTTTATCTTTGTTCCAAGGTCATGCAAAATCAAAAGGGGAGTGAAACTGAGGTCTTTAGCCTTGATTTTCAGTCAACTGGAGTGTTTTTGGAGTCGTCTTTGGTTAGACTGGTTGAGAGAAGTTTCAAGCTATTTTAGCTCATTTTGGAGCAGTTGTGGGCCCCCTTTTTGGGGATTTTCTTCTTTGCCCGTAAATCACTTTGGAGGAGATATTTTTAGGTGCAGTTAACTATAAGTGCCACCTGTTGGAACTTTGAGACTCATTTTATACTTGAAGGGAAAGACTTAGTCTTTTTTCCTTAGTTCTTGCTTGTTTTCCTTTGCATTCTACAGAGAGGAGATTTGTCTTGTAACTCAACATTTATTTTCATATATACAACAGAAACAGTTTATTGTTATGTTTTGCAGAGATTCCTTCCATATTCTAATACAAACAGGAGTTCTTCTATCTAATTTCAGGTGTCTTGTTATTTTGTGAGTGATTTGATAGGAATTTCTTATGTTTTTCTTCAAAACCTCCAAATTCTGTCTCATTTATTGAATGCAAGTATACAAATTTAGTTTATTATAGGTCACAGCTTGTGCAAGAATTTCTCAAGCCTTTTTGTGATCTAATTATGAGATGAATTTGATCAATTTAGATTGTAAGAATAGGTGTATTAGAGAATGTTTGTGGGTCATTTTGCAGTTTAAGTCAAAAAAATTGGTGTATCACCTCCCATAAATTAATTTACATTTTCATAGCATCCTTCTTCCTTTTTCCCATCAAATCCATTAGTTTCTAGGAAATATAAAGGGGAACCAACCCATAATCTGGAGATTCACCTTCGCTTTGAGCAACCCACAGGCTCGAAGGTGTTTCAATGTTACACGGGATTGTTGAGCCTCTAAGCTTAGCATCAGGGTGCAATCCTATGTGTTAATAGGTATACTCAGTAGGTGAATGATCTAAGAGGTATTGCTCACTTCAATATGAGATGCATTATTTATTAAATTTGTATCTTGTCTCCTCATATGAGTTAGTCTTGAATATAAAAATCTTGAGGACTTGTTAAGAATAAGTGCACAAGTATATGGATTTTCATTGTTCTCCTTGTTTTGGTCTTGAGTTATGGATCTATTTCTAAGGAATTATTTGGAGAGGTACAAGAAATGGTATGTGTGTAACGCCCCACCAAACAACCCCCATAGGACAACTACAACATTAACAGAATAATTTTTTTTTTAAAACAACAATTACATTAAACAATCATACAACATAAATATAATATATAGTATTAACCTAGTTCCCATGGGGTAACATGGTGCGCTACTTGAACGAACCCAAACTAACTAAAAATGATTTACGATACCAAACTAAAGCGAAAGAAAGAAGCATGAATAAAACATAATAGATATGAAATCCATTCCAAATGAGCAAGATAGATAAACGAAAACAAAAATAACATATCATTACATTTAACTTTTGAGTTCAAAGATACATTTGTGGAACATATTTCCACAGATACATCACAACGTGAAACCAAAATTGCATTACAAAGCTACTTCCCTTATAACATTGGGAAGAGTACAACATAATACAAGTTTACAATAATGAGAGTCGAATTCTACTAAGGTACAATCTTCTTTGTGTGAAGCTCTGAGATCACTGCAACTGCATCTACACCATGATCACCACCTGGGGACCCAATGGGTGCATTGCACATATCCACCCAACCTTGTGAACCCGAAGGAACACCCCCCATGCAAGGAGTTAATAAGAAAGAACCCTCGGCCATAAAATCAAACATAAAGGACCAACATCACATGACTCAAGCTCACGAAACAACATAATCATCAACAATAATAACACAACTTCAGAGGCAACAAGAACAAGGTAAAAACAAAGGGACACAGTGGGAGAGTTTCATTGCATGACCTTACATGGATTCACTAGACTACCTAATACTAGGAGCCGCCTCCATCTATGGTTAACCAGACATCCTATCTCAAGGTGCTGCCCCATAGGGTGACTCATGCGGAACCACTTACCTCTCATGGAGACAAGGTAGTGACCTTACCGACCAAGTCTTCCCACCCATCCTTAGCCTTTGAGATAACTAATGGCAGGGGTGAGTTGTATATTTTTAGTCTTGTTATGTGTCAACTAACCCAACCCACTAGGTACATTAATTAGGTTTTCACTTATTTAAGGAAACTCTTTCAAGGGTGACCACTTGTACATTGGCCCCAAGAAGAGCCACTCTCCCCTACGGTTACCCTAAAATCAAATCCAAGTAATAGGTGTACCTCAATGCACAAACCAAAAATGACCTTATATCACAACAAGGCACATGAGGCATGACCATCTCGTGACTACACAAAGCATCCTAATAAACCCATACACTAAGAGGTACTACCCACACAATCACTCACAAGATAACAAGAAATACAATAGGTGCAACCAAAACATGCATACACACCACTTCCCTAGCCTCTAGAGATAACACATATCCACCCTAGAAACAAAATATTACATACTACTAATTAACGCCACATCATCAAGCTATAAGAAATTTAACTTAAATTACACATGTCACATATCAAATAAACATTTTTATCATTTAATATCTAATCAAAAACATAGAGTTCACTAATATTCCAAATTTAATCAAAGGCAATAATCAATTTCCTAATATTAAATATCTTACCAAATTAATTCTATCAAAATTCAAAAATCTAAAATTCATTACTTGTTAAAAAAAATCAAATTAAAGAATGGCAACAAAACTTCCTACGATTATTTAAACACAAAATAGACTTTGAAATCACAACATTAAACTTAAGCTATTAAAACAATTATAAATCAAATATTTATTTTATTTTGTAACAATATCTATTCTCTGGTTTTTAATTCCTTTTTCTAAACAAATTATCCTACAAATCTGATTTTTCTAAGATTGAGAAAATCTAATTTTTCAAAAATAATTTCTAAAAATATAGATTTAATACAATAATTGTTAACTTCTGAGTCTAATTACAATACATTGCTTTCTAACTTCTATTCTTTTATTTTAAAATACAGATTAACTAAAATGATAATTGAATATGAATTTACACAATATAAATTTGCTCTGATACCATGTTGTAATGCCCTGCCACGCAAACCCCATAGGACAAACTACTAACAATAACAGAACATTGTTTTTTGAAACAATAATTACATTAAACATTAATAATTAATTTAACAACATAAATATATATCATATACATCAACCTAGTCCCATGGGGTAACATGGTGCACTACTCGAAACGAACCCAAACCAACTACAATGTTAAACGAAACCAAACTAGATAAATGATAGAAGCATGAATAAGAAACGACATAAATATACAACATACATTCAATCCTAAATAAGATAGATACAAAGATATATGAATATCATAGTATTTCATTACAACTTCTAGGTTCATAATTACATTCGTGGAACATATTTCCATAGATACAACAAATTAAGAAACCAGTATTACATTACAACGTTGCTTCCCTTATAATAATGGGAATTTAAGTCTATTTTGTGTTAAATGATCATAGGAATTTTAGTTGCCATTCTTTAATTTGATTTTTTTTAAAGTAATGAAAATTAGATTTTTGAATTTCGGTAGAATTAATTTCGTAAGATATTTAATGTTAGGAAATTGATTATTGTCATTGATTAAATTTGAAATATTAGTGAACTCTATGTTTTGGATTAGATTTTAAATGGTGGAAATGTTATTTTCTATGTGACATGTGTAATCTAAGTTAAATTTCCTATAGCTTGATGATGTGGCGTTAATTAGTAGTATGTAATATTTTGTTTCTAGTGTGAATAAGTGTTATCTCCAAAGGCTAGGGAAGTGTGTGTATGCATGTTTTGGGTTGCACTTTTGTCTATCTTGTTATCTTGTGAATAAATGTGTGTGTGGTACCTCTTAGTGTTATGGGTTTATTGGGATGCTTTGTGTAGTCACGAGATGGTCATGCCTCGTGTGCCCTGTTGTGATATAAGGTCCTTTTGGTTTGTGCATTGAGGTACATTCGTTACTTGAATTTGATTTTAGAGTAACTGTAGAGGAGAGTGGCTCTTCTTGGGGCCAGTGTGCAAGTGGTCACCCTTGAAAGAGTTTCCTTAAATAAGTGAAAACCTAATTAATGTACCTAGTGGATTGGGTTAGTTAACACATAGCAAGACTAAACATTTACACCTCACCCCTGCCATTAGTGCTCTCAAAGGCTAAGGACGGGTGGGAAGACCTGGTCGATAAGGTCACTACCTTGTCTCCACGAAAGGTAAGTGGCTTCGCATGAGTCAACCTATGGGGTGGCACCTTGAAATAGCATGTTTGGTTAACCATAGATGGAGGTGGCTCCTAGTATCAGGTATTCTGGTGAATCCATGTAAGGCCATGTGATGACACTCTCCCACTGTGCCCCTTTTCTTTCCCTTTTTCTTATTGTCTCTAGAGTTGCGTTGTTATTGTTGATGTTTATGTTATTTTGTGGGCTTGAGTCATGTGATGTTAGTCCTTTATGTTGATTTTGTGGTCGAGGGTTCTTTCTTATCGACTCCTTGCATGGGGGGTGTTCCTTCGGGTTCACAAGGTCGAGGGGAAACATACAATGCACCCATTGGGTCCCCAAGTGGAGATCGTGGAGTGGATGCAGTTGAAATGATATCAGAGCTTCACACGGAGAAGATTCTACCTTCGAAGAATTCAACTCTCACTATTGTACTCTTGTATTATGTTGTAATCTTCCCAATGTTATAAGGGAAGTAGCTTTGTAATGTAATTTTGGTTTCACGTTGTGTTGTATTTGTGGAAATATGTTCCATGATTGTAACCTTGAATTCAGAAGTTGAATGTAATGATATGTTATTTATGTTTTTTTTAATCTATCTTGTTCTTATGGAATGAATGCCATATCTATTATGTTTTATTCACTCTTCTTTCTTCCACTTTAGTTTGGTATCGTAAATCATTTTTAGTTAGTTTGGGTTCGTTCAAGTAGCACACCATGTTACCCCATGGGAACTAGGTTAATACTATATATTTCATTTATGTTGTATAATTGTTTAATGTTGTTAAATGTAATTGTAGTTTTCAGAAAAAGAAAAAAAATTAATGTGTAGTTGTCCTCTGGGGTTTGCGTGGTGGGGTGTTGCAACTTAGAAAATAGCATTTACTTTCTTTTTCTTTTTTTATTAAATCCCGAACAATAAATAAATGAGCAATATTATCAAATACTAAATTAAAATTTAACAATGTAGTGTTTCAAATATGATTCCACCATCAATTAAAATATTTAACATTGATAAAATAGTAATCCATTAAACATTTGACTAAATATTCTACCTATAGAATTGCCAATTCTAATCGAGGGCAGCTCGAAGGACTTGGACCAACTGATGAGGATTTTAACAATAAACCTCCTATACTTCGGGCTCTGCAAAACCCAAGAGGGTGGTCCCTATAATGTGTTTATAATCTTTGCACCAAAATTATAAACAATCATTAACAATTAATAGATAATCCCATTTAATAGCTCAATAGAATAGGATACTAATGAATTGAATTGGCCTTTCATCAATAATATCAACTACTTGGAGCATGAGATGATTACAACAATATTTCACCACTTAAGATAGTCATTTAATTTGCAATTTGGTAGCAAGCTCTAAGCAAAGACAAACAAACACAAAACCTCACAAACATATACTATTTAGACCAATGCCATATACCATTGGAGAGTCAAGTTCACAAACATTTAAAATTCCATGATAGGTTCAAATACATAGCATATAAGATCTCTGACAACAATTTCCTTACAACATCATCAATTTATATCCTAACCCATACTTCTTACCAAATCCCTTTATAAACATATCCATCTATAACTCCAATCAAGTGTTTTAATTAATTCTTTGAATTAAATCCAAACTCGAAGTCATACAAACCACAACAGTGAGATGAATGCAATAACCCTTGATTATATTATTCAAAATTATGATATGCTTACACAAAGGAGAGACATGAGCTTGAAATGAATCATTATAACTCAAATGCTAGTACTGTTATGAAACATCAAACCTTCATAAACTCAAAACCCAACTACAAAATGATAGAAAACCTAAATTGCATTTACACTGAAACAATCAGGCTTTACAACTTGCTCTGCAACTATGCCTAGACTCGACCTCAAAATATCTAACTTGCCAACACTATTTTTGGCCTTGAAATACTTCTTATAGAGAATGAAGGAGAAAACAAGCATCGGGCTAGAAAATACACATGTCACCGGTCAATTGGACCACCTTGTGACATTTCAAAAATATTATTACAAACACTGAGTCATAGAGCATCTTCTTGTTAATTCCACTCATTAGGGAGTAGCCACTGCACTGACCAAACCTCAAAATATGCACCAAAAAGCCGCCATGGAGACAAAATTATAATCATTTATAACCATAACCGCTGAGTTGTTAGTTGCCGGTAGTAAACAACGTCTTACTCCTCTTCGGTTAAGTACTTTTCCACCCATTTCTGATACTCTTCATCTATTGGCCAGTCAAATTTCACCATCTCATTCACCTTAGTATTGTAAGGTGTGTATTTTACTGACACCTTATTGGCCTCTCTTTCAAAAGACTCTAAGAATATGTTGGTGTTAATTATTTTGTCCATGCTACTTACCAACAAATCATAATCAGAATCATCACAAATCAATTTGATTTGTGCATTAATAACTTATTCTACCCTTTCATGCCACTATTGCAATGTTTTAATGTTTCCCAGTGCATCAATTATATTTGGAAAAAAAGTATCATTCCAGTCATCAAAGCTCTTTACCAACTCCCTAATTTTTCTACTCAAATCATCAGGTAGGTCCTGGGATCCCTTCAATGATTTCACAAAGATTTGAGTAGGCTTCAATGACTGAGGCCTATTTTCTGTATCAAACCTAGAGGCCTTATACATAATATCCAAATCATTGGACCTAGGGATCCACGTCTTAGTCAAAGGCAAAACAATTTCCCAATCCCTACTTATGTTTTTTATTCCATCTAAAAATAAAGAATATAAAGAATGTATAGATGGCAACCTACCATCAACCTTCTCATTTAGATGCCTCAAAACTGTGTCAACCACCTCATTTTGTTTGTCCATTGCACCATCCTCACTTTCCTTTAAGGCAGCCTATAATTTTGTGATCTTATTCGACATTTTCTTCTTGGTGGGATCCACAGAATATTCAACTTCTTCTTCAACTGGCCCCGGTCTAGGACTGAGAGTAGGTGTCTGGATGGGGGATATGGGAGTAGATACAATTGGAGTAGTAGGGGGGACTGGTCCTAGAATAGAAGGTAATTCCCTGATACGAGGAGCACTGGAAGATTCTCCCACCTGCCCATATTTCAACCTATCTACTTCCGATTGTAGCTCAACATTTCTTTGTTGCATCCTACTATATTCTCCAATTATTATGTTGTACTTCTCCTTCAGACTCTTCTTTCAGCCTCTTCCCTTTCAGCTGTCTTTTGGGTCAATTTGGCCACATTTACTATCAGGCTTGTACCTTTTATTGTTGAAATTTCAGAAGCTCTCTTGATGATTAGCCCTCCTCTCAGGTTTGGGCTTATATCAGCTACATTTGGCTTTTTGCCCTGGGTACCAATGCCCATATGGCCAGAGTTTCATACTTCTCACTGAAGTCAGAGTCTTGCAGAGCTGCCTTAACCTCTTCTTCACTGTTTTGTATAGGGTGCTTGGACTATAGGATAGCATTGAATGCTACAGCATCATTTATGTCCCATTCAAGCAAAATTAGGACACCAGCCTAAGTCGCAAGTCTCCTTCCTTCCTTAGGAGTGATGTTCTTGAATTCCTCCATTAGTTCAGCCTTGACCTCATCATCATTCTCCTGCTCAGACCTATCAGGTCTTGATTCTCTCCTTCTCTTTCACTTATCCTGCTATTACTTCAGTTTCATCATCCAAATTAGTTGCAAGAATACAAGAGTGTTCACAAAGGCATCATCATCCAAGAATGCCTTTCAAGCCTCCATCTTGGCATCTTGTACACATTGCCCCTTATATCCATATCAGATAACACCAATTGTGTTGATCTAGGAGGGGAAGGGATACCAACCTACATGTCTTGATCAGTCACAATTATCTCATCCATCAGAGCCTCTTGTGTTTCCTCAACCTTTTTCCTCTTAGGGCTTGGCTCTGATGGTAGCACTGCAGGATCATTTCTTGGTGGTGAATCTAGATCCACAATCCTTATCCCTCCAGGTGCTCTAATCCTTGGACCCGGGTGTGATGATGCTTGCATTATTTGTTTTCCCTTTTTATCCCCCTCATCTTCATCATTTCTATCATTCCTCTTTCTCTTGTATAGAGGCATGTCAACTGGGGGTTGATAAGCTGGCCTTTTTTCCTCAGGCCTCACCTCTGTTCTTTGAATTCCAAAGTCCATTTCCAAATTGACCTTCCTCATCATCAAAGTGCCCATGATATCTTTAAAATTATCCAACAAGAAATCAATTCTCTTGTGGAATGGAGTAAACTTCATTAATGGATCATATTTTGGATCCATTTTATGCACCATGGCCAGCAGCTTCTCATAAGCAATCCATTTCTCTTTATTCAATTCCTGCCTATTCAAATCAAACTCATTTCTGATTAGGTCTTCAGGAAAGTTGAATTCATGTATAAATCTGCCACCTTTAATTTATTTCTTGAACAAGGTAAAGAATCCCTTAGGCTCATGTTGCCTCCTAGACCCACTCTTCAAATGATAATCATTCAAAAACCTTCCAAAGTGGACCCATCCTCCCTTGGAAAAGAGAAAATCTGAAACAACAATATAATCAGGGAAAAAAGTCCCTTTTCCTCTCCCTGTCAGGTTTTCCTCATGAATACAACCTAGTTGCCACATGACCTCATCAAACCCCATTCTAGATGGTACATTGTATGGGAGAATATGTGGGGCTCCCTGGAAACCATACACCCTTAGGACAGTGCTTACGGGCTACAAGATGATATCACCCCAATTGTGGCATACTTTTAAATCAGGCTTCCTCACCTTCGGTTGGAGGAAGTCATGCAAATCTCCAAGGAGTCTTGGCACATTTACCACCAACCGAGCTCTGAGTCTGGAGGCAAAGCAATTATCAAACTACACAAAGCTGGCACATCCCCTGTTGTAAGATAAATCTGCACTCCACACCTGTACTGGTAACCTTTCTCCATTCATCTCTTGCCTCAACTCCATCTTCTCTGAGAAGAAGTCGGCATTCTTGTATAAGAACATATGCATTAACAGGGAGTACCAGAAGAAAGGAGTGCCAACATCCCCCACAAGCAACTTCAACAAACCCTCATGTATCTTTTCTGCAAGAAAAGATGCATAATAATACACCATGGAGAAGTTGGGATGCCGAATCTGAACCCCCATAAACATTTATACAATGGGCATCACTGTATTTGGGTTGAATCCCAAAATCTGGCACAATGAATAAAATGTTGTCAAAAAGTGATTGGAAAAACAGCTTAGCTTGAAAGGCTCCTGGTCACTTGGGCTGATATGGATCATTGAACTCCCTGCGCTGGCCAGGTGAGGAGGAAGCAACTTTAGCCTGAAAAGAGGCTTTGACCTTGCATATTCCTGCTTCATCTCCTCAAGATCAATGGGGATCAAGAATGAGCTAGACTCACTCAAATCAAAAACCTGTTGAATCTCATCTGCACTTATGCTTAGCAAAATCCCACCATCATTATCCTGAATTACCCTTGTAACAGGGTCATAATGTACTGCCACTGCTCTGAATAGGTCCACATCAGGAAACACATTCAGCACTACTAGTTTCCCCATTTTGTATCTCCAGCCATTAGAGAAGGGTCGGGTGAGTTCCGTTGTCCATACCACAACCTAAACATTTTGAGACCCATCATTGGAACCCTAGCATCTGCAATATTATAATTTTTGCACACTAGTCCCTCACCAAGGGTTTTTCCATTCATTAAAACCAAACCCCTCCTTCTGTCATTTGTTGATAATGGGATTTGATCCAAAAAATCATCATATAAATTCCTCTGCAAATAATCAACATGGCCAGAATGTTGCTTCGGTGGTGCCATCTCAAACAACTAGGGCTTCCTTAAAATTCAAATTCTTGAACAAACTAGGGCTACCCAGAAAACGAAATTACAACACAACTGTGCAATTTCCAATAATTCAAATGAACCAGTAACCCTACAACAATAATCATCAACCTCCTAACCAGCACACTACAACCTTTCACAAAAGTCACAGTCAAAATAAACCAGTGATATAGAAAATAACTCACAGGATTTCTCCCCTTGCAGAGAACCAAAATTTCACTGTGATTGCTTGAAAAACTTTATCTTTGGCTCTAAACCGCTTTGAAAATGCTTGAATGCTTTTGTGGTGAAGATAGAATGAAATCAAATGCTTTACGTCGATTGAATTTAGCTAGTAGATGTCGCATCCGCCATTAAAGCTCATTTGCATGTCGCGCCAACGGCTCCAATCGCATTTGATGCGAAATAAAAACTTCAGTCGTCAATCTTTTTTTTTTGTCAGATCATCGAATGGCCACCTTCAAAAAGGCTGATGTAATCTCCATGTCAACATTGAGGTCCCACCACAATACACAATGCCAAAGGGATACACCTGGCGCTCGCCCGTGATATCGCAATCACTAAACATCTTGCATCTTTGGATCACGTGATGGCGGGCAACAATTGATTCCCACCATCGGCGATCTTGTTCACTCATAGCGATCAACAGCACCAAACATAACCGTCAAGCAACTTTTCATCAAGATTAAAACACCACCGTCAATTTTTAGCACATGCATCTCACAGCTATTTTAGTAACCCACTTTATAACATATTAAAGTCCGATGCAAATATTAAACACTTTATTAATCCGTTTTCAGCATCGGCAACTGAGACACGTGGTGCTCGCTCATGATTTCGCAATCAATTGAAACCAAGCGGTGAGGCCATCACGAGATCGCGGGGAATGGTCAGGATCAACCGTAGGATGATTGACTGTCATAAAAATATTTCCTACAAAATAAGATAATTATTAAAAGGGGGAAAGGGGACATCACCTAGGCCAATGACAAATGATGGCTTAAGGTTGTTCTTAAAGCACGGGGCACATGCCGACCTAGACTTAGGAAATAATAAATTCAGGCGAAATATTTAACACAATTTATAAAAAGGGCCTAACCTAGACGAGTCAATGGGACATAATTCATTCTAAAAACTTCCCTCAAAAAGGCAATGACAGAAAAGGTCCAATCCAGGGTTTAAGATAGAACATTAGGATTTCATGAAGGCGAAAATAAAATCCCAACCCTAGGCTTCCTCCGAATAGCATGACGGACCAAGAATGTGGAAGAATGTGGCAGAAAAATTAATAGAACTCAAAGAATGAAATTTGAGGCTCCATCATAAGATAAGCTTAATAGTTTATTTTCAACCTTAAAATTTAATGGTTTAATGATAACATCATAATCCTTCATACCCACTTTTAGACCATTATCAAAATCACACACATAAATCAATACATAATAAAGACTTCAATAAATGAAGCAAATCAATTCATTTTAACTAATTACCCAATACAACTATCTATGTCCAATTAGCTAATCAATTTACAAAAGCGATGACTACTAACCTGGATTATTTACTCCAAGAAGTTCTACTAGAAGAATCTATAGTAACAATATACCAATTATTTAAATTACAAGAAACTATGGAATGCAATAAAACTAATCACTATCCACTAAGAAATCAAAGAAGTAAACAAATTATTTACCCTATATAATAATTACTTAATTTAATTTCCATTCTAATGAAAGAATCATTAATATTATGAATCCTCAACAATCAACCTTTAAATTTCTAACATATTCAAGTAATAATTTAAAGAACTTTTTAAATAATCACAACATTTTATTTTTACCCCCATTAGGAAATAATTAAAATAATTAAAGAAAACTATAGAAACACATTCTATAAATATCTAAAACCCATTTTCTTAAAATTACCTATTTATAAAATAGTTAACTCACTTAATTTAAATTTTGAAATGAAAACAATAATATAAAAGCCAACCTAAGTATAGGTGCAGTTTCAAGCCATAATACTATCACTGGATAATAAAAATGCATTGAAGCTTCGGAAAAATATAATACATTGAGATTGCACAAAACATATTGAATTTCATATCCCCCAAAATAGAAAGCTTCCTAAAGAAATAAATTTGGATTCCAAGGTTGCGCAACTCAGGAATAGATGGCAAATAGAGCTACTGAGCCTCTTATTGTGATCCACAGAGCTCTTGACTAGAATTTTATGCAATAGAATGCGAGTAGGCATACACATAAAGCAATGGTCACATGGAGAAGTTGTAAATGCCCTGGTCAACATACATGTAAAGAGAGAACATATCCAAGGCACTCAAAACTAATAGATAGGATGCTTCAAAGAAATGCCATCTCACTCAACGCAAACTACATTAGCTTTGGGACCATATTTTCATAGATAGATCACTCGTGAGACTATTCTACCACAACAGGTTGTTGAATCAATGGCCTTATAAATGAGTAGAAGAAAGCTCGGCTAGATTCTCTCATTCAGTTTGGTGACTAAAGGAAGTAGGGTATTTTCAGATTCAAGACTTTCACCTGATGTTGTGAAAGAGAAGAGGTGGAATCATTTATCGGCCACCATAAAGAAAAGTTGGCATTTGTATTTGGTTTGTTAAGTATGGCTCTTGTACCACCATTAAAGTTGTTAAGAACCTCGAGTATGATCTGGTTGCTATGTGTTACATCTTGGTATCAGATTCAAGGTTAACAACACTAGGTATTGTACATTAAGTAAGCCCATTATGTTAACCCTGTTGCGTAACTTTGAACTTTTGTATTCCCTCTCTTATTGCACAAAATCATGCCTACGGGTCAGGGATATGGATATGGTTGTGGCTGTGGTGGTCGTGGAGCTAGCCGTCATAACTCACCACCTCAGAACTCTCAGGAATCTGAGTAGGAGGAAAATTAGGGTTCCTAGAACAACCCTCCTGGCAGAGGCCCCAATCCATAGCAGCCAGTTCAGGGTGGTGAGCAGTTGTGGAAGTTGTTGGAAGAGGATCTTGGTCATCTGGGTCCTAGGTAGGATGAGCAATAGGTGATCAGAGAGAGAGAAAGCATTCATCGAGGAGGAATGAGATAATGGCATATTAGGATGCAATGGTCATTGGGCATATGAGAGACCTCCTCAGGGAACGTCCTCCCATGTATGATGGCTCTGGTGGAGGATTGGAAGCTGAAACTTGGCTTATTGATCTAGATCGATGCTTTGTTATGCATCCCTATGACTTTAATGATAGGGCAAGGTGTGCTATCATTCACCTCGTTGGATTTGCATCCACGTGGTGGTGACTGGAAGAGCATAAATTGCACCTCAACATCGATTAAGTGACATGGGATTTGTTCTTGGAACGGTTCAAGCCCCGTTTCTTATCTAATCACTGGAGGCAATGTTGAGCAGATGAATTTTATGATTTGAGATAGATGGCAATGTTCGTAGAGTAGTATGAGCGCCAATTCTTTGAGCTTAAGCAGTACGTCGGGATTGCTAATGATGAGGTTATGCTAGTATAGAATTTTTCCAGAGGTATGAATGCCAGGATTAGTGGAGGTTTCTGAGTCTTTGAGCCAAAGACTATGGAGGTTGTTGTTGAGAAAGATCATCTTATCAAGGATAATTTAACCTTGGCATTAGGAGGTCACATTGGAGTTTAGATCGGTGGTACTCCTTCTTTTGGTTTCGGTTCCTGTGGTGGGCAGTCTCAGCTTGTAGGCCCTTCCAAGGGTCATTCTGCACCTGCTAAGGGTGGTCAATAGTAGTAGCAATAGTTCCAGTCAAAGAATAAGTCCTCTCAGTCTCATCAGAGCAACAGATTTCAGTCAAGGAAAAATCATCATTCACAGAGATCGTAGCATAACCGTGTTGAGAAGCCAGCATATTCCTCATAGCCTACACCTAGCTGTGGTAGCTATCAGCGATCTAATGTTCCGACGGGTGCTAGAGGTTTTGGTCATGGTACTGGTTGTTTCAATTGTGGTTAGCAAGGGTATATTTCTAGACAGTTTCCACAGAGGAACACTGCAAGGTTTAGTCACAGGTCGGCGGCATCTGAGCTGACAGTTGGAGACGTGGGAAGGTCTCATCGATTTTTCACCGTGGTGGAAAATCATTAGGCAGATCACCAAGGTACTATGGTGGAGGTATTAGGTTTGTTGCAGGGCACCCCTATTGCTATACTTTTTTGATTTTGGTGCATCTGATTCCTTTAATTCCCCTTCAATAGTTAAGCATTGTAGCCTGGTTGTGGAAAATCAAGGCGTTAAGTGGCGAGTTGAATTAGCTTTTGGGGAAAAAGTATCAATGGAGTCTCTTGTTCGAGGATGTAGGTTGGAGTTTGGTTTAGTTGTGACATCGATGGATCTCTGGATTATTCCCCTGGATTCTTATGATGTCATATTGGGGATAGATTGGCTAAGTGCACACTGGGTGATAATTGACTATCATCATAAGTTTGTTTGTTGTTTGGATTATTCTAGAGGTGAGGTTGAAATTGTTGGAATTCAAAATCTTATCTCCTTATGGATTATCTTCACAATGCAGTTGAAGAAGTGTTTCCATCAAGAGTGTCAATTATTTGTTGTCTTAGTTAGTGACCTAGATATGGAGGAGAGTCGAGAAGTGACTTTAGATGATTATCCTCTCCTTAAGGAATTTTTTGATGTGTTTCTTAGTGAGATACCTAGGATGCCACCTAAGCATGACATCGACTTCTGAATTGATCTCATACTGGGATTTGATCATATCTCTAAGGCTCCTTATAGGATGAAAACTCATGAGCTTCAAGAGCTCCATTTGCAGTTGGAAGAATTAATTGAAAAAGGGTTTGTTCATCCTAGTGTTTTCCCTTGGGGAGCACCAGTCATATTCATGAAAAAGAAGGATGGTTTGCTCCATCTGTGTATTGATTACAAGCAGTTGAACAAGGTGATAGTGAAGAATCACTACCCCTTGCCGAGGATTGATGATCTGTTTGACCAGATCAAAGGAGCGAAGGTATTCTCTAAAATTGACCTCAAGTCAGGATACCATCAGTTGCGGATTGTTGAGGAGGATATTCACAAAACCACATTTCATACCCGGTACGGATATTATGAATTCACTGTCATGTCGTTCGGGTTAGAAAATGCACCCTCAGTTTTCATGAGCTTAATGGGTGGTGTTTTCTGGACCTATCTAGATCGATTTGTGCTTGTGTTTCTTGATGAAATACTCATCTATTCTACAACTATGGAGGAGCACGAGGAACATTTGAAGTTGGTGTTGCAATGTTTGAGAGAAAACCAGTTGTTTGCAAACCTGGCATAGTGTGACTTTTATAAGTCTGAATTAAGTGAAATACTTGGGGCATGTAATTTCTGGAGAAGGCATCATCATGGATCCCTCAAAGATCCAATCTATTATAGATTGGCCTACTCCCAAAAATGTTCTAGAAATTTGCAGCTTTATGGGATTGGCGGGCTATTATCGGTGGTTTGTACAGGGTTTCTCAAATGTTGCACATCCCATCACCTCTTTGCAAAGGAGAGGAAAGAAGTATGATTGGTCTGAAAAGTGTCAGTCGGCTTTTCAAACTCTTAAAGAGAAGCTGAATAGTGCACCTATCCTTGTTGTTCTTGATCCGACTCGGTACTTTGTGGTTTACACAGATGCATCCTTGGAAGGGTTAGGGGTTGTTTTGATGCAAGATGGTAGGGTGATAGCATATGAGTCACATAAGCTCAAGGACCGTGAGCTAAATTACCCTACTCACAACTTGGAGTTGGCCACATTTGTTCATGCTCTGGTAAGGTGGAGGCATTTCTTGTTGGGGCATTGGTTTGAGTTACATAGTGACCATCGCAGTTTGCAATACATTTTCACGCAACCGAATCTGAACACTAGGCAGAGAAGATGGATGGAATTCCTCTGTGAGTACGATTTTGAGGTAAAATATATTCAAGGCAAGGAGAATGTGGTGGAAAATTCTCTAATCCATCATCATCATGAGTTATCCTCTATGACTCTTGAGGTTGATCTAAAAGGGCAGATTCTTGCAGCACTTCCTTCGGACAACTAGTTCCAGGAGGTGAAGTCGGAGATGGAGTCAAATAGAGTGCTAAAGGGAAGGTTTATTGGTTATACTCTTAAGTCCGATGGATTTTTTCAATGTTCGGGTCGCATATATGCTCCTTCCTCGGAGGGTCTTCATACCCTAATCATGACTGAAGCACATTGGGCTCCTTATTCAGCTCATCCAGGAGTTAAAAAGATGTATGCAGATCTTAATTCATTGTATTTATGGGCTGGGATGAAGAGGGACATGGAAGATCTTGTGGCGAGATGCCTGGAGTGTCAGAGGGTAAAATCAGATAACCATCATCCCACAGGCCTTCTGTAGCCCAATCTCATTCCAGAATGGAAATGGGATATTATATCCATAGACTTCATTGTTGGGTTGTCGATGACTGGACGTTGGCATGATGCTATCATGGTCACTATTGACAGGCTTACCAAGGTGGCACATTTCTCTCCCATTCGGTCTTCCTATATTGCATTGTATGTGGCTAAAATCTTCATGGATGATATTGTGAGGCTACACAGAATTCCGCAAAGAATCATTTCTAACAGAGATCCAATGTTCACTTTTTCCTTTTGGACATCGTTGCAGCGTGCCTTAGGAACACAATTGAACTTCAGTTCTTCTTACCATCTGGAAACAGATGGTCAGACCGAGAGGATCAATCAAGTTATCGCGGACATGCTCTATATGTATGTTATGGATTAGGAGTCTTGATGGGAAGACTATCTACATTTGGTTGAGTTTTCCTACAATAACGGTTGCCACAATTCGATCGATAAGCCACCATTTTAGGCTTTGTATGGTCGCTTGTGCCGAACTCCCTTGAGTTGGGACTGTTTGGAGGACAGGGTTCTTCTTGGGCCAGAGATTCTATAGGAAATGGAGCAACAAGTCACTTGCATCACAGAACACTTGGTAGCAGCTCGGGATAGACAAAAGAAGTATGTCGATGCTCATAGGGTTGATCGTCAATTTTCAGTGGGTGATCGGGTGTTTATTAGAGTGCGTCCATGAAAGATCCCTATCCGTTACGAAAAAGGCTCCAAGTTGGCACCTCATTTTGTGGGTTTGTTTGAGGTTCTAGAGAGGATTGGGCCTATTGCTTATTGTTTGTCCTTGCCACCCAGCCTTGCACACATTCATGATGTGTTCCATGTCTTTGTTCTTAGGCCTTATTTTCTTGATTTATCTCATGTATTGGATTGGAATGCTTTACAAGTCAAGGAAGGGAAACTCGCACTAGAGCCCATGGTCATTCTGCAGCACAGGAGCCTCATTCTCAGGGGCAAAGAGATTGATCAGGTGCGGGTCCAATGGGACCCGAATGATGAGACTTCAATGACATGGGAGGATGCATCCCGCATCAGAGAATATTTTCCTTATTTGGTTTCTAGCTTCAAGGAGTAAGCATAGTTCTAGGGGGGAGGATGTAGTGCCTCTCATGTTACTGATACTTTTTGATATTGCTTTGTGTGTGTTTTGCTTCTGTGTGGTTTCTGGTTATCTTTTGATGCTTACTAGATACTTTGTTGGACATCTATTTCGCCATGTGTTTGGTGTAGCAGACAGTTATGTTATTTTCTTATGATATTTGGACTTATTTGTGGGATACTTATGTTTATGATGATGTTACTGAGTGTGTTATAATGATGTTGTGTATTTAGATTTTGATTACTTTATTTGATTCAGGTGAAGAGGATGGCGTTGCATCGCTCATTTGTGAGTGCCCTGCCTCACCGCAATTCTCTTTCACAATGTGTTTGATTATGAATTATATGCATATGTATATATTGTTCAACATTTGGCATTATGTAGGAATTCAAGTACCGGGTGTCGACTCCACCTGCATTGTCGGGTCTGAGCGTGCCCTACATACCCAATGGTTGATGTGGTTAGGGAGTTGATAAGAAAGTACCCCCGTCTGTTTCAATGGTTGGGTCATTGTTTTCTCATGTTTTATATTTGTATTTCGTTCTTATGGGTATGATTTTAATTTAAGTTATTTATTTTCATGAGTTTTGTAATGTTAGCAAAGGTTGCATTTATGGCTTTGATTAATGTATTACCATTTAAATTATATTGATATCCTTTGGAGTGGTTAAGAAGTAATCAAATTGTCATGGTTGGTAAATGACATAAATTCTTTTAGAAAACAATGTGCTCTTTAGCGTTACTTATTTTACTCATTAAGGGTGTTATTAATTTTTCTAGATTTAAATTATCATGAGATTATGATTTAATTTAAATAAATAAAAGTTAATAAACTATTTTATTTGTTATTTAAATTAAGTCATTAAAATTAGTTTTATGATTAATTTTATCATCAAGTAATTAATTAATATTATATTTTAAAATTTAAATGTGGGTTGAATTAAAATGCTTATTTATTTAAAATTTATAATTACTATTGGTCTTCGAAAGTTAATTAAATTTATAAAATGTTTTAATTTTGGGAGGAAATTGCCTATTCGAAACTTTATAAAAGTAAAATTTAAGGCAAGAGTCTATTTTCAAGGTTTAGTGAAATTTCGAAACAATTAGTAATGTTGGGAATTTTGCCATTTTTGAATTTTATATATAATCTTGTCTTTTTCAAAAAATCAAAAGGAGAAAAGAAAAGTAAAATTGGTCTGCCATTTCGAGAGTTGAGAATTGAATTCTCTGTGTTTCCTTTCGAATTTATGTTTTAGAGGAATCTAGATTTATACTTTGTGTTGGGTTTTGTACTTCAATTTGTTCTGCTGGAGGTTGTGGATCTCCGAATTGTTGAAGATCGTGGCTGGATGGATACGCTCAATGCAACACTCTCATCTTCGAATCAAATTAAGAGGACTCTAGGTAGTTTTGAAATCCTTGAAAGTTCTCTGTAAATTTTAGTTGAAAAGAAAATGATTTTTAAAAATTGAAATCTCTTTATGATTGTTGTGAGTCTTGCATTTTTTGTGATATGAAATCCATTTCTCTTTAATTGTGATCTCGGCCTATAGTTTTCTCTTTCTCTTCGTTTCCTACCCATAGGTTATTTTATATTTGGATTCAAGTTTGAAAATAAATAGATTTTTGTTTCCTTCTGTCCATTGTCATTTCTTAGCCAAGTTCTCTGTAAATTGTCTTTTGCCAGAGATCCTCTCCTTTCTGGCTATCGCATTTCCCCAATTTGATTCTATTTATCTGAATGATTTTATGTATTGGGATATTCCCAATATCTTCTTGTGTTATGCATCTATAATATATATATATATATAGTTTGTTTACCTTGAATTTTTATGGCAATCAAATTTTATCGAAGGCAAAGTGTTCGTTTTCTTTTGACTGCACAATTTTTTTATGCTTGCGAATTTTGTTTTGTTGGGTGTGGCGAGTGGTCGCCATAGGTGAACTACCCCACCCCCACTCCATTTCCTTTGTGAGGGTTGCGCCAGCCCTTGGATGGATGCGCAACAGCCATACAAGAGGTTGTGCCCCTCTTTGTTGTGCGTATGTGGGTTTGTTTTAAGCTTGTCTAATATATGTATATATATAAGAGTTTTCTGCTCTTCTTGACCTTTGTGACAGAGTAAATGATTTATAAATTCAGTTTTATATAATGGAATAATATATATATATGTATATACATCTATGTTTTTATTTTGTATTTAATTAGCAGCAGACACTTTAGCTTTTCTTATTCTTTTAATTCTGGTATATATATACGTATGTATATAGTATATATACGTGAATTGGAAAATATTATTGAAATAAGGGAGCAATATTAATTCTGGAAAAATTAAAATGATGAGCAAATTTATATTGTGTAAATTCAGATTCAATTATCATTTTAGTTAATCTTTATTTTGAAATAAAAGAATAGAAGTTAAAAAGCAATGTATTGTAATTAGACTTAGAAGTTAACAATTATTGTATTAAATCTATATTTTTAGAAATGATTTTTAAAAAATTAGATTTTCTCAATCTTAGAAAAAACAGATTTGTAGGATAATCTATTTGGAAAAAGGAATTAAAAACTAGAGAATAGATATTGTTACAGAATAAAATAAATATTTGATTTATAATTGTTTTAATATCTTAAGTTTAATGTTGTGATTTCAAACTCTATTTTGTGTTTAAATAATCATAGGAAATTTTGTTTTTGAAAAATTAAACAACATTTACAGGGCATTGTACCCTACACAATGAGCCACTAGGGCCAAAAAAGGACAAGTCTTAAACAGCTAACATAAACAAGAAAAAACAGAGATAGCCCAAAGGCAGCACATCAACAGTCAAGAAACAGTCGACTGACCAGCACCAGGAGCAACTAACTGGCATCGTCCCAATTTTTAATCAAGAGGTCTACCGCCTCGTCTCCCACCCACTCTTTGTTTTCCTAGCTATTGTTCCCCTCCAGTTCCTCTTTTATGGCATTAGACAAAGTACTCGTAACAAAGTGACCCAGTTTCATGGTGAAGCGGGTCAGCCCCCGAAATCTTTTGTCCAGAGTGTCCAATCTCTTCGCCACCTTGTCCAAATCCACCCCAACATCCATAGCATCCTTTTGTCCAATCATAGGAAATTTTGTTGCCATTCTTTAATTTGATTTTTTTAACAAGTAATGAAACTTAGATTTTTGAATTTTGATAGAATTAATTTTGTAAGATATTTAATGTTAGGAAATTGATTATTGCCTTTGATTAAATTTGGAATATTAGTGAACTCTATGTTTTGGATTAGATATTAAATGATGATAATGTTTATTTGATATGTGACATGTGTAATTTAAGTTAAATTTCTTATAGCTTGATGATGTGGCGTTAATTAGTAGTATGTAATATTTTGTTTCTAGGGTGGACATGTGTTATCTCCAAAGGCTAGGGAATTGGTGTGTATGCATGTGTTGGTTGCACCTATTGTCTTTCTTGTTATCTTGTGAGTGATTGTGTGGGTGGTACCTCTTAGTGTATGGGTTTATTGGGATGCTTTGTGTAGTTACGAGATGGTCATGCCTCATGTGCCTTATTGTGATATAAGGTCCTTTTTGGTTTGTGCATTGAGGTACACCCATTACTTGACTTTGATTTTAGGGTAATTGTAGGGGAGAATGGCTCTTCTTGGGGCCAGTGTACAATTGGTCACCCTTGAAAGAGCTTCCTTAAATAAGTGAAAACCTAATTAACGTACCTAGTGGGTTGGGTTAGTTGACATATAACAAGACTAAAAATATACACCTCACCCCTACCATTAGTGCTCTCAACGGCTAAGGACGGGTGGGAAGACCTAGTCGGTAAGGTCACTACCTTGTCTCTACGAGAGGTAAGTGGCTCCACATGAGTCACCCTATGGGGCGGCACCTTGAGATAGGATGTTTGGTTAACCATAGATGGAGGCGGCTCCTAGTATTAGGCAGTCTGGTGAATCCATGTAAGGTTATGTGATGACACTCTCCCACTATGCCCCTTTGGTTTTCCCTTGTTCTTGTTGCCTCTGGAGTTGTGTTAT